>OZ017740.1:111489070-112689070 GCA_963969285.1 Odontomyia ornata
TACAATCAAAATCCTTACACGCGTCGATCAGTTATGCTGAAAGATCGGGGTGAAAGTCGGAATTTTTTTGGTTTTAACGGTAAAAGTCCTTTACCGTTACTCGAATTTCTTATCCTCTAAACGGGACCTAACTGGAAGAAGGACGTATCATTTCCCAAAAACAGGACTCTTCTATCCATCTCCGTTCAAAAGTTATGCGTGAACATACAAAAAAAAAGCAAAAAAAAATATACGCAATGAATTGATAACCTTCTTTCTTTTGGAAGTCGGTTAAAAACTACCGTTTATGCAGAAAATTAAGGGTACTGATCATTTTATCATCCATCACCAAAGGACTCGGTATCTCCAACAAATCCTTGCAGAGTGCCAACTAATTGGCACTTTTCGTATGAAATATCATTTAAATTCAATTTCTTGACATCAATGTATCATATTTAACTGGTAATATCTACAGAGCCCTTGGAAGGATTTCAATTCTGTTCCGATACATTTTACCCTATCATCCCTGACTTTCAGTTCGCCAATCGTCCAAACCATTCCGTTGAGCACCCCCTCCTCATCCTGAAATCACACGTTGCCATAAATGATGCGAAAAATACGCCGACCACTGCCTGTCTTATTGACATCCAGAAAGTATTCGACACTGTCTGGCAGCATGGCCTCATCCACAAACTCCTCTCGACATTTAACCTACATCCTCACCTGTGCAAACTCCTACTCTTCTTCTTAACAAACCGCTCTGCACGGGTCAAACTCAACGACACCCAATCCGACAACTTTCCTCTCACAGCGGGGATCCCATAGGGATCTGTTCTTTCAGTCCTTCTGTTCTCCCTTTACACAGCCGAAATTCCATCACCCCCGAACCCAATAAAAATCCTTCAGTATGCTGATGACATCATCATTTTTGCATCATCTCGCCACCTAAAACTCATCAAAGCCCCCCTTAATAATTATCTCGACCAGTTAGATGACTATCTTTCTAAGTGGAAACTAATGGTCAACCCAGCTAAATGCGAAGCTATTCTCATCAAGGGCCACACCCACCTCAAAAAATCACTCCTTGATGAAGTACGCAATTTAAGCTTGCAAATTAAGGGCATTAGTATCCCTCAGAAATCTGAGGTCAACTACCTGGGGGTTATAATTAACTTCCGTCTTTCTCCTCTCCCTCAAATAAAAAAGAACCTTTGTAGGGCCACCACGGCTTTCCACTCACTACTGCCGCTCATCCACTATAAAACCAACTATCCCATCGAGACCAGAATCCTCTGCTACACCTCACGAATCCGCCCCGTCCTATCCTATGGCTTTGTCTTCTGGTGCGACCGGTCATCAACACCAATGGAGAAGCTACGCACCAAAGAACGACAGATCCCCTTCGTCATTGTACGAAAATTTGGAAAAACCCTGTGACAGGTCGAATGGTCCGTCACCAAAAAGTCTATGACAAAGCCCAAATCCCTCGAATAGACTACTTCCTCACCAAAATAGCCCTCAAGCTCCTCCATAAAGCTGAATCCCATTCCAATCCCTTAATTACTCAATCCCTCAACACTGACCCCGACTTCCTAGATACAATACGCTTCCCAAAACACTTTCCCCAGTACCTTTCGCTTCTCAACGACCGCGGTCTCATCTTCGATGCTGAAGGTAGAATCACGTTCTACAAGAAATACCGGCACGGAGAACCGAAGTTCTCTGAGTCACAGTTTGTGCCCCCGCGCAAAAGCCCTGATGACAGACGCTCCCATCACCCCTTTTAGGACCACGCTACTATCCCCTAAACCCCCCAACCCCCATTCCCATCCCTGCATCCCGGCTCTTTGCCATCCTTGCCTATTCTCCTGTATGACCCCCCCCCCCCCCCCTGGTGTTATTTAATTTAACGTGTTCGTCCGTTTTCGTTTCTTTTTTTTTCATTTCAGCATCAATGGATCAGAGGCACCTTCCGCTGCCACCGATATTAGTTTAGTAAGGCTATAGGTTAAGAAAAATGAAATGTAAGATAACTAGGTTAAGATAAACCATAGATAAGGAAATAGTCCCCTATGTTAAGCATAAATTAGAGCTAAGTTTGACATGTAAGTACTATTAAATTGGAATAAATGAAATGAAAAAAAAATTCCCCTTTTGGTTTTTTGATTGCGACGATCGTTGCTGCCCAAGCTGAGTGATCAATGGAGAAATAATTCCAAATTTTTCGGTGTGTTGAAAAATTTTGTTAATCAATAGTGCGACAGCGATTGCAACTGGCCCCTTGTTTTATATGAAACACAGGTTTTAAGCCAGCCTTCAAATGTAAAGTCGCGTTGACTTTACATTTGAAGGCTCATTTCCGAACAGATTCAACTTGAGTTTCAAGTGACGAAGATTTCACCTTCATGGACTTGCAGAAAACCTTCCGACAATTTTCAACTGATCTGCCGATGCTGGTTCGATGCTATCAGAAGTCAAAGACAACGCTGGACTTCCGATTTCTTTTCAGGTCGACTCAGAAATAATTGTGACGTTCACTACACTGTTGGTTTGGATCTTGATTGCTTTGCCTTTGATGAAAACTTCTGCATGTGATTTTTTTCGAATTTTGTCTGGATTTCCCGCACGAGGAATTGCCATCCGTATGTCCTTTTGTGCCGCACTTTTTACACACATGATCCTTAAATGTGCAATTACGTATGAAGTGCAATTTACCGCATCCACAGCATGGATATTATTTTTATTTTGCATTTTATAAGAAAACTTATCGTGTGATGACGTAGGTGAATTCGCATTAATTTCATTTTTTGTTTTCAATGCACTCACGATCGATTAATGAACTGCACAGATGTTCGCACTTAGCTGCGAATTCATTTTGTATCGTAACTTAATGATGCATAGTCGAAGATTCACCAGGCGTTTCTTGAGCAGCTAATTTTTGCATTTTCAGCTTGTCAAGAATTTTTGTCCTCAACTTCACCTCTGACGGAGTTTGCAGAGCAGCGACAAACAAGAAACATTTGAATTGCTCTTCAATCATCTTCCTGTAATCGATTTTCCCCAAAAATTTGTAAATTCGATCGGCTAGTGTCAGATAATCGTCATCGGCTTTTTCACGATTTGCGGACATTGAAACGAAAAAGGAAAATTGTTTCCTTCAATCTAAAGTAGAAATTCAATGTCCTTATCGTCTCGGTGTTTTGGGAGAATTGTGAGATTCTTAAAGATCATGCTCACGTGCCCTACATTTTCTCATGAGCACTCGAACTTTCTAACTATTGTCTCACCTCTTTGCTGAATAATTCAGAATACTTCGAGTACCATTTCTCGAAAGTGATGCCGTTATGTGGATCGTAGATAAATTCAGAAGAGATCGAATTGGCGATTGATTCCATGACAAAGTCCATTTCACTTGATTTTAGTTCGTCGCTTTCATTCTCCACTGGAAGTTTCCCTAAAAGCAACAGCTCAGCTTTTAGACGCTGAGGTTTGGCAATGTGAGTTTGAGATTGTTGACGAATCCCAATTGACTCAGCAAACTTCCCGATGGATTTTTCTTAAGGAAATGCCGCTTTCATTATGAACTTTGCAAAATCACTTTTTACTTCACTAAATGTTGTAGATCCGTTATATTTTTAAAACTTGTTTTTCTCACGAGAAAAACCGGCCAATTTTCATCGCTAAATGTTATGTATTGGACACTACCGAATGTTCCTGTAGAATAATAACGAACTCTTGTCTATTCTTAATTTGCTTTTTCAGAATCTCAATCACAAATGAAACTAAATAAGTAAAATAGAACAGATGATGGTGACAAAATTTAAAGGTACGAGAGGTACGAGAGAGATCGGGGAGAACCGACTCATATCTAATACGATTGACCAGAGCTAGGAAAACAAATTAATGACTAGATTGTGTCTCGCACCTGTCAACCAACAAACTCCAAACACATTCTCTCAATCTCGACATTTTCAGGAAAAGTTATCATTTTGAAAAAAATTCAAGGTGCTACTGTAGTGAAATACAGGGTGGGCCATATCAGTGTTGGCGATGGCGATGATAACAGACTTTTTGGTGCCAGCTTTGCAAGAACTTCAAGGCAATACCTCGAGGATGTGGTTTCAACAGGATAGGGCCACATGTCATACGGCTAGGGTATCCATAGAGCTGCTGAAAAATGTTTTTCCCGGAAAACTCATCTCGAAAAAGGGGGATATTGAATGGCCCCCACGTAGCCCCGATCTCTCTCCATGCGATTATTTTCTATGGGGCTACCTCAAATCGGTAGTTTACGAGAATAATCCGACCAATTAAGAGCAGCTGAAGAGGTATATTATTCAGGAAAGTAACAAAATACCGAGAACAACTTTTCAACGAGTTTTCCAAAATTTGCGACTTCGGTTCCAAGAGTGCCAAGCAGCCGAGGGAAGCCATTTGGACAACATTATTTTTAAGTCTTAAAAGTTCCTATGCTTCTACTTTTTAACAATACAAATATATTTGTGTTATGTTTCGTAGTTTTTTTTAAATCGAATATTTAAACCGCCAACACCCTTATGGCCCACCCTGTATTTTCCTGATATTTATATGTACTGGCTTCCCACTAGGGTTGCCAGCCGTCCGGGATTTCCGGGATTGTCCCGGAATTTAGTGCTTTGTCCCGTGTCCCGTATTTTGTCTTTATGTCCCGGAATCGACGATCACAGATTTATTCACATGAACGGACACCCAAACTGCCAGCTGGACCAGCCGTATGCGCGTCATGCTAGTGAGCAAGCAGCAATGCATGTCTGGGTATTTCCGCCCGGTTTCCATTGCGCCTAGCATTGATAAGACACAGTTTTGGGAAAATTTTCTATTTCTGTGTTTCGTGTTTATGCAAAGTGGACGTGTTCAACGTGAAATGCATTCGATACCGTCAACAAGCAAGAAAAGATTAACGGGATTTAGTGATAAGTGGAAAAATGATCCCGAGCTCAAAGAATGGATGCAGAAAAAAAATTGAGTTTACTGCAACTTGTTCCATCTGCAATTCGGAGGTCGCCATTCAGTACGAAGGTCGCCGCGCGTTAACGGTGAGTAGTAATTTATCGTTATAAAATTATTTACAGACTTGGAGTTCTTGAAAATCACGATTGTTTTTGAAAATGTTGTTTTATTCGGTGAACGATATATCGATGGGAAATATATTGAGCGCAAAAGTACAACAAAATACAACTTAATTCGGTAAACTTCGCATCCAATTTGCCAAATCCAGTTGCATTTAAATTGCACCTAATTGACGTATACCTGTAATTAAAGGTTGAATATCATTTTGTTTCTCTCTAAATTGAATGTTACTTTCTTATTGGTTGAAACCCGTATTCAGAGAATGAACTCTATGGCCAAAAAAACCAAACACGCTGTTTTCACTTACATGTGTTCATTATTCGTAATTTGTATTTCTTACTTATAGGTTCATGCCAATAGTACAAAGCATAGATAGTTAATGTCAGCGAAATTAACTTCAAGAGCCATGAACAACTTTTTCATCAAAAAGGACACAAAGGAGGAAACTGCAATCACAAGGGCAGAGGTAGCATTGATTTACCATAACGTTAAGCATGGCTTAAGCTATAATAGTTTGGATTGCTTGGGAAAAAATTTGCGCAAACTTGTTCCAGATAGCCAAATAGCAGCAAAAATGACATTTGGACGTACTAAAGCTTCGGTAATTACACGAAATGTGTTAGGGCCTCATTCACAGGAAAAATTGATAGTTGATTTAAAAGAATCTCACTATTTTTCGGTAAGCTCCGACGCGTCAAATGTTGGTAACATAAAATTATTTCCTTATGCCGTTCAGTATTTTGATAGTAAAAAGGGAATATGTCAAAAATTATTGGATTTTTATGAAGATTCTGACGAAACATCGCTTAAGATATATCAATGCATTAAAAAAATCACTATTGAATTTGAACTTAGCATTGATCAAATAAGTGCATACAGTGCTGATAATGCGTCTGTCAATTACGGCAAACACAACTCTGTATTTCAAAAGCTAGAGGCAGAAAATAAGCATATTTTCAAAGCAAATTGTTTTTGCCACGTTATAAATAATAGTGTGAAGCATGGACTAAAAGGTCTGGATGTTGACGTGGAAAGCATCATACTGAAAATCTATTCCGAGTTCAGTTCGTCAGCTTTGAAAACAAGCAGATTAAAAGAGTGCTGTGAGTTTGCACAGATCGAGTATAAAGATTTGCTTAGACATGTTCCTACAAGGTGGTTGTCTCTTTTACCAGCTATTAATAGATTAGTGGATTGCTGGCCTGCAGTTAAATATTATTTTTTGGAAAAAGGTCCTAATAGCAACCACAAGGTGCTTTGGGAATTCATTTCTGGAGATTGTGATACTGACAATATAAAAAGTGATGAAGAGTGCAGAAAAGAAAGCCTGAATGATTGTTACCTTTTCTTCCTACATAATTTATTGCCAGAGTTTACGAAAGTGATCCTACTTTTAGAGAGTGATGCCTTAACTGTAATGGACATTGATTCTGCTATTCGAAGCCTTTTTGATCAACTGAAATCAAGACTCGGCGATAACTTCTTTGGAAGTAGAGTCAGAGGCATTTTTAGAAACCTCACCAAAGGCCAAATAAATTATTTTACGGAACAGGCGCGAACTTTCATGCAAAGAGCAATCACTTACTTAGAAGAAAGGTATGATTTTGGACCCAACGGAATTTTCAAAAAGTTTGAGCTGTTGTCCCTTAAATCAAATGAATTTAAATTGACATGGGACCAACTATCTGAATTCCCAGAAATATTAAAAATTGATGATGCCATTAACATGGACTCACTTTATACAGAGTTTGCATACCTCAAAGGTGCTTTTGAGGCTCTTCCAAAAGACACGTCAAATGACAAAATTTGGGTCAATTTCTTCCAGGCAAACACATCTTCTGATTTTAAGAATCTGAAGAAAATAATCGGTTTTATTCTATCGATTCCAACAAGCAATGCATTCTGTGAAAGAATATTTAGCTTGCTAAATAATCTATGGACTAAAGAAAGGAACAGAATGTCCATTGATTTGATAAAGTCAGAATTGCAAACCCGCATAAATTTCGAAGAGTCCTGCGCAGACTTCGTATCAGTTTTGCAAACTGAAGACGGGAGAAAACTTTTAGAAAAGGCTAAATCAAATGAAAAGTATTTAAAAAAATAGTGTTTTTAATAACTTTGTGTAATCCTACATTTATAAACACGCATAGGAGAACATTTGTCTCTCAATCGAATATATTTTAAGGAAGGTTTTTTTAATTAAATGCAAGGAGCAATAAAATATACTATAAATCTGAAAATTTGTTTATGAATATTTCTTCTGTGCAATCTATAAATAATATATCGAGTTTAACAAAACCTTGTAACTCGACGTTTTTTATATCATAGTAGAAAGAACAATTTTTTCAGCCTGAGATCCGCAAGGGTGTGTTTGATCAGCGAAAGAAGTTTCATCAAGAACTTCTGCAATTTTCTTTTTTAGGTATCGGGTCAAGCTTCGCATATCACAGTGAGACGCACCATGCGTCAAACAGCCGTCCTGATATTTATTTTACAAATAAATCATCAAGACATGAGTTTTTTGTTATTGTTAATTGCGTAATTTAAATAATTGACATAGAAATAGATTACAGTTTTGTTCAGCATCCCAAAAAAGTATCATGTTACTTTTTTGGGATGCTGAACAAAACTGTAATCTATTTCTATGTCAATTATTTAAATTACGCAATTAACAATAACAAAAAACTCATGTCTTGACGATTTATTTGTAAAATAAATATCAGGACGGCTGTTTGACGCATGGTGCGTCTCACTGTGATATGCGAAGCTTGACCCGATACCTAAAAAAGAAAATTGCAGAAGTTCTTGATGAAACTTCTTTCGCTGATCAAACACACCCTTGCGGATCTCAGGCTGAAAAAATTGTTCTTTCTACTATGATATAAAAAACGTCGAGTTACAAGGTTTTGTTAAACTCGATATATTATTTATAGATTGCACAGAAGAAATATTCATAAACAAATTTTCAGATTTATAGTATATTTTATTGCTCCTTGCATTTAATTAAAAAAACCTTCCTTAAAATATATTCGATTGAGAGACAAATGTTCTCCTATGCGTGTTTATAAATGTAGGATTACACAAAGTTATTAAAAACACTATTTTTTTAAATACTTTTCATTTGATTTAGCCTTTTCTAAAAGTTTTCTCCCGTCTTCAGTTTGCAAAACTGATACGAAGTCTGCGCAGGACTCTTCGAAATTTATGCGGGTTTGCAATTCTGACTTTATCAAATCAATGGACATTCTGTTCCTTTCTTTAGTCCATAGATTATTTAGCAAGCTAAATATTCTTTCACAGAATGCATTGCTTGTTGGAATCGATAGAATAAAACCGATTATTTTCTTCAGATTCTTAAAATCAGAAGATGTGTTTGCCTGGAAGAAATTGACCCAAATTTTGTCATTTGACGTGTCTTTTGGAAGAGCCTCAAAAGCACCTTTGAGGTATGCAAACTCTGTATAAAGTGAGTCCATGTTAATGGCATCATCAATTTTTAATATTTCTGGGAATTCAGATAGTTGGTCCCATGTCAATTTAAATTCATTTGATTTAAGGGACAACAGCTCAAACTTTTTGAAAATTCCGTTGGGTCCAAAATCATACCTTTCTTCTAAGTAAGTGATTGCTCTTTGCATGAAAGTTCGCGCCTGTTCCGTAAAATAATTTATTTGGCCTTTGGTGAGGTTTCTAAAAATGCCTCTGACTCTACTTCCAAAGAAGTTATCGCCGAGTCTTGATTTCAGTTGATCAAAAAGGCTTCGAATAGCAGAATCAATGTCCATTACAGTTAAGGCATCACTCTCTAAAAGTAGGATCACTTTCGTAAACTCTGGCAATAAATTATGTAGGAAGAAAAGGTAACAATCATTCAGGCTTTCTTTTCTGCACTCTTCATCACTTTTTATATTGTCAGTATCACAATCTCCAGAAATGAATTCCCAAAGCACCTTGTGGTTGCTATTAGGACCTTTTTCCAAAAAATAATATTTAACTGCAGGCCAGCAATCCACTAATCTATTAATAGCTGGTAAAAGAGACAACCACCTTGTAGGAACATGTCTAAGCAAATCTTTATACTCGATCTGTGCAAACTCACAGCACTCTTTTAATCTGCTTGTTTTCAAAGCTGACGAACTGAACTCGGAATAGATTTTCAGTATGATGCTTTCCACGTCAACATCCAGACCTTTTAGTCCATGCTTCACACTATTATTTATAACGTGGCAAAAACAATTTGCTTTGAAAATATGCTTATTTTCTGCCTCTAGCTTTTGAAATACAGAGTTGTGTTTGCCGTAATTGACAGACGCATTATCAGCACTGTATGCACTTATTTGATCAATGCTAAGTTCAAATTCAATAGTGATTTTTTTAATGCATTGATATATCTTAAGCGATGTTTCGTCAGAATCTTCATAAAAATCCAATAATTTTTGACATATTCCCTTTTTACTATCAAAATACTGAACGGCATAAGGAAATAATTTTATGTTACCAACATTTGACGCGTCGGAGCTTACCGAAAAATAGTGAGATTCTTTTAAATCAACTATCAATTTTTCCTGTGAATGAGGCCCTAACACATTTCGTGTAATTACCGAAGCTTTAGTACGTCCAAATGTCATTTTTGCTGCTATTTGGCTATCTGGAACAAGTTTGCGCAAATTTTTTCCCAAGCAATCCAAACTATTATAGCTTAAGCCATGCTTAACGTTATGGTAAATCAATGCTACCTCTGCCCTTGTGATTGCAGTTTCCTCCTTTGTGTCCTTTTTGATGAAAAAGTTGTTCATGGCTCTTGAAGTTAATTTCGCTGACATTAACTATCTATGCTTTGTACTATTGGCATGAACCTATAAGTAAGAAATACAAATTACGAATAATGAACACATGTAAGTGAAAACAGCGTGTTTGGTTTTTTTGGCCATAGAGTTCATTCTCTGAATACGGGTTTCAACCAATAAGAAAGTAACATTCAATTTAGAGAGAAACAAAATGATATTCAACCTTTAATTACAGGTATACGTCAATTAGGTGCAATTTAAATGCAACTGGATTTGGCAAATTGGATGCGAAGTTTACCGAATTAAGTTGTATTTTGTTGTACTTTTGCGCTCAATATATTTCCCATCGATATATCGTTCACCGAATAAAACAACATTTTCAAAAACAATCGTGATTTTCAAGAACTCCAAGTCTGTAAATAATTTTATAACGATAAATTACTACTCACCGTTAACGCGCGGCGACCTTCGTACTGAATGGCGACCTCCGAATTGCAGATGGAACAAGTTGCAGTAAACTCAATTTTTTTTCTGCATCCATTCTTTGAGCTCGGGATCATTTTTCCACTTATCACTAAATCCCGTTAATCTTTTCTTGCTTGTTGACGGTATCGAATGCATTTCACGTTGAACACGTCCACTTTGCATAAACACGAAACACAGAAATAGAAAATTTTCCCAAAACTGTGTCTTATCAATGCTAGGCGCAATGGAAACCGGGCGGAAATACCCAGACATGCATTGCTGCTTGCTCACTAGCATGACGCGCATACGGCTGGTCCAGCTGGCAGTTTGGGTGTCCGTTCATGTGAATAAATCTGTGATCGTCGATTCCGGGACATAAAGACAAAATACGGGACACGGGACAAAGCACTAAATTCCGGGACAATCCCGGAAATCCCGGACGGCTGGCAACCCTAGTGGGAAGCCAGTACATATAAATATCAGGAAAATACAGGGTGGGCCATAAGGGTGTTGGCGGTTTAAATATTCGATTTAAAAAAAACTACGAAACATAACACAAATATATTTGTATTGTTAAAAAGTAGAAGCATAGGAACTTTTAAGACTTAAAAATAATGTTGTCCAAATGGCTTCCCTCGGCTGCTTGGCACTCTTGGAACCGAAGTCGCAAATTTTGGAAAACTCGTTGAAAAGTTGTTCTCGGTATTTTGTTACTTTCCTGAATAATATACCTCTTCAGCTGCTCTTAATTGGTCGGATTATTCTCGTAAACTACCGATTTGAGGTAGCCCCATAGAAAATAATCGCATGGAGAGAGATCGGGGCTACGTGGGGGCCATTCAATATCCCCCTTTTTCGAGATGAGTTTTCCGGGAAAAACATTTTTCAGCAGCTCTATGGATACCCTAGCCGTATGACATGTGGCCCTATCCTGTTGAAACCACATCCTCGAGGTATTGCCTTGAAGTTCTTGCAAAGCTGGCACCAAAAAGTCTGTTATCATCGCCATCGCCAACACTGATATGGCCCACCCTGTATTTCACTACAGTAGCACCTTGAATTTTTTTCAAAATGATAACTTTTCCTGAAAATGTCGAGATTGAGAGAATGTGTTTGGAGTTTGTTGGTTGACAGGTGCGAGACACAATCTAGTCATTAATTTGTTTTCCTAGCTCTGGTCAATCGTATTAGATATGAGTCGGTTCTCCCCGATCTCTCTCGTACCTCTCGTACCTTTAAATTTTGTCACCATCATCTGTTCTATTTTACTTATTTAGTTTCATTTGTGATTGAGATTCTGAAAAAGCAAATTAAGAATAGACAAGAGTTCGTTATTATTCTACAGGAACATTCGGTAGTGTCCAATACATAACATTTAGCGATGAAAATTGGCCGGTTTTTCTCGTGAGAAAAACAAGTTTTAAAAATATAACGGATCTACAACATTTAGTGAAGTAAAAAGTGATTTTGCAAAGTTCATAATGAAAGCGGCATTTCCTTAAGAAAAATCCATCGGGAAGTTTGCTGAGTCAATTGGGATTCGTCAACAATCTCAAACTCACATTGCCAAACCTCAGCGTCTAAAAGCTGAGCTGTTGCTTTTAGGGAAACTTCCAGTGGAGAATGAAAGCGACGAACTAAAATCAAGTGAAATGGACTTTGTCATGGAATCAATCGCCAATTCGATCTCTTCTGAATTTATCTACGATCCACATAACGGCATCACTTTCGAGAAATGGTACTCGAAGTATTCTGAATTATTCAGCAAAGAGGTGAGACAATAGTTAGAAAGTTCGAGTGCTCATGAGAAAATGTAGGGCACGTGAGCATGATCTTTAAGAATCTCACAATTCTCCCAAAACACCGAGACGATAAGGACATTGAATTTCTACTTTAGATTGAAGGAAACAATTTTCCTTTTTCGTTTCAATGTCCGCAAATCGTGAAAAAGCCGATGACGATTATCTGACACTAGCCGATCGAATTTACAAATTTTTGGGGAAAATCGATTACAGGAAGATGATTGAAGAGCAATTCAAATGTTTCTTGTTTGTCGCTGCTCTGCAAACTCCGTCAGAGGTGAAGTTGAGGACAAAAATTCTTGACAAGCTGAAAATGCAAAAATTAGCTGCTCAAGAAACGCCTGGTGAATCTTCGACTATGCATCATTAAGTTACGATACAAAATGAATTCGCAGCTAAGTGCGAACATCTGTGCAGTTCATTAATCGATCGTGAGTGCATTGAAAACAAAAAATGAAATTAATGCGAATTCACCTACGTCATCACACGATAAGTTTTCTTATAAAATGCAAAATAAAAATAATATCCATGCTGTGGATGCGGTAAATTGCACTTCATACGTAATTGCACATTTAAGGATCATGTGTGTAAAAAGTGCGGCACAAAAGGACATACGGATGGCAATTCCTCGTGCGGGAAATCCAGACAAAATTCGAAAAAAATCACATGCAGAAGTTTTCATCAAAGACAAAGCAATCAAGATCCAAACCAACAGTGTAGTGAACGTCACAATTATTTCTGAGTCGACCTGAAAAGAAATCGGAAGTCCAGCGTTGTCTTTGACTTCTGATAGCATCGAACCAGCATCGGCAGATCAGTTGAAAATTGTCGGAAGGTTTTCTGCAAGTCCATGAAGGTGAAATCTTCGTCACTTGAAACTCAAGTTGAATCTGTTCGGAAATGAGCCTTCAAATGTAAAGTCAACGCGACTTTACATTTGAAGGCTGGCTTAAAACCTGTGTTTCATATAAAACAAGGGGCCAGTTGCAATCGCTGTCGCACTATTGATTAACAAAATTTTTCAACACACCGAAAAATTTGGAATTATTTCTCCATTGATCACTCAGCTTGGGCAGCAACGATCGTCGCAATCAAAAAACCAAAAGGGGAATTTTTTTTTCATTTCATTTATTCCAATTTAATAGTACTTACATGTCAAACTTAGCTCTAATTTATGCTTAACATAGGGGACTATTTCCTTATCTATGGTTTATCTTAACCTAGTTATCTTACATTTCATTTTTCTTAACCTATAGCCTTACTAAACTAATATCGGTGGCAGCGGAAGGTGCCTCTGATCCATTGATGCTGAAATGAAAAAAAAAGAAACGAAAACGGACGAACACGTTAAATTCAATAACACCAGGGGGGGGGGGGGGGGGGGGTCATACAGGAGAATAGGCAAGGATGGCAAAGAGCCGGGATGCAGGGATGGGAATGGGGGTTGGGGGGTTTAGGGGATAGTAGCGTGGTCCTAAAAGGGGTGATGGGAGCGTCTGTCATCAGGGCTTTTGCGCGGGGGCACAAACTGTGACTCAGAGAACTTCGGTTCTCCGTGCCGGTATTTCTTGTAGAACGTGATTCTACCTTCAGCATCGAAGATGAGACCGCGGTCGTTGAGAAGCGAAAGGTACTGGGGAAAGTGTTTTGGGAAGCGTATTGTATCTAGGAAGTCGGGGTCAGTGTTGAGGGATTGAGTAATTAAGGGATTGGAATGGGATTCAGCTTTATGGAGGAGCTTGAGGGCTATTTTGGTGAGGAAGTAGTCTATTCGAGGGATTTGGGCTTTGTCATAGACTTTTTGGTGACGGACCATTCGACCTGTCACAGGGTTTTTCCAAATTTTCGTACAATGACGAAGGATCTGTCGTTCTTTGGTGCGTAGCTTCTCCATTTGTGCTGATGACAGGTAGCACCAGAAGACAAAGCCATAGGATAGGACGGGGCGGATTAGTGAGGTGTAGCAGAGGATACTGGTCTCGATGGGATAGTTGGTTTTATAGTGGATGAGCGGCAGTAGTGAGTGGAAAGCCGTGGTGGCCCTACAAAGGTTCTTTTTTATTTGAGGGAGAGGAGAAAGACGGAAGTTAATTATAACCCCCAGGTAGTTGACCTCAGATTTCTGAGGGATACTAATGCCCTTGATTTGCAAGCTTAAATTGCGTACTTCATTAAGGAGTGATTTTTTGAGGTGGGTGTGGCCCTTGATGAGAATAGCTTCGCATTTAGCTGGGTTGACCATTAGTTTCCACTTAGAAAGATAGTCATCTAACTGGTCGAGATAATTATTAAGGTGGGCTTTGATGAGTTTTAGGTGGCGAGATGATGCAAAAATGATGATGTCATCAGCATACTGAAGGATTCTTATTGGGTTCGGGGGTGATGGAATTTCGGCTGGGTAAAGGAAGAACAGAAAATGATGATGTCATCAGCATACTGAAGGATTCTTATTGGGTTCGGGGGTGATGGAATTTCGGCTGTATAAAGGGAGAACAGATCCCTGTGGGATCCCCGCTGTGAGAGGAAAGGTGTCGGATTGGGTGTCGTTGAGTTTGACCTGTGCAGAGCGGTTTGTTAAGAAGAAGAGTAGGAGTTTGCACAGGTGAGGATGTAGGTTAAATGTCGAGAGGAGTTTGTGGATGAGGCCATGTTGCCTGACAGTGTCGAAGGCTTTCTGGATGTCAATAAGACAGGCAGTGGTCGGCGTATTTTTCGCATCATTTATGGCAACGTGTGATTTCAGGGTGAGGAGGGAGTGCTCAACGGAATGGTTTGGACGATTGGCGAACTGAAAGTCAGGGATGATAGGGTTGTCCTCTAGATGGAAATCGATAGATTCTTTGATGGCAAGTTCAAAGATCCTGCTTGTGGTGGGGAGCAAGGAAATGGGACGGTAGCTGCTTGGGGGTAGTGGACTTTCGCCTTTCTTAGGGATCGGGACGATAATGGAGAGGCGCCATGGCTTGGGAAAGTGGACATTGAGCATGCAGAGGTTGATAAGTTTCGAGAGGAAGGGAGACAGAGATTCACTGCATTTTTTAAGTAGTATGGTGGGGATGCCATTGTTGCAACACCATCGTGTCTACAGGACTTTTTAATTTTTTAATTTTAGGATAATGGATTGAAGGATGTCTGGAGTGACAAATTGGATATCGGATGCATTGGATGGGCATGTGTTTGGCGCTTGGAGAGGTCGTGAAAACAGGGTATCGGGTTCGTGCATGGAGGTTTGGAGTGTGGATTCAGTGAGGAGCTTTGAGATAGAGGTTTGGACACATAGGTCAGTTTCTGGGTTGTATAGGTGTTGGGTCAGGTTATGGGCTTTTGCAAAGTGGTTTGCTAACGAATTTACCTTCTCGTGTAGCGGCTGGTTTTGGGGAAGGTATTCGGCTGGGGTTCGGGGCTTTCCGAGGCTCGGACAGGTCTTCCGCAGCTCTCTGAAGGTGTCGGCAATATTGGTGGAGTTATTAAGCTTGACCTTCAGGTGCTCGCTATACAACACATCAATATCATTACGTATTTTCGAGCTGAGATCATTGATCTCATCTCCTAAATACCAATATTGAGCGTCGTACCGGTGGCGGAAGAGAAGCCTGCGAAGGAATTTTTTCCGGTTGATTTTGTGTATGATATCTTCGGGAAGAGATATCATGTCATGGTATCCGAGTGTGCGCAGAGGTACACAAGATTCGATACATTTCTGTACCGAATCAGTATATACTGACACAGCTTAGTCGATTTTAGTGTCGGATACGCGACAGTCAACTGGTAATGGGATCTGAGAGAGGGTTGAGGCAAGGGATTCATTAACTGATCGCCAGTGAACACGGGAAAAGTCTTTGGTCACGGGACGTGGGGCATGGATTGGGCGATTATGGATGCAGGTACAGAGTACTACTGCATCGTGGTCACTGACTCCAGGGACGGTTTCGAGGTACGGGAGGATATTACTATTGAAGTCAACGGGAAAGTTATCATTAGTGATGAATAGGTCTAGGAAACTTTGGGCTGGGCCTCGTTGGAAGGAAGGACGTGCTGGACTCAGGATGACCATCCGTAGTGGAATTGCGTGGTTGTTCTTCCACTGTGCCAGCGAGTTGCCATTTGGATTAGTTCGGGAGTCAAGGAATTCTGGATGTCAGGCGTTTAGGTCACCACCAATGATGGTGTGGAGTTTTTTCTGGTTGGGATTGGGATAGGCTTGCATGAAGGAAATTAGCGTAGTGAGGTGGTGGTTGACTAGCGTCTGTTTGGGGCAATAAACAGATGCGCATACGAAGAGAGTGTCACTTGTCTCGAAGCAGGCAAGGGTACATTCAAAGGCTAAGCTTGGGAAGTCGGGCTGGATTTGGGTAACTTTAAAGGATTTTCGGAGGAGGATGCCTGTGCCACCACCTTCGGAGTTTCCAGGGCGGTCGGTACGAAGGAACGTGTAGCGAGGGAAAGAAGGGGTGTGCCAGGAAGTGATTTTGGTTTCGGAGAGCAAGACTACATCAGGGTTATGGTCATTAAGGAAGGATTGGAGTTCATGACGTCGTGCTCGGGATCTGATGGAGTTTATGTTCAATTGCATGAGCTTAAACTTCATCAAAGCTCATTACGAATTGCATAAGAAGGAGACGCTTCTCATAGGTGTCCGTACATGCACGGTAGTTCAGCATGAACTTTCTCATCTTCGATGCCAGGGAGGCAAAATCACACCCAAATAGGCTCTTCACTTCGGTCTCTAAAAAGTTAGTGGATGTTTGGGTGCCGCTAGGTAATTTCAACTGACTCGCGTATAAGCCGTTGGTATTTATCGGAACTGGAGGTTGTGGGGACTGTGCGAAGTTTGTTGTTCTTGGCGCGGTTTGTCTAGCCATACTCGCGTTTTTCTTGACATTAAGTCTTTCGATATGCCGCTTGAAAATCGGGCAGTTTTTGTAGTTCGCGGTGTGCTCGGAGCCACAGTTTGCGCAGAGCGGAGATTGCTCGGGCGTTTTTTGGCAGTTGCCTGGCTCACGGGATTGGCTGCATTTTACGCAGCGGTAATTTAGATGGCAGTTAACTGCTGAGTGGCCAATACGTTGGCAGTTCTTACACTGCAGTATATCCTTATTCTGGATTTCCTCAAAGCGCACAACCATGTGCAGTATAGCACGAATGTTTTTGATCAAAGCTAGGCTTTAATACAAGCAACCACAAGTTCAGTTGCCGATTATTGCGCTTTGAGGCAGAAGTTTCATACAGTTTAAGAGACTCGATCTCCTCGATCCCCTGTTGTCTAATATCGGCAGATATTTCTTCTGCCGTAAAAGATGAATGAAGCCCTCTGATGACATACGCTCTTTTGCGTTCGTCAACAGGCGTGTAAGTGAAGAAAGGCTTCTTTTCCTGACTAAGGAACTCTTTCGTTTTCACATAGTTTTCTTTGGAGTTGAGCAGGATATGGGTGTGGGGACCCTGGCGTTTGAATAAATAATCATTTTGTAAAGAATTTAAACACTTACTTCTGATTTCACCCAAGGCAGGGAAATCTTCCTTCACCACGATCGGAGGCACCTTCCTCTGCGTCGTAGATAGATTTACCGGCACTGCGGTGGCATTGTTGTTTTGTGTTGTTGTTGTTTTGTTGGATGCTGCAGTTGCTGTTGTTGGCATTGCTGCTTTTGTATTGCTGCTGTTGTTGATTTTCCTGGTTGTTGTTGGTGTTATTCAACTATTGGTCGCTGTTGCTCTATTTGGTGGTCGAAAACGCATAACAATTGCTTCCAACTGCATCATTTTCGTTTTCATCGTTGAGATTTCATGGTGTTTTTGCTGTAGATCAGACTCCAGCATTTTAATTCGCTCTTTGAGCGCTGATTTACTATTCGCACCAGACGTAGAGCGGGGTGTATCAGTTTGGTCGATACGAGCGCCATCGCTCTCTTCCATCACTGAGACGAGGTTCTCGGAGTTAGAGTCCGTCTCGCTCACGCTTTCTTTGCCATCTACGGCAACTCGCTTCTTCTTGCGCTTAGATGTTTTCTTAAATTTCGGTGAAGCCGGTATCATTGCTTTGCCGACGGGAGCATTTCGCAGGTGTGCAACCTATGCGCACACACACACACACTAGTCACTGGACTAAATCAAGCACTAGAATCACATCAACATTCATTACCATTACCAATTTTTCACACACTTTGATCTCAGTGATGCTTACTGCCAAATCGAGATGGATGAGGCATCAAAGAAACTATTGACGATCTACACACATCGTGGATTGTTCTAATACAATCGACTGTCACAAGATGTGAAACCTTCACCACGATCGGAGGCACCTTCCTCTGCGTCGTAGATAGATTTACCGGCACTGCGGTGGCATTGTTGTTTTGTGTTGTTGTTGTTTTGTTGGATGCTGCAGTTGCTGTTGTTGGCATTGCTGCTTTTGTATTGCTGCTGTTGTTGATTTTCCTGGTTGTTGTTGGTGTTATTCAACTATTGGTCGCTGTTGCTCTATTTGGTGGTCGAAAGCGCATAACAATTGCTTCCAACTGCATCATTTTCGTTTTCATCGTTGAGATTTCATGGTGTTTTTGCTGTAGATCAGACTCCAGCATTTTACTTCGCTCTTTGAGCGCTGATTTACTATTCGCACCAGACGTAGAGCGGGGTGTATCAGTTTGGTCGATACGAGCGCCATCGCTCTCTTCCATCATTGAGACGAGGTTCTCGGAGTTAGAGTCCGTCTCGCTCACGCTTTCTTTGCCATCTACGGCAACTCGCTTCTTCTTGCGCTTAGATGTTTTCTTAAATTTCGGTGAAGCCGGTATCATTGCTTTGCCGACGGGGGGCATTTCGCAGGTGTGCAACCTATGCGCGCACACACACACACACACACACACACTAGTCACTGGACTAAATCAAGCACTAGAATCACATCAACATCCATTACCATTACCAATTTTTCACACACTTTGATCTCAGTGATGCTTACTGCCAAATCGAGATGGATGAGGCATCAAAGAAACTATTGACGATCTACACACATCGTGGATTGTTCTAATACAATCGACTGTCACAAGATGTGAAACCGGCAGCGGGAATTTTTCGAAGTGTCAACTAGAAGCGATCAAACGGTTAGGTGAACCACGAAGAATTAGTGGACTTTTCTCGTCCGTTGGTGCCATAAATTCGTACAGATAATTTATTCCCCAAATGAGCGATTTGCAGTTGCCTTTTGAGAAATTACTTAGAAAGGATCAACCGTTTGTGATTGCCAAACAGTGTCAAAAGGCATTCATATAGTTCAAAGGATTTCCCAAGTCTGACATTGTGGCCACTAACGCAAGCGTACACAGAATTGGTGTTTCCATTTGCCATCAATTCAAAGATGGCTTAGTCAGGGTGGGCGCATTTGCAAGTCGATCACTCTCAAAAGCAGAAAAGAATTACGAAAAAATCGAATTAGAAGCTTTAGCAATTATCTTCACCGTCACTAAGCTTTATTGCTTTATTTACCGTCAGCATTTTGTGCTCGAAACGGATCACAAGCCTCTACTTTCGATATTTGGCGCAAAGAAAGGCATTCCAGCGCATTCAGTGAGTCGTCTTCAACGCTGGGCTTTAACTATTCTAATTTACGATTTTACTGGAAAATATGTCAGGACAAGTGAATCTGGCAGCTTGGATGTTTTGTCATGTCTCATTGATCCGGAGTTGAAACAGGAAGAAGATTTTGTTATTGCCGTTGCTTAGCTAGAAGAAGTTCAAAATACGTTCAACGATGCTCTTTATCATCACCGAACATGATACTTTTTGCATCATGTTCGGTGATCGTGTCGTCACTTCTAAAAAATTGCAAAGTCAAGTTCTCAAGCAACTCCACAGAGGACATCCAGGCATTGTGAAAGCAATCGAAAGAAGTTACGCATATTGGCCAGCAACCGACAAACAGATTGAAAATCATGTCAATAGTTGCTGCGCATATGAAAATGCCCCAAAAACTCCTGTTGTTCCTGAACTGAACTTTTGGCTGATTCTACTGTCCATCAGGACGAATTCATACTGATATCGCTAGACTAATTAATAGAACTCACTTGTTCATCGTGATCGACGCATACTCAAAGTTTCTTGAAGATTATCCGATGAATCCCCTAACTTTTGCAAAAGTCATCTATTCACTTCGAGATTGCTTCGGTCTATACGGAATTATCAAGACGTTAGTCACTGACAACGGCGGAGGGTTCACAACAAAATGTTTCACGCCTTATAATCCTGCATCGAATGGACAAGCCGAACGAACAGTCGACGCAATCAAAAGAACGCTGAAAAAAGTCTCCAGATTCGACGATTGTCAAATCACATCTTTACACGTCTTCTGAAATTTTCCGTTCGATACCAAACTCAATAGTGTTGTAGTCACCATGCGAAATGATATATAGTAAGAAAATTTGTGCGATTATTGATGACGTCATGAAACTTTGAGAGTCGCTGAAAATCACAGGAAATATCGCTTAAAACGATCAGTTCAATCGTCATCGCGGTGCAAAAGCATTTTCTCCAGGCAACAAAGTCTTCGTGTAAGTTTGCCAAAATAAAGGAAGTTTCCAATAGACTCCAGTAACTATTATCGAAGCATTAGACAGTGTAATGCATGCAGCTGAAATTGCATCCAAGCATCTTATTCAAACTAGGGCGGTTCACTCTCTCCTCTGTGGGATTTGGAGTTTAAGTCTGGCTCGATACGATGCGATACATCTTTCAGTATTTTACTGACTTGATAACTACGCAGAGGTCTTAATTAACCAAGTAGTGATACACCTTCAAAACATGGATTTTGAACGCTTCAACAGCTGCTTCGGACGTAGAAAAACATTCACCACACAGTTTATTTTTGATGAGTGGGAATAAAAAGAAATTATTATTTGCAATATCAGGGCTGTACGGCGGATGACCCATAAATTCGATGTTTTGTCCGGCCAAATAGGTGCTAATCTGAGCTGATGTGTGAGACCTCGCATTGTCGTGCTGGAGAATGATTCGTTTTCTCTTGCTCATTTTGCGAATTTCATCGAAGACTTCCGGTAAACAAATGATTGTGTACCACTCAAAATTGACGGTCCTACATGATTGAAGCGGAACATTGACCATATGTCCCGTTCGGACGAAGTAACAGGCGATCATTTGGTTTGCAGTGCTTCATGCGCGAACAGATTTTGTTAGATTTGGCTCCTCCCGGTCGATTGCTGGTTTGTTTCCGGCTCATAGGCATAGAATCCATGGTTTCTCACGTGTGACGATTTCATGCCCCGTGATGGTATTTATTGATCATTTCTATGCAAAAATTGACACGAGCCTTTTTTCCGGCTAAATGTTCATGCAATATCGAATGTATGGCGAAGGGAGAAATGCTCAAGAATGCTTCTATTTCACGGCATATCACATGATGACCTTGCATAGTAAGCTCACGTACAGCATCGATGTTTTCTAGCGCAACGGCCGTTTCTGGACGACTTTCACAAAATTCGTCTTTGAGCGAAGACGTCCACATTTGAAGCCCGCTATAAATTGTCTGCATGGATGGTGCTTTATCGTCAAAGGCTGAATGAAGCCAACCAAAACACGAAAGGAAAATCATCGCACAAGCATTTTGACGAATTAATCCAATTTGTTGGCCAATTTGATTTTTTTTAACTCATCGTAAACAACACACATTACGCGTGTACATCAAAACGTTTTGAGTATGTTTCATTTTAAAATAGCCAATTTTTTCGATGAAAATGTCCGATTTGATGAAAAAGTACTAAAACATCCCTATTACAAAAAATATTGTAGTGTCCTCCGCATATATATATATATATATATATATATATATATATATATATATATATATATATATATATATATATATATATATATATATATATATATATATGTATATACGCTAGAGGTCGCAATTTTAACAAAATTGATAAAGATGTTGCGGATTCCGGCCGCACCGGCATTCTCTCATTCACAAATTTACTTTCCACCTTTTTTCGGGCACTCCTATCGTTTTTCTTTTTTTAGGGTTTAATTTGACGAAACCCTACTAAAGTGGCGCCTGCCGGTCCGTCTGTATGTCACAGCACTTTTTATCGAGAACCATATAAGTCACAAAAATAAAATTTTGCATATACATAGGTGTAAAGTGGTACCCTCTTCAAAGATCAACTACAAAAAAATTTTACAGGGTTCTTAAGGTGGGCCTCCGCATATAGGAGAGTGAAAAAACATTTCATCTAAGTCAGCCGATATGGATCTTAAACTGACATTTTTTGCTGCAAGGAGCGCACAGGGAGGGGCAATACAGAAAAAATTGGTGTTCTCCCCTCGTGATTGGACACTTGTGATCTGACAAATATGAGAAAAATTATGGAGGTGGGTGTTTGTGTGTAAAACAACAACAAATAGGCCAGAAATCGAAATTCACTTAACTTGGTTAATAATAGCAGGATCTTTGAATTTAACATTTTCCCCAACAAAATCTTATGGATACCTTCAAACTTAATGAAATTCGATACCATGTAATTTTGATGAAAATCGAATTAAATTCATATATATTATAGCCATTTGACGTTACTCTAATAACAAGAACATCGAATCAAACACCGCAGTTTCGGTTTGATCTTCTTAACATTTTCAGATTTAGAAATTCATTATATGAGTAGAGAAACAATTGATTTTCTTTTAAACGTATACATCTCGTTCACGTGTTTCTTGACTTTATTCCTTGTTGGTGACTCCATATCGTAAGTTGAGTACAAAACCCTTCTGACATGAGCGTAGGTCTGTCTACCCAACTTGTTTATATATTAAAATAACCCAGCATTTGCCTATTCCTTTACTTCCCATCCTCATAAATATTTTATTTATATTCCTATTCCTTAAAACACAAAAACATTTAATACTCCTATCTTCCCACTAACAAAATTTCATTCTTTATTCCCCACTAACAACATTTTATGCGTTACTATTCTAACAAAAATTCATTTTTCAACATTTTATACCATTTTCATTAAAAAAAATATTAATGCAAGCATTCAAATGCTTTGTATATTTGAACTTGCCTGTTCAACCGATAAGAGTTTATCGGAAGATGGCTTAGGTGCTAGTGCGGCGTACTCTCAATCTGGGGATCTCGTGGGACGTTGGGTTCAAGTTCTCCCCGGGCGAAGGAAAACTCTTTCTATTTTCCTCAAAAGTAATTATTTCCGTGTGTATGAAGATTTGCATATGATTAAACGTTATCATAGTTATATGCAAATCGCCATATATGCAAATGGGTATTGAAATTCAATCACGTTACCTCTGTACGGAAAGAGTTGCGGGGTTGGCAGTCAGATTTTGATTCGGATTTGTTAATGACGAGTTTTGTAGAATAAGATAGAAGTTCGGCGAATTCGATACTAAAATGAACTTTTGCTTGTGGCATTAGTGAATAAAAGTGGAAGATGAGGGTTAAACTCGAATGAAAGTGGATGTCGTGTGCTTTGATCTATTTGCGTCGAACAAGAAAGAAAAACAGAAAAAAAAAAAGAAAACAAGACGTGTGTTGTGATTATCGGCGATAATACTTTGGGTTCAGTCGTATGGTGTTAATGACCTTTGTGACTCCATCGTGCGGAAGATTCTAGTCCTTGACCTCAAGTGTTAAGACGTAACCAATTCCGGGGATCGCTCGAAAGCTAAAAGTAGAGCATTGGCTTGAATTGCGCCAAAGATTTGTTCAGGACCGTGTCATTATTGTGTATGCTAAAGACCGATCGCCTTAAACGCAGTTGTGAATGTTAAATAGCAGCCATTTCAAATGCAACTGTGAACGATCGCGGAGAAACTCAAGTTTGAGCCACGACACGACTCGCAAATTGTCTTTGAACTAATCTAACTATATGCCGTGTGTTTGCTTTGCCATAACATTGATGTTTGTTGTCCGACTAGTGCCGTGGAACTTGCAGCCAGTTGTAAGTTTTTTGCCCGTTGTCCATTGTACGTACCGAGATAATGCCGAAACGAGAACCCAGAAAAAATAATACTGATGTCGACGCCGGTGCGGAAGCCTTCGGAAATGAAGAAGTATACTCGAAATCGGTCGCCAGCACTCTTCTTGGACGAGGGCCATTTAGTCAAACTAACGACTAAATGACAACAATTATGACACGTATGTTTGCTCTTTAAACAGCGCTTGAAAATATTCGAAGCGAAACGAATGCAAATATGGAGAATATGCGTTCTCAAATTGCATTAAAATTCGGCGAAGGATGTTGGGCTCCGCTGATCCAACCTATAGACGCCCCATCCGTATCGCAATCCACGCGGCACACATACATTCAAGTTCCCACATTGGTAACGTTGCCGTGTGTGAGTGCAATATCACCAGAATAGTCGTGTTCATCTACATATTTACCGACGTCACATGCATTCCCGACGATAATGCAGCCTACTACACAACCGCACAATTCGAAAACGTCAATCGCGGAATGTTGTGCAGTACATATATGCCTGAACGTCAACAACTTTTTGGTTTGCCTAAATTTGATGGCAAATTATCATACCGTCTCCGTCCCGGTAAAACCTTGGCAGGCCTCGGAGTACGTTCGAAGTTCGCACCACTGGGTTGGTGGTGTAGGTTCGGTTGAGACGGACTCCCGATTAGTGCTGGTCTGGCTCTGAGCACTTGTCCCCATAAGGGCTTGTGCCAACCCTCGCATGGCCTCCCTGCTCTGCAAAGATAACCATGGGACCAAAAAGGCGACTACACACACGAACGGAGATAGCGGCTCCGAGGGGTGAACCAATAAAATGGAGCAAACAAATGAAACCACAAGCAAACAGGACGCTAGCACGGAGAACCCTTTCAGGCAAAAACCGCTGTTGGCAAGAACACCGATAAAACAAGTCACCGATTGCGGGGGGAGGCAGCAAACTCCAGAAACACTGTCAAAGTCAACATCACAGGTTAAATCATCGGAGACAGACCACAGACGGACTAACGAACGAAAGAAGGCAGAGTGCGTTGTGCAACCTGGCATCATTGCGGCCTTTGGGCGCAGTAGAAGGACTATGCGCACCCCGGAGCGCCCAGTGCAAGACGTACACAATCCGGATCAAGCTGCGACACCAACGGAGGCCAGTGTAAGACTGGGGGAGGGAGAAGTTTTGCCGTTGGCCGACGCCACTTCAAACGCGACCCAAGCGATAGAAGCAAAAGGGCTAGGAAACGGGGGCCTCTCCCAAGAGGTGGCACCAAATAACACAATCGCCCTTGACCGCGCCGAAGAGGAGCGGCTTACTCGGAAAGCGGGGAATATCGTCAAACAACTGAGGGCTGCCTACGAAGTGCAGAAAAACATAGGCAAGAGTGTCAAGAATGGCATTTTTGAACTGGAGGAGCTTTTTGGCCGCATAACGCACTACAGGCGGCGGTGGCTTGCAACCGAAAAGCACCAAAAAGACACGCTCTCCCTCGAGGCATCAGTGGTTCCTAGCAGCAGCAAAAGAATGGCCGGTAGCCCAATTGAAGGAGACTGTGAGAAAAGGAGGAAGGACGAGACCATAAACGAAGTTGACACTCCAGGCGAGGAGTTTCATGTGGTGCGAAACAAGGCAGCGAAAAAAGCGGCCAAAAAGCTACTCCTAGAAAAAACAGACAAAGAGCTCAACCACGAAAAGAACAAAGAACCCCCCGATATACCGCAGAAAACAAAAAGCAAACCGCGGCGCAAACCCTTGCGAGAGGCACTGCTTATTAAACCCACTAAGGGCCGAACCTACGCAGATGTCCTCCGTGAAATTAAAGGAGCGGTCAAGCCAGACGACACCAAAACTGCCATCAAAGCAGTTCGACCAACCCGGACCGGTGGCTTGCTGGTGGAATTCGGGCCAGAGGCCACAAACAAAGATGCATTCCGTGACGCGGTTCAAAAGGTTCTTGGAGATGCGGCAACGGTTGCCTCGCTCGAACCAATGGCCACCCTGGAAATCAGGGACCTCGACTGCGTCACGGACAAAGCTGAAGTAGAGGATGCCATTAGGAGGGAGTTCCCCAGCTTAAGTGAAGTCAAGGCAAGATTGACACGTGAAAACACAAGGGGGCAACGCATGGCTATTGTCGAACTAGCTGATAAAGACGCCCAGCAAATCCTGGCGAAGGGCAAAATTAAGATAGGTTGGGTGATCTGCAGGATACGGAGAAGAGCGATCCCTATCCGCTGCTTCAGATGCTTCGAATACGGACACACCGCGTATGGCTGTAGGGGACCCGACAGGAGATCTCTGTGCTACAAATGTGGTGAAACGGGGCACAAAAGGAAGGAGTGCACGAACGAGGCAAAATGCATTCTTTGCAGGGATGCTAAGCTAGCACCCGGCGACCTCAAACATGAGCCGGGGACAGGGAGATACTGGGTTTTCAAGGAGGCCCTAACTAAAGCCAAATCGATACTCAAATGATCCGTATCCTGCAGGTCAATTTGCACCGAAGCACAAACGCCCAGGACCTACTTGAGCAGTTTGCGAGGGATAAGAAAGCTGACCTCCTGTTGCTGACCGAGCAACATCATAACAAGGACTCGCAAGCGTGGTACCCTGACAAATCTGGTACCTCGGCCATCTGGGTTCGAGACAGCGCCCGCCTTCAGGTGCAGGGCCATGGACGCGAGGATGGTTTTGTGTGGGTGCGGTGTTCAGGGATAACATATTTCAGTGTTTATCTGACGCCTAACGAGGCAATGCGATCCTTTCGAACCAAACTCGATGCCCTGGAGGACGCTGTCTCGAACACAGAGGGCCACATGCTGGTCGGGGGAGACTTCAACGCTAGAGCCATCGAATGGGGTATGCCACAATCCGACCCAAGGGGAAAGCAAATCTTGGACATGGCGGCCAGAACAGCGCTTTTTGTCCTAAATACTGGTAACACCCCTACTTTCCGCCGCTGGGGTTGCGTAGGAACCATACCCGATGTGACACTCGCTTCGGAGTCCCTGGTACCTAGAGTACACAACTGGCGAGTACTAGAGGACTACTCGGCTAGTGATCACCAGTATATAGCTGTTGAGATTCACGGCGGTGCCACTCTGCGTGCATATGCCCAAACTTCAATCCTCGGATGGAGGACTGGGAGGATGGACGTCGAGAGGTTCACTGACGCGCTTACGGCAGGCGCACCGTTGCTGGGAGCTCCGCCAGGGAGTGGAGGGCCTACAGCCAAGGACTTGGTGAACTCAACTATGAGTACCATCATAGCTGCTTGCGAGTCTTCCATGCCCCGTCGGAGACCCCGATATGGTAAGCCTCCAGTATACTGGTGGTCAAACGAGATCGCCGAACAAAAAAGCGAGTGTCACAAACTTTGGCGAGAGGCCCAGCGGGCGCGAACACGGGAGGAGGCAGACACTAGGCTAGCAGCATACAGGTCCGGCAGGAAATATCTTCGCAGGCTTATTAACAAGAGCAAGGCCCGATGCTGGCAAGACCTCGTGGACGATGTAAATAGGGATCCGTGGGGCCTTGGCTGCAAGCTGGTCATGGGGAAACTTGGTGCCCTACGGAAGCCTTGTATACATGACGCGGAAAAGATGGACGCGATAGTGCGGGGACTCTTCCCCGCCCATCCCGTCCGTGTTGACGCTGTCCATGGTGAAACAGCAGTCGAGTGCCCACTCTTCACACAGCTGGAACTGGAGGAGGCAGTCCTCTCCCTGAAAGCGAGGAAGGCTCCAGGTCCAGATGGTGTTCCAGCTGAGGTGTTGCGGCTCGTCTATCACCATTGTCCTGACTTGCTGCTCAGCACATTCAACGCTTGCCTACGGGACGGGGTTTTCCCGGTACGATGGAAGGTGGCGAGGCTCGTGCTGGTCAGCAAGGGGAAGGGAAATCCCGAATCGCCGTCTGCATACCGCCCGTTATGCATGCTAGACACGGCTGGGAAAGTGCTAGAGAAACTCAGCAAGGGAAGACTCACTGACGCGATTCGTGCTGCTGGGGACCTATCTCCTCGGCAGTACGGCTTTAGAGCAGGACGTTCTACCATTGATGCGATTGCAGAGGTGGTGAACGCGGTCCAAAAGGCAGAGGCATATAGTCGCACCAAGCGACGGATCGTCCTGTTGGTGACACTCGACGTCAGGAATGCCTTCAACTCCGCTAGATGGGTGGATATTCTGGACACGCTGGAAAACTCTTTTCAAGTTCCAGAATATCTAATGCGGCTTTTGAGGAACTACCTAAAGGACCGAAGCCTGCTCTACGACACGACACACTGCCAACGAAGGATGGAAATTACATCGGGTGTTGCCCAGGGATCTATCCTTGGTCCGGACCTGTGGAACGTGTCTTACGACGGGCTACTGAGACTTGAGATGCCAGATGAGTCGCGCTTGGTCGGCTATGCGGATGATGTTGCGGCTCTGGTCGCCGGACGCACCGTTGAACAAGCGCAATTTAGGCTAGGTATGCTAATGCGCCGAGTGAGGGACTGGATGACTGCTCGCGGGCTCAGTTTAGCACTGGAGAAAACCGAAGTGGTCATCTTGACAAAAAAGAGAATCCCTAGAGTAAGGATGATCAGTATTGGAGGTATACAAACGAATCAAACCCAGCCGTGAAGTACCTGGGGCTACTGATCGACTCGAAGATGAGTTTCTCTGAGCAAATCAGGGCAACGGCTGAGAAGGCTGCTTCGGGAATATCGACCCTGAGTCGACTTATGGCCAACGTTGGGGGACCCAGCCCATCAAGAAAACGCCTCTTGATGAGTGCTGTAGGGTCGGTGCTACTGTACGGAGCAGAGGTATGGGGCGACGCTTTCAGCAAGGAGGTATACCGAAAACGATTGGCACAGGTACAGAGAAGAGGAGCACTGAGAATTGCATCTTCGTATCCAACAGTCTCCGACTCGGCGGTGAGAGTGATTGCAGGCGTGATACCTGTCGCCCTCCTTGCTAGAGAGCGCCGCGCTATTTACCTGCGCCGAAACGAGGATGCGAGGGAGATCGTTGTCCGCGAGGAGAGACAACGCTCGCTCAACGATTGGCAGCAGTCTTGGAGGAATTGCACGAAGGGAAGGTGGACTGCGCGCCTCACCCCGGATGTGAGACCGTGGCTAAATCGAAGGCATGGTGAGACTGACTTCTATCTGACCCAGCTTTTGAGCGGGCACGGGTGTTTTCAGTCTTACCTGCACAAGATCAGCAAGTCACGGTCTCCCGATTGTCGGTTTTGCCCAGGAGAGGAGGACAATACCTGTCACACATTTTTTGCGTGTACCAAATGGGCCAGGCTGCGAAGGGAACTCTACAGGAAGACGGGAGAGCTCACCCCGGATAATATAGTTGCGGTGATGCTCGAATCGGTTGACAAATGGAACCAGGTGGCACATTATGCTCGGGCAGTCCTAAAATATAAAAGGGACTCACAGCAGCCGGAGGCGCTGGGGCTGGGGGATCGCTTTTCTGGCAATTCCTCTTCCCCCCTCCCCTCCCGCTAGGAAAGGGACTCCCCAGCTTGAAGGCGCCCCACGGCGTAACAAAACGAGACCTGGCCCGAAGTAATGTGTCAAACGGTTCCAGGCTAGGTTCTCAGATTGACAGGGGAGGTGTTTAGTGGGTAGTCCAAAGGCATCCTCCATGGGAGTCCCACACTGCCAGACTCAGCGGGCATAAATGCCTTCACCTCCCTACCAAAAAAAAAAAAAAAAAAAAAAAACAGAAGTGTGCCCATTATTTAAAACATCGTTTATTGATTGTACTCGCGAGTTTAATTATGGGAACCGACAAAATTTAATAAGACCAAACAAAGCTTTATACAGTACCGCGAAAAATACTGTCGTGTCGTTGTTAATCTTTTCGGACAATGTACCACAAGTGCTGCAAAAGCTGGAATTTAATTTTGGTCGTCCTGACATTCTTGTGCCTTCGCTAATTGAAAAAGTAAAAAAAATACCCGCGATGAGTTAAGCGCGCATTGACGAAGTACTAATCAACTTCGAAAGCTGGTGGCTTTTTTTAAATCTGCCGGGTGTGAACATCATTTAATGAATGGCACTTTACTGGATGAGTTAGTCCGCAAATTACCACCGTCCAAGCAATTCGAGTGGGCCAGATACGCTGTTTGCTTGCCGTCCATCCCAACTGTGGACAAATTAGCAGAATGGCTAAGAGATCTAGCAAATGTCGTCAGTTTAATGCAAATAAATGCTGCTATCACTCAACGTCCTTCGCATACAACACGTAAACAGCCGGAGAAGTCTGTATCGACATCACGCAGAACAATGCATAGCTCTAGTAACCCAATACCATAACAAGGAACGGCCTGTCTACAATGTGGGCAGCAAACTGGCCTCGCTGATTGCAAGATATTTATGGCTCTGTCAACAGACGACAAATGGAAATTTGTAAAAAGTAAGCACTTATGTTTTAGCTGCCTTCGAAGAGGAGACATGGGCTCTTCAGTTGCCGAAAAAGGCAGCGTTTTTCTGCAAATGGATGTCAATGAATGCATCACAATATACTGCATAGTGGCATAGAATCGCCCAGACCAATTCGGTCTAGTTTCGATGTCCATGTTTTGAATTGTCACCCAAATGCAGAAGACGTCACTCTTTTCAAAGTAGTGCCGGTCATTCTGTCTGGATCATTGGGAAGTGTTGCGGCATATGCCACGTTGGACGAAGGCTTGTCGATATCTTTAATTGAAGTCGATATTGCGAGCAAACTAGGGCTAAGTGGACAGGAATATCCACTCACATTGCAGTGGTGAACGTTGAAATTAGAGGAGAGCACATGTCGCGACGAACCTTTACTCTAAAAGGTGTGCACACTATCGCTAGTTAGAATGTGTGCGCGAACCCTGCGCAAGGAGAAGTAAAAACATATATCCGCGTTACCAATTTCAAACTATTATCAACTATACAACCAGAAGGACATCGAGCTGATATTAGACGAAGATCGCCGTGCTATTAAAATTTTGGAGGATACAACCAGAAAGATTGGAGATTGCGTAGTGGCGGCACCCATTTGTCACCAAGCTACGACACGGCCAAAAGCCGATTGATAAAAGTTGTGAAACGAATGAATAACGACAGCCAGTATGCAGAGAGGTACATCGGCGAAATCAATAAATACATGGAGAAAGGGTATGCAAGAAAACTGACCACGGAGGAAACGGAGGTAGAAGAAAACCTCATTTTGGGGTAGTCAACCCAAATAAGCCGGGAAAACTTCGAATCGTTTATGATGTCGCAGCAACAACAGGCAAAAAATCGCTTAGCTCTGCTTTAATGAGGGGTCCTGAGCACGCCAAACCGCTCCAGACCATATTGTACCAATTTCATCAGGGATCAATAGTCGTTTCCGAAGACATCATGGAGATGTTTCCGCAAGTTCGAATCCGGGAGGCGGAGCAGAATGGTCAGAAATTTTTATGAAAACAAGGTAAACAAAACAAACTAATTCAGGTATATGCAATGACATCAATGATTTTCGGAGCCATATGTTCACTATGTTGTGCCGAATATATTAAAAATAAAAGTGTCATGGGATACGCCACGATAAGGCTAAATGGAGCTTCAGTCGTTATAAATAAAACATACGTGGATGACTTAGTAGTGAGTTTTCATGATGAAAATACAGCTGAAGCCACAGTCAAAATAAATTTAAAAGCTGGTTTCGTTCTTCGAAACTTCGTCTCGAACAGTCTGCGATTGCAAAACGTATTGAATAAAACCGAAACTGGCTGCAGTCGTGTAATAAATTTGGGTTGAGCAACGATGACTGAAAAAGTATTGTGGTTATTTTGAAAACTACAGATGACACTCTTCATTACAGGTTTAAATTCCACAAAGTGCCACAAGAAGTTTTGGAGAAGTCTCGACCGCCAACAAAGAGAGAACTTCTAGGAATTATAATGCCCGTTTACGACCAATTTGGCATCTTAGCCAACTATACGACATACTCAAAATTGGTCATGAGAGCGACATGGAAAGCAGATATCGATTGAGACGACCCACTGCCGGACCACCTGAATAAACAATGGAAAGCTTGGTGGACACGTTTTCAAGATGATAGGCATTTTTCCTTACCAAGATGTTATTCGACGTTGTTCTTCGAGCCAGATAACATTCAACTGCACGAATTTACTGGCGCCAGTTCCAGTGCCTATGCTCGCCTGGAGGAAAACAGATTCACTTCAGTCTCGTCACTGCCAAGAGCAGCTGTGCTCCAAAAAACAGAATGAAAATTCCGCACTAGAGCTTCAAGCAGCTATTTTGGGATGCCGTCTTTCGGAGTCAATAAGAAAATGCTTCGAGGTCAAACGAATGAATACCATTTTAATGTGACAATAAAACCATTATACATAGTCCTGCCATAAGTTCTGTCACATAATTTCTCACATTGGCAACACCTTTATTTTATGAGTGACATTTCAATATCGGCCAGTTTTATAAACGTCATAATGTTGTTGACAGTTGATGGTCATTTAAAGTTTGTTCGTTAACGTGTGAAGATGGAATGGGGTGTAAATGAAAACCGAATTGCAGTGATTGCACTACATAAGTGTGGAAAATCCGCGAGTGAAATTTTCAAGCTGTTGTGCCCGTTAAAAATAACGCAAAGATTTGTGTATCGTGCGATCCAGAGATATAACGAGATCCAGACTATTGAAGATCGACCTCGTTCTGGACGTCCGCGTGATATACGTTCTTCTGCTGCCATCAAAGCGGTCGAGAGTCGAATTCGTCGAAATCCGCTTCGTAAACAACGAATCATGGCTCGAGAGATGAACAACTCCACCCGAAGTATGTCTCGCATCATAAAATCGGACCTCGGGATGAGTGCCTTTCGACGATCAACGGGACATTTGCTGACTGAGCAGTTGAAGCAAATTAGGAGCACCAGATCGAAAGAGCTCCTTCGGCGGTACGGCAACAACAAACATCGAGAAATTTTATTTACCGATGAAAAAATTCTTACGGTGGAGGAACATTTCAACCGCCAAAATGATAAGGTGTATGCCCACAGCTCCAGAGAAGCCCGAGAAGTTGCCACAAGGGTACAGCGAGGACATCATCCAGCATCGGTCATGGTATGGTGGGGTGTCAGCTACGAAGGGGTCACCAAGCTTCATTTTTGCGAAAAAGGCGTAAAAACTGTAGCGAAAATTATCAAACGGTCATCCTGGAGGGATGTGCGAAGCCTCTGAACTCTACGCTATTCAACAACCGACATTGGGTTTTCCAGCAAGATTCTGCGCCAGCCCACAAAGCTCGAACCACACAAGCGTGGTTGGAAACCAATATTCCAGAGTTTATAAGGGCTACGGAATGGCCTTCTGGGAGCCCAGATTTGAATCCTCTGGACTACAAACTGTGGGCGGAGTTAGAGTCCATGGTGTGCACGAGACGACACCCAAATATCGAGAGCCTTAAGCGATCTTTGACAGAAGCAGTAGCTAATTTTCCGCTAGAAACAGTGCGTACTGCTATCGATGACTGGCCCAACAGATTAAAGAGCTGTGTAAAGGCTAAAGGCGGCCACTTTGAATAATTTGTTGCTTATTTTACTTCCATTAGTATGCCAAAATAAAATATATTTTCCTTTGTCAAAAACTCTTTTTCATTTATACAAAAATTGCCCATATACGTGTGACAGAACTTATGGCACGACTAAGTATAGGTTTTACCAATAAGAGGTGTTATTTTGAATAGATCTTGTGATTTAATACCTTACGACTTCGTCCTATGAGGCCACGTGAAAGAGAACGTCTACGCCAGTAGCCCAGCGTCGATTCAAGACCTCAAAGATGGAATTCGTGGGCGATCGAGAACAATTATCGATAACAGTGACCCTGGTCGTTCAACGTCTCCAGCAGGTGTTAATAATAATCAACTATACCGTGTTGTTGCTCCACCGAATCAAATTTTCATCTCGAGACTAGCATATGAAACTTCGGTAGACGACATTCTCAACTTTATTAAAGCGAAACTTGGAAATCTAAATGGAATCATAAAATCTGCCGGATCGAGTAGTATCCTCCTTTAAACTTACAGCTCTACCAAGCATTGATTCTGTATGCCGTCCCGAGTTCTGGCTTCCTGGTACACTAGTGAAACCATTCGTAGACTAATTTTTTCCGCAATCCTTCGGTTAACGCAAGAAAATAGTACATAATAGCTTTAATAACATTAAAATTTATTATCAAAATGTTAGGGGACTAAGGACCAAATTAAATATTTTTAATACGTCTTGCTTTACCGCGTCGGATGATATCATCTGTGTTACAGAGACGTGGTTGAATGGAAGTATCCTTAATAATGAACTTTCGACTGAACACAATATCTTTAGACGGGATCGAGACATCACAGCTTCATCTAAAATGGATGGCGGGGGTGTCTTGATAGCTACTAAGAAGACTTTGTCAGCTTCAGCCTGTTCGAATTTCTCTCCATCTTCTCCTATAGAATGTATTCTTGTAAAAGTCCAAACCTCGCACAATAAGTTTCTTCTTGTTGCCTCTACTTACGTTCCTTGTAACTCTTTAATTCCTACATATGAAACGTTCTTTGATGAGCTTTCATCTTACATTGACTCCTTCTTCCCAGACTCCCCTTTATTAATTTGTGGAGATTTCAACTCGCCCTCGGTTTCTTGGTCATCTTTTCCTGCATCAGTTCCGTCTTCTACGAATAATCTATCCATCGTTCTTTCCTCTGTTTTAAATCACTGCTCCCTCTCTCAATTTAATTCTGTACATAATGTTAACGACAAACTGCTGGATCTAGTGCTTTCCAACGTTGCTGATCAACATCTTTCCGTATCTAGGTCGGCGGTTCCGTATGTAGGCACTGACTCATTTCACCCTCCCCTCTCTATGGTCTTTCCTTTGAAATATCTAGCACGACGCAAAACTCGTACGCGCCCTAGGTTCAATTTTTACAAATCCGATTTCCATTCAATTTCCACGCATATTTCTACCATTGACTGGCAAAGTTTCTTTGCTGACTTGGATTGTGAAAAAGCAATATCTACTCCTTTCTATTTATTAGTATCCATAACTTCACCCCACTTTATGCCTCCTCAGCAGGCGCTAATCCTCCCTGGTTTACGAGGCATGTTAAGGAAGCCATTAAAAATAAGGATAAAGCTCATAAATTGTGGAAATCTCATGGAACAATTGATTATCGCCAAGAGTTTGTTAGGTATCGGTCAATTGCCAATATGGAGGTTCTGAGAGCCAAAAGAGCATATTATAACAATATCGAAAAGTCTCTTCATTCCAACCAAACTAAGCCCTTTTGGTCTTTTGTTAAAGCTCAAAGATCTTCAAGTGCATTTCCAAATTTTTTTCAGTGGAATAGCAAGACTGCTTCTTCCCCTTCTGAAATTTCTAACTTATTCTCCACCTTTTTCTCCTCTACATTTTCTTCATATAACAAGACTTCTATACCTTCCTCTTTTTCCGTATTGCCTTCGCCTATTATCACCTCGGTAGTCACGAATCCTATTCAAGTTGAGCTTAATATCAACTCTATTGATCCTAACGTTGGACCTGGGCCGGAGGGCATTCCTAATTTCTTTATTAAAGCATTAGCATCTACCATTAGCTTTCCACATTCAATCTAAGTTTGACAACAGGTCACATGCCAGATTGGTGGAAGATTGCTAATGTTTCTCCAATACACAAAAGTGGTGACCCGACCATGGTGGAGAATTACCGCCCTATCTTAAACTTTCATCCTTTTCTAAAATTTTAGAACGAATTGTCCACCTAGAGCTCTATTCTTCTCTTTGTTCCCAAATAGCTCCTGAGCAGCATGGTTTTGTGCCAAATCGTTCTACCATAACCAATCTCTTGGAACTTACTGACACTGTGGCGGTAGCCTTAAATGACAGTCTTCAAGTGGATACTATCTACACTGATTTCTCTAAGGCATTTGACACTGTCAACCATGACATTTTTATTTGCAAATTGCAGCATTATGGTGTAAGTGGCTCCGTTTTCTCATGGTTAACTTCATACCTAGCTTCTAGAACATGCCAAGTTGTCATTGATGACTCGGTTTCTAAGTCATTTCATTCCTGCTCTGGAGTTCCACAAGGTTCCATCTGAGATCCGTTCCTTTTCACCATGTTTATCAATGATCTCCCATCAGTGTTTAACTCGTCCTGTCTCTTATTTGCGGATGATTTGAAGATCTACAGAGTAATCAACTCGCCTGCTGACTGTCATATTCTCCAAAACGATCTGTTATCTCTGTCTTCTTGGTGTAAGGCTAACCTTTTGAATTTAAATGTACCAAAATGCCACAAAATGTCGTTTTCGTTGAAAAGTTCATCAATATCTCATTCCTATTTACTGAATAAAACTCCTCTAACAGTAGTGGATCAGGTGAAAGACTTAGGGGTTATCTTCGACCCAAAGCTCAAATTTAACCTTCACATTATAAACCTAGTCACTAGAGCTTCCCGTGTTTCGGGTTTTGTTCTTAGGCATACTTCTATTTTTTCTAACCCTAAGTCTGCTATCAAACTATTTATCTGTATCGTACGTTCTCTTCTTGAATACTGTTCTCAAATTTGGTCACCTCACAATGATTATCTGATTGTTCTCCTTGAATCTGTTCACCCGTTTTCTATTTTTCAAATTCAAAATCCCTTATGCGACCTACGAAAATCGCCTGTCCTTCCTTCAGATTACTTCTCTTGAAATTCGCAGATTGATACTTGATGAATGTCTTCTCTTTAAAATATGTAACCGCCTTACGGATACAAATCTTGATTCTCGAATTTATTATAGGCTAAATCTGCGCTCGGGTAGAAATGCTAGTATCTTTCTTGTACCTTTTGCTCGGATTAACCCGTGCTTCCATTCTCCACTGCTAAGGCTACCTCGCAATCATGATCGACTGCAAATTGGTCCTTTTCCTCGTTCTCTTTATTTACCTAAAGAAAAACTTATTAGTTTACTAATTTGTTAATTTTTTGTGTTTCTTAGTATATACTTCACCATTTGTATTAGAGGTAACTCTGTTAATGGCAACATAAATAAATAAATAAAAACATAGGGCAGTCAGTATGCGATTTGGTTATGGAAAATTTCATGAAAAGGATATGGTCCTGTAAGCGTGGTCGTGGTGGTCATTTGCCTGATATTATTTTTCAATATTAAAACGGCATACCTTTTTCTTTATAATGAAATAAACATCCGATCATTTGTATTAAAAAATGGCATTTTTCTTTTAATATCAAAATAATACCTCTTATTGGAAGCCCTATACCATGGATACATTCGACAGATATTGTCAAGCCATTCCTGTTGATAAATTACAACGAATTGACGCTGCCAGCTGTCTGCCTCTCGGTGCTCAAAATCCAATAATATTACCGCGAGATCATTATATCACTAGTCTTATCATGAATCATCATCACATGAAACGTCATCACCAAAACGCCTATCTGGTCATCAACGAAATTCACCAGAAATTTTGGATGAAGAAAACTTGTCCGACTTGCCAATATTTAAAGACAAAACCTGAAGCATCACTTATGGGACAATTGCCACCTGATCGCCTCACGTCATATGTTCGTCCATTCACTTACAGTGGAGTGGAATATTGTGGGCCATTTTCTGTGGCCATAGGACGCCGTCGAGAAAAAAAGTGGGTTGCTTTTTTCACGTGCCTAACAACCCGTTCCATACACATCGAGGTAGCAGACGATTTGTCGACGGACTCATTCCTTTTATGCCTAAGCAATGCCATGAATCGTCGAGGAACCCCAGTCAGAATGCGAGGCGACAACGGGACAAATTCGATTGGGGCCCAAAGAAAACGATGGGCGCTCGAGTATCTTCCGCGTCTCATATGTCGGCTGAAGTGGAGATAGGTGACACCTTTGCGATCTGATCAGTTAGTTATCGTCTGCGATCTTAATCAGCACCGGCGCCTATAGCTCAAAAGGCGAGTGCCCTGAGTTTTCCCAGCTGAAGATAGACAAGTTCGTACTGCAGAAGTGATGACTCGTCAAGGACTTCTTTGACGTCTCGCAACGAAGCTAGCCGCTTTAGAATATCGTGAATCCGCTCCGCAGAAGGATTCAACTGGGCCCGAGGATGTTAAAGACCGATCGCCTTAAACGCAATTGTGAATGTTAAATAGCAGCCATTTCAAATGCAATTGTGAACGATCGCGGAGAAACTCAAGTTTGAGCCAGTTTGTATCTGGACGTGAATGACATTGGTTCGAATATCAATAAAAACACGCCACAGCTCGCGCATTGTCTCTGAACTGATCTAACTATAAAATAAAGCATAACATTTATGCCGTGTGTTTGCTTTGCCACAACAATGTAATTAAGGTTGTTCGGTGCGAAATAAATTGACACTCTAAGGGACCGGAGCAGGATACTTGAATTGGAAATATTTAAAAAAAAATGAGTTCAATTTTAAAATACAGCCGTGTGATGAACCTTTAGACCCAAGCTAGTGGCCGATAGAATTCAAGAATTGCATGCCACTTTGAATCATTGCATTAGTTGCCAAAAGAAGCCGTTAATGGCTACTTTCCAGTGCCCACGACGAAATTTGGTACAGAGGTTTATTGAACTGGTTAATGAAGCTCACACTAAAAAGTCCAAAGTCATCCAGTCTGAAACCAAAACTGTCGAACGCTTAGAGCTCAAAAAATGTGCAAAAACTTGTTTTTGACCGTGACTGAAGCCTCCAATCGAGGTTAATTAATTTGGACAGTGTCGTTAAGTGTATAAAAATCTAGGGAACATTAAAAAAATGCAGTCAGGTCTCAAATTTCAAAATGGCAGCTAGTCAAAGTTTGAAATTTCAAAGCCTTCTAAAAGTCACAGTTTTTATTCAATTTACATGAAACTTGATATTTTGGTAGTGATTAGTTCTAATGATCTTGTTATTCGTGTGATCATTAATTTGCAAGTTTAAAAATGGCGGCTGTTCAAATGTGCAATTTTTTCATATTTTCTTGGCCCTCTGGCCTCTGGTGACTAAGCTATTCAAAGGATTTTGATTTAACTTAAAATTATTGGGGTAGCTTCTTTCATTTTGCCCAAAATTATGAAAATTGAATAAGTAAAAAAATCGAAAATTTAAAACAATGTTTTTAGCCGCCATTTTCAGCAAAATCGAATATTTTTTTCTGTCCAGAGTAAAACTACCATTTGAACGAGATTCGGTACATTGATTGATGAGACTCGAAAATAAAATCATTTATAATATTCCAAAATCGAACGCAAATCAAAATGTCGGACCCCAAAACGCTCCTGACTTTCAAAATGGCGGCAAAGAAAATTTGCATCTGCTTTTAAAAATAAACGTACGTACGAGAAATTTGCCTTTCCGGCTGGTGGTGCCAACGGGTATTTTTTCCGATGGCTAACATTTTGCAGAAGTCTTATGAATAGAAATTTTAGAATCAATGTTTATTTCTGGTTAGTTTATTTGGATTGGATAGAATAATTCGATGTGAATAGTTAGTTCTCATTGAGCGTTGCGTTGAAAGTCCATTTAGTCCATTTTTTGTTCAAATGTCAACCGAATCTGTGTTTATCCTAGCCAATTTGGTTTTCGCATTGTCATGTTTGTTTCGTTGATAATTTTGATACTTAAAATCGAAATTTATATTTAATTGCTATATATATATATATATATACACACATATATATGTACATATATATATATATATATATATATATATATATATATATATATATATATATATATATAAATATATATATAATTATATAAATATATATATATATATATATATATATATATATATATATATATATATATATATATCTATACACATATATATACATATATATATACATATATATATATATATATATATATATATATATATATATATATATATATATATACATACATATATATACATATATATATATACATATATATATATACATATATATACATATATATATACATACATATATATACATATATATATATATATATATATATATATATATATATATATATATATATATATATATATATATATATGTATACATAAATATATATATATATATATATATAAACATATATATAAATATATATATATATATATATATATATATATATATATATATATATATATATATGTACATATATATATATATATATATATATATATATATATATATATATATATATATATATATACATATATATATATATATATATATATACACATTTATTTATATACATACACATATATATACATATATATATATATATATATATATATATATATATATATATATATATATATATATATATATATATATAGGGTGCGCACGGTATTTGAGGACATGCATAAATCTGACTATAACTTCGCGAATTTTTTTAATTATTTTTTTCCTTTCAGATAAGAAATGGCGGACTACAACATCACTCAAGAAATGAAGAGACATGCTGTCATCGTCGCTATATGTGCAAACCATACAGATTTAGAGGTCTCTAATTTTTTTAATTGCGTCCGTTCATTCGTGCATAAGCATCAGGAGGCGATACAGAGTCGGTTGCAAAACGCAAAAAGCACGAACAACGTTCTGGCACTGTCCGAACAGCAGAATTTTTAGAGCAAGTGCAAGCGATCATAGACGAGGGCCCTTCAAAATCAATGAGGGTCCTTGCGAGAGAACTTCATGTTTCTGGGCGCCTTATACGTAGAGTTGTCCACAAAGACTTTCGGTATAAGTCTTACGTGATGTGCAGAGGACGAACACGAGAACAGAGAGTTCTCCAATCAAAACGTCTTTTAAACAAAATCAAACACCCTGAGGCGCCCAAAACGTTATGGTTTTTTTCCGACGAAAAAAATTTGGACCAAGATTAAAAGACCAATCGCAGAAATGACAGATGGCTATGTTCAAATCCTACGGAGGTTCCTGTCGTTATGCACCCAAAATTTCCAGCCACTGTTATGGTTTTAGGTGTTGTCAGCAACGAAGGACATGTTATGCCACCGCACTTTTTTACTCAAGGCTTTCGAGTGAACTCTGCTGCATACATCGAGGTTTTGGAGACGTTAGGGAAGCCCTGGATAGACAATGTTAGCGACCAGACCATACATTTTTCAACAAGGCTTTGCTCCTTCACATAAAGCGATGGCGACACAAGATTGGATGGCCGAAAATTTTCATGACCACAAAACACCGAACCTATGGCCACCTAGCTCCCAGATCTTAATCCTTTGGATTATTACGTATGGGGCGTAGTTGAGCGTGAGACCAATAAGCGTCCTCATAATACCACTTCTTCGCTGAAAACTGCGATTAATGCCGTAATGGTCAATATGAACAAGGAGCATTTGATTTGCGCATGTAATCGTTTCTGGACCCGGATCGAGGAGGTTATTGCTGCTAATGGCGATTTCATTGAATAACTTTATAGCCATTTATTAATTTAACGTTGTATAAAAAAATTCCTGAAATTTCATTAAATTTTGTTAAAAATACAAGCTAATTAATTTTAGTCTCAAGTTTTCCTCAAATACCGTAGGCACCCTGTATATACGAGATCTGTTCAAAAAGTACCCGGAATTTTTAAATTTCGCGGGTCTGGAGAGTCCGATTTTATTGTGTTGGTATACATGCCCCTAAAGTCTGATAAAATTTTCAGCCGTATTCACTATTTACTTTGTCTGTGGTAGTCGCTAAGGTTCGACGTGTTTTTATGAGCTCGGCGATTTTTGCTGAAACTGTTGAATTTTGACCAAAGAAACGATCGCATGAACATCACTCACGAGCTGTTAAATGACGTCAACGACGATCCAAGTTTGCTTGAAAGGGTCATAACTGGTGATGAAACATAGGTGTATGGTTATAATGTCGAAACCAAAGCACAATCGTCCACCTGGAAGCATTCAACGTTACCAAGAGCGAAAAAAGCACGTCAAGTTCGATCAAATGTCAAGGTTTTGCTTACTGTTTTCTTCGATTATAATGGCATAGTGCATCAAGAGTTGTTACCATAAGGTCGTATGGTGTATCAGGAGTATTACCTTGAAGTTATGCGACGTTTGCGTGAAGCAATCCGAAAAAACGCCCCGATTTATGGGAAAAGAATTCATGGCTTTTGCACCACGATAACACACCTGCTCACTCGTCGTTGCTTGTTCGTAATTTTTTGGCCAAAAACAATACCGTAGTCATGCTCCAACCTCCATATTCACCAGATATGGCTCCGTGTGACTTATTCCTGTTCCCAAAGTTGAAGAGAACCATGAAAGGACGGCGTTTTTCGACGATTGAGGAAATAAAGGCCGAATCGCTGAGAGTGCTCAAGGACATACCAAAAAGTGAATATCGAAAGTGCTTGGAAGATTGGAAAAAACGCTGGTATATGTGTATTATACCTGGGGGGGGGGGGGGGGGGGACTACTTTCAAGGGGACCACATTGATGTAGACGAATAAATAAATACTTTTTGAAAAAAAAAAACGAAAATTCCGGGTATTTTTTTGAACTGACCTCTATATATATATATATATATATATATATATATATATATATATATATATATATATATATATAAATACATATATATATATATATATATATATATATATATATATATATATATATACATGTGTAATTATATATATATGTATGTATATGCATATATATATATATATATATATATATATATATATATATATATATATATATATATATATATATATAGGGTTTTCCAATAAGAGGTGTTATTTTGATACTAGAAGAAAAATTTCATTTTTAGGGTTTTGTACTATAATACAAAGCCCTATTACAATCACGACCTGTGTCCGTCCGTCTGTATGTCACAGCACTTTTTCTCCGAAACTATAGAGGCTACAGCAGTGATACTCAACCTTTTTTGACTCCGGGCCACATACATATATTTGTAAAGCTTCGCGGGCCGCAAGTGATACCTTGGCAAATCAAAACCCGCGTCGGGGGGGGGGGTTGTCGTGTAATAGTATATATCACTTCTATCAGCATACGGTTCATTAAATATTAATATAGTGATAAAAGTAAAACTCAAAAGTAACATGTATCGTTTATTACAAAATTAGTGTGATATTTGATATTGTGATAAATTTTCAACAATTTTAGACAAATCGGGCTTGTAATTGCTGCATGCTACCCTCAATACGTCATCAAGGTGAGAATCAGTAAGTCGATTCCTGTATACGTTTTTTGCATATTTCATTTTGGAATATGATGATTCACAAAGATATGTTGATGCAAACAATGTGAGGAGCAGGAAGGCACAATTTTTTACAGTCTTGTATTTTTTCTGGAACTAATTTCCAAAAATGGATGTACTCCTTTCCTTCTCTTTTTTCTTCAAAAATAGCTGTCAGATTAGTATCGTTCTTAAATTCAATAAATTCGTCAAAAAGCTCGGCATAATTATATCCCAATGCAGCTAAATTTGTTATAGTGGCTGTTTCTAGGTGCCAGGGATTTTCTATGAGTAACAAACAATTCTTGATACAACGTAAGTCCTGAAATCTGCTCTTAAATTCCTTAGCTAAGGCAGCTAAATAATTTAAAAATATCGTATAGTTTTCTTCAGAAACATGTATACCTTCTTGATTAGCTTTTATTATAGTTGGAAAGTTATGGAATACCTGGTTCTCTATTTCTTCGTGGTAGATGTTTAGTTTCTCTTCAAAAGCAAATACTTTATTCGCCATCTGCGTAATGATTTTATTTTCGCCTTGTAAGCCACGATTGAGTTCATTAAGTTTTTCTGCGATATCACACAGAAAAGCCAAAAGACACCACCATCCATCATTGTCAAGTTCGATGTAAATTTTATTATTTTGCTGTAAAAACAAAATAATTTCATGCCTCAAAGAATAAAACCGTTCCAGAACTTTTCCTCGGCTTAGCCACCTCACCGAGGTATGTAAAAGGACGTCACTATAGTTACTGTTCAATTCTTCCAAGAGACTTTTAAATTTCCTGTGGTTCAGTTCTTGTGCTCTAATAAAATTAACTATACTTATTACAGTCTTCATTGCGGCGTCTATTTCGGCAATGGATAAACGTGCTGCTAAGTTCTCTTGGTGAATGATACAGTGGGAAGATAAGAGATTTGTTAAATTATATTTCTTTTTCAATAAAGTAATAAATCCTTTTTCAGATCCGATCATTGAAGGACATCCATCCGTGCATACACAAACCAATTTTTCTATATCAATATCATTGTTTTCCAGAAATGTACTGATAGTATTGAGATAGTCCGTCCCTCTGGTTTGATTTTTCATAGGAAGAAATTTCAAAAAATCTTCATGAACTGAAAATTCATTTTGTCCGGTACAATATCTAACAAAAACGGAACATTGTGATGTTGCTGAAATATCGGTGCTAGAATCAAAAGCCAAACTAAAATATTTGCATTTCTTCATATCTTCTATGATGCGATTAAATATGTGTTTAGCAATATCTTCAATGCGTCTAGCAAAGGTAGAATCAGAGAGCTGCATACTTTTGATCTGAGATATTATTTGACTTTTATTGCTAAATTTATCAAATAATATGTTGGAAGCACTGAGGAAACATTCTTTCACAACCTCTGCGTCAGTAAATGGTTTCATATGTTTACCAAGTATGTAACAAATTTCATACGACGCTCTTGTCACCGCTGCGTCATGTGATACCGCCATTGATATGATATTTTGTTGATGTTGTAAAGACTTCTTGAAGAATGTTAACTTTTCACGTCTTATTAAGGAGCCACGAGGAAAAGTTACATTAAATGTTTTGTGCTTTGTGGTATAATGTCGAAGAATATTATATTTTTTTAAAATAACACTCTCACGACAGATCAAACATGTGGTCGAACCATGTTTATTTTTTTTATTTTTATTTATTTTTTATTTATTCAAACCAGTAAAAAATTTACATAATGTATTACAAAATACTTCAGTAAATCCTACAGAGATATGAAGACATCTGTACGTAGGAACTGGTATCTTACATGCTAGTCTTATAAACTATAAATTACAAAAAATAAAAGGAAATTAAACTTTGCATTATTTTTAATCAAAAAAATCAGAAATATAATAATATTATCGGCATGAATAATACTTTTGTGTAATTAAATATTTTCTACAATCCAAGATCTTATTTTACTCTTTCTATGCTTATTATTTGATTTTCCACTTCATTCGGTAAGTTATTAAATAGCTTTATTGCGACAATGTAACTGTTTTTATTGCTAACAGTTTTATAAATTTTTGGTAATAAAATACTTTTATATCTAGTTCTACTATTTGACATTTCATAGACATTTTTAAGCTCATTATAGTAATATACAACAGCTTCTAAACAAAATAATTTTTCCAAATTTAGTGGAATAGGGTTTATCTCAAAGTTATGTTTGTTTATGATTTTTAATAACTTATTCTGAAGTCGTTGCAACAAATTTCTATAATTGGAATATGCTCCACCCCAAGCAATTATTCCATAACTTATGATACTTTGGAAGAGAGCATAATAAATCAACATAAGTGTTTTGCTATCCATAAATTTAGATAATTTGTAAAATACAAAAATCAGATATTTAGTTTTATTGATTATATGTTCAATATGCCTATTCCACTTTCAATTGAAGTCAATTATAACTCCTAAATATTTACAATTTTCTACTCTGTTAAGTAATTTTCCATTGATTTTTATTTCCATATCAGTAGGTACACTATCACAGTAATTCCCAAAAACAATATAGACTGATTTATCAACATTTAAAGTAAGCTTATTTGCTACGAGCCATGTATCTATCATAGTGAGAAACTCATTCATTTTATTTTTAGCTTCTTCCCACGTTTTACCTTCAGTTATTACAGCTGTATCATCAGCATACGATACTATATCATTCTCGGTTTTTTCAGTAAGTAGATCATTGACATATAGGATAAAAAGTAGTGGACCTAAAATGGTACCCTGCGGCACTCCAGTTTTAATTTCTTTGTAGTCACTTAATACATTGTTTACTTTTACTCTTTGTTGTCTATTTGTAAGATAACTTGTTAATAATTTCAGTGCACTACCTCGTATCCCATAGCAATACATTTTATCTAATAATAATTCATGATTTATAGTATCAAAAGCCTTAGCAACATCAAGAAAAGTTAGTTATTTGCAACAACGAAATATTCTTCTTCCCAATTGTCTTGGAACACTCTCTTTTCATCAGATATTTTACGTTTACATTTCGAAGACACTCCCGCCATTATGGGTAATTTAATTATAACAATACAATATTATATAAGACAGCAAAAAACGCTAATGTTTACTTGAAATAAAGCCACAACACTGGAGCTGTCAAACATTTATGTGTTGCCACAAGAAAAATTATTTGCGCGCATACTTGTCTGTCAAATGTTTGTTTTTTGGGAATAAATCTAGCGTGTGCAATAGCAACACTCTGTACCAGATCTGATATTGACACGACAACGGTGGGTGGTTTGGTATATTTATGCGACAAAGACAATCCTCTTCGGGTGTCACTATCTGCACGTCAAAGTCAAAACTAATCTCAAGATATACGAAATATAGAATGCCAGATTTTGTAAACCATGAATGTCTTTAGGGCCGCACAAAAAAGCTCGGCGGGCCGCAGGTTGAGTATGGCTGGGCTACAGCCATGAAACTTTGTGGAAAGGTCAGAAGTGGTGACTTCTTGAAAGTTCAGGCGTGGAAAAATTTTTCAAAGGGGTTTAAGAGGGTCTCCCACTATAGGGAGGTGACCCCTCAAAAAAAATTTTTCATCATTGGTAGTCGAGTAGGGTGTCATTGGAAAGGTCTCAATGAGATCTTTTCAAAACAAGTCTTAAAATTGCCTTATGAGTACCGAGGGGGGCAAGGGAAGGGGAAATATACGAACTTTTCGCGTACCCCCCTTCGCGATTGGACACCTTCCATCCGAAAAATCTGAAAAAAATCATGAATGTAGGCCTCAATGAGAACAACAACAACAAATACATGAGAAGTCGAAATTCACTCAACTTTGTTAGTAATAGTATGATTTATCGATTTTATGTTTTCTTGAATAAAATCTAAACGGTACCCCTAAATTCAGATGACTATTTATAAGATTGATCTTTTCTGAAAGTTTCATAAAGATCGAAGATCGAAATTACTATGGAACAATGTGCCCTGTATTACTATGGAAACATATGGCTATGGAGCCATATGCGCTTTTTACCGATTTAGACACTACAGCTTTGCTAGGATTTGCATGAAAATTTCAGGACTGATAGGTATCATGAAGATGAGTACATACAATTGAAACAAGTCGAAGAGGCAGGAGAGAGCTCCTAGCAAAAGGGCTCTGTAACCATTCTAGGATTCGAAAAAATAGGCCATGAATCGATGATTACAGTACAGAGGAGTGGCCCCTGAAAAAATTTCATGAAAGGTAGCCGATATGAGTATCAAATGAAAGTTCTCTATAAGAGCTTTTCAAAACAGTTCTTAAGCTGACAGTTTTTGCTTCAGTGGGGGCACAGTGGGGGAAGTACATGAAAAATGTATTTCCTCCCTTGCGAATGGACACCCGTGATCTAAAAAATCTGAAAAAATTATCAAGCGAGATATTTATGGGTTTAACTTTAACAAATACTTTAGAAGTCAAAATTCTTTCAACTTTGTTAATAATAGTATGTCCTCGAACATGACGTGTTTCTTGATTTTATTCGTTGCTGGTTACTGCATTTTGTAAGTTGAGTACAAAACCCTTCTGACATGAGCATAGGTCTGTCTACCCAACTTGTTTAATATAAATGATCGGATGTTTATTTCATTATAAAGAGGATAAAAGTGGAAAATAACATCAGGCAAATAACCACCACGACCAGGCTTACAGGACCATATCCTTTTCATGAAATTTTCCATAACCAAATCGCAAACTGGCTGCCCTATGTCCTCAGTAGGCTCACGAATTCTATTTTTGAGGTCTTGAATCGACGCTTGGCTATTGGCGTAGACCTTCTCTTTCACGTGATCTCAAAGGAAGAAGTGGCAAGGTGTTAAATCACAAGATCTCGGTGGCCAATTGTGATTACCTCTTCGAGAGATAACACGGTCCCGTAAAAGATCAATGGTTTCGTTGCTTGTGTGGCACGTAGCGCCATCTTGTTTAAAGCAAACGTTGTCCAGATCAATACCAGCAAATTTCAGCCATGAATCATCTCTCGATAGCGCAATCCATTCACCGTAACTGTTGCTCCAGCCTCATTTTCGAAAAAGTAAGGTCCAATGACTTCGCCGGACTATGAACCGCAACAAACAGCCACAGGTTGAGGACAGAGAGGCTTTTCAACAATAACTCTTGGGTTTTCCGAGCCCCAGATGCGACAATTTTGCTTGTTGACGAAGCCACCGAGGTGGAAATGGGCCTCATCACTCAAGCTGATTTTTCGATGGAATTTCGGATCATTATCATGCATTTCACGGACCCAATCAGCAAAGACACGACGTTGTTGATGATCGACCGGCTTGAGTTCATGTGTTAACTGAACTTTACAAGCCTCAGGAGCCAAATCTTTATGCAAAATACGGTGTAATGACGTTTCTGGAATGCCTAATTCTAAAGAACGACGAAGAATGGACAAACTTGGGTTTTCTTCAACACTTTCGGCTACAGCAGCAATATTCTCGGCTGTTCTTGAGTGACGTGCACGGGTTTTATTCTTCACATCGCTAAGTTGTCCCAACAGCTTGAATTTTTTCACCAAGTTCTGTATTGCGGTCTGACAAGGTGCTTCACGACAACCCAAAAATGTACGAGTTTTACGAACCGTATTTGCCACATTTTCACCATTTTTATAGTGAATTGTAATAATTTCAATGCATTGTTGAAGTGCGTATTGTTCCATTTTTATTAGTGGCGTAGTTTCTACTTGTCAAATGTCAAAAAATGACAGCTTCAAAAGTGACATCTACCGAAATAGCGGGCTTTTCAAAGTAACACCTCTTATTGAAAAACCCTTTATATATATATATATATATATATATATATATATATATATATATATATATATATATATATATATATATATATATATATATGTATGTATATATATATATATATATATATATATATATATATATATATATATATATATAGGGCCAGTCCAACTTGAAGTAATGCATACATGGCCATAAATATCCAAGGAATAACTTTAACGACTCGAATAACGTTTCAATATAAAGAATTTAATCTTTTCAGGTTACACCAACATTACTACCGTATTACTCAGGGATAAGGCAAGTGTTTTTCTGCAACGCAGTATACACATTCCTGGTTTCATATGTCCATCATACTCAACTTGAACATGTAAGTTTAACTGGACTTCTTGTAATGTTACGCTTCAGAGCTCTGTTGCAGAACGTTGAATCTGCCATAGACGAACGCCCATATATTTCAGATAAAACACGGATTGAATTGTAATGAACATATGTAAAGCACGTACACAGGAATAAATTGAATTCATACATTTTTATCAAAAAATTTATCAGCATGAATACCTTTAACGACATTTATGGAAGAACCAAAGAGGCGTTATTCTTATGGAGGCATCTGGGCAACATTAAATTATTGTTTCCAATTACACGAGTCTAATCGATAACCGCATTACCCAAAGTCAAAGCATCGCCGAAAGACCTAGAACGCTCCTTAACCCATTAAAGATCAAATTATATTTTGATATGATATAATCACAATATGTAATAACCGCAAGAGTTATCGTCATCATAAATCTAGTAATTTTCTCTCTAGAGGACATCGGGCACTATTCACTTCATAGAAAATAAGATGAGCATTTACAGAGCTACAAAATTGCTACTTACATCACATGTTGTAAACATGTAATTGAATACGACTACTTGCATGTTATAAACAAGCTTTTACATCGCGTGAACTTTAATACCTGCAATAAGAGAAGAAAAAATTATGGATATTAATTATATTGAAGTAAGTTCTGTTACTGAAATTACATTTTAAGTTTAAAGGAACAAATCTAGACCAAGAAATATTTAAAGTAAAATTGTGTGGGCACTAAAAATGCTGCACTGCTACAAAAAGCTTGATTGAAAAGGAAAAAGTTTGTTCTCTTTGATCATTTTTCAGGAATCGAAACAGAATCAGAAGTGGAAAAACTCCCAAGGCTTCAAGGATAAAATTAAAATTCTTCATATACTCGTATAAAAGAATAGTTACCATTCTTGTAATTTAATGATGAAGAACGTGCATTGATCGTCAGAAGAACGCACGTATGCGTATATAAGATACGTAACGAACTTAAGAGTATCGCGTGATTAGCTACTATAGTCGTACTCGAACTTACGAGTACTTCTCATGCTTACTTACTTTGCTATAATTATTTCAATAGCCTACTCTTGTGCGTATGCAATCGAGCAGAAATTCCAAAGACAGAAGCTACTTCGTAGTGCGAATGCATAATATCTAGCCTAGACCGAACGAATAGTCACGTACAGATGCGAAGAAATAAATCCGTTTTGTATCTAGTATCTGTATCTTGTGGGATTGGTGCGTTTGTCAGCACTTAGCTAAGTTGGTTGCGTTCTTTTTGGTCACATGGAATGTCATCTTGTCTTTAGTCTTACCTAATCTTTGTTGTCTTTCGCTGATCGATAGATACGTATGAGTAAATTTCAGGAATGCATGGGATTCTATTTTTACAAGTTATTCGCATAGATAGAATCCATATGAGTTGGGGAAGAAAATGGAAATTGTACTTGAGCTAAATTTTTCTGAACAATTATATGAAGTGCACTGTTTGAGTATTTTATAAAGGATTGCGAAAAGTAAAAATCTTGCACAGCACCTTCATTTTCAAATTTTTGGATAATTTTTGATAATGCGAATTTGGAACGAGCTAGCCAAACAGTTTTTTGGGATTTTTTAAATTTCTAAGTACTTGACTTGGCAAGAAAAGATCAATCGTTTAAGCTTAAAAATTTTCATGTTATTTTATCCACAGTTTACACGCTTTCGGTGAAGTGTAAGACAGTTTGTTTTTATCTTAACAAATAATACGATAAAAAAGCAATACTGAACATGCATTGCTCATTCAACATTACCTATTGCGGATGATATCGTTTGCTAGCTAGATACGATAAGTTCTTTTAAGGAAAAAGTTGACAGACAAACGTATATCAATAAATTATTGCATATTTATCGAATTTGCAGATTGCATTTTTAAGGTACGAACTTTTCGCCTTTCTATCACTTGCTTATTTCCACAAATAAGTTTCAAGATAAATCTGCATCAAGAAGTTTTGTCGCATGCCTCCAAGGCAATACCACATTCAAAAAGTTTGGATTTGTATAGTGTAAAAAATATTTTGGAAGTTTATTGAGTAGAGTCTGAGTAATATTGGTAAGTCTAAAAAGCTTCGGGCCTTTTTTTGTCACTTTTCGATTGAATATTTCTTTCATTTAAAATGGATTTTATTTAAGTACATGTTGTCTATTATTATCTCTGATCTTTTCCCATTTTTTTTGGGTAGAGCCATTATTCCATCTGTGTAGAACTTCTGTGGTTTATCGGCGAAAAACTTGGCAAAATGATTTTCACAGTCCCTTTTAGAAGTGAATTTCTTTTCACTAAGGAAGTTTTGCAGAGACCGAAACAAATGGGTGTCTGATGGTGTTCTGGAAAGTAAAAAATCTGTAATGAAACGCACTTGTTACAATATCTTACCAGAATGACTTTATTGTTCAAATCTCTTCGTATTTATATATTACATTTTACTTTAAATATTTTGCTGACTAGAAATTAGCATGAAATTAATTGGATCAATTGGAAATTTCGATGATGGTGCAGCTCGTGCGATATTGATGCATTTGGCGTTAATGACCATGCTGACATGCGTACTCGTGCGAAGTTCAATCATCCTAATTGTTATTGATGTTTGTCGCTGGTGGATATGCTGACATGCGTAATCGTGCAAAGTTCAATATGCCGATACAGGTATCTGGTGTTGGTTAAAGGTGATTTGGGTTGGTGAACTCGGAAATAATGTTGTGTGGATTTTTAAATTATAGATGATGGTGAGCATTCATGGGAGTTTAATTTGGATGTATCTTGCACATTGCCGCCCGCCATGAACCGTCCGAGGTTCTTAGTTCTTAGGATTTGTCGACATTTCGTACCACGTAGTCCTTTGCTGTTTTGGTGTTATTGGGACCTTTTTGCGACGATATCGAAGCAGAAGAAAACATGCTGATGTAATAATCAAGGTTATTAAGACAGAGAGGCTGATGTTTGTCCCGTGATGACCAATGGTTGACCAAGAGGTAGTTTGGTTTTCTTCAATAATGTTCTGCTCTTGTTGAATGTAAGCTCCAAAGGATTCTTCGGATTTAATGATTTTTGGCGCTGAAAGATTAGGAATGGTTTGTTGGCTTATTGTCTGATGGAGGACAGGTGGGTGTGGAAGCATGTATACGGAAAGGTTCCGCGTAGCGGTTTTCCAAGAGGCAGTTAACAGAGAATTTTCAACTCTCAGACTACAGTCCTGCGACAGTCTTATGATCCCAGTGTTATTAAGGATTACATTTTGGCGGTCACCTTGACAAATGGCTTGCGCTGGGGTTGCTGATGGCGTCGTGAACAACCAGGTATTTGGGTCGTGCAGTTGTTTCCATACTATACGCTTTATTTTGAAAGTGTGTACTGCACACGGGTCTCTGCCGAATACCTTGTGTATCTCATTGATCAAGCAATTTGGTTTCGAATTCACGTCATGGAGTATACTGATGTCTACTAGGTATTGATTGGCTGCGATCCTGGAGAGGTCGTCACTAGAAGCTTCAAAATACTGCTGCAAGTTATAGTTTACGCCCAAAATCGTTGATGGTATGTCAAATGTTCGGAATGTGTTGTTCCCGATGCATTCTGGAACTGGTGTGGCTTTTATCAAGTTGTACGGGCGGTTGTCGATAATGGGAAGGAATGCCAGTAAGTTGATATTAGTATCATCAGCATTGATTTGAATGGGTTCGATTGCTTGATATAAGATCTGCATGTGATCTGGAAGCAGCGTTTGTGTGTGGTTGATGTCTTGAAGAGCATCATTTGTTCTGATGCATTCCCAGATGCTTGTTGGTGAAGCGAGAGTAGATAGTAGACTAGAATACTTCTGGTGAACTTCTTGCATGTAGTTTTCTGCTTGCTGGTACGTAGCCAAAAGGTGAATGCTGATTTTATTGTGATCGATGGTTTTGTACCAGCGGCCTAGTTCGTTGATTCGTTCTATACCTCTTTGTAGCTGAGCTTGAAATCGTTTTAGCTGGGTATCGATTCTACCTGAGGTGCTGTTGAGGGTTTTCACTGCCTTTAGCATGAGTTTGTCTTGACTGTTCATAGATCGTATGATTTTCTTTTGATTGTCAGATAAACTGTTGATGTCCTTGTAGACCTCGTCATTTACTCCGAAGACAGCGGTTAATAGAGTTCCAAGCGCACCTCTTCGCCTTCTGTGATGCAACAACTTTAAAGTAAGCATTTTATGGACAATTTCTTCCTTAAGCACTTCTAAATGGTGGACTAATTCAAAGCTACCGATTTCAGTTGATATAGTAGAGCTAGATTGGCACAGTCCATGAAATTTTGCCACGACCGCTTCTATGTTCTTTTGATCGTATACAAGATTAGTCCAAGGTAGTTGCAGTTGTATTTTCAACGCTCCTCTGTGGATTTGTGCGGCTCCGAGGTGCTCGATGTATAACCCAGTCGTAAGTTGCGGGATATTAACATCGCAATTCATTTGTGGAAACACACAGAAAACTACTAGGAGGGAGTATAGTAATTTCGATGCTATTCTTGCGGTTCGTACCTTCGTTGGAGTGGGGTCTATAGGTTCAGATTTGGATTTTTTCGAGTAGCTTGATACATACTCCGACCACGTGTTTCCAATAGGTGCGATTTTGGATCGTTTCCTTTTACTCGGTTCTGCCGTCGCTAACAGCGTAGCCGATTTTGGTTGTTCAGTAGGAGGCTCTGGACTTGTGTTAGTGAACGGTAGGCGGCAAATCTTGGTGATAGGGCGTCTAGTGACTCTACCGTAAAACTTGACGGACACAACGCGGACAATACCATCTGATCCAGGATGTACGTCCGTCACTCTTGCGAGTGGCCAATGCGTGGATGGCAAGTTGTCGGTTTTCACGAGAACAAGATCTCCAACCTGGAGGTTGGGTCGAATCGTCATCCATTTTGGCCTTTGTTGCAGTCGGCTGAGATATTCAAGCTTCCACCGATTCCAGAAATGTGCCTTAATTCTTTGAACTGATTCCCATTTAGCATTGATGGATTTACTTGATGGGAGGGATGGTATCTCGAACAAGTTATATCCCGTCAAAAAATGCCCAGGAGCAATCGCTGTATGGTCGTTGGGGTCGCTGCTTACCTCACATAAGGGCCTCGAGTTTAGGCAGGCCTCTATTTGCGCTAAGAGGGTGTATAACTCTTCGATTGTTAGTAACTGTTGCCCGGCTGTTCTTATCAAGTGTCGTTTCATGGATTTTACTCCAGCTTCCCAGAGTCCACCAAAGTCTGGGCTGCCAGGAGGAATGAATTTTCAGTGGATCTCTTCATTAATAAGAAGTTCCTCACAGTTCTTCGTGGCTTCCTTGAATGCCTCCTTTAACTGCCTTTCACTGCCTAGGAAATTTGTGCCGCAGTCGCTGTATATGGTGTGGCATTTGCCTCTTCGGGCGATAAATCGTCGGACTGCCGCGATGCATGCCGGTGTCGATAGTTCACTAACGGCTTCCAGATGGAAGGCTTGAGTTGCCAGGCAGACAAAGACGGCAATGTACGCTTTGATTGTTTTACTTCCCCGTCCACCATTCCATTTAAGGTTATCGGCCCGGCGTAATCTAGCCCCGTCTGTGCAAAGGGTTTCTCCATTTGAAACCTGGGTGGAGGAAGCTGTCCCATTAACTGATTTCCTGGACGTGCTATGGATTTAAAGCAGGTGAGGCAATCCCTTAGTATGCGCTTAACGAAAGATTGCGCATTCAGAATCCAGTTTTGTTGTCGTACGACTGCCAAAACCAGTTGCATTCCTCCGTGTAATGTTGTCAAGTGGCGTTGCTTCACAATCAGCGTTGCGAATGTGTCGCGAGACATTATTGCGGGATGTTTGGCTTCCTCATGGATTGGTGCATGTTGCAATCTTCCTCCAACCCTGATAATTCCATGGGCGTCAATCCATGGATTTAGCGTCTTAATGCTGCTGCTGTTGGATACTTCGTTGTTGTTGCGTAGAACATGTATTTCTTGTGGGAAGGCGTGCTGTTGGGATAAGCGTATGCATTTAATTTTCGCTTCTTGTAGTTCTTCGAAAGCTAAAGAACATGTCCGCTTGTGGTTTGGATGAGACGCATTATAAGTGAATCGACGTATGTAGGCCATAACTTTAAGAAGTTTTGGAAGCGACGAGTATCTCCCGAGTATTTCTGGCTCTGGCTTGGGTTCAGTTGCTACTATCGCTACTGAACGTGTTTCATCCGTAACAACTTCCTGTTCAATTGCTGTCAACGTTAAGTTGTTCGTTGTAGGAATTACTGGATTGGTAAGCCAGCCTGGCCCTTCCCACCATAGAGAGGATTCAAGCAACTGTTCCGGACGAATTCCTCTTGAAGCCAGATCAGCTGGGTTGTCATTCGTAGAAACGTGATGCCAATCATTAGGTACTGACTTCTCATGTATAAGGCTCACACGATTTGCCACAAAAACCTTCCAAGTAGCTGCAGGTTTTTGAATCCAAGCCAAGGCAACTTTTGAGTCGGTCCAATAGTATGTTTTAATATTCGTCCACTTACATGCTTGTTTTACCTGTTTCATTGTTTTTAACAGGAGAACCGCACTGCTGAGCTCGAGCCTCGGTATAGATATCGTCTTTAATGGCACAACTCTGGATTTTGCGCTGAGCAAGCTAGTAGATATGCACCCCTTTGCGTCCAAAACTCGTACGTAAACTACAGCTGCGTAAGCTGCATTTGAGGCATCGCAGAAACCATGTAGCTCTATGGTTGCGTGGCTTGTGTAGTTATTCCATCTAGGAATGCGAAGTTTCTCGAGCACTAGTAGTTGCTTGCGTGTGTTATTCCAATCCTTCGCTGCGGCTAGAGGTACCTCTAGCCTCTAGAATCCTCTGCAATAGCTTCTAAAAGGTCTTGGTGATCGGCTGACCATTTTCGAAGACGGAAGCCTCGTTTGCGCAGCACTACTCTAAGTTCGGCTTGCAAGTGTTTTAGGTGACCTAAATCATTTGAGCCAGTCAAAAGATCATCGACATAAAAATCCTGGAGTATCGTTTCAGTGGTTTCTGGGGGGCGTGACACGTTCATCAATTGCCAGTTGTTGAAGAGTCCGTACTGCTTAATATGGTGCGCAGGCTGTACCGTATGTCACTGTGTTCAATCTGTAGTGACTGATTCGGTCTTTATTAGAGAACCTCCACAATATGCGCTGGTAGTCACGATTGCTGTCATGAACTCGTATTTGCCTATACATTTTTTTCTATGTCGGCAGCAACGACGTACTGGTAGTTTCGCCATCTCAGTAGCAGATGCAGAAGATTAGTTTGTATTGTAGGACCAACGTGTAACAAATCATTCAGCGATTTTCCACCTAATGACCTCTCCGAGGCATTGAAGACCACCCGTAACCTTGTCGTGGAGCTCGTCTCCTTAATCACCTCATGGTGCGGAAGGTAATAGCAACCGGTATTCTGGGCTAAATTATCCGGCACTTTTTCCATGTGGCCAAGGTTCAAATATTCCTCCATGAATGCATGGTATTCCTTTTTTCGCTCCGGATGACTTGAAAGCCGCTGCTCCAGCTGTCGGAATCTAATATGTGCGATGCGAACAGATTCCTTCAGTTCTTCTCTGTGCTCACGATTGGATTTAAATGCCAACATAACTGTGTATGTTCCATCTACGTTTCTACACGTATTTTCAGAGTAGTGTCTTTCAACTTGAGCATCCTCTGGTGCTGGTTGTATTGTAGTTGAAGGTTCTTCGATCTCCCAAAAACGCCTGAGAGTTTTGCCCAGTTCTTCGGATGCTACGAACGATAGGGAGCTTTTCTCGGTTCGCATGCTGGCAGTTGATCCAAAAAGAACCCATCCGAGTTTTGTGTTCTGTGCGCATGGTTGACCATGAACGAACCCGTTGGCTAGTAAGCTGCCATAGATGTCTGCTCCAAGAAGTAGGTCGATGTGGGATGGCCGGTTGAAACCGGGATCTGCCAACTTTAATTTCTGGAGTCGTGGAGGTAGAGCAACATTGATGCTTATGGCGGGTAGTATTGCCGTAATTTTGGGAATTATTAATGCCGAGAAACTCAAAAGAGTGTCGTCCTCCTTATTTCCGATCAATGCTGTGATTTCAACTACTCCCCTAGATGTTATGGCTTCTGAACACCCAATGCCTCCTATCGACGTTTTCGAGTGTTTGCGCGTTAGCCCTAATAATTGGACGGCAGATTCTGTGATGAAGGATCTTTGTGAGCCGATATCCAATAATGCTCGTAGCGTAACATCTACACCTTCACTAGTTTTTACAGTTATAAGTGCTGTGACAAGCAGTACTTGAGTGTTACAAAGCAGGGCATTATGTGCTTGGGCCTGAAAGGTAGTTGGTTTGGACAGAGGTAATTCCGTGGGCTGTAACCTGACATCTCCAGCGTCCAGTAGAGTATTATGACGCTTGGAGCAGTTTTTACAAGTTCTCTTTGATTTGCATTGCTTCACTGTATATCGTTCCGATAGACAATTGAAACATAATTTTCTTTACCAATTCACGGCGTGAGTCCACGGCTGCTTTCTTGAACCGTTCGCATTCGAACAACCGATGGGGATTGGTGCACATAGCGCCCCGTAATGTTGCCACTTGTGTAGTGTGCGTAGTAATCCTTTTTGGTGGTCTTGGTTCTGAGTATGGCTTTGACAATGTTAATGACTCTAGCATTGTGAATCTTTGGGTAAGGAAAGTTATAAACTTCTTTAGCGTTGGTTCTTCTGTGCTCTCGCTTATTAGTCTTTGCCATTCCACTCTAGACTCTTTATCGAGCTTGTTGTTCAGAATAAATACTATGGCGAGATCAAACCCATCGATCTTCAGCGTTGTCAGGCTTGCTATAAGTTGATTGGTGGTGTTCACCCTATCTCGAAGCCCTGTTGCATGGTTTGTCTGGTTTAAACCTGCACTCCACCAACGTTGCATAAGCTCTTGCGCTATGATCTTCATATTATCATATTTCTCACATAATATTGACCATGCGGCATCGTAATTGTCGCTCACGATTTTTAGGTGGTTAACAAGCTTTTCTGCTTCACCTTTAATATTGCTGCGTAGATACTGCATCTTCTGAACATATGACAAAGCTGCATTCTCGTGAATCATGCATCTAAATAGATCACGAAACGCTATCCAATTCCCGTAGTTCCCATCAAATGTTGGAATTTTAATCCGCTCCAACTGTAGGTTGTCACTTGTATTTGCAGTTGGTTGTGGTTGCCCTGAGGTACCAGCACGATATTTGTAGGTACCTTCTTTGAAGATCGTCTTGTGTTCCAACACTAGATCCTCGGTACATGCATAATCTTCAATGTTCTTTTCCAATAAGCCTTTTTCCTTTTCCTCCTGCAAATGCGCATAGGTCTGAGCATGTAATTCTTCACATGCCTTCCATTGTTCTTCAAGACGAGCTAACCTTGTCTCGAAGTATGCCAACGAGTGTCTACTGGCTCCATCCTTCCTGAAGTTGGAGATGACCCGATTGATGTTGTCAAAATTTAGTTTTTGTGCTGCGATTGGAGTGGCCATCGTATTCTAGCTGTTACTGCCCTCAAACTCTTCCAATTGAACCTGCGACTGGTTGCGGTGCTGTTTGCTACGTTGAACTATCCCGCTCAAACTCCTCCAATTGTACCTGCGATTGGTTGCGGTGCTGGTTGCTGGTTTGAACTATCCAGTTCAAACTCCTCCAATTGTATCTGCGATTGATGCGGTGTTGTTTGCCAAGTTAAACAATCCGGCTCGACGGACCAATGTTCTGGAAAGTAAAAAATCTGTAATGAAACGCACTTGTTACAATATCTTACCAGAATGACTTTATTGTTCAAATCTCTTCGTATTTATACATTACATTTTACTTTAAATATTTTGCTGACTAGAAACTAGCATGAAATTAATTGGATCAATTGGAAATTTCGATGATGGTGCAGCTCGTGCGGTATTGATGCATTTGGCGTTAATGACCATGCTGACATGCGTACTCGTGCGAAGTTCAATCATCCTAATTGTTATTGATGTTTGTCGCTGGTGGATATGCTGACATGCGTAATCGTGCGAAGTTCAATACGCCGATACAGGTATCTGGTGTTGGTTAAAGGTGATTTGGGTTGGTGAACTCGGAAATAATGTTGTGTGGATTTTTAAATTATAGATGATGGTGAGCATTCATGGGAGTTTAATTTGGATGTATCTTGCACAGATTGTGCAAGATCTGGACTATACGGTGGATGCATCAAAACTGCCCATCCAAGCTCTGTCAATTTTTGGCGGGTCATAAAAGATGTGTGTGGTCTGGCATTGTCATGATGGAAGATAACCCCTTTCTATTGATCAATTCTGGCCGGTTTTTTTGAATTGCTTGTTGCAATCTGGTTAATTGCTGACAGTACAGAGCCAAATTGAGTGTTTGGCCAGGTTCTAGCATCTCAGGATAAACAATACCCTTCCAATCCCACCTTACACACAGCATAGCCTTATTTGGTGTCAATCCTGGCTTTGAAGTCGTTTGTGATGATTCACCTTTTTTGACCATGATCTTTTTCGAACGACATTCTCGTATCTTACCCATTTTTCATCGCCCCTAATGATTTGCCTCAAAAATGGCTTGACTTCGTTGCGTTTTATTAGCATTTCGCAAATGGAAATTCGGTTGACCAACATTTTTTTGTGTTAATTCATACGACACCCAAACGTCGAGCTTCTTTGTGTATTCAGCCTTACGCAAATGGTTCAAAACTGTTTGGTGATGGATATTCAATTCCTTAGCAATGTCATGTCTACTTATGTGTCGGTCTTCTTCAATTTTTTGTAAGATTTCATCGACTTTTTCAATGACTGGTCTTGGCTGTGACTTTTGATAAGAGTATTTCGACCGTAGATACCACAAATTTTTTTTACGAGCCTGCGATGCATTCTCACCTTGATTATAGTGATATTGTAAAATATAATGAGTTTTTCCAGAAATTCCACTCATTTTTAAATGAATACAACTTTTGACACGAATGACGGAATACAAAACTGTCCATATGAAAATTGTAGACTGGAATGTCTACTTTCAAACGCAGGTCCGTTTGACTCAATCTGATTAGTAATGCCCGATATATGGCAACGAACACCATGTAGTGACAAAAAGGCTCAATACTTTTTAGACTATCTAATATATGCCTCATATTTCTCTAATCAAGTATCTAAACAAAGCTTCCAAAGTTACTTTTTTCATGCTTGGGAGGTGAATGCCATTGACGCACAGAGAGGTGGCCTACCATGCTCGCGAGCGACTGGACTACCCACTAAACACCTTCACTGTCAACTTGGCAACGTAGCCTGGAACGGTTTCACACATTACTTCAGGCGAGGTTTCGTTTTGTTATGCCGTGAGGCGCATTGAAGCTGGCGGTTTTCCCCTCTAACGGGACAGGAGGGAGGAAGAGGAATCGTCATACAAGCAATACTTCAGCCCTGACGTCCCCGCCTACTGTGAGTCCCTTTCATCTTTTAGGACTGCCAGAACATAATGTGCCACATGGTTCCAGTTGTCAACCGATCCAAACATCACCGTGACTATACTATCCGGAGCGAGCTCCCTCGTTTCTCTGTAGGGGTCCCGGCGCGGCCTGTCCCATTTTTTGCACGCTTAAAAATGTGTGGCAGGCGTCGTCTTCTTCTCCTAGGCAAAACCGACAATCGGAGGCCGTGACTTACAAATTTTTTGCAGGTAAGACTGAAAACTCCCATGCTTGCTCAAAAGCTGGGTCAGATAGAAGCCAGTATCACCATGCCGCCAATTTAACCACGGTTTCACATCCAGGATGAGCCACTCAGTTCACCTTTCTCCTTCCCGCAATTCACCAAAGACTGCTGTCAAATGTTGAGTGAGCGCTGTTTTCTCGCGGGCAACCATCTCCCTCACATCTTCGCTTCGGCGCAGGTAACTAGCGCGGCGTTACCTAGCAAGGAGGGCGACAGGTTTCATGCCCACAATAACTCTCACTGCTGAATCAGAGACTGTCGCATACGAAGATGCAATCCTCAGTACTCCTCTTATCTGTACCTGTGCGAAGCGTTTTTGGTACACCTCCTTACTGAGAGCGTCGCCCTATATTTCTGCTCCGTACAATCGCATGGACCCTATGGCACTCATCAAGAGGCAACTTCTAGATCGGTTATGTCCGCCTATGGTGGCCATTAGTCAATTCAGAGCCGATACTCCCGAAGCAGACTTCACAGCCGTTGCTCTAATTTGCTCAGAGAAACTCATCTTCGAGTCGATCAGTAGCCCCAGATACTTCACCGCTGGCTTTGATTCGATTAGTGTGCCTTCAAAACTGATTAGCCTCGCTCTAAAGATTCTCTTTTTTGTCAAGATGCCCATTTCGGTTTTCTCCAGTACTAGACTGAACCGACGAGCAGTCGTCCAGTCTCTCGCTCGGCGCATTAACATACCTAGCCTAAGTTGCGCTTATACAGCTTCGCATCCAGCGACTAGAACCGTAACATCATACACATAGCCGATCAAGCGGGACTCATCTGACACGTTCCATCGGCCTGGACCAAACTTCTATTATTTTTTGGCGCTGTGTCGTGTCGTATAATAGGCTTCGGTCCTTCAGTTAGTTCCTGGGAAGTCGCATCAGATATTCTGGAACTTGAGAAGGGGTTTTCAGCGTGAGTTGAAGGCGTTCCTAGCATCAAGTGTCACCAACAGAACAATTCGTCGTTTGGCGCGGTTATGTACCTCTACCTTTTGGACCGCCCTTATTACCTTTGCAATCGCATCAATGTTGGAGCGTCCTGCCCTAAAACTGTACTGCCACGAAGATATATCTCGAGGAGCACCACTTGTGTCGATGAGTCTTTTCATAATGAGTTTTTCTAGCAGTTTTTAGCCATGTCTAGCATGAATATCGCGCGGTACGCAGACGGCGATTCGGAGTTTCCCCTTCCCTTGCTGATCAGCACAAGCCTCGGCACCTTTCATCGTACCGAGAAAAGACAGTCCTGTAGGCAAGCATTGAATGTACATAGCAGCAAGTCAGCCTAATGGTGATAGACAAGTTGCAACACCTCAGCTAGAAAACCATCTGAGCCTGGAGCTTTCAATGTTAGGACTGCCTCTTCCGGTTTCGGCTGTGTGAAGGGTGGGCACTCGATTGCTGTTTCGCCAGGGACAGCGGCAACACGGACGGGATGGGCAGGGAAAAGTGCACGCACTCTATCGTCTATCCTTTTCGTTTCATGTATCCAAGGGGTTCGTAAGGCGCCACGCTTCTGCATAACTAGCTTGAAGCCAAGGCCCTATGGATTCTTGTTCACATTGTTACTCGATCTTGTCGGCAGCGAGCCTTGCTGTTGTGAATTAGTTTGTGAAGGCATTTCCTGGCCGACTTATACGCTGCTACGCAGTTGCATGCCTCGTCACGGTTCCGTACCTGTTGAACCTCACGGCTAAGCTTGTGACTTTTCCTTCACTTTTCAGTGATTTCAGTCAACTACCATTACTGAGGGATTGCCATTCCAGGATTTTCGACGCGGCATAGAAGCGCTGCAAACAGTCGTGATGATAGTTTTGTCATAACCCTGACCTACCAGTTCTTCCGTCCCCTGCGAATCACCTTGCAGCGGAGCACCTGCCATGAGCACCTCGATGAACCCCTTGACGTCCATCCTTCTGATGTTCCACCCAATTGTAGAAGGTTGAGAGCACGGAAGTCTGAAGACAATATCACGGATCTCAAGCAGCATGTACTGATGATCACTGGCTGAGTAGTCCTCTAATACTCTCCAATTGTATCGCGCCCGCTACGGTTCCTTCACAGCCAATATGGCGGAAAGTCGGCATACTTCTGGTGTTTAGCATGATGAGCGCGCCGTCCTGCCCGCCATTCCGTTTTTCCCGCGGATCTGTTTAAGGCAAGCCCCATTCGATTGCTTTCGCGTTGAAGTCTCCTCCAAATGGGCACGTTGCATTCAAGACAGTGCCCTCCAAAGCATTAAGCTTGGCTTGGAAGGATGATATAGGCTTGTTTGGCGTTAGGTACATACTTTAGAAGGTGGTCCCTGAGCACCGAATCCACACGACACCATTACCACGTCCACAGCACTCCCCCTGGAAATCACTGCTCCACACCCAGATGGCGGCAATACTAGTTTCATCAGGATACCATGATGCAGAAATTTTATTGTGGTGCTGCTCACTCAGTAGCAAAAAGTAGGCTTTCACGTACTTCGCAAACGGCTCAAGCTGGTTTTGGGCGGTTGAACTGTGCGGTAGATTTACCTGCAGGATACGGATCATCAAAGTTCTGATTTTGCCTTTGCTAGAACTTCCTGTAAAAATCGACATTTTCCTGATCTCAATACTTGCTCAAGATCCGGTCTTGGATTAGGATCCCTGCAAAATGTTGTACACTTTTTTCTTTTATGTCCCATTTCCCTGCGTTTGTAGTATAAGGAACTCCCATCGGGTCCTATGCAAACTTGTGTGGTATGACCATAGCCAAGGCATTTGAAGCATTGAAGAGGCGCTACTCTTTGCCGTATCTTGCAGACGAACCACCCAACTCTTACTTTGCCCTTATCTAAAAATTGTTCGGCGTCCCTTTCGGTCAAGTCAATAATGGCCATGCGTTGTTTCCTATGGTTTGATCCTGCCAAGAGAGCCCCTTCTGATGGTCTCTTATTACGATCAGCGCTATCGGTTCCGGCGAGGCTACAGTTGCGCTTTTGTCGAGGACTTTCTTTACTGCGTTATATATATGCTTCTTTTGTGTTGCTATCTGCTCCGAATTCTACCAGTATTTAGCCCGACCGGGTTGGTCCTATTGTGTTAATAGCAATGTTGGTGTTTTTGGGCTTTACATTTGCTCTGGTATCCCGCAACACTTCTGCGTAGTAACGGTCATCTTGGGGTTTTACAAGCAGTGCTTGCTGCTGGGTCCTCGTCGTGGCTTTTTTTCTCCTGTTTCGCATCAGGTCTTTTTTCTTGTTGGACGTCCATGCGAACTTTATTTTCTGGCACTTTTTGAAGGAGTTTCTTTGCGGCTTTTTTTTCTCCTTCTGTCAGTACTGTCTGGAATCCCTGATCTAGTGTTTTCCGCATATCAAGTGTCTCTTCCCTCCTTCTTTCATATCTTTTCGTGGATTGGGTTGGATAACATTCTTTAATTGATGTTTGATGGTGGAACTTCTGGTCTTTTTCGGAGCTCCTTTAGTTCAAGGAGCACATTCTTACACCATTCACATCATTCGTTTAATTTGCTTATCTTCAAAATTCGAAGTAAGTATTTAGACGGAATAACACCCTGTTATATTTTGTGTTGTTCTGGCAACTTTCATCTAGAAGAAGCCATTTAAAGCAGTGGCCGTGCCCGAGCGACCCCCAAAACAATGGGGGGTGACAGGCGCTGCTGCGCCAATGAACCTGCGAGGCGAAATGCTTAGCCAAGATAGCCGTATCGAAGGATGAGCACGATAAATTCTTCCGCTAGGTTACATACTACGGCAGAATTAACGAGCGGAAGAGGTTCGGGAGCCAGCTCGATGATTTGCCGCTATCACCTCAGCCAAGCTGGGTTTCAGCCCCACCTGTAGCATATGGCGTGCCCTGTTTAGCCACTTCTACGCTAATGGCTAAAACCAGAAGGAGGTTGATTGATAAAAATCTGGGCACTAAGCCAACTAGACAAAACCAGGCTTTTATTGACTTTTGTCAGGCCTCCACAACCAAGCAGCAGTTTAATGATTACGGTCTAGCTTCAAAGCCAACCAGACAAGGAGCCAAATTGTTAAAAAATTCCAGGCTAAACCCAACTAGCGTGAGCGACGATTCGATGTTGCTTGAATTTTTTTTGCTAGCTCTGTTGTTCTAATAATACTCTTACTTTTCGCTGGCTAGGCAAAATTCCACTCTCTAATTTTCACAAATTTAAAATTTTCATGTTATTTTTGCTAGTGTTGATGCCTATGATATTGGGCAATATTGGTTGGTTCTAACGTGCTGTTACCTATGATATTGATATTTGCATCGGATAATAGCTTTCGCGATATTGGTTTGTTCCAAGGCGTTGCCGTCTGTGGTCATGCAACTTAGAATTATCCGGTTTGTTTTAATATGTTGCTGCCTACATTGGTGTTTGCGTCGGATATTCTTCTTCTTTTTCGTAGCACTACAGCCAATCTTAGGCCTTCGCTTCCTGCAAAAAGCGTCTCCAACTGTCTCAATCCATTGACCGCGTTCTCCAATTTCGAAATTCAAGCAGTGATCAGCAGTTTGTCGATCTAGTCGGACCAGCGCTTCCTCGGTTTCCCCACTCGTCTCCGCCTTTCAATTCTCCCAACGAATACCTTTTTGGGTATCCGTTGTTCGTCCAACCGATTCACATGGCCAGCCCATTGCAGCTTCTGCAGTCTAACAATCATTGACAACTCCGGCTCGTTCAAAAATTTCATACAGCTCATGGTTGTATCGAATTAAGGCTCCTAGAATAGATGGAATGCCAGCAGAACTGCTCTGGAGAGTGGATTCCCATCTAAATAACTTTCTGCATCGACTGATATGCAGAATATGGTCAGGGGAGCAGTTACCAGAGGACTGGTGATAAAGTAGACTATGTTCTGCACACAAAAATGAGGGCAAATTAAGGTGTGAGAGTTATTGAGGTCTCATTTGACTGTGTACGTCTTATAAAGTGCTCTCCAAAATCATAGAAAAACGGCGTGGTTGGTTCAAAACGAACACCATAGCATCTTTTTTGTGTTAACCTTTATTTCTCTCGCGTGCTCGCTATTTACTGTTGTGGTCAAGTGAAATTGACGTGAATTATGTTTAATCATATTTATTCGTTCCTTTATTGACTTTATTTACTCAAGGAAAGCGCGGTGATGAAATCATTTAATAGTGAGTTTCGTTCCAAAGACGCAAGCGATATCATCGAAGAAATTCAGTCGACAAAATGGCTCAATCTCAGTAAGCTTTCATGGTTCGATGCGAATTGAACTCTTATCAAATAACAACTACGAAACTTGGGAAATCCAAGCAGAAGATCTGTTAACACGGAACGGAGCATGGTCCAACTCGAGGCTGAGGGAGATGACCTAAATAAATGGAAAGCAGGAGGTAAGATGGCAAAGTCCGATCTTATTCTTTCAATTAACTCATCGCAGCTAGAACACAGATTTCAAAACACCACACGAGTAGTGGATCGGAAAACGTCCAGCTCTAAGGCACTTAAGAAAATTCGGACCCCAGGTGTGTTTTCTCAAATAAGGACAAATTGGATCCACGAGGGATTGAATGGATTTTTGTCGGATATTCTGCCAATGCCAAGATGTCCAGTGTCTGGATTCCATCGGAGGAAAATTGTACATAACACGTGATGTTATGATTCATGAGCGTTTATTGGAAAACTTATAAAACCAATTTTAACGCTCTATGTGACGTCAAATTCACTCTTGATCTCGGCATGGATCAAGACTTTCGTGATAAGGAGCCTATTGTTACTGAACCATACGAAGGATCGAAAAATCTAGGCAAAGAAGTGGAAGCTCCAGGTCTAGAATTGCAAGTTCCAGGCCAAGCAGTGCAGGGTTTAGACGGAGACACCGAAAATTTAAGATAAGGACCGGGTTGACTAAAAAAAGATCAGTACCAGTAAGCGAGGAAGTCCAAGCAAACAGTTTAATATGATTAGTTTGGATCCTGCTGTACATGTTCACCAACCTCCCACATTAAACTTGGATAAAAATTGCAGCGAAGGTCCTAATGAAGATTTCAGCGAGGATTTTAACGAAGCAAAAATCTCAACGAAAATTCCAAAGGAAAAGAATTCTACGGTTCCATCCGTGATGATAATGTAATCATGAACACCCGCAAAATAGCTTTGAAGAGGCCCTTTCCGGACCTGAAAGCAGCGAGTGGGAAGAGGCTATTTATGAAGAAATCAGCAGTTTAATCTCAATGGAGACTTTTGACTTAGTCGATAAAACGATCAGCGAAAAAGTGATCAAATTTCGGACGGTGCTTCGAAATAAATGTACAGCAAGCAGAAACTTGGAGCTTGTGTCGTGGTAAAAGGTCGCGCACAGCAATGTAGCGTATATTTCTCAGAAACCTTGGCAACTATCGCTCTTTAAAGCTCGATTCGACTCCAGATTGCATTTGCAATTAAATTTCATCTCAGAATCACGCAACTCGATATTGAAACAGCGTACTAAAATGCCAAAATCGATACTCTGGTTCATATAGAACCACCCGAACTTTTAGAGACAATGCTCAAGAAGAAGACTCGTAAAGAAACTTCAAGCTTTTGAGGGAACATCAGGATATGCTGAAGAAATTCGACTGAAATCCTAAATTGGACAGGGCAATATACGGTTCGCGCCAGGCTGGAAGAAGTGGACGATTTTGCGTGCCGCTCTTGGATCCCCGGGCTACTCCCACGCGGATAGCGTGTTAAATCAGTTCAGCAGTAATCCCTAACAAGATTATTGGACCGCTAAGCTAAGTGTGTTCTCTGATATCTCAAGGGAACCGCGGTTGCTGGGTGGTGGTGTCTGAGTCGCGGTGAACTCGCCATGGAGCCCGACGAGCCGAAAACTATCTCTGCTGTGGAGGCTTGCAGATCTTCCTTGACTGTGGTGCGCAGGCCCAGCATGATAGCTGGAAGCGATTGCAGCCAAGGTGTCTCGGGAGCGCATTTCAATTCAGCCTTGAGAGTGTGATGCATTAGTTCTACTATGCCATTGGCATGTGTGTGGTACAGTGCGGTATGAACATGGTTGGCCCTCAGGGGGCAACTGAGCTGGTTTAGGAAGTCGGCTTCAAATTGACGACCTTGGTCCGAAGTGATCTCGCGTGGCGTGTCAAATGTGTGCAGGCTTTGCCGCGCACTGCTATACCCTGTGACTAGCGTTGTAATAAACATAAGCAGTCGAGCAGCCCCGTGGTGATCAGGAGTGGCTGCTCCTGAAGAGATAAGGTGGTCACCCCGTCGAAACTGCTTAGTTTGTTGTTTTACTAGTGTAAAGTAAACTGCATCCGTCAAGTTTCCATCCTTTAGGCAGAGATGAGTGGTTCACTTCTGCCACTTTAACATCTTTAGGTTTGATATTCCCCTTGTAATGCAACGACCTTCTTCGGTGAAAGTTCCGGTTGCTTTTTGTATAATGTTTGCGTTTGTCTCAAGCCTCCGTGTCCGCTAACTTTAACGAGGCAAAAAAATATTGAATTATTTTAGCGTAGCTTAATTGACACCTAATAGAACTTCTCTAAAGACAATAAAAATTGATCGGTGCGTCTTGTAGAGTAGAGTACGCGTGATAAGTATTTTGTAGTGTAGCTTCGTGGCTCGACAAGAACCCGCCTCATATGATCCCGCAAATGCTAGTCGTCAAGCACGCGTACGCGGTCGTTAAGCGAGGCTAGTTAGCTGAGCTCGGTGAGGCGGTTTTCAAAGCCTTCACAGTGCGCACGCTTGATTAGGCCGATGAAAACGTTGTCGAAACACCCGTCCTGCATCTTGAAGCTGCCTAGCTCGGTGCGGTTGTAGCGATGGACCTTTGAGTGCTGGCATGGTACCCACTGCTTGACCCATCGAGACACATCCTTTCGCATGCTCGGCCAGAAGAATTTGAGCGCAACGCACTTTGCGGTGCAAGCCTACTAGGGTGCGAGAGCTGATGAACAGCGTTGAGCGCGACTGGCAAGTAGGGCTTGTTGGTACCGTTGAATTCGACGTAGTTTGCTGGGTAACCTTTTAATGCCACTTGATGTAGCTTGAGGCCGGAGTTTGCTAGCAGGTCCGGCAGCTGAGCGTCTGTGGCCTGGGCTTCGTGGATGGCGAGAGTAGAGTGGATTACGTGATTGCCCCTACACATGAAAGCGGGTCAGCGATGACGCTACCTTGGCTGGTGTGTACTCTAGCCGTATGTCGAACTGACCGATGAAGTCTAGTTGTCTGCTTTGGAGGGACGAGGCATTAAGTGCTATGTCAGAGCAAAAGTGAGTTGTCGACGATCGGTGTAGACGAAGAAGTGCCCCTCTCTAACATGCGCTGCAAAAAATTTCATGGCAGCGAAGATAACCAGAAGCTTACGGTCGTAGGTGCTGTTTGCCCTCGGAAGCTTCCAGAAAAAAAAACCAAGAGGTACCTGAGTACCGTCATCCCGTTGCTGGTCTAAGGCCGTATCTATGGCGTTGTTGGACGTGTCGGTGTGTAGTGCTAATGGATGTCAAGGCGAAAAGAGGCCGATGTGGCTGCTTGGGTGATTCTTATTTACTGTGTACCAAGGAAGCTTCAGCATCGGGTGACCAAGTGAGTGGTGCTCTCTTGGTTGTAGAGTGTTTCAGTAGCTCAGAGAGCGCGTTTTGCAACTCGACACCGTGAGGCATGCAACGGTAGTAAAAATTAAGCATCTTAAAGAAACGTCTTAGCTGCGGGGTTTGGTCGGCTTGGAAAAATCGGTGGTAGCTTGTGTCTTGAGGGCTGGTGGTCTAAGTCCTGTCTTGAAGATCTGATACCCGGCAAAAATTATCTCGACAATGAATTGCTAGCAATTATAGTTTGATTCTTTTTCCGTTAACGTGTGTAATCTGCATGTAGTAGGCCCATCATCGATAAAGTGATACTTGGTATCATAGCGTGCTAGCTAACATCAGTATGCCACTCGGAGATTGTGGACAGTCCGCCATAAACATATCTGTCGTCAATCTTTGACGTTTTACCATTGCCACGGTAGTGAGTTTCAATTCGGAGATTAATCAAGTTTTATTTGCACCAAATCTGAGCGTGACTATAGTAAATACGGGAATGTAGAAACATCTTTCGTCATACTGACGTACTTCCCCACTATACAATACAAGAAGAAATAAGTCAAAGTCTGTCAAATGTAATGTAGCATGGTTGAGTGAGGGGAGTCATCCAAAATGCATTGTAGTGAGCTATAAATTACAATAGATGTTTCGGTCTTATCTTTACTGACCTTTTTCCAACTAGGTGCAACAACTGAATATCTAGCAAAACACTGTCTAATATTTGAAATTAATTTCGCGCAAGATTAACTCGATAGTAAAATTATATTCCTCAAGAAAACCCCCCATGAGCATACGGTTGGGTTATTGAGAATTTATTTCAAGTAAAACGCAAAAAAGGACAGTATTAGAAAAATGCTATAGTACGTAATTGATATATTCGATTGCGTAAATCTTCCAATTCAGTGAAATGTTTTCCACTTAATAAAGCTATCTTTTTTGACAGAAGAAAATGAACAAAATGATAAGGAGTTACGTAATGAGGGAAATATCTTATTTCAGTTTTCAGCAACTGAGAAACAATACGATATGAAACAAATAAAGGTTGATCTTAGGATAGAATGTTTTTGTGAAATTTCACAAGATAATACAAAAACACGCTCGGATCCAATTACATGCATGAACTTATACGTTTATTTGAAACGTTATGCCGTATGTAATATTTACATACACTCCTTGAAAAAAGTAGTAGGCGTAATTTCCGTTTACGATAACTATGCCGTGTGTGCGTATAATGCGATTATTCCATTAAAGACTGCATGCTTTTAAAGTTTCACGCTAAACAACGATAAAACTAACAAAATCGATAATTGGATTATACTCGTGCATGTACAGAATGTGTGGTGACTCGTGCACGGTGAAGTACTTACAACTGCCACACGAGACCTTTTAAAAACAATCGCACCATGTGGTCCGTCAGGGGCATGTGCATTATCAAATTGGTAAATTAAACGCGTAAAGTAGAGAAAATAATCAATTGGTCAAGGAACAATTTGAATGGTTTTTTTTTGCTTTTACTTTTCTTGTAATTTTAATTTTTGGGCTTTTAGTAGCTCTATCCTTGGCTGCTATCTAAAGGATAATATCAAGCTTATTGACCCTACCCAATATTGTTTGATAAAGATGACATAATCGTCTTTTATTTTATCTTATTTCGATTTCATTTTAGCGTCCAAATCAGTGATTATGTCATCTCCTTAAAATTCTTTTTCAAATATTCGAATAAAATCTAATTTAGATCATAAAAAAAGCTTACGTCAACCTTTCAAGCTTAAGATTAAGAAGAATATGCTCCGATTGTGTTTCATTTGTCGACACGTTGAAGTCATTCGATGCATTAAACTTTATTCCCAGCTATAAATAGCATGAGAGAATAAAAATATGACCTAATTATTATCAACTTAAGCTAACCAACAATATAATATGCGTTCAATGTCTCACAAACGTTCTAGCCATAATAATTTTTCATTTTCTTTTTCTTATCGATTGCAAGGCGACTGCAGTGCAACGAGCAACGACAGGTTTCAGAATACGAGTATTCCTTTCTAACAATTTCTTTCTTTTTTCTTATGATTTCCATAATCCAATAAGAGCAAAGCCGACTTGCAATTACTACAATTTCTTGGAAGAAGGTAAATATTTCGTTATGGGTGTAGCTGAAAGACGCGACTGGACTTTTAATTAAAATGCATAATTGCTTGGTAAGCGGCTTCATTTAGCGAAAAAGATATTTAAGTAAAACGTAGACAAAACTTACGGATGAGTTGGCTTAGGGAGACGTTAATTCGTTGGCAAGAAGATTGAACAAATTAAAGGACAGGGTGTGATAATTTTCAGAATATTATATTTCAAAGAAATTTTGAAATTATTCACCCAAAAGTTAGAAACGCTTATGTAATTTGATGAGCGTATAGTTTACCTTATCCTGATTGGAGATTCGACTTGTAGTTACGAAAGTATGCATAAATAAAAGGCTTTTCTTCTGCTGCCATATCAATATTTGGTGACCCCGACGTGATTGGAGACTGGGACCATTTCAAGTGAATATTTCAAGACAATTATTCAATATAATTGTCCCTCCACTAAACTTAAGGGCATGCCTTTTATAATCAGTTAGAACTTCACAGCGTGGTTATGATTCATTTGAACGGAGATTCTATGCAAAAATTTTCACTTCTGTCGACATGCATGAGGGCGGTGCGATAAGTAATGCAAAGTAGGTCTTCGTCCTCAAATTTCTGCTTCTCCAGGCAGTCGATGCAGATCACGCCTTGTGAATCCTAGAAAACGGTGGCCATCACCTTTTCGGTCGGTAGGAAATCTTCGCCTTCTTCGGAGCACCTTCCCCGGATGAAGTCCACTGTTTCGACTACTCCTTGGTCTCTGATGCGTATCAGTGGAGCCGTGCTTCGTCGACGCTCACGAAACGACTCAAAAACTTCTTGGATTGCGTTTAAACAGCGTCAAATACTGTCCTGAAGTGTTCTCACGGTTGCATTGTTGTCCGGAGTGAGCAAAGGCGGCACCTATCGCGCTACCAGCTTTCTTATGCCCAAAATTTCATGCAGCATATTGGGGATGTGCAAAAAGTAGTCATTCGGTATTTAGTATTCTTTGTAAGGATGCTGATCCAAAATCTGATTTTGGACACGTCTTGGGATCAGGAAAATGCCGGGTGTTCCAGGAAGCCCTAGCCAAGGCAAAATTAGAACTCCTATGACCCACATGCTGCAGCTAAACCTACACCGCAGTTCAACTGGCCAAAATCTGCTTGAGCAGTTTGCGACGGTCATGAAAGCCGACTTCTTGCTGCTGAGTGAGCAACACCATAATAAAAGTCCTGCATTATGGTATTCTGATGAAACTGTTACTGCCGCCATCTGGGTTCGGAACGGTGACTTTCAAGCGGAGAGTTGTGGACTGGGAGATGGTTTCGTGTTGGTTCGGTGCGCAGGGACTACCTTCTTTAGTGTGTACCTAACGCTGAACGAATCGATATCATCTTTCCAAGCCAAGCTTAATGCCCTGGAGGACGCTATCTCGAACGCAGAGGGCGAAGTGCTCGTTGGGGGGCGACTTCAACGCTAAAGCAATCGAATGGGGCATGCCTCAGACGGATCCCCGGGGAAAACGAATCCTGGAAATGGCGGCCAGGACGGCCCTCGTCGTACTAAACTCCGGGAACACGCCGACTTTTCGCCGTATTGGCTGTGAGGGAACCATACCGGACGTGACATTCGCCTCGGAGTCCTTAGTACGGAGGATACACAACTGGAAAGTATTAGAGGACTACTCAGCCGGTGATCATCAGTGCATTCTGCTTGAGATCAGTGATGCTGTCTCCCGACGTCCGTGCTCTCGGCCTTTTACAACTGGATGGAACATCGGAAGAATGGACGCCGAGAGGTTAGTCGAGGTGCTCACAGCAGGTGAGCCGCTGCAGGGAGCTTCGGAGGGGACGGAAGAGCTGGCAGCTCAAGACGTGGTGAACGCTACTATGAGCATCATTACAACTGCTTGCTGCGCTTCTATGCCCCCTCGAACACCCCGGCACGGCAAGCCCTCAATGAACTGGTGGTCAACTGAAATCGCTGAAAAGCGAAGGAAGCGTCACAAGCTTCGACATGAAGCTCAACGGGCGCAAAACGGTGACGAGGCATGCAACTGGGTGGCAGCATATAAGTCGGCCAGGAAATGCCTTCGCAAACTGATCAACAGTAGCAAGGCTCGCTGTTGGCAAGACCTAGTGGACAATGTGAACAAGGATCCGTGGGGCCTTGGCTACAAGCTGGTCATGCGGAAGCTTGGTGCCCTACGGAGGACTGTATACATGACGTGGAAATGATGAACGTGATAGTACGGGGACTCTTCCCCGCCCATCCCGTCCGTGTTGACGCTGTCCATGGTGAGAAAGCAGTCGAGTGCCCACTCTTCACACAGCCGGCACTGGAGGAGCGAGGAAGGCTCCAGGTTCAGATGGTGTTCCGGCTGAGGTGTTGCGCCTCGTCTATCACCATTGTCCTGACTTGCTGCTCAGCACATTCAACGCTTGCCTACAGGACGGGGCTTTCCCGGTACGATGGAAGGTGGCGAGGCTTGTGCTGATCAGCAAGGGGAAAGGAAATCCCGAGTCGCCCTCTGCATACCGCCCGTTATGCATGCTAGACACGGCTGGGAAAGTGCTAGAGAAACTCATCAAGGGAAGACTCACTGACGCGATTCGTGCTGCTGGGGACCTATCTCCTAGAAAGTACGGCTTTAGAGCAGGACGTTCTACCATTGATGCGATTGTAGAGGTGGTGAAGGCGGTCCAAAGGGCAGAGGCATATAGTCGCACCAAGCGACGGATCGTCCTGTTGGACACTCGACGTCAGGAACGCCTTCAACTCCGCTAGATGGGTGGATATTCTGGATACGCTGGAAAACTCTTTTCAAGTTCCAGAATGTCTAGTGCGGCTTTTGAGGAACTACCTAAAGAACCGAAGCCTGCTCTGCAACACGACACAGGGCCAACGATGGATGGAAATTACATCGGGATCGGGGATTTATCCTTGGTCCGGACCTGTGGAACGTGTCTTACGACGGGCTACTGAGACTTGAGATGCCAGATAAGTCGCGCTTGGTCGGCTATGCGGATGATGTTGCGGCTCTGGTCGCTGGACGCACCGTAGAACAAGCGCAACTTAGGCTAGGTATGCTAATGCGCCGAGTGAGGGACGATGACTGCTCGCGGACTCAGTTTAGCACTGGAGAAAACCGAAGTGGTCATCTTGACAAAAAAAATAATCTCGAGAGTAGGGATGATCAGTATTGGCGACTTACGAATCGAATCGAAGCCAGCGGTGAAGTACCTGGGGCTACTGATCAACTCGAAGATGAGTTTCTCTGAGCAAATCAGGGCAAAGGCTGAGAAGGCTTCTTCGGGGATATCGGCTCTGATTCAACTTATGGCTAACGTAGGAGGACCCAGCCCATCAAGAAGACGCCTCTTGATAAGTGCTGTAGGGTCAGTGCTACTGTACGGAGCAGAGGTATGGGGCGACGCTCTCAGCAAGGCGGTATACCGAAAACGTTTGGCGCAAGTACAGAGAAGAGGAGCACTGAGAATCGCATGTTCGTATCCAACAGTCTCTGACTCGGCGGCGAGAGTTATTGCAGGCGTGTTACCTGTCGCCCTCCTTGGTAGAGAGCGCCGCGCTTTTTACCTGCGCCGAAACGAGGATGCGAGGGAGGATTGCGTAAACTATGTTTACAAGTTTTCTTTTACTAATTTTACTCTAAACTGCAGATCCATTACAAGGTTATCTTTGATTTTATCATTAGATTCAATCATTTCTTGGATGGTAGCTGTCATTGCAGTAATGTTATTCAATCGTTCATTGTATAATTTGTTGATAACTACTTGTTTGTTATTGTTTTCTAAGCATTTGAGGTTTCTGTTTTATTGTGACAAAATCTTCTTTATCGGGGGTTCTAGCTATCCACTTCCAGGCTGTGCCAATGGCATCGATCGATCTTTTGATTTTCCGCGGTTTAAGGTTGTCTAACATATTTGTAATCTGCTGAGCCTCATGCACTAGAAAATGGGAAAGGGGATAGTGTCTGGTGGTTGAAAGGTTCAGTAAACCATTGATTTCGTCTACTAGTTTCGAGTATTGGTCTAGATCGATAATATGTATTAGTTTTAAGTTCTCATTTTGTAATTTTGTGCGTCCGAGATTGAAGGTAGCGAGGTGGACATTTCAAAAACCCAGTATCTGGACGTTTGCCCGAGTAGTGCCTAGAAAACATCTGAAACGGTGTACCGATTTTTAGCTTTTAATTCTATCCTTATGAATAATTTTGCCCGATACTGTTAATTTGGATCCTAACCGTTTATTCTGTTTAACATATATTATTTCTTCTATCTCTTACTGTTTTGGTGAGCGTTTTTATTGTGGTACTCTAAGTCTTTATCCTGCTTATGCTTTATTTTGTCCATGTTTGACTAGCGCACCTTTTCGAACTCTTAAGGGGTTATGTTGGAGATTCTGCCAAAATACAGTTCCATAGGTTTTTTACCGGTGGTGGAATGAATCGAATTATTATACTTGTTCACGGAGCTATCCAGTAACTCCTGAAATGAGCGAGGGGAGCCATCTTTTCTGAGGCAAGTCATGATTACGGCCAAAATGGAATAACACCTTTCGATCTGGCCATTTGCTTCGCTTTTGTAACCCGGGGGCCTGTAAGTTTTGCTTTGGAGGTCATCCTCTATTAGGGATATTAAAGATATTGACGTGAGGGCTCCGCCGTTATCGACAATATTTTCCGGGATACAGAAGAAACACAAGATGTCTAAGAGCGGTGGCTTTATGTCTTCGATTGACTTTGAGGCGACAATTTTGGCCTGCGCAAGTTTGGTGTATTATTTATTTATTTTTAGTTAACAGAAAAAAATTCCAATAACAAAATAGATAAAATAATAATACAGCATAATGAATCAAATAATAGCACAACATGCAAAAGGAAAGATAAAAGTATTAAAAAATGCAAAAACTAGGAGAAAGAAAATAAGAAAAAATTACTGAGAACTGAGAAGACAGTTGACAAAATACGAAGGGGGGCCCTTCCCCCCTTCGTATTTTATAAACTAAATACGAAGGGGGGAAGGGCCCAAGCTGAAGGTCATCATGGTTATGAGGTAATCTGAGCATTGATAAGTGAAAATACACCAAACTACGTGCAAATGGAAGATCAAAGATATTCGACGATCTTGTAAAACGTATAACGCGCCTCACAGGAACCTGGTTGACAAGGCGAGTATTGAGCAAACCACGGCAAAGCCTGTAAAGGAAACATTCATCAAGGTAGAGTCGACGCATTTCCAGCGGAGGAATATTGAGGATAGCTAAGCGTGATTCATAAAAATGGTGGGAATCTGGAATTTGAAGAAGACGATCCTGGTAAATATTTTTTGTACAGCCTCTAGCGTGAACTTCAAACACTTCAAATGAGGCGACCAAACTGGTGAGCAGTACTCAAGGATAGGAAGAACCAAACTAGAATTTAATTTAACACACAATAAAGGTTCGGAAAAAATATAGGAATTTCATAAGATCAAGCCAGAAATGCGAGAGGCTTTAGAAGTTATTTCAGAAATATGAACATCGAACTTTAATTTAGAGTCGAAAGTGACACCCAAGTCCCTGAAGTGCGTCACCGTACATAGGTACGAATTATTTAGCGTAAATTGAAAGCCAATAGGGCAAGGGTTATTAGAAAATGAAAGATGGATGTACTAAAATGAAAGATGGATGCACTTAGAAATTTTTAATGTAAGTTGGTTATAAGAACTTCAAGATAAAATGGCATTGAAATCATCTTGAAGCACAGCACAGTCATCGATTGACGACACTCTTTGAAAACTTTGACGTCATCTGGATAAAGAAGGCAGGAAGAGTTAATGACAACGGAGGGTAAGTCATTAATAAACAGAGTAAACAGTAGTGGGCCCAGAATGGAGCCTTGATGAACACCAGAAGACGGATGGAAGGTGGTAGAAAGACAGCCTTGATAAGATACCTGACTGGGACGATTGGATAAGTAAGAGGATAACCAGTGGAGCAAATAATCAGGAACGTTAAGAATTTTAAGTTTGCTGAACAAAACATTGTGATTTACTGAGTCGAAGGCTTTAGAGAAATCCAAATACAAGGTTTTGACTTGTAAGCGGTACTCCATGGCTTTTGAAGTGACGGTCATGAATTCTAACAAATTCGTTAAGGTCGATCGCCCTTTGATAAAACCATGTTGTTCAGGAACGAACAACTCATGAGTAACTGAAGAAAGGTGCAAGTAAACGATTTTCTCCAGTAGTTTGGAGAAACAGAGTAATAAGGAGATAGGCAGATAATTGGCAACGTCTGAGGTACTACCTTTTTCAAAAATAGGAGCAACATAGGATCTTTTCCAACACGAAGGAAAGGAGCCTGAAGATAAGCTAGAATCGAAGAGAAAGGAAAGGGGGATACAAATAGAAGTAGCTAATGATTTCACAAAATGATTAGGAATACCATCGGGACCTGAACTAACAGAGTCATTAAGCTCTAAAATAAGCTTCATAACATCTTCTAGATAACAAGTAAAAGGGAATGAAAGTGGCGTGTGTACGATTGGGAACGAAGGGCTATTGCTGGGAGTAGCATTAAAAGTAGAAGAAAACTGAGTTCTAAAAAGTTCACAAATCTCGAGAGGTGAAGTTGCTGAGCAGCCGTTCAAATGAAGTGAGGATGGGGAACTGGAAGAGGATTTAAGAGAACGTATATATTTCCAAAAAGGTTTTGAATGGTTTGAGTTTAAAAAGCCTTCACTACTATGAAAATAAGAAGTTTTAGCGATCTGCATCTTTTTCTTAGCTACCGACCTCAGATGACAAAAAGCTGTACGTGACTCAGGAGATCTGTCACATGAAAAACGTTGACGAGCTCGATTTTTAGCTTGCAAGGCTCGCCTCATTTTGAGAGGGACAGTCAGAAGAATTTCTTATACTGACAAGTGGAGTCGTGTTAGAAATAGCAGCGTTTAAGAAATCATAGAAATTGTTACAACAAGTATCCGAGTCAAGACCGCGAAAGAAGGCGGACCAATCAACAGAGCGAATTATTTCTGAAAGTTGCTCAAAATTAGTTTTATAAAAGTTATAGCGCTGACGCTCTTGCCGACGATAACGGACAGAAGCAGTATAGGAAATTTCAAAGCGTAAAAGGGGATGATGGGGATCAGGAGAGAGATAAGGAAAAAGAACTGGAGGTGAGCATAACAACGATTGCTCCATACTACAAAAGAATAAGTCAAGAATATGATTTTTAACTAAGAAAATTATTAAAATGAGCCAGGGAACACATGGACATAAAAGAACAAATGAAAGACCAAATTTGTGATGAGTCAGAATCAACCTGAGCGTCATTCCATGAGAGTTTAGGAAGGTTAAAATCTCCACATAAAATAAGATGACAATTTGAAAAGCGCGATAGAAAATACTAGATATTTCGGTGAAGAAAGTATTGTAGACCGAAAAGGAAGACTTACAAGGTATACAAGTGCAAAGACAAGAAGAGAAAGGGAAGGCGAAATGACTATTTTTCCCCCACACATTCTACAGGAGCAGTGAAAAGTAAATTTGTTAGAGGGAACCCAGTAAAGGTATTCCCATAGGCGACTAGGACACCTCCTCCGTCTAACTTGTTGGATCACGATCACGTCTAACAATTGTGTGATTAGGAAAAATTTCACAGTCAAATATATTATCAGTCAACCAGGATTCAGAAATGCAGATTATATCATCGTTAGAGAAAGAATAGGATAAAGCTAGATCTTTCAGCTTGGATCTTAAACCCTGAACATTTTGATAATAAATAAAAAATTTACTGTAAGAAAATTGACTAGTAAGAGTGCTTTTGTGAAAGTTGTTAAGAAGAACGCATGTTACAGCTTTGGTAGAGAGCTCGATGGAGAACGAGAATTTTTTTACCTTGATGTTATGAAAGATTTGACTAGCACTCCAGGCGGCCAGCAATCAGGGTTCAAGATGTAGTCACACGATGCCGGAGCAGTCAGTTTGAAAGAGGCTATAACTCTGTTGATCAAGTTGTCCTTCGTCAGCCTCTGGCAGCTAATTATTTTTAGAGATGAGCCAAATTTCTTATTTACATAATCCAAAATGTCTTCGGTGGATGCGCTATACGCAAGCCTTGATATGACGATTTGTTTCGGTGGCGCAAATCCTCAGGAACATGCCGCATTTCGAAATTTGTCGATTGCGGTAAGGACATATTTTTTTCGGTAATGAAGAGGTCTAGGTGGACAGTATATCTCGGGTATCTTGGAATTAGTGTAGAAGTCAAAAGAGGTTCATTAGGATGTCTATCATAATTGCAGAATTTTCAGATCGTGCAGCGTTTTAATAAGTTTTCGATTTTAGAAGACATTTGGGGAAAGTAGAAATTTTCCAGCAGCTGGAGACCATTTTCTTCGGCGTTGCGGTTCGCTCTACGGTGGGTCGTTAAGATTTTTCCTCTTGCTCGACCTCTCTAATTACATCTTCGACCAGCTTCTGTGTAAACCTTATACGATAGTTGCTGAAATGAAGAGGATATATTTCCTGGATTTTGCCCATGGTTTCTTCGTTCGTTAACTATGTTTGGGTTTAGGTATCTTTTGAAGATATCTATAAGGTTAGAGGGAGATTAGTCGGGCTTTATGATAGTATGTCTTGAATATTTTGAGAATAAGTTGTTTTCTAAAGACATTCAAAGGCGTTTCTCCAGAAAGGATTAGGTTGTGAGAGGAACTGTCGTCGCGATGTTGGGTTGCTGTGAGTGATTTAATTCGTTACTTTGGGGGTGGTCTTGAAAGGGCGTCGGTCACTATGTTCTCTTTACCCCGTTTATATTGAAGTTGATAATTATGTTCCTCAAGAATAGCCTTCCATCGTTTCATCTTCACGTTTGTACTCTTACTACTCAAAGCGTACGTAAGGGGTTGATGATCAGTATATATTGTTACTTTGCGTGATCCGTAAAGGTAACTTCGCAAAGATTTTAAGGCCCAGATAATCGCCAACATTTCCTTCTTATTTGCAGCGAAATGTTCTTTTGTTTTTGAAAGGGTTCTGGATAGACAGGTAATTGGCCTATTTTCCTGGGAGAGTACGGCACCTATAGCGCGTTCGAAGGCGTCGGTAGTAAGTTCGAAAGGTTTGTTAGTCAGGATGGGCTAAAATTCTTATTCTTTGTAGCCTTACAGCCCCTCTCAGGCCTTCGCTTAGAGATAGTTAGAGTATCTCATTTTCATGACCATATTGATTTTTTGGAAGTTGATTTGGTCAGTACCATGCTCCCGTCTGCCTGCTCAGCTATGATATGATCTGATTAAACCAGTACATATCACCACTGAGTTAACACTCATAGCCTGTCCGAAAAATCCCCTGAACTAAATCACGTTGCTCCCAACGAGATTTGAACCTCAGACCTTCGGCTTATGCTAAAATTACTTCTTTAGAGATTAGTGAGGTTTTGAGTTTTTGAAGTGCATTTAGTGCGGCTTCGTCCAGATGTAATAATTTTTTCTTGGAAAGGTGTTTTGACGTACGTCCATCCTTCCCTCGTAAGAGGGATGATAGTGGCTTCGCCATTTTGGCGTAATCGCGTATGAAGCGTCGGTAGTAACCTGACATTCCAAGAAAGGAGCGTAGGTTCTTCAGTGTCTTCGGAGGTGGGAAGTCAACAATCGCTTGGACCTTTTTTCGGATTTGTTTTAATGACATATTTACAGACAATGAACCCTAGGAACTCTATTTCTTCGTGTAAGATGTCGCACTTGTTGAGCTGGATCTTTAGATTTGCTGCTTGTCAAATTTAAAAAACGTTTTCCAAATTTTGAAGATGTTCTGCTTTATTTTTACCAAAGACTATAACGTTTGTTGCGCAGAACATCGTCTAGAGCCATTGGAAATATCGAAGGGGCATTTTGTAATCCAAAAGGTAAGCGGGTATACTCGTATTTACCATTATTCATAGAAAAAGCTGTTTTTTCGATGTCAGACTCTTTGAGGGGGATTTGGTGAAAATCACTCCTGAGATCTATGATGGAAAAGAATTCATTTTTCCCGAGATTAGATAGCACTTCGTTTATCTCGGGTATAGGATACCCATCAGGGATGGTGATGGAATTCAACTTGCGGTAGTCCACCACCATTCGGTATTTTTTTGTGCCCGATGCATCTTCCATTTTATTATCAATTTATACTAGAGGATTGTATGGAGATCTTGATGGTCTAATGATCCCGTCGACGAGTAACTTTCTTACTACTTTTTCGATTTCAACCTTCAGAGCCATTGGATAAGAATATGACTTTGAATAGACGGGATCGTCTGATGTTGTATGTATATCGACTGGTGGTGAAAGCCAGACGCTCGTCAGGGTCGGTGAGAAGGTTGGGAAAACGTTTGAGTTTATTTGAAGTTGTTTTATTTAGATGTCCCGTTCTTATGTTATTGTTGATTACAGATTTAGAAATTTGTTGCTCAAGGGGAATGGTGACTTCGTTATTAGTAATCATATAGTTGCCCTTCGTATGACTAACAGCATTCAGTTATTTTAAGGTATCATTACCGACAATTCTGTCGAATGAAATGATGCTAGGTAATATAAAGAATTTGATTTTGGGTGTGGATAATTCGAAAGGTTGAAAATATGAATAGTGGGTAATTTTTACGCTGCCTTCCACGGATTTTGCGGTGAAGTCTCAACGATTAGGTTTTTTTATATGGTGTGCTTGGATGTAGTTTTTGTTTGAACCGGTACCTACGAGGAATTCCAATTACTCTCCACTTCTCAATCTAATTTGGAAGTAGGGAAGTGAAGACCGCTTCAATCTAAAAAATTTGCGTCATCTAGATGTTCAGTCATGTCTGTATTCGGGTTGTGAGTTTCATATTTATGTCAGGTGGGGTATTGTCATTCTGGTCCGTTTGTTGTCGATCGTTCGGATCTGTCGGGAAAGGTTCTGAATCGGCTTGCTGTAAATAATCCAGGAAACCTTCCTTGTCGGCCAGTCCTTGGTTACCAAACAGTTTGTCATGAGATTCGGGTTCTATGGTATAGTTATTGGTCATAAAATGGGTTCGTTGGTATTTGTAAGGGAAATTCGATGTGTTTTGTGGTCTTTTCTGCCCAAACCCGTATTCAATACGAGGTCTTTTGATGTAGTTTGCGTCGCGAGATCGAATACTTGGATCTACGTCCAGTGGTTCAGATCTTTTGAGTTTGGGAGGTAACTGTTAGGATTCGGAGCGAAAGGGGGTGGTTGCTGGTCATAGAAACCAGGTGGCTGAGGGGTTCGCGGGTTATTCAGTAGTTCTGGATGGAAAAGTCGTCTTGGTGCTGGAATTGGGACTGGCTTACGGAGATTTGCAATTTGTCTCTTTGGTGGTCCTAGTGGGGCTTGCTCGAAATGTTTCAGTATTCGGTACTGTGAATTATTTGCATGCTAGGCACGGAAGTCGATATTGTGAAGCTTTAGGCAAAGATGTAAGGCCTGTGGTAAGTCCGCAGGCTCTCGGATGCTGAGAAGCCTAAGGAGGTCGCTTCTAAGTCCTCTAATAAAGGCCAATACTTATTTTTAATTGAAAAATTGCAAATATTTAATTTTAAATTGCAAATATCTGGAAACTAGTTACGATTAAAAAAACAATGGAAGACTTACAATATCAGAAGATAGGGTTTTGCTTCCATCTGGGTGGTGGAGATTCCTGGCTTTAGATATCTCCGCTACTTCCGGATATTTCCTGACCGTAAGGTGGTGATAATGGATTTTTCTCCGTTTATCGCCGTAATTTGATTATCCTCCAGGGTATCCTTTGTTAAATTTATGGACCGCTTAGCTGCTCCAATTGACCGTTTTCCTTTTTGGACAGGCTTGGTACCCTGCTTTACTAAGGGGGCTGCCTAGGGCGACGTCAACCTGGAACCACTTTACGAATAACGAACGTTTCTATTTTATTTCGGGCACTTTCGTTACTGAATCGCCTTTCCAGTCTCAGGAAAGTGTTTTGAGAAACTTAATTAAAGCTTCGTTCTCCAGTAAATTTTTCACGACAAGCTTCACGATCCCTACTCGGACGCCAATTAACAAATCCGGTAAAAAAATTTAAAAAAAAATTATTTTTCACACTTTGATACAATAGTAGACTGAAAAATTACAATGCAAGTATAGGGTTTTCCATTTTACGCTTGGGAAAGTAAAGCTAAAGAATACACATAAAATATTCAGATGGAAACGAAATTTTTTATTCAATATAAAGATTGAACTTTAACATTATACGTGAAACACAACATCATTCAAATATCCTCCACGGGACCTTTAACAGACCTCAATCCTTTTGAGGTAATTTTTATTGACTTTTCGGCACATTTCCGGCAATATCTCGGCCATAACTTGACGAATATTGGTTTTCAATTGCTGGAGATTTTGAGGATTGTTCGCGTAAACACGATCCTTCGCATAGCTCCATAAAAAGAAATCCAAAGGTGTAAGGTCACAGGATCTTGCGGGCCAATTGACATCGCTCAATCTCGAAATTACGCGTGCTGGAAATTTATCTTGCAAAAGTGCTCGATTAGCCTATGTTGTGTGGCTTGTGGCTCCGTCCTGTTGGAACCACATGTTTTCCAGATTATAACCTTCAATTTTTCTCCAAAAATAATCGGTTAACATCGGTCCATAGCGGTCAGAATTTACTGTAATGGCTCTTCCTTGATCGTTTTCAAAAAAATATGGGCCAATAACACCACCAGACCATAATGCACACCAAAAGGTTACTTTTTCCGGATGCAAAGGCCTTTCTGCGGTTACCTGAGGATTTTGAGAGCCCCATATGCGGCAATTCTGTTTATTTACTTAACCACTGAGCGCAAAATGAGCCTCATCACTAAAGAAAATTTTGTTCGAAAAATCGTTATCAATGGCTTATTGTTCAATCACCCAATTCGCTTACATTCTGCGTTGTGTATGGTCTTGAGGCTTAAGTTCTTGAGTGAGTTGGATTTTGTACGGATGGCCACAATGAGCCGTAAGACAAGCCCAAATGTTGAGCACGTCGAGAAATCGACAAATTCGGGTCTTCCTCCACACTTTGAGCAACGACAGCGATATTTTCAGCAGAACGAATGTTGCGATGATGCACAGTCCTTGCAATATCAATAACCAAGCCAGTCTCTTCAAATTTTCTCACTGTGTTCGAAATTGTTTGCTGTGTAGATCAATTATGTCCACCGCATTCGTCTCGTAAAGGCCTAAATATTGATAAAGCAGAATCACCATTTTTATAGTAAAATTTAATAATTTTAACGCGTTCTTCGACTATTAACCGATCCATATTTCTAAATGGCAAACTTCAACTTAAAAAAAACACGCTTTGGATGACATTTAATTCTGACAGATGTCAAATGGGAGGGTTATACTTTCCTACCACGAGATGAAATCTCATTCACTAATGAATACTTTGACATGTAAATTTGACATAGATGTCACTGACAGTACCACCAACCTAAAAATAATTAATTCTCCAAATCCTTCGACGCGCGCAGTTTAAATTCAAATGTCACCTTATTTTTTGGTCACAGTAGTATATCCAACTTCTCCTTGTAGTTTTTAATCTGTGGGGACTTCAATATGCCTCTCATTGACTGGGATTCAGAAGCTAAATCCATTGCTTCTTCTGATGATCTTTTTATAGCCTTATCCTCGTTTTTATTACTCTGCAGCCTAACTCAATTGAACTATGTAATCATTCTCGACCTAATTTTTTCAAACAACGCGTTGCAGATCCTGTTTTCCCTGCTGCTTCTGCTAAGCCGGACCCTCATCATCTTCCTTCAGAGATCCGCTTATCATTGGATCCAATACTTGGCAAGCCTAAAGTCAAACTAAGCCGATGTAACTTTTTCAAGTCCAACTACGAAGAAAACCGCAGGTAGATGCCGGTCGACAAGAGCACTCTTGGAGGCTAGCATTCTTTGGGGAGTTCCGCCCCCACGTACCTGAGGAAACTCCCGCAGGGGGAATGCCGGTCGACAAGAGCACTCTTGGAGGCTAGCATTCTTTGGGGAGCGCCGCCCCTACGGACCCGAGGATATGGGGGGCACCGTGAGGTTCCCTCCTGGGATAACAGGTAACGACTCTGATTGGATCTGGACTACACTTTGGACAACGAACAGGAATTGATGCTTTGGGCTGGCGGATGTGATGGTTTGGCCCTAGTTACTTTGCACAGTAGCGCCGAGGTGAAACTCCAATTCAACTACCATACCATCTCTGTCCCGGTGAAACCTCGGAAGGCCTCGGAGTGTGTTCGAAGTTCGCACCATTGGGTTGGTGGTGTAGGTTCGGTTGAGATGGACTCCCGATTAGCGCTGGTCTGGCTCTGAGCAATTTTCCCCATAAGGGCTTGTGCAATCCTTGCATCGCCTCTCTGCTCTGCAAAGATAACCATGGGACCAGAAAGGTGACTACACACACGACCGGAGATAGCGGCTCCGAGGGGGGCCCAACAAAACTGGAGCAACTAAAATCAAAAGACCAAAAAAATCCAAAAAAAAAGAAACAATAAATAATAACGACGACGACGCAACCAGCGATTGCAGCCACGATGTTAACAGTAAATCGAGAGCGGTACTAACCACGACAAAAACGAAGAATAACACAATGACAGTGCGGCGTTTGGGCGCAGCAAAAAAATTATGCGAACGCCAGAGCGTCCTATTAAGGAAAAGCGGGAAACTCTGCAGGACACTTCAGGTATTCGAGCGGTGGAAGATCATATAAACTGCTGACCGAAGCGACCGATGCAAGGGTCGCAAATCCCGACATAGCAAAGGAACATCCTGAAGCCAACGAGGAGATTACGGCACAAAAAGCAACGAGTGACCAGATACCGCGTGATTGCACCGCCAACGTCGTAAATGTGGCGGAAGTACTGCATTCGGAAACGCGATAACCTCTCCCAAGGATGGTTGCAAGTAACAATTGCCGCCCAGCGATACGAAGAAGAAAGGCCACTCCGAAAAGCGGGAGATGTTCTGAAAAGAATACAATCTGCATGCGACTCCCCAAAAATCAGCAAAGTAGCAAAGGAAGGGCTCCTTGAACTAGAGGAGCTCATAGATCGCATAGGGCACTATCGGAGGAGCTGGTTAAGACGAACAGAAGGCTAAAGAGGCGCTTGGGGCGAAATCTAAAGGCAACATGCAGATAGCTCCACCATAAAAAGTCAATAAAAGAATAGCGTCTAGCCCAATCGAAGGAGATCGGGATGAAAGAAGGAAGGAAGAGGCACTTGATAGGCGTGGAGCACCAGATCACGGGTTCCAGACAGTGCCTACAAACGGAGCGAAGATAGCCGCAAAGAAACTCCTTCCAAAAAACTCAGGAAGTAAAGTTCGCACGGACGCCCAATCAGAAAAAGGACCTGATGCAAAACAGGAGAGGCAGAAGCCCCGACGAAGACCCCGGCAGCAGGCACTGCTTGGCAAGCCCCAAGATTGCTAATCTTACGCGGAGGTACTGCGGGACATTAGGGGAAACGTAAGGCCCGAAGACAACAATACTACCATTAAAGTAGTACGACCAACGCGGTCGGGCCACATACTGGTCGAATTCGGAGCAGAGACGAGCAATAAAGAAGCATTCTGCGACGCAGTGAAGAAAGTCCTCGGCAAAAGCGCAACTATAGCCCCGCTCGAGCCGATGGCAACGATCGAAATACGAGACATTGACTGCGTCACGGATCTGGCCGAGATAGAAGAGGCCATCAAAAGGGAGTTCCCTAGCGTGGGAAGGATCAACGTGAGACTGACACCCGAAAAAAACAGGGGACAACGCATGTCCATAGTTGACTTGACCGAAAAGGACGCCGAACAGTTCATGAACAAGGCCAAAGTACGAATAGAATGGGTTTTCTGTAGGAAACGGCGAAGGGCAGCGCCTCTTCAATGTTTCAAATGCCTTGGTTATGGTCACACTACACAAGTATGCAAAGGACCCGCTAGGAGTTCCCTATGTTACAAGTGCGGTGAAATGGGTCATAAAAGAAAAGAGTGTACGAAGGAGGCAAACTGTATTCTTTGCAAGTATGCTGATCCAAAACCTGATTTTGGACACGTCTTGGGATCAGGAAAAAGCCGATGAGCTGCATCCTGCAGCTAAACCTACACCGTAGTTCAACCGCCCAAAATCTGCTTTAACCGTTTGAAAGCCGACTTCTTGCTGCTGAGTGAGCAACACCATAGTAAGAATCCTGCATTATGGTATTCTGATGAAACTGGTACTGCCGCCATCTGGGTTCGGAACAGTGACTTTCAAGCGGAGAATTGTGGACGGGAGGATGGTTTCGTGTGGGTTCGGTGCTCAGAGACCACCTTCTTTAGTGTGTACCTAACGACTAACGAATCGATATCATCTTTCCAAGCCAAGCTTTATGCTTTAGAGGGCGCTGTCTCGAACGCAGGGGGCAAAGTGCTCATTGGGGGCCACTTCAACGCCAAAGCAATCGAATGGGGTATACCTCAGACGAATCCTGGAAATGGCGGCCAGGACGGCCCTCGTCGTACTAAACTCCGGAAATACGCCGACTTAACGCCGTATTAGCTGTGAGGGAACCATACCGGACGTGACATTCGTCTCGGAGTCCTTAGTACGGAAGATACACAATTGGAGAGTATTAGAGGGGTGCTCAGCCAGTGATTATCAGTGCATTCTGCTTGAGATTAGCGAGGTGCTCATAGGAGGTGAGTTGGTGACACTCGACGTCAGGAACGCCTTCAACTCCGCTAGATGGGTGGATATTCTGGACACGCTGGAAAACTCTTTTCAAGTACCAGAATATCTAATGCGGCTTTTGAGGAACTACTTAAAGGACCGAAGCCTGCTCTACGACACGACACAGGGCCAACGAAGGCTGGAAATTACGTCGGGTGTTGCCCAGGGATCTATCCTTGGTCCGGATCTGTGGAACGTGTCTTACGACGGGCTACTGAGACTTGAGATGCCAGATGAGTTGCGTTTGGTCGGCTATGCGGCTGATGTTGCGGCTCTGGCCGCTGGACGCACCGTTGAACAAGCGCAACTTAGGCTAGGTATGCTAATGCGCCGAGTGAGGGACTGGATGACTGCTCGCGGCTCAGTTTAGCACTGGAGAAAACCGAAGTGGTCATCTTGACAAAAAGAGAATCTCTAGAGTAAGGATGATCAGTATTGGCGACTTACAAATCGAATCGAAGCCAACGGTGAAGTACCTGAGGCTACTGATCGACTCGAAGATGTGTTTCTCTGAGCAAATCAGGGCAACGACTGAGAAGGCTGCTTCGGGAATATCGGCTCTGAGTCAACTTATGGCTAACGTGGGGGGACCCAGCCCATCAAGAACACGCCTCTTGATGAGTGCTATAGGGTCAGTGCTACTGTACGGAGAAGAGGTATGGGGCGACGCTCTCAGCAAGGAGGTACACCGAAAACGTTTGGCACTGTTACAGAGAAGAGGAGCACTGAGAATTGCATCTTCATATCCAACAGTCTCTGACTCAACGGTGAGAGTTATTGCAGGCGTGATACCTGTCGCCCTCCTTGCTAGAGAGCGCCGCGCTATTTACCTGCGCCGAAACGAGGATGCGAGGGAGATGGTTGTCCGCGAGGAGAGACAGCGCTCATGCAACGATTGGCAGCAATCTTGGGTCAATTGCACGAAGGGAAGGTGGACTACGCGCCTCATCCCGGATGTGAGACCCTGGCTAAATCGAAGGCATGGTGAGACTAATTTCTATCTGACCCAGCATTTGAGCGAGCACGGGTGATTTCAGTCTTACCTGCACAAGATCGGTAAGTCACGGTACCCCGGTTGCCGGTTTTGCCTAGGAGAGGAGGACAATGCCTGTCACACATGTTTGGCGAGTACGAAATGGGTCAGGCTGCGAAGTAAACTCTACAGGGAGGCGGGAGAGCTCACCCCGGATAATATAGTAGCGGTGATGCTCGAATCGGTTGACAAATGGAACCAGGTGGCATATTACGCTCGGGCAGTTTTAAAATATAAAAGGGACTCACAGCAGCCGAGGGCGCTGGGGCTGGGGGATCGCTTTTCTGGCACTTCCTCTTCCCCTCTCCCCACCCGCTAGAAAGGGACTCTCCAGCTTGAAGGCGCCTCACGGCGTAATAAAACGAGGCCTGGCCGGAAGTAATGTGTCAAACGGTTCCAGGCTGGGTTCTCAGGGGAGGTGTTTAGTGGGTAGTCCAGTCGCGCATGGGAGTCCCACACTTTGTGCATAAATAGCATTCACTTCCCTACCACAAAAAAAAACTACGAAGAAAAGAAGTCGGGTAATGGAGTTAGACTTGGCGAGTGAAAAAAAAGTAAAGACGGGCGAATTGAGATTTTGATGAAGCCTGAAGTGTTCGATTGGCGGTTGAAAATATTGCTTTATGGGACAATATAGTGGTAAATGTCGCTGAAATTCCTGTGAATAGTCGCGCGAGTGAAAAATACCTACAAAGAAATAAAAATGAAAGATTTTTCGAAAAACTGTTGCGAGCAAGATTTTTTTTTTTTTTCAAATTCCATTTGAATGGTAAATTTAAAAAAAACCAATAGAAATGTTTTGGGGAAAAGATTGCGTGGTTCGAAATTAAATATCAAATATCGATTTATAAGTTATGAAGTGGCTACGAACCTATGTTAAAATTCAAGGAGATCGATATGTATACAAAGGAGAAGATAGATCAAGCAAGGGCTATAAGAAAATCTGATTGTTTTCCTGAGGAAAAATGTTCTACGAAACTGGAAAAAAAACATACTTTTCAGTAAAAGAAAGAAAAACTCAAAAGTGGTCATTAAATCATAGTGTGATTCAAATTAGTGAAACTTAAATTTAATCAATTTTTCGTGGCTTTGTGCAACAAGAAGGGGGCGAGCAAGTTTTATTTTTTTTAAGAATAAATATAATTGATTGAAACTTTATTGTATCTATTTTTACTAATTCATATATCTTTTCTTTTTTTGTCTTCGCTAACATTAAATTTAACAGGGGGGGCGGGGGTAGTTTGTTTTTGTTGAATTTAATGAAACTTTAATTTGATTCTTTGAATAAAACGACTATAATGCAGTAATAGTATTACTATTTGATTTTTCAATTTTCCGGATCCTTCCTCTCCTTTTGTATTAAGTTTTCATTTGTGTGTAAGATGGCTCAGCGTGACCCATGAAACACTGACGATACCGCTGAGCGGTACCCGGCCTCAGCATGCCACCCTGGGTCAGGTAATCTTCTGCCAAATTCGATGTCTGCAACTGCGGTGACTACCGTGCTTGTGACGTCAGAATTTTGTTTTCAACAGGACAATGATCCGAAACAATCTTCCAAACTCTACCAAAGGGTCCTCAATGAAAAAGAAGAGAAACACACAATCCATATAACGGAAATGGCCATAACAATCCCGGGATTTATCTCCTATCGGGTTAGTTTGGGACATATTAGAAAAAAGGGTGAAGCATCGCACTTCAACTATTGCAGCACATTTCTGGACATTTTTGCAAAATGAGCGGAAGAATTTGCAGGAAGAATATTTGGATAAAGTATTAATAGCATGCCAAGAATATGTGAGCAAGTAATCAAAAATAGAGGTGTTCATTGAACAAAGGCCATTGTAACTGTTTTTGTGTGCAATATCTGTATACTTATTCAATTTTCATATTTCAGCACAAATAAATGTGATTAATATATACGAGTATGTGTTACTGATATTTAGTCTGTTTTTTATATGCTTCCAAACTTTTGGAAGTTAGTGCATTTGGTAGTCCATTTAGAAATTTTTTGATAGAATAAGAACCTGCTTGAATTTAACGGATTAACTTGCTCAAATCTAATCTTATAAAATTAACTTCTAGAGAACAATACAGTCGACTTTAACGTTGACGCTTTGTCCCTTAGGCACCTTGCTCAAACTGTATTTTTTTATGATACATTCCGGCTGAGTTTCAGAGATTGTAAAATGAAATTTTATCGACAAATGTGCCTTGAAATTCGACCATAAAAAATTCTCCACGAACAGTATGTCAATTTCCTCAGGAATATCCTTCAGCAGTCATAAAAAAATATCACTCGGGAGAATCTATAAACGCTTACGCTCATTTCGACTTCAATGAATTTTTCTCAATGAAAAACTTTTGAAATTTAATTTCACCCTAAAGGCCATTTTAACGCTCACTCTTAGCCTAAATTCTAATTCCTTCGGGGGTTGAATAAAAAATTAAAGGTAACTTCACACCCTTGTAGTGTGCGTTGTTTAAACTTCTCAATTATATAAAGAGTACTTTGCACTCTCCATCCCACGCGATTCCAGGTTAAAGCACCCACATCAAAGTCATTGTGGGTGGGTCTTGAAGACCGATGCCAGCTGACACATTTCATTACATATTCTCTTCTAGTCCACACCTTTGTATTATCACGATGTTGTTTGCCCTCGTTCTGGGGGTTGAAAACAACTCAACATTTTCTAGTCGCGTTTGCACAATGGTTGCACACTTGGTTGATTCATCGTCGTTGTCATCATCATCAACATCAGCTACGGCAAACACGACTAAGCCTCCACTTTGTTTCGTTTGACTGTTTTTAAGGTAGGAATAAGAAAAATAAGATCAAGTAAAAAAAAGTCATCGCACTGTCATCTTAGACTTTATTTGTTGCAAAGACAAAAAGAACACCCCCAAAAGACGCGTGTTATACATTCGACTCGAGAAAATGACTCCTAAGACGTTGTTCTGCTGTTTCATGTTGACTTTAAAAGTTATTATTCTCAATCTTAACAATTAGAAACAAGCAGAATGTGCTCTCCGTTGTGATAACAATGCGTCGTTGCCGTCTCAAAGATCCATTCATCATGTGAAATTAGGAATCGTCATAAAGCCCTTTGTAATGATGACTATTTGGTTGGTTGTTTATGCATGTTGTAATTAGGTTGGATGTACTTGTAATAGAGTTCTCTAATAACGATTATTACGCTTTTGTTTCGGCTGCCTAATGAACTGATTATGTTGGGAAATAGCGTATCATTTAGCGAGTCTTTTAAGCTCAAGAGAATGATAGTGAGGGTTCCTTATTAGAGGGTGAAATGAACAGATGACGCGATAAACTATTGCTGTTTGTTTTACCCTAGAATATTTATACAAATGTTACTTTTTTCCTGTTCGTAAGTTTTCCTAGGATTAAAAGACATTTTCTAATATTTGATAAGTTCTTCAGGTTCATAAGGTAGATTCTGCAAATATATTTTGAAAATCTCCCTTTTCATTTGCTTACACTTTGTTTTTTCTTTCTCCCCTGTTTAACCAAAACCGGAATCCACAGATGAGTACTGTGAAAATCTACAGATGAGTACTATGGAAATTTGATTGGTCTGTCCTGTCGGCACTTAGAACAGCGTTTAGCGATCATGTCCACTTTTGGGACCAGTGGTGTCAGATAATTTCAGTGACTCAAGACTGATAGGTACTACTGTCCCTCAAGAGGTGGTTAGTTGAAATTGAAATTCAAAGGGAGGGACCACATGACCCTCTTCAAGTATTTTCAGTTTGATACAGCTTAAGTTTTTAACCCACCGACCATCTTAGTGATGAGTCCGTATTGTCTCAAGATTAAATTTAAAAATGAATATGATTCATAACTAAATGGTGTAAAACTTAATTTAAAAATGATTAAAATTCGGAAGTGAATCGTATGTCATATAGGAGTGTCATGGCAACACTAATTGAAGAGCATCGGCCATGGAAGAAGTCGAGAAGAGTCAGTCGCATCCGAACCATCAACCGCGTCATTGTATTTTGGACACAATAAATTGATTTTTAACAAACGGTGCGTGTGAATTGATTGTTTTCCCTCTACAATTATCCTGTTCCCAAGGTTCACCCCTGACAAAGTCAGAAGTGGGATCCAAGGATGGTTTAGTGCGGATTACAAGTAGTAAAACTTCGAATCCGCCACGTAGAACGAACAGACGCCGTCGAAAGCCATTTTTTCCCCGCCTCGCGATCTCGTGTATAATTCTCCTACGGGAGAATACGCGAGAATACATACGCGAAAGGGACGAAAGGAGAAACGTGCGACACACATACGCGAGTGGCTACACATAATTGTAATAGTGCTTCGGTCCGTATACGGGGGAATCGGAACGCAGCACGATGCCGGTCGAAAAAGTCAATACGCTAAACAAGGAACGACTAAAACTTGAACTTAGACTACGGAACACTCTTACGATGGGAACAAAGCCGAGCTAGCACAAAGACTCTGTGAAATTCTGGCTAATGACGAAATTGAAACAGACTGGAAAATGTCAGAATGTTTGGGTGAAGATGATGTGCGCGAGTTACATGATGAAGTGAAGCGATTGAGCGAGTTAATATTAGCTGTCGTCGCCACGTTACCGAACGGTGGAAAGTTGGCGACGTCGTCAACAACTGAACAGATTAACACTCAACCGATCGTAGTACAGGAGCAGACACCACCACTCCCTAATGCTATGAAATCGGGTGAGACGCCGCCGGCAACTACGTTCGAAGTTGACGCATGCGGCCGATCGGCTAATTTAGTGCGGGTATGTAGTGGACCGCATTTTCATAACATCCGAGATGTGACCGATATTTTTCCGGAATTCGACCCTTGGTCTAAATCCAACATGTCGGCAGCGCAGTTCATTGATCGCGTTACGAAGCTTGCCGAGGCATATCAGTGGAACGATCGAGTTTTGGTGTTCGCCGTTCAAGCCTCCCTAAATGGGCTTGCTGAAATTTGGAGCAATGGTTCTGCGCGGGTTCCTGGAAGCTGGCTTGAGCTGCCCGAACCATTGAGGTGAGATTACCTCAGCCATGAAAACGAGGTCGATGTTGACATAAAAATGATGAGTCTCACCAGGGAGCCGAGCGAGACAACACAAAGTTACTTTTATACTATGCTAGCATTGGGAAGACGAGGTAGCTTGAGCAATCATGCTATAATCCGGTATATAAGGAACGGGCTACGGCATCCATCTTTGCGAAATGCAATCGCGAGCTCAATTTTCGACACCGTCAACGATTATTTAGCCGCGGTAAAGAATTTCGAAACGAGTCCCGTTCGAATTTTGGAGCTACAAGCGGAGTCGAGACGAAATTTTGGACCACCACCACCGATACAGCGTGGTATTATGTCATCAAAATGCCGAGCGCAGCCGACTTCGAGCAATTCAGAATCCCGTCGAATCGAATGTTATAATTGTTTTGAGGTGAGGCATATTTCGCTGAACTGTCCAAAACCGCAACGGGAACAAAGATGCGAGAAGTATCAACGAACATTACATACGACCAACCGATGTCCGGAAAACGAAACTACGACTGCCGTCAGTAATGTTTATCGCACAAATTCAACAGAAGGAATTAATCCAATTGTTAAGGAGGTTCTTCTCAACGGAAATAAAATTAACTCCTTTATCGACCCCGTCAGCGAAATAACACTCATTCAACGAGCGATGGCAATGTCGATGGGAAGCGCGAAGCAGCGTTCACCGATCATCCTACGAGGACTTGGAGGAGCTTCAGTAACGTGCAACCAAATACTCGAAGCCGAAATTTAGTTGGATGATAAGAATTTCAATGTGAAGATTTTTCCGGTGGATGACGACTTAATCTCGGGGCCACTTTTATTCGGGTCAGATCTACTCTCCACATCGGGCAAACGACTGATCATTGAACCAGGAGTTTGTCGATTGGAAAACGCTTTACAAAATGCTCCAACTTTTGAGCCAACGCTATCCGTCAAAGCAAAGGACCAACTGTATCAGCTCATCAGTGAGCATAGAGAATGCTTCTCTGAATCACTTGCTCAGTTAGGTCAATGCAACTCGGTTACGATGACGATAAGGTTAACGATCTTAAAACCTGTCCAACGCCAGCTATACAGGATACCGTTCGCAAAGCGTGAATGCGTTCAAGAAAGAGTAAACAAACTGCTCGAAAACGATATCATACGTCTATCATCATCAGAATATTCGTCATCAATCGTCCTCATTCGCAAACTGACTGGTGAGGACCGTCTCTGTGTTGATTTTCGTGAGCGCAATGGTATCACTGAAAAGCGTCCGTTTCTCATGCCAACTGTTGGGAATCAGCTATCATCGATCGCTGGTAATTTATTTCACACGACTCTCGATTTAATATCCGGCTATTATCAAATACCAATCGTAGAAGAGTGCAGGAAATACACTGCATTTGTCACGCATGTAGGCTAAAACAAATTCAACCGGATACCTTTCGGCCTGTGCAATGCACCGAGTTCTTTTCTTGAGGTCATTACCAAGTTGGTACGATGAATGGGAAACCAAGCAGTTAGCTACGTAGATGAAGTAATTCTGCCCAGCAAAAGCATGGCCGAGGGTTTAATCAAACCCCTTGAATTCCAGGTTATACTTCGAGATGCCGGTATGACACTTCGTTTCTCTAAGTGTACGTTTTTGTCTAAACAATTCACGTTTTTGGGTCATCGAGTCGATGAGGACGGAATAAAACCAGGAGCTGAAAAGACTAATGCAATTCAAGTTTCCGGAACCAACCAAAGTTACACAAGTTCGAAGATTTTTGGGATTTAGCGGGCTTTTCGGCAAATTCATTCGCGATTATTATCTAATATCGAGGACGTTTGTACTTTTGTTGAAGCAGAAGGATAATTCACAATTTTTTTGGTCGACTGAACAACGAGACGCATTCGAAGAATTGAAATCAGCACTTTGCTGTGATCCAGTACTCAGTGCATATGATCCGACTGTTACAAATATGCAACCACCATGCCTGTGTTGGCATGGTGATGGCACCTCACCACACTCTACCACAACCCTTGACACCTAGAGGGGGAAGGGGCTGTCCTTTAGAAATAAGAAGAACCTTTATTTCTTCATCTAACTACAACAGATCTTTATTTTTCGTTTGCAAATGATTTTGGTTTATTACATCCTACGTCTGGAACTCGTTTGGCCGGTAGCGCTCTGATCCTAGCTGCCACTGCAAGCCTGCTTCTTCACTCCTCCTTAATCTGCTTCTTGAGTGCACTGGCCCGGACTGCGAAAAACTCCCGCTCCTCGTCGGACTCCATGCCTCTCGCGAGGCGTCGTAGGTTGCCCAGCTCTTGCCGCAGCCTCACGCGTCTACCACCACGCTTCGGTTCCTCCGGTGTCTCCCTGTCTGCTACATCCAACGGGACTGCCAGGTGGGCTAGGTGTGCCTCGAGGGTGATCGCTTGTCGCGTGCCTTGAGTGGGATCCTGGGGAGTGGGCTCCGGAGTTGTCCACTGCTTCCGAACTGGCTCCCCTTTCCTCGGGTACCTTGTTACTGGTTGAGGACCCGCTAACGGATCAGCGCGGAGTGGCTCTTCCAGGCTGGGCTTGGTGCACCTCGATTATAGGGGTCTGATGTTGCTGCCAGGCTCCTCGACTGGGCTGTTGAGTCCGGTAAGCGCGGCCTGCAAATAGACAAAGAGGGGTTACAGCTGGTCTTGTTGCGCCCTACAATTAGTCCGAGCTTGCGACTCTCGTACCATAGTTTGCATTCATTGGCCTACGTAAATAAAGGCTAGAACCAGAGTTTCACCGGCTTGGGCCCAAAGAAACTTTGAATCCGACAAGAGAAAATGTCCACTTCGACTCCCGTGGAGGTTGCCAAAAAGGTCATTACGTTAAAGATTATTTTTGAACACTGGTGGAAATTTTTTAATCATAAATTGGCTAAAACTAGAGTTTCACCGGCTTAGGCCTAAAGAATTTCAGTTTCAGCTCGTCATACTTACGTTCTGTTGATGGCGAGAAATAAACCTTCTTTGTAGCGAACTTCTTGATAAATGGCGTCCACAATCGACTTTGGCAGTCTGTCCTCGAGACTTGCGTTAATGCTGGCTCCCTCGTTCAATTCGCCAGTAGCTTAAATACAAACAAATTGCTCGCATTACTAGTGGGGGTAGTAGACCTTCGATCCAATTAACCGCAAAACGCAGAGTTTGTTAGTGTGCTAGTTCCCCTTAACCTGCTTTACGAATTCATCCCCCTTTTGTTCCTAGGGAATAATCTTGTTGCATGAAAAGGAACGCTAGCTCCAATCTTATTCATAACACGACGAAGGAACATCAAATTCATACTGACGCGAGCACACTGGGTCTTACCGGAATCCTCATGCAACGAGACGATGGTGGCAATTTCAGACCAGTTTTCTACTACAGTCGCCAGTGCAGCGAATCCAAAAGCAGATATCATAGTCACGAGCTTGAAGTTTTGGCTATCGTCGAGTCGTTAGAAAGATTCCGCATTTATTCGATCGGTAAGCATTTCGAGATAATTACCGATCGCGTCGCAATTAGCACCACAAGAACGTCTAAGCCATTGCTACCGCACATCGTTCGGTGGTTTCTGAAGTTACAGGAGGACGATTTCTGCATCATACATCGATCGGCTGAACGCATGAGTCACGCAGATGCTCTAAGCAGGACTCCAAACGAACTACCGAACGAGCCAGAGATAGCATCGGGGAACATCATGCGAGTGGAAGAAAACGAAGACTGGCTTGTGCTCCTGCAAAGACCAGACGTGAAGTTGAAGGAGCTAATCGAAGTTCTGAGAGGCGATATTGAGTCCGCTCAATCCAAACAGATCAAGTCAGATTATTAGCTCAAAAACGATCGGTTATATCGCTAAGATCTCAAATTCGTCGTTCCGTCTGCAGTGAGTTGGAAAATCATCCACACGTACCACGATGACATGGGCCACTTTGGTTTTGAGAAGACCATAAATCTAGTTCCGGAAGATTTTTGATTCAACAATCTTCGAAAATACATCAAGTCGTACCTCGCAGCATGCTAAGAGTGCTGCCATAATAAAGGAATCGCAAGTAAACCGGAGGGTCAACTCTATTCGGATGAGGTGACACCTATTCCGTTCTGGACATTACACGTTGATCACCTGGGACCTTTTCCACGCAGTCGTCGAGGTAATTTGCACATCATTGGTCACGTTTAGTGGTGACAGAAGCGATGGTGTATGGTGGGAAAGAAAAGTTTTATGAGAAGATGGAGAAAAAAAATTAAAGTTAATGAAAATTAAATTTTAGACGAATAAAGTGGAAAAAGAATAGTGTTAGACGATTTAGACGAATAGAGTTTAAAAAGAAAATTACACTATTCTATAAACTGATAAACTGGTGATTCTGGTATTAATTGAATGATATAATATACAGTCCATCAACAATTGTGCTCATGCGCTCCGCAGCTTGAAAAAAAGGTGAGTAACTATTTTTTTCTGATTTATCTGCTTGACATTGAATATTCCTCTCTTTTGGCGATCTTTAGAAGTTTTATTTTTTCTGTAAATACTTTGTTTTTAACTAATTCCACTAAAAAGGGGGTTTACAATAATTTATAGAATTTAATGTGTGTTTATAGCTAATTATTATTATTTTTGTTCAGTATTTGATTGAAGGGATATTGTAAGAGCATAATTAAAATTTTCAAATAAACTACGGCCATGATTCACTAAAAATATTAATGTTCATTTCTCAAGATGACCTGCTCCTCTCCCGTCCGTTCTTTTTGGTGCTAGTTTTTATGGGTAGGGTTGCTTAGCACGACTGAGCGCTAGCCAGCCTCAGAACGCCACCCCGGCTTACGCTCCCGTCTGCATAATCTTAATGTCTGCAACTGCGATGACTTCCGTGGTTGCTTCAGCCTTTCTCAAAGGCAACAGAAGTGAAAATTTGCTCACATAATCCAGGACTGTGAGGATAAAAGTATTGCCATGCTTTGACCGAGGAAGGGAATCCACCAAATCAACGCAAAACATATCCCAGGGCCTACTGGCTTCTCCACATCGGGACGGCTTAAGTCATAGGTTAAGTACACATAACTTAGGTTAAGTGCATAACCCTTCTGACTGAGCGTAATTCTGTGTATCCAATTTGTTGCATTTGGATGTACGGGAACAGACAAAAATTCATAGTTTAAAACAAAACGTATTTTGAGGAAGCACTTTTAAGAGAGCGTTAATCACTATCCCAGCATTTGTAGTGACTAAACAACTTGTGATGAAACTTGAATAAAGAGACGCAACTGCTTGAGCACGCTAATGACGACGATTTGTCTAAATTTGCAAAATGTATAGGCATAAGTGTGCGGCAAATTCTTTTTCTAAGAAATAGCTGTAACTACTGAGGATAGATCGTAGTAGTCTTTGCGTATAGACGTCTTTTAAATCGCTCCTGTCAAAAGTTTTCAAAAATTAAATTAACTTTTTAAAAACGTTAGTCCGAAGTTAATTTTTATCGGAAAAAATCTTATATTGTCGAAGTAATCGACTCAGGAAATTTCTATCGAATATTTTTACTTCGATTGGTAACGAAAAACAAATTACCAAAGAAAACTTCACCGCTGGTATGGAGGAGCCCGACTGCTTCCCACCGTTGGGGCAACCTGAGGAAACGACGAATACGAAACTGGCGATAATCACCAAAAGAAAACATAACGAAGAAAACTCCGCAGATGGAGGGTGCAAGCTGCAAATAATAGCGGACAATCAACAAATGGCCAAATTGCAGAGAGAAAATGAAGAATTAAGGCAAGAGATACAGTCTCTCAAGGATCTCTTCAAGAAAGGGATGAAGCCTTAAAAGACGCAGCCGCAAAATCATTGGCAACAGGTTACAAAGCCGACGAGAAGTACAAATCAAGCAATTTCAGAAGAAGTTCTTAGTGCTGGTGGCACCAACGCGAGCCAAAACTATTTTGCAGCGCTACAGGGATTAACCGAAGATATGGAAACTGAAGAAAACATCGGAGGTAATTTTAATCAAGACAATGACTTTAATTTTATTCAATATTTAAAGAACTAAAAAAAAGGAGAAAAAACCAGCCCGCAGTTCTGCTGGTTCCTCTGAAAAAGCTTCCAACAAGACAGAAAAAGTTCCGCCAATCAACGTGTTCGGACAGATCGGGAAAGATATGGTTCGGCTATTGGCAGCCGGAAATAAACTGGCCAATTTCGAAATCAAAAGAAATAATGCCGAAAAATTAACTATAAGGACGAAATCACTGGTTGGTTTCAAGTCAGCCAAAGATGCGCTGATTTCTGGGGAGGTTCCACACTTCACCTATATCCCAAAAAGTGAAAAGAATCAGACCTTCTTGTTGAAGGGTTTGGACAGCGGAGAGGATACGGTCGATCTTCTTCAGGTGCTTAAGGAGGCTGCACCAGATATTGATTTTGTTTCAGTCAAAGCTTTTGCGACAAGAAGGTCGACCATAGAAAGGAAGAATTTACCACTTTACCTCGTACAAATTGCAAATAAGCGCAGTCCGAGTGCCCTTCAACAAATAAGGTACTTGAATTTCAGAGTGGTGAGGTGGGAACGCCTCCAGAAAAGAGAAGTCAACCAGTGTTACCGGTGTCAAAGATTTGGACATTCGGCTGCCAATTGTGCCATGCACTATAGTTGCGTTAAATGCAAAGACGTTCATCCTCCTGGTGAGCGCAAATTGGCTCAGACGGAGCCTAAAGAAAAATTATACTGCGTTAACTGCGGTGTTTTTGGTCACCCAGCATCTTATCGAGGATGCTCCCGATATCAAGATGCAAAAGTTAAATTTGCTCCAAAGCAAATACAAGTACACCGTAATATCATACCTTCCAACTTCTTCAAGCCCGGAGTATCATTTACACAAGCCGCTAGAGGACCAGCAGAAAATGCTGGAAATATTGTAAATAATGTAAGTGGCAATAATGAGCTGCTTCTCAAAATTTACCAGCAACTTAATTCTTCATCGGAAAGAATCGACAAACAAGATTCAAAAATTAACTTTGCTTTTCAGCGTTTCGATCTTTCAAATGCCTAATAACAACTTGTCATCCAGTCATATTCCCATGGATAGGCTTCGGCTCATATCGATCAACGTCAACTCTATCGTTGCTATACATCGACGTGATTATCTCCTTGAATTTATTGTTAAGCAAAAGCCTGACATCATACTTCTCACTGAAACCCACCTCAATTCATGGCATTCCATGGAATTCAAAGATTTTACACTCGTAAGAAACGATAGGGTAATAGCTGATGGGGGAGGTGGCACCGGGATATTGGTTCGAAGACCCTATTGTTTCCAAAATATTGAAAAAGTCGAATTCAAAAACTTTGAATTTCTTGAAGTGTCCGTCATCAAAATTTCACTGCCAGGTGGGGATAACCTCTTCGTTATCTCTGCCTATGCAACTGGTCAAAATGTTCTCAAGTTCAAGGAGGAACTCAGTTCCTTGTTTGGAATACTTGAATTGAACAGGCTGCATAATTATTATATTTTTACTGGTGACCTGAACGCCAAGCATACATCATGGCTGAACGCCACCAATAATCCAAGAGGTGTATTCCTGAAATAATGGATAACAGAGAACAAAATTGAATACAGGTGCAACCTATATGGGTCGGAGTTCCCAACATACCCTAGGACAAATTCATATTTGGACCTCTGCATTGCTAACGCAAGACTTGAATTCAGCTTTAAATAGTCCTCAACGGAAACTGCAGGTGCTTCCTTACGATAGCGACCATAACGCAATCGTAATGGAAATCAATCATCAAAGGGATGATTTCTTCCTCATTTCAGTTCAACATGAAAACCATCGGTTGAATTTCAAAGAAACAGACTGGGGAAAGTTTCAAAAGAAGTTTAATCGGGAGTACGAGAAGTAATGTCCCCCTTCTGATGATGGCAACGCTTGCTCAATGGTTCCGAATAACAGAAATCTAACGGACGATGAAAGAGATCTCTATTTGTCGAAATTAGAGAAGCTGACGTTGGAAACGATTGAGAAAGTTGTTTCCAAGATTAAACATCGAAACAATATGGAAGGATATGAAACACTAACCATCGCAAGGTTGAAAAGATTGAAAAGCCTTCTTCTCACACGCGTCAACAATATTTATCGGCGATTTTTGGACTACAACCATCCCTCGTTGGCCTTGTTGAAATTACACCTGAAGAATGTCCGGAACTTAGTCCGTTCATACTTGAGGAGTGAGGTCAGCAATCAATGGGCGGAAAAACTGAGGGGTATTAGCCCACAGGACCCAGATGGCGTTTTCGCGAAAGTGAACAGCTTATTCCGCAGGAAGTCTCGAGTGAAGGTATCGAATCCTGAAGTCACTGGTGATGAAATAAATCTTCTCGATAGGGCTGGTATCGAAATTGATAGTACGACTCCGGATTGAAATGGAAACAGGATTATATGTGATGGATTGCAGAAACTTGCCCTGATTGGAACACATTTTGAATTGGTGCATCTGCCAAACCCAGGGAGAAGAAATGAAATATTTTCGGAGATCGTTGATGCAAAAGTTTCCGACTTCAAATCAAGCCTGAACGCCCAATCAATTCTTCATTTCGATGAAACATTAACATCTGACCTCATACCGAGCTTGAATCTTATTGATTATTTTGTCAGCTATGAAGACTTGTGTTTCATATTTCGCAGAATAAACAACAAAAAATCATGTGGTACTGATGGTATTCCAAATATAGTTCTCCGACATTTGCCTGAGGTTGCTATTCGGAATTATTGCATATTGTTAAACAACATGTTGAGCTATTCATATTTCCCAAATGAGTGGAAAAAGGCTAAGGTATGTCCGATCTTGAAGAAAGGAAAAGAATCTTCATGCTCTAAAAGCTACCGCCCAATCGGCTTGCTGCCTAACATCAGTAAGGTGTTTGAAGTGATACTCAACAGAGCATTAACTGCCCACATTGAGAAATATGAGTTGATGCCGAATTGCTAATTTGGTTTTCGTGCCAGGCATTCAACCATACATGCAATAACGAAAGTAACCTCAGACATCTGTTGGAAACTAAACAACAAAGAATGTGTTGGAGCATGTCTAATTGATATGGAGAAAGCCTTCGATACGGTGTGGTTAGATGGACTAGTTTTTGAACTTCTTCAGGACAGGTTCACCAGTCACCTTGTCGCCATGATGTGTAATATGTTATACGGGAAATCATTTGTTGTAACTGATGGAAATCTGACAACAATGTGCGAATTCAAGGTCTTGAATGGTCTACAGCAGGGAACAGTTACTGCGCCTCTGCTTTTCTCAATATTCATTCGCAAGCTATTGAACAGCTTTGATTTTAATGTCCCGCCAACGTGATCATTGGTAGCGTTTGCTGATGATCTGATCATCTATATGGCAGACCGAAAAGCTACAATAGTTCAGAACAACCTTCAAAAAATGTTTAATGATGTGGAGCTCTACACCGACAATTGGCGAATGAAAATCAATGCGCAGAAGTGTGAAACAATTTTGTTTCGGAAAACGCTGCAGGGGGCCAGTCAAGACCTGAAACGTAATTGGAAGGATTTCCACATTATGGCTGGTGAGGGTAGTTCAGAACGGGTTCCACATAAATTCTGTGTTCGATACCTCGGTGTTTATCTCGATCAGTATCTGTACTATACTGAACATGTCAAAAATCATGCTCAGTAAAGCACTAAAAGTAGTCATGGCTCTTCGGCGACTCTTTCATTCCAGATACATTGATCAAAATGTCAAAGTTATTTGTTACAAGACCCTGGTTAGGCAAGTTTTGACATATGGATGTCAGATCTGGTACAACCAGAGTGCTAGTACAATGAAAAGATTAAGAGTTTTCGAAAGGAAATGTCTTCGTGCATGTACTGGTCTGTACAGAAAGCCTGAGACGGATTGGAAGCACTATATATCGAATAGAAAAATTTATCAAACCGCTCAAGTGACAAGAGTCGATATCTTCATATTGAAACTTCTTCGGAATCATATCGCAAGATCTGTAACTGTGAGTGAAAACCCTTGGATTTCACAGCCGTTCCACCCTACAGACGGGTATATTGTGACTTGCCTCACTACTGGCTTCGTTCCTCCAGAAGCATTCGTGTATTTGGACATGAATCGATATATTTTTGATTCTGACGGCGCGTCCCAATCATATATCACATATACCGACGGGCCACCGATAAGAAGATAAAATATCCTCCGAATCTGAGTTCACGAGACCAACATTCCAATGGAGATACTCATTTGTTAGATTCGTTGAGGCTGGTCGAGCTGAGATGGAGCAATCTACTTATTGGTGGCTGAATGACAATGTCTAAATTATTCGTGTTTATTTCCTGTTTTTGTGCTTTTTCTCGTTACTTAGTTTTTTAGATTCATCTCATTATTGCTACATATAGTGTTGTGGTTTATTTGTATTATAAATTAGGTATAGGTTTCAATATAAGGTAAGGTGTTTTTTTTTTTTATTTGATTGAACTTATTTAGAATTTGGGTGTAACATATTAGGTACAGGATATAAGTTCATTGTTGTGTTAGTAATGTAAGTAATTTTTGAATAATGCTGGTTGTTTTTTTTTTCTCCTTTTCCAATTGAATCGAAAAATATGTAACAATCTTAATTAATTTAAATTTGCTAGTGTATTTTTTTCATTAAATGTGTTTAACTGATAACGTATAAATTTAGAGAGCCATTCGGGCCATTAAGTTTTTTATAGTTTTATTGTTTGGAATTTGCTTTATGTTCTTTTCAAAATTTATAACGATTGGTATTAAATAAAGCGCTTTTGACTTTGACTTTGAAACTTAGCTGTAACTACTCTTAAAAGTATTATCAAAAATTTTGTTTCGTTGTTGCAAATTCACATTTGAAGGACTTAAAAATCTATTTTATCTAGATCAAACTTCCCAAAAGCTCTTGATCTAAATTACACAATGACTGAAGCTCTAAACAATTCATTAAAACAATGTGCCAATTCTCTTTTCATTGTTACAAAACCTAAAAACAAATGAAAAAATAACAAATTTCCACTCCATTGACACAAACAAAGTTTCAAATTGAAATACGATCAAGTTGCAAATATGATAGTTTGCCTAGCAAACCGTGATCTACTGGTCGTCGTTGGTGCCATGAAATTGGGTCATTTAACTGAAAATCAACGAAATTCTAAGTAAAAACGAAGTTAAAAATGACTTGGAAACGTTTCATTGTTCATGCTCTATAACTTCAATGCGACCATTGTTCTAATCTATAGCCGTTCAATAAGCCGAAAACTTTTCTAGCAACCACTTTGTCTTGAGACAGCTGCAGGCATGATGGTGTGGCGAATAGATGATGATGATGATGACGATGGGATCTGGGGCCAAGATGTGAGTCCATTGTTACCATGAACGTTGCGCTAGATCGACCATGCTAAATGTCAGCACACCTTCTACTATCCAAGAGTTTGAAGTTGAAGTTTTTCATTATTTTTTGTGGCTTTCTTTTTTTAATGACCTAACATACAGGCAAAGATTGCGAATATGAAAATTTTTAGGAATGATTTTTCAATATTTTTTGAAAAAGGAAAGTGTTCACACGCCCTCAAAAATTATGATGATGGTCACAATCAAATAAATCGCTTAAAGATTCTCTTATCACTAGCTGTTAATTCATACGTACAAAGCTGTTAACACATGGTTAATCGTTGATTGACACGTAGCGCGTTAAGCCCAAAAATCAATTAATCAACGTCTATTAATATGAATGCTAATAGCGTTTTTATCAATCAATTTATTTCCACCCCACCGCCCCTAACAAGCTTCATCACACGCTGGCAAACGCGAATTATGTTAGATAAGAATGTTTTCGGTTCAGCAGTACTAATTGTTAGGCCTCCATTCCGAAACGGCTCTCGTTACAACAAGAAGTGAAGACGCCTCCATTCACCATTCTGTCTTATCACTTTTAAATCTTTATTTCCAACCCAATCCAAGATTTATTCAAATGAGTTGATGCATCTTACGTTGATTGTCCTAATCCGGCAGTGCCGCATTCAAATGCAACTCCATTCAGCATGTCGTTGTCGGCTGGCCATTGTTCGTGGCCAGAGACCGCTTTGCGACCAGCTAACGACTTATTAGGTAAGACAGATACTAGACCTGAATGGAGCAAACAAATTTGGTATGCACCAATGCCTATCCATCTGAATAATTCACTCATTCATTCACTTTGTGGGGCCGGTCGTATCTCGTACGTTTGCAACACCTGTGCCCCCGTCATGCAATGGATGTGAACAAAAAGAAAGATATTTTTCCACAATTTCAATTTCTGTCCAAGAAAAGTTTGTATGCAAATTAATTGGGAAAGGAAAATATTTGCAACAGCCAAAGTAGGTTAGGAAATGCAACAGGCATCGAATAGCTTGTTGTTAGATTGGGTTGCTGCAGTGGTTTGTTGATGTTGGCTTTTTGGGTATACGAGTATGTGCATAAGTGCATTGTCGACTGACTGCACAGGAGCTCAATTTTCTTTAGTTGAATTGAAAAACTCGAGCAGGCAGGAGAGTGCTCCTATCAGAAGGTCTTTCGCATCTAGGTCAACTTGAAATATTTATCAAGCATCAACACGTGTTATTATTGCTGTCATTCCATATAATTGAAATGGCTATATCGCGCTTGATTATGATCCGATTTTCATGAAACTTTGTGGACGCAAGGAACATATCTTAACGTAAATAATTTTTATTGAGGTTAAGGGTTGTTTCGTTGGTATCCCGGAAAACATAAAACTCAACAATCACAATTTGCCGTCTAATAAGTCGTAGAAACTCTGCCGTAGACGGTGCCAAGCCCTTTGGAGAAAGGAGGAGGAACTCCCAGTTTACCCGATCCACAGCTTTCATGATTCCTCATCCCTCATGCCGCGGAATGGAGGTTGGGCGACGGGTTAACTTCACGTCCCTGGAAACCCTTACAATGTTTCGAAATCTGCAGAAGGGCCTCGGAATGGATTGGAGTCATGGCTACGACCTCGCAAACGAAAAAAGGACTATAGCACTGGATCCTGGAATGTTAAACCACTCAACTACCCTGGCGCTGTTAAGGACTTTTTACAACAGGCCAGTCTATATAAACTAAAAATATTGCTAATCCAGGAAACGAATTGGACTGAAAATGATATTCAAGACATGAGATCGCACACAATATTCAAAAGTGGGAAGCCTACTGAAAATGAGAATTCGAAGTGGCCTTCATTGTGGATAGAGAGTTAAAATCGCACGTTATTGATTTTAAGGCAGTTAATGTGAGATCCGTATAAAAGCGAAATTCTTCAAAATCTAGCTGATCAACGTACATGCCCCGACCGAAGAGGGGGACGAAGAAACGACTGAAACGTTCTACAATCACTTGAAAAGACTGGTCGACTCATTGCCTACAAACGTCGGAAAAATAATTCAGGTTGGCAATGAGGTGTCTCATCGGGGAACGACTAGAGGATATAGCCTCCACGATGAAACAAATGACAATGGCCAGCGCCTGATTGACTTTGCATTTGCAGATATCTAGTCATACGTTTGACTTGCTTCGTACATCGACGTATTCAGAAAAGGACCGGATGGCAACACACAAAACTAGATCAACCATGTTCTGATCTAACAACGATGGGCCGGGAGCATACTTGACGTCCGTACATACCGAGGAGCCAATTGTAACTCCGATCATTACTTGACCAAATTAACCTATGGATTTTTTGTGTCAAGGGAATATTCGGCGAAGACAAACCCGCTACAAAAATTTACCAACGAAAGGCTTCAAACGGCGTCAGCGGCCAAAAATTTCACGGAGACCCTCAAAAAGCAGCTGGTTCCCGTCTTATCAGACGCATCGTGAAAGACAAACATCGAGCTCTTGATGGAAATGAAAGCGGCTATTAAGACCGTGGCAGAACAGACGATCGGACATCAAGCCCGGCGCAAGAGGAATGATTGGTTCGATGATGAGTGCCAGAATGCGTTAGATAAAAAGAATCAGGCGTACGAAGAATACGTAGGTTGGAAAACCAGAACGAAGAGAGAACACTATGAAAATCTCCGAAGAGTAGCGAATAAGATAATTAGGATTAAGAGACGAAAATACTATGACGATCAATTGAGAAGTATAGATGTAAGTCTAGCGAGCAACAACACAAGACAAGCATACAAAGCAGTGAAAAGCCTGAAACGTGGCTATCAGCCCAAAACCACGCTCTGTCGTGATGACATCGGCAATATCATCGCTGATGAAACCAAGATTAAGGAATGATGCGCATCATATTTCAAGAACTTCTTTAACTCTCCGCACAAATCCAGATGAGCGGAGCCTAAAGATGTTTCCAGAGAGCTTCCATTGGTCGCACCAACTGTGAATGAAGTTTGTTTCACCATCAAAGCCCAAAAGAATAATAGAGCGCCGGCCTTCGATGAGATTCTAATGGAGCTCATCAAATATGGTGACAGTAGTGTTTACAAAGCTATTCACAAAGTCGTTCAGCACATTTGGCAACAAGAACATATGCCAAAAGTATGGAGCCAATCAATTATATTCCCTATCCACAAAAAAGGTGACAAGCTAAAGTGCGAAAATTATAGAGGCATATCACTACTTTGCATGGCGTACAAAATGTTTTCAAAGATCTTAGAAAATAAAATCGGATCATACGCTGACAGTATTATTGGAGAGTATCAAGTTGGTTTTAGAGCAGGTAGATCGACAATAGACCAATTGTTTACAGTTAAGTAGGCACTTGAAAAATGCTGGGAGTTCAACATAGACGTAGACCGAATTTTCGATGACCTCAAGCAAGCATAAGACAGTACAGTAACGAACTGTACCAAATAATGCTTTGCTTTGCCATACCAGCCAAATAAGTCCGTCTTACCGAAATGACAATGACGTCTGACTCTCAAGTCTGCATCAATCACCAACTCAATGCTGCCTTTAACACAAATATCGGACTAAAACAGGAAGACGGGCTGGCCCAATCGCCATTCAATTTGGCCCTGGAGTACGTCAGAAGAAAGCTACCTGCCGATACACGAGGTACATTATTATACAAGTCGAGCCCAGTAGCGCAGCCTATGCAGATGGCATCAACATTTTGTCACGGTCATTAGCAATTACCAAAGAACTCTTCCTGAAGCTTGACAGCGAACCAAAACTAGTACGGCTGCAAATCAATGAGAATAAAACAAAGCTTATGACGCAGTCGAGGAAAAATACCTCAAATACACAAAATAACACACTTGGCGAATATAGTATCGAAGTTGTGACCCCTAAATACGGTCAACATAACGAGAACCAGTAATGAATGAGACGAAATACGTCGAAGAATACAGCTCGCAAATAAAATATTTTTTTTTCAGTTTTGACGATTTTGAAAACCAGCTGTATACACAGGAAAACAAAACTCCAATCATACGAATCTGTGATAAGGCCTATGTTAACCCAAGCATCCGTAAATATATTGAACGCCTTTGAGCGACGGGGCTTGAGGTGAATAATCGGAGCAAAGTAAGACGAATGGCGAATTCCATAAAACCATGAGCTTATGAAATTTTACGAGCCTGAATTCGCAACGATTGTAAGACTACAAAAGCTGCAATGGGCTGGACATATGAATCGTAAAAAAAAGTATTCGTTGCGAGAACTGAAACCGAGGAAATACTGGTCTGACTCGGTCGACGACAACAGTTAATCGCAGCTCAGATTTCCAAATTGGAGGACGCGATCAATGGACGGAGACAGCTGGAGGCGCTATTTGCAGGAAGCGAAGACCCAAAAGGGGCTGTAATGTTATGAAGAAGAAGAAGAGGAAATAGCTGAGATAGTAGGCATCTCGGAAGACCGCGTGAGTTACATGTTGAATGAAGTTTTGGGTATGAGAAAGCTGTCGGCACGATGGGTACCGCGTTTGCTCACTCCTGTCCGGAGTTGCAATGGGCTGGACATATGAATCGTAAAAAAAGGTATTCGTTGCGAGAACTGAAACCGAGGAAATACTGGTCTGACTCGGTCGACGACAACAGTTAATCGCAGCTCAGATTTCCAAATTGGAGGACGCGATCAATGGACGGAGACAGCTGGAGGCGCTATTTGCAGGAAGCGAAGACCCAAAAGGGGCTGTAATGTTATGAAGAAGAAGAAGAGGAAATAGCTGAGATAGTAGGCATCTCGGAAGACCGCGTGAGTTACATGTTGCATGAAATTTTGGGTATGAGAAAGCTGTCGGCACAATGGGTACCGCGTTTGCTCACTCTGGACAACAAACGCAACTGTGAGACCACTTCAGAGCAGTATTTGACCCTGTTTAAGCGCAATCAGGAGGAGTTTCTGCGTTGTTTCGCGACCATCAACGAAACATGGCTCTACTGATAGACACCAGAGACCAAGGAGCAGTCGAAGCAGTGGGCATCGCCCGGCGAACGTGCCCCGAAGAAGACAAAGACTGTCCTATCGACGGTTTTCTGGGACTCACAAGGTGTGACCTACATCGTCTACCTGGAGAAGGGCCGATTGGACGCTGAATTGCAGATAAAAAGCCCCATTAGGCAAAGAAAAGAGTGCTTTTCCATCATGATAGGCAACAGTTTACACCTCCGCCGCCGTCACGGCCAAATGGGTCAAATTGGGCTACGAATTGCTACCTCATCCATCATATTCTCCACATATGGCGCCATGCAACTTCTTTTTGTTTCCAAACTTGAAATAATCATTCGCCAAGCATAAATTTGAGTCGAATGAGGAGGTCGTCGCCGCCACGGAGGCCTGCCCTGCAAACCTCATGAAAACTTATTTTTCAGACGGGTTAAAGAAGTAAGAGCATCGCTGGGTCAAGTGTATCGAGCTAAGAGGACGTTATGTTGAGAAACAAATCGCCACTTTTCCAACATTTCGGTGCTTCTTTTGTACGCAAAGTACCGATCAGATCACCCTCGTAGTTAAATTAACACTCGACTATGCATTTTCATTTTCATCTTTAAAGTTGGGATCAGTTAAAGAGGGAAAGTATCGTCTTTTCAGGTAGCGATTCCCATCAGTGTTTAGTATAGGAATCACTAATTTCAGATTTTTGGGCGTATAATGTATAATATTATCTGATTATTCCCGACAGAAATGATTGACTAAAATGTACCATTTGTAGAGAAAAGTAAGGATACTGGTCATTTTCATTATCCATGATTAACAAAATTCGTCCATCAAAGCCTTGAAAAGTCGTAAAATAATTGGCTACGAAAGATCATTATGATTCAATTTCTCGATATTAATGTACCATATTGAATAGTTATTATCTGCAGAGTCTTTGAAATGTAAACAATTCTGTACTGTTACTTTTTAGTGCAATATGTGGTCCTTTATTTGGCACCCCTACAACTAAAATCCTTGTATGGGTCGATCATTTATGCTGCGAAATCGGGGTGAAAGTTGAAAATTTTTAGTTCAACGGTAAAAGTTCTTCACCGTTATGTAACGTTCATGTCCTTTAAATGGGACCTAAAAGCACGTAAGATTTTTCGTGTATTTTCCCTTCCTGTGCGCCCCTCGAAGCAAAAAGTGTCAAATTAAGACCTGTTTTGAAAAGTTCTCATCAAGACCTTCCATTTGATACCCATATCGGCTACTTTTGATGACATTTTTTTTCCGAGGGCCATTACCCTGTATGGGGAGACCAACCTTAAATACCTTATAAAATTACACCTGCATACGAAATTTGATGTTTCTAGCTTAGGAAGTTTGCGAGAAAAAGTGCTGTGACACACGGACGGACGGACAGACGGACAGACAAGACGCGATTTTAGTAGGGTTTTGTGAAATTATTTTACAAAACCCTAAAAAAGCAAAAAAATAAACAAATATACGTGACAAACTGATAACCTTCCTTTCTTTGGAAGTCGGTTCAAAAGGATTACGTTTGAATTGACGTGCGAGAAAAGATAATCGAGCCTCAAGCGGAGGATGGTGGGGATCAAGTTTGACATATTCGGGGCGGGATTTCGAAATCGAGACATTGGTGGTAAGGATAAGATCGAGAATCTGGTTGTTGGTCTTGGGGATCATTTTTAATTGTGATAGGAAACAAAGCAATAAAAAAAGAAGGACATAACATGAAAAGATCACTGTAAGATGTGAAGGAGTGAAAACGTTGTCCCAACATAGACAGGGCATGCTGAAGTCACCATAGTTTACAATAGTGTGAAGAAGATTAATGCTGAAGAAAGTTCAGGGAAGAAAAAAAAATGTACGTACGGAAAAGAGCATTGCATGGGACGTAAATGCATGGGAATATTAATGAAGGCAGTGATACATTGTACTGGAGGTGAAGAGGAAAAGTCAGAGCAGGCTTTGCTGTTTAACAATTTATGAATAGCAATGTTACGATAGGAATTTCTCTAACGAATAGAAAACACTACAACTAAACTCTTTAAGTAGAAAAGAAAATATAACAGTGGAAACAACAAACTCGTACAAGTTTTAATAGAAAATGTAAAAGTGGAAACATAAATCTCGTACAAGTTTTAATAGAAAATATAACAGTGGAAACAACAACGTCATACAAACTGTTCCAATACAACAACCTTATATCGCTTATTTATCTAATCTTTCTGCTGGTTGGCTTTGCCTAGCATATTATTTGTAAACCAGTTGGCCTTGCGCCTAGTTAAGTCTAGTTGGCCTTGCGCCTAGACATATTTCATTGAACCTTTTTGCTGGTTGGCTTTGCCCAGCAGGATCGCGTTTAGGAAACCAGTTGGCCTTGCGCCTGGTTAAGTCTAGTTGACTTAAGTGCCTAGACCTGTTTTTGCTGACTTCTTCTTGGTTAGCCTGTTGGCTTAGGAAGCAAAGCGTTTTTCTGGGGACCAGAACATTAACCGCATATCTAGGTGCCACCAGGACTAAGTTTGGCAGAGGCCATTGCAGCGGACCCTCGAGCTGGCCTAAACCAATCAGCATCGCTGAATACCGGGGCCGGCAGAAAAAGCCGCTTGACCCCAAGGGGGTAGAGGGAAAACCATCTGCATTGCATAGTGGCTGGCAGATGCAGTTACAACAGCGCACTTGCGAAGCAAAACGACTTGCCAAGGTCGCATCAATTGCAGCGGAGCGTGAGAAGTTCTGATGCCTGGTCAGCGAACTGAGACAAGAGTACCGGCGTCAAAAGGAGCTTCAGGGGCAGATCGGGAAGGCGAAAGCGTCCCAACCCGACACGCCGGACAGGCGGCCTCCGACCAACGGGGCAACAATCCTAGAAAATCAAAACGGCAACAGACTCCTACAACCTTGCAGCCCAAATCGAAGATCTGCGGCAGATTAGAGTCCATAGTTATTAAGCGTTGAAATGGGAACTAAATTTAAGTGTAGATAAATAAATTGTCAAGTTAATAAAAATAACATTTAATTAAATATGACAAATCCCCAATCTTTAACTAAAGTTCAAAGAAGAGTCCGAGAAGGGAATAGATAAAGGTAAGTGTGTTGGCGTGTAGGAAAAGGCTCGAAGAGTAGGGCCATAAACATCATAATATAACAGCGATAAATGTACCACCACCGATGACATGTCGTAAACCGAATGAGCCCTTTCAGTGCGAAAGACATCGTATAACGAGAAGGTTTCATTGCTGACGATTTCAAAAGTTAGCCAGGTTTCCATTAAACAGAGGAAGTCGTTGCTGAAATTGTAACAGCCTCCAGCTTGGTTCGGATGCCCCGTATAATATGATAGCAAAGGTTGAGCTACGAGATATGTTTTGAAAATCAATATCTGAATCACCATTTCAAAACGAGTTTCGTTTGTAGTTGGGAGGTAAAGGCTATTTACGCCTTAAGTGTCGGGCTCCCAGACGCGCAATACGGTTAGACTACCAAATAAACGCTTCTCTTGTTAGCCTGTGAACCTAACCTGGAACCGTTTGACACATTACCTCGGGCTAAGTCTCGTTTGGCACATGGTTCCATTTGTCAACCGATATAAGTATCTACTCGATTAGACTTATCGCACGATGAAAATATATTCTTCAAGGTCGCTTTGCAAGGTTTAATCAAGACTTCAAGAGGCCAATATTTTGGATGAAGAACTGAGTTCCAGTTTGGTGGTACAGTTAGCTTCAAAGAAGCTATAGCTCTACCCTCAAAGTTATCTTTTGTTAATTGATGGCAGTTAACGATCTTGATCGATGGTCCAAATATATTTAAAACGTAATCACGAATGTCCTTCATTGATGTTTCGTAAGCCAAACGAGAGATAAATATTTACTTCGCCGGGGCCAACCATGAAGAGATGGAGCTATCAATGGAGTATCAGCGGAATGTAAAGCTTCTGCTACTGACGCTAGTTGAATTTCCGCAGAGTGTGAAGTGTCCGTAACTAGAGAGTGGGATGATGGGGGTCCGTTTTTCAATATAGCACCCCGGCGAGAAGATGAGAGCCCAGGTGATATTACTCCTAGTGATAATTAACGGAGTTGCATCCAGCATGATTTTAGGATTCTCTTTCGATGAAAAAAGATCCGGTGTCGAAGGCTGTAAGATATCGAGTTGCCAGGCTCATCTCGATTAAGGGGAGCAATTTCACTACATGTTATAATTTGCGGCTTGATCGGGGAGGGGGATCGGGTATTCAGCAATCTGGCAACCCCAATCAGTCCAACAAGTGTCGGAATGACAGATCTCTGTCCGGGAACCACCACGAGACGTTGCGGCTTTATTTTCACAACTGTCGTGGGCTAACGTGATTGACGTTCTGTCATCGGCAAGTTCCGTGGTTATCATTTGTGAAGTCGTTTTCGCAAGAAGCTAAATAAAAGAAGAGGGAAGGCATTAATAGCGTTGTGGAAAATTAGTATGCCTTCAACTCGAAATTTGTGTGCGAAGTGGGAAAATTGAAAGGAAAATTGAAAATAGCGAGTTGCTTTTGATTCTCACTCCAGGAAGGCATGGTGGGTGACAGAGTAGCCTTCTGTATCGGATCAGCCAGCCTGAGAAAAAAAAACCGGTAGGGATTTCGTTAATTAAAACCACGGTCGACGCTTTTTGGACATCTACATTGTCAAATCTAATGACGAAAGCGGATCGCGGTGCCCATGCAATATTGCAATTTTGGCGGGACAATACTAACTTTTCCTAACTCACCATTAGTGAGAAGTTAGGTTAGGTCCAAGACATTAGACTTTTCCCAGAATAATATCACTGCATTGCGTTTCGAAAATAGAGACGGTAGCAGTTCACAGCATAATTTGAAATGGTTGTGGTCTCTAGAATGTGCAGTGAAAAGAAAATATTAGTTACGTGTGGGGCGCATTTAAAAAGTTGCGATGTCGTAAGAGAGAGTTCGGTGAATACAGTTTTCTTTCGTCTGTCAAACTGTACCACTGAACAAATTCCTCACGCTAACAGTAATTTAAGACTGTTAATTATATGCTTAATAGGCAATATTTCAAAAGTCAACCACATCCGTTTCGAAAGCTTATTCTGCTGAGACTTGTGTGCAAATAATGCACGGGTATGGTTTTGAGACATTTGATAAAACTTGGTGAAGGGAACGCCTTTTCGTGGACATTTGCGTGGAATGGCTCAATTCGAATTCAAAATAAGGAGATAAATAACTAGATTTTATGACTGTCCGCTAAAAATATTGATTACGAAGTCACTGCTGCCCAATTTCATAGGCGAAATCAAGATATGCTTGTAAGGCAGTTTCTTGGAGGAAAAATTCTAATCTTTAAGTGCTATTTTCTCGAAAACCAAAAGCGAGTCCGTCCTGAAGAGAGTTGTGTGCCGCTTAAATATCTTGAGGAACCCCATGATTCACATGAAAATTGGTTCGTACATAGAAAGCGCGGTTATCCAAATGTATCAGTTCTCACCTGAATTTGGAGAATATTAGACCAGAATGTTGGAAAAAATCTATTCTTCAAGCGCAGACGTTTCTTGCCATAAAGAACCTGCATCAAACAACAAGCGTCAAAGAATCTCAACACAAACAACCCGTCTGCGTTTTCAAGTGTGTGTCCAAAAGTGGAATTATTTGTAAGAAGATTTCATGCACTGAGAGAAGAATATCTATATATTCCCCCGATTTCGAAATCCAAGCAGCGATGAACTATCTTCGTCGACCGAGTCAGACCAGAGTTTTCTCGGTTTCCCCAAAGGTTTCCGGCCTTCACTTTTCCAAACCAATAACTTTTTGGGTATCTGTTGTTCATCCATGCGATTCATGTGTCCGGCTCATTGCAGCTTCCGCAGTCAATCGTTAAGACTTCAGGGTCGTCAAAAATTTATACAGCTCATTGGTCCCCGTCTAACTTCGCTCTGATTATTCGCGTCAGGACCCATCGCTCAAATTCGTTCAATATAATTGCGGATACTTGGGTTGGAGTTTATGTTATCACAGATTTGTATGCTTGCAGCTTTGTTTTCCTGTGTATGCAGCTGGTTTTCAGATCGTCAAAACTGAATAAAATATTTTATTTGCGAGCTGTTTTTTTCAGGGTATTTCGTCTCTTTCATTACCCGTTTTCGAATAATCTACTACCACAACAAATATGTATGATCTGTGGACTGGGTGTTATAAACGCTTCATCTCTAAAGCATAAATGTGAAGAGGTCGATAAATATTCCCGAAGAATAGCTGAAGTAAGTGGTTATCGACGATCACGACACAAGTAGTAGTTGGTCAACGAGAAATAGAAGTGAAAAATGAACCAGTCGATACATTTGAAAGCACGTAAGCATCTGTATTAATTTCCCAAAATCAAACATTAGCGAATTGTACAGGTATGTGGCAGTGTGAAATGTCGAGGTTTATCAAAAGTATCCGAGGGAGAGAAGTATCCGTATTAGCAAATAAGAATTTTTGGCCAACGTTAAATGTAAAGGATGCAGATTGGGCCAGAGCTTGTTAATATTACAATCATTGTGGCTGACCAAGAGGAAAAATTTGAATTGCAATTATTACGTGAACTTTCTAGGTTTTAAACGTAAATGTACCACAGCCTATCACTACAATCTAACGGTTTAATAAAATTTATCATCGAACATTAAAAGCCTCCATTATGGTGCACAATTGCTCTTCTTGGTCCAAGGTTGTACCTTTTGTCCTTTCAGGGTTAAAAGTTTCATCCAAAGAGGATCTTAACACTTAACCTGCGGAATTAATTTACGGGGAAAACATCCAGAACTCAGTGAATTTCCTCAAATAACATCTAGCACCGAACTGGAGACTGAGTTCGTTTAAGATTTGAGGCTTATTATGTCAGCTATTAAACCCACACCCTTCCTAAATCAGAGCATTCAGAAATCATTGCATAACAAAAATTTAGACAATTGTACTCAGGTTTTGGTCAAAGTGGATTCAGTTCGCGCGCCATTATAAATACATATCAAGGCTCTTATCATGTCTGAAACACCATCAAAAATTGTACGGCCTTTCTTGAAACATAACCATTTCACTGAGGCGGAAGCTCTGTGGCGGATTCTCAATTACAATTAAAAATTGAAGAGGAAATCAGCATGTAGACCAAAGTTGATCAAAATAACTTAAAATAAAAATAATTTCTAGAAAACTATTAAAACGTCCAAAAAAAATTTTCCCAAGGTAGTGTTAGAGTGTCTGTCTATTGTGTCGCGCAGTTTAAGTGCTTTGCCGCGTATGTATATTTCAACAGGTTCGATTCTGAAGTCCTTGTATACTCGTATATACGTGTTTCTAACATACCGTGGGATTCCGAAGCTTTGTCTGATGATTTTGTTTTGCATGGATTGTAGTGCCTTTTTGTTGGTCCGTGTCGTCTGGTAGAAGGCTGTACTACCATATAGTAGCGTCGTTCGTATTATTTTTTTCCAGATCAGCAGACGGTTCTTAAAATTGATTCTTTTGGCCTTAAGGAGTGGATAGAGTTAGGATAACACATTATAGCAATGTCCTCGTTTCTTACGTATGTGGTCGGTCCAGGAAAGTTTGTTGTTGAATGTCAGTCCTAGGTATTTGGCTGTTCTTGACCAGGCAAGGTTTTCGTTGTCAACCGTCAAAGTTTTCGATTTCTGTCGTCATTTTCTAGTTATAAATAATGTCTGGGTCTTGTCTGTGTTCAACTTGATCTTCCACACAAAAATACTGAAAAATTATGTATATGGAGAGTTGCAGTTTGGTGATGATGACTCTAGACGAGTAAAAAATACAGGTATCGTCGGCAAATAGGAACTTGTGAACATTCAAAGAAAGGCGATGTTATGCGGGAGCGATTTCACCATGGTATTTGATATTAACTCAAGTCCCGGTACCTTCCATCTGTTCAGTACTCGTATAATGTCTTTTACCTCTTGAAGACAGGTGTTATGTCTTTGGTCGGAGTCTGTAAAGTCTGGCCTCATAAGCCTGTTGGTGAACCGATTGACGTGATCTTCATGTTCGTCAAGGTCCTCCTCATCAGATGAATTTTCACAGAACTGCTGTTCTAGAGTATCTGCGAAGGCCTCCACCTTACCAGAACTGTTGAATTTGATACCGCAAGGGCCGTGAATTGGTGGTATTATAAGTTTTTTTTTATACAAAAATATTTGAAAACCCTCCAGAATCCGTCACACCCAGGTTCCAGACTTTGTAAGAAATTTTGATATCCGATCACGAATTTTGTTTGTCATTTGATTTGCTTCCTGACGTAATCTAGGATCACCTGTGTTCCTAGCCCTTCTGCGAACTCAATTTCTCCTCATTCATTTTTTGATATCGTTTAGAAGTTCATAGGGATTTGTCACCCTTGTCGGAGTTGTGACTGTGTTGTCTTCTTTTGCCTGTACTATTTTGTCTATGATTTCTTCTATCATTTTTTCAGTGCCGCTGGCTGTTTCAGGTGTTTGAATAATTATTTCTTTAGCCAGTTTGGAAAGCTTGCGAATTAGTTTTCTTCTTTACTTGTAGGGGTACGTCTATGTATACCTGCTGTACAGAAAATAGTTAGGGAAACGCAGGCGATTTTCAGGCTTCAAAAAGGTTTTCTGGATGAGAATGTTGTGAAACTTATAATCAAATGTTAGTTGCGTCAGCTCACCAGTCTTATGAAGCAGGGAATTCGCATTCCATGAATGGTTAAATGATACATAAAGGTCATTATTGTTTATTCGTTATTGTGTTATTGATGCTGTTTTATGATGCAAACATACCCTGTATCCTTTTTCCCATCATGTCTTGCATCATGGTTTGAAACCGTCTCTGCATGGTGGCAAAGAGTCTGTCCATGTTATTAGTTGTGCTTTGTGGAATTTTTGCCTGTTTTGTGTGTTTTCAGTTTGTTGTTATGTAGGTATTGTGGGGGTTTTATTTTGACTGCTATTTGCAGCTGGAACTTTTGCGATGGGTTCCCTGACATTCACTGGATTTCAAGGACATCCACCAGAGTTGGCTGGATGTTCTCCACCACAGTTCACACATTTTGGCTTTTCCTCTGCTTTTTAGCAGCATTTTGAAGGATGGAGGAAGGATGTAAGTGTGGTATTGAATTATCATTTCTGTCAGGTATTGCCTCAGTTTTCTGTGGTCTTGCGGTGTCTGTGGAATTGGCTGGATCTCCAAGTAGACCCTTTTGGCGGATTCATGGTTCATTATGTATTTTCATGTCTTTTAGGACTTGGATCCACTTTTTAGGCTCTTGAAGAATGACGGGTACTGTTGTCCGCTTCTTGTCATCGTCTGGAGATTCGGATAGGATGGGTGCTGTGTGAGTAGTTTTCGCTGGGATGGCCAGCTCTGGTAGAGTCATTGAGGGACCCGGCGGTGGCAGAGCAGGAAATTATTCATTCTCCTCAGCAGAGCCTTCCTGCATGGACTCATTGTCCTCATTTCCTTCTTCTGTGGCTTCCTCTTCCATTGCTTCTTCTTGCGAAGCTGTGCCTGCACAGTTTGCGAAGTTTTTAATTGAGCAATCAACAAAGCGATGAGTTGATCCTTATTCAATGTGGATATATCCGTCATATCCACAATCCATCCAAACCAAAGTCAAACACTTTGAACCCTATACAACTATTAAATATTTTAATGCGGGGTACAAAATAATATGGTCTCGCAACCAGGGAAAATAATAATCACTCATCCAGAAGACTCATTGCTATTTGTTTGCATGCTTTTTCTCTTCCTCTTTCTGCTTCTCGCTGGAATCTTCCCTCCTGCTCGCATCTTCCACTTTGGTAATAACACTATCGCTACCGCTACCACTATCGCTACCGATTGTAATCACTGCCCACTGCAGACTGTTGTGTAATGAGGGATAACATCAAGTTATCTATATGGAGATAGATTTCAAGAAACCGCTAGTGCATCACCCAGCACGTATAACACAGTCGGAGTGCCAGCTTCTCCAATATAGTGGTAATGTTTATATGCTCTCTCATATAACAAATTTACGGAATATGGGAAAACATGCAGAGTTGCTGTGCTAGAAACGATAAAACTATGCTATAGTTTTGGGCTAAGGGGACCAATTTCGAATTACTGTAGAGAACTATGGATTGACACACAATAGACCATTTCTGAAGATAATAAAAATTGATCGGAATGCTTTGTAGAGTACTGTTGGTTAGGGGTGATATGTGCTTTGTAATGCAGCTTCGTGGTGTAACAAACAATCCGCCCAAAATTATTTCGACTTTCTTTTATAGTTCACTGATCCTTGTAGGAGACTATCGGCGCCGGAGTCCTGCACGGACTTTAAATACCCCAATCCACTACAAAAAATAAAAAATAAATGATGAGAATCTGGTGTTGGAAAAAAAGATAAAGCATAAAAATTGGACGCCTTATTATACTCAGATTACCACTGGATACTCAATTAAACACCGACTTAGGGAATAATTACGCACCCGTCAAGAAGAACTAATTAAGCAAGTAATTGGAGTAGTGAACCTTTTGGTTAAAACTGTAAAATTAGCTGGCATATAAATGGATGTGGCGGATAAATGCCGGGATTTTAATAAAAACAAGCGTTGTCATCGAAGGCGATACACTGGGTGCAGCGATTTTCTAGCGTTTCGATGCCCTTTCTGTAGTATGAAACGTGCAAACCTTCAAAATATGCCTGGCTATTTGCGACGACTTCTGCATTCGATATGAACATCATTTCCTGGAGCTGTGTGGGAACAGCTAATAGCAGCTGGGGGTCAAGTCTGGAGGATACGGTAGGTGAGCAACAAAGTCGAATCGTAACTGGCCCAATTCGGCCACTGCTTTAAAGGGCGTGTGAGACGGTGCGCTATTGCCTTATGGGGTATCTTGTGACGGTTCTTCTCTTTTGCAGGTAATCAATGAAGATCATTCCATGCGCACCCCAAAAAAACTGAGTCTTTTGGCCACTTTAGTCGGCTTTCGAGTTTTTCTGCCATTTTGCAGACCCAGGCGACGGCCGACGTTTCATTCATCGTCACGAAACGTCGAAAAAAGTCAATTCGATTACGCTGTGACCATTAAATTATCAACGCGCTGCTACTTTTGGTCGACGATCAGCAAACGCGACACTCATCACGCCGATAGATTTTTCATCTCCTAAATATCGTGCATAATGTATCCGGCCCTTCCTTCCTTTGAGAAACCCACGACCTCAGCCAACTTAACTTTACGAAAACCATTCAATGCATTTGTTTCATGATTTCTGCATTCGTAGCCTCTTTTGGCCTTCCAGAGCGAGGTGCATTCTCGATGCTGGTATGACCCATTTCAAATTCACTAAACCACCGATGAGCTATTGTCCGATACGAAACCTCATACAGAAACTAGTGACGGATAAGCCTCTCAAAATGAGTCATGTTCATTTCCAGTGTTGCCACCTACTCAAAAATCCCGGGACTTATCAGCCAATGAAGCTCACATCACATGAGTTTCGTTCCACTGTTGAAGCATGTGTGTGTCTCGACGCATCAATGTATGGAATTGTAAAATAATAAAATCAAATGCAACAAACATAAGTGAAATTAAGGGTTTTTATTCAGTATTGATTTAGTTCGTTATACTTTCTGAGATTTGCAGAATATATGGTTATGTTCGGACGCTGGGATACAGGATTAGTAAGTATAGTTCCAATATGATTTGCAATAATTTGTTGTTTAGAATTTAAAGACGGACCTCTGGCTAAGCCAAAAGCTCATTACTCTTACTCATAAGCTATTGTCAGAAATCCTGAATAAAAAGCATAAATACTGTCAATCTCACCAGTTGCCGTTCTTTTCACAATACCTGAAATAGAGGAAATAATAAATTAATAAAAGTCATTACCACTAATTTCTTTTAGAATTCATTAATATAATTCTAGCAATTATTTCAATCTTAATTCATTTTTGCAAAGTATACAACAGCGTGAAAAACGTGCACGAAGTATTTTAAATGATAGCATTATTAAACCGTTAAAGGAAAACCACATAATGTAATTATATTTCATCAAGATCAATAAATAAGTTGAACGTTATTTCATCAATAGCTGAAGTTTAGACGTTTCAGCATCTTCATTTTAAAATCGGTAAGAAACAGTAGGAACCGTGAAAAAAACCACTGTTTTCATTTAGTTTAAGCTATTAAAATTCAGTTAGCCAATCAATATATGTACATACAGATATACATACATATTCGTACATACTCTTAGAGAAGTTGTGAAGGTCAGCTTGACTTGAAAAATTACTCAATCATATTAATATGTTACAATCCATCTTATCTTCAGATACAGCTGCATGTGACCTTGAATTGCTGGTCCAGTTCTTGAACGTACTTAAAAAAAACTGCTTTATTAAATGCTAACCAGTGAATGAATAATTTTTTTTTTCATAATGAGTTCATTTGCAAAAAGTCTGATTTGCTACGCTTTAGGATTTTGAAGTTCATCCAACATACATAACTAACGAGCAAGAACCATGAAAATGTTTCATTAATCTTCTCATAAATAAATTGTTGAAAGGTGAAGATATTGGTGGCGTTAGACGAAGAATGTCTTGATTTAATTTGGAATGCATGAAATCATACTTGCTATTGATGAAAGAGATACAAAGGACTTGACTTTTTTATACTATGCTCTAAGGAAAAAATCTGTTTGATAATATTGATTTGAAACATTATTTAATTCATTTTTTTTTCGTCTGCAGAGGTGAGTTATCTAATTCGCTTTTCAGCAAAAACGAAAGTAAATTAAGTAATTGATTATAGAGCAGGCAGATAGCTAACGGAGAAAAAATTTTAGAAAAAAAAAGGAAAGCCGACTTCAAAATGCCCTAACGAGGATGAAATCAGTCATATCAGTTTTTCCCTGTTTCTTTTGTGATGGTGGACATGTTGGAAGTTTTTATGTTGAAATTGAGAAATTAATTTGGCACTGCTTCCATCAAATTTATTTCATCCTTTTCAGGGTATTTTGAAGTCGGGTTTCTTCTTTTTCTAAAAGTTCTTTCACTACACCCTTTTAGAGGCAAATTTTTTCATTTAAAATCTATTAACATTCAGTTTCTTGAATTCATTGTACCACATGTATTACAATCTTATTTCAAAATTGTAAAACTCACTACTGCTAAAGTCTGCGGCGTTTATATTAATCGAATTTCGTTCTGATACATTTTAGTGCAAGATCTCGTCAACGTCTACCTTGATTTAAGGTTTCATAAAAATCCAACATAAATTATAGCTGTCGAGACGCGCTTATTGCATATTCAAAGGGTAGCTGTAATTCCTGTATTCACCACCGCATATTTCTGGCTGGCCGTCTTCAAGTCATCCTCAATTGCCATGAAGAGTTCAGTCGTCCAACCACGCGAGCCGGACCCGCACGACTTGACTTTTTAGTTGTACCCCCTTTCAATTTGTTAGTTATCTTTATCTGTGTGATTGACTTTATTTGTGATTAAATAAAGAGTGCACCATAAAAAATAAGTTTTTATTGTATCAGTTCCTCTACCCTATGAAGTACAATGGAAAGCGCTAGACCCCTTCGCGCTCGTTGAAAATTGGTCCGTCGAGCCGGATTCGAAGAGAGAAACTCGGTGTAATTATCCAACCATGCAAAATTTGTTAAATACAATAAAGACAACAGTGATTGAGGTTAGAGCGAAACGTATTCGGCATCGTAGTACCCTACTTAACAAGCAACGCGACGCACACATTCTCCACGTATCCGAAAAACTCGTCGCCGTATACGATTTGTCGCATAACGAACACTATAAACGATGGCTGATAACGACATTACCGATCAGCTGACCACATCTAACCAGGTAAGATTGTTCCAATCTTGCATGCTAAAAACTGCGAAAGATAAATGTTCGGTAAGCTGGTTCAAGACGATGTTGGAGGAATTGAATGAAATGTGGAAAAAATTCCATGAATGTCATCGACGAGCTCAAAGAGAAGGAATATTTCGCAGACGATGCGTAGGGTACTACATATGCAAAATACTGTGAAGTTAAAACGCTGATATTCTAGCCTGGTTGCAATCAGTCCACGGTACAAGCAGACGAAGATTACGCAGATGTGACGTTCAACGCATTGTAGCGATGCTCCCATCGATCTACCGAAATTCTCCGCAGACCATCTCAAGTGCGAGGACCTTCAAGGAGATGTTTCTTGCCTTGGTGCACAATGTCGCTTCGATTCCGCCAGTTATGAAATTTCAATATTTGGTAAGGTCACTCACAGCCAAGGCAGCGAAACGTCTGAACAACGTGGAGATAAAAGTATCAAGTTATCAAGGCGCTTGGGACTCACTCCTAAGGGAATACGACAACAAACGTGCATTACTAGTTGCGCACATGAAGCAAGTCACTTTTTGCCCTCCGATGAATATGAAATCCATATGCATCGGCTCGCATCGTAAACGTCATGGAAGAAGCAAAAAGAGGCTTTAAAAATCTAGAGTGTTCGGGAGCACATTGGGATGTGTAATGAATATTGCGACGCCGCTGGCGACCACTACTAACACACCTTGCCACCATGTGGCTTGGCATCTCATGTCGGTTGCGACGGTTGCACATCCCACGTCAATTTTGTCGTGGGATGTCAAAAGGAAAATGGACGGCCACATGGTGGCAGAGTGTGTGTTGTGAGTCGCGCGGCTGCTATCTACTCGTAAGCAAAATAAAGTGATCCATGGTGTAGTTGCAAAATATAGTTCCATACTTAGAACAATTGAGAAAATCGGCGAAATTAATTTAAGCAGCCGATTTAGTTAAGCTCAGCATACCAGAAGCAGGAAGTGTGTGCGCGGATACAAAGGTATGATGTTCAGTTAGATCTAAGTCATAATCAAATCTAAATAAATGCATCCAACACAGTCGCCATCGTCGCAAGCTGCGTATCTTCAATTCCAATCACCTCCTAAGGCATCCGATCATCACTGGACGAATATGGACCAATTTTCGCTGGATTGTTGGCCGCTTCATCAGAGCTGCAGAGACACAATCCATCAATAACGGATCAGAGTTCTGTATTGAGCCATTAAGATCTCTTGACCAAGAAAATGATGAACATTTGGACTCAGCGTTGGAAACACTTGCTAAACCTGAAGGCTTAAAGACGGTTGATACTCACGTCTTGAGATTATTTACCGGTGTTTTATTGAATCGGCTATCAGGTGTACGTAGAAGATATTCGATTGTACTTTGAATGAACAATCTGCCACCAAACTGTTGAGCATCACATCAAAATTAGATAGATTGTATGATGCATTAGCTATGGTCATCCAAGCAGTTCATACTCCTATCATACATATCATTTTACTGACAGACCTCAAAGCGCTAGAGCAGTGTTATACAAATTTTTTCAAAATAGCATTAATAATGTTCCTGCCCGCTTTGGTGATGGCTTAACTGTTATATTTGGAAATTGCCAGAAAATTCAACAAAAAAGTCATTGATATCATTTTAAATAACATTCATATATTTGTACATAAAAATGACATAAACTATGACGATATTAATCCATTATCTCTGGGTTTATGCTCCGTTGGAAAGTTTGTAGCTCTCGTGGATGTTAAAACAACTGCCGACACTTGGAAGTGCATTTCAGAACTAAGTAACGAGTGTTGCACTTTCGTCCAAAACAATAATATTCCAATTCCATGGATTAGTTTCGCTGTTGATTTCGTTTGCGATGAAATTTATCAGAGTATTTTGATAATTTTAGAAAACACAACATGATGATTTGCAATCTTATACCAAGATTGAAAGGATCATTCGTTCCTTCTACTTGAAAGTTGTAACGAAGTTCACTTCTGACTTTACGCATCAATTTTTCGATGGAAATGAGTCATTTGTGAAACTTTGCGTTCTTTTAACGAGTTTGCCAGAAAACGTCATAAACTCAAAAGTAGGACAAAACTTCAAGCAGTACCTGACAGTCGGGGTGAATGCTCTTCTCACTGAAATATTCAAAAGTACTAAAGTACTGGCTTTGGAAATGCCCTCTGTAAATTCGAAATAGTGGATTCTCAGATATTCCATGCATTTTGCTTACTTTCAATAGAAGTTTCACCTAAATTATCAGTTGCCGAAGTATATTTTCACAGCAAGAAAGTTACAGTTGTCAGCAAACTTTTGAAGGAAATCGGGCTTTTACGAATTCACTTCAATAAGACCAACAAATTTCAATTCTATCCTCATTTTAATTCAGAGGTAATCAGTACGTATACGCGAAATAAAAAGCATATAAATATTAAATATTGTACACCAAAACAACACAAAAGAACTTACTAAACAAAAAAACGCGACAAATTTTAAAATCCAGTCAATTAGAAGACAACCCTATTTCCTTACTTAATTATTAGATAAAATTATTAAAATAAAGTATTAGGGATATTTATGTATATAAAAAGGATATAAATAACTATAAGCAATTTATCAATCCTATCCTACTTAAATTAAGGACTATTTGTTAATCCAAATTATTTGTTTTATTTGTTCTCGTGATGAGTTAAAATTAACAAACGCCATTGATTCAAGCAAGCTTACTTTAATCAACACGGAATTGAAAATTGAAAAGAATAGACTACCAATTGATGAGTTCTTTACTTTACACAACATTAACTTTGACTTTTGGATAAATTTGACTCAACAAGTAAATAAGAAAGAAACAATTCATATCAGCTGGGAAAATTTCAGTTACTTGTTAGATTTATTTATTTTTCTATACAAACAATTAATATCGAAACATAAAACTTTGTGATCGCATTGAAAACGCGCAAATGAATCTTTTATTTTTTTTATAGCGAAATTTTTGTAAATTCGGATTCGGGAGTATCTAAAGGTTATAACAATCACAAACTTAACTTTTTTTCTTAGAACGATAGTGGTAAATGAATATGGGAAAATTAAAAGCAATCGATAAGAAGAAATTAAAACATAACAAAGAACACTTATACAAGTAGAGGTCTAACGTTTTTTGAAAAACAAAAGAGGTTAACAATAAAATGAATTGCTAAAACATTAAAACACTATTTTCCTTTCCAGTGGTCCTTCCTTTCAGCGGGAAATAGAGTGCATGGTAAGTATGCCGTCGCGAGGGTAGGGCTTGAGAAAATCCGCTGAGGCTGGTACGTGTCGCGCGCGGTTAACGTAGTATATTTTTCGGTACCGCGTCGGAAATTCGGAAACGCGAAATAAAGATTAGATTTTTGATCTTTGACTGGCTGAATGAAGAAATACGGAGTAACGCAAAGTAGGTTTCCTCTCCGTATGATTGTGTTTTTGTTGACGCGTTTAAAACGGGTGTTTAATGGTGGCTGAAGAATTGTAAATGAGCGTGATCCATTTGGAGACCCGCGACCGAAATCCTCTCTGATCTAGCTGGCCGACAAGCAGCCACCGCGAAAATGGATTACGGTGCACGGATTGGTTGACCGGTTGGTACCATCCGTTGGCACTACTCAGACTTAACGTCTAGAACCGATGAGAGGTCGGTTCCTCGTTCGGATCAAGACATATAAAATCATTACAGATGCTTGAAGGAGCCAACAGACCATTTTTCAAAGCCAGAGGCCAACAAATTCGCGCAGATGCATATCGTGTCAACTGATTCGCAGCCGGTCAAGAAAAGATCCAACGACTCCATTATTTGCAAGGGACAACATTTTTTGACAAGCTGTGGAAAATATAAACGGCGAAACGTCATGCAACTTCGTGAATTAATTATGTCAAAAAAAAACCGGTGTGAGAATCATCTTAAACCAAATCACGTTTTGGCTGACTGCAGAGTGCCGCGATGATGCTGCATTTGTCAATCCAAGCATTATGTAATGATTTTCGTTTCCAATCGCTCGAACGGAGAGATCTGCCGAAGGAAATATGAACCGACCTCTCATCGGTTCTAGAGGTGAATTTTGCGTCGTGCCAGCGAATGGTACCAACCGGTCAACCAGTCCGTGCACCCGTAACCCATTTCGCGGTGGCTGCTTGGTGGCCAGCTAGTTCGGAGAGGATTTCAGTCACAGGTGTTTCAAATGGATTACCCTCAATTACGTTGTTTCAGCCACCATCAAGTGCCCATTTCAAACGCGTATAAAAATACAACATACGGAAACGAAGCCTATCCCTACTTTATCCGTATTTCTTCCCTTCCTTCAGACAACACAATAAACTGGATCTACTTTCGCATTCCCAAATATCACCGACGCAGTACCGGAAAATATACTACTCTAACTTGAAATCGGAACAACCTACTCTAATAAAAAAACGAATTATGGCACCGCGTACCGAGCGCGACGCGAAACCGGCCATCCGCGGATTTCTACAACCCTACGCTTGTAGCGGCATACTTCCCATTCGCTACCATTCCTGCTGGAAAATAAGAAGAGTTCGATGGAAAGGAAAGACTGGGTTGTCTAGCAATTTCTGTGATATATTTATAAATAAAAATACTGGCAATATGGAATATCTATTTTTTTGTTTTTAGTTTGTACTTGTCCTACTGGGTTTAATTTGTAAAATCATCAAAAAAAAATATTTTTAATTTTAATTTTTAACTGTAAACATACAATGGTAACTGTTTTTTTTTCTTGTTTTGACTTTACTAGACTTCAACTTTTTTATCGTAGTAAATATATTATCATTTTAGTGATGTATGTTAGCCGCTTGAATTTTAAAGTAAAGACGAGAGAACTTTTCTTATAAATGTAAATACACAATCCGAATGCATTCTGATTACATTTCCTTTCCGCTGCAATATTATCAGCGCTTTTATTTACTTTACTTTTTTGTTGTTTTAATAAGTGGCCACACGTTCAATTTGCTACTCTTACTTTTTTGTTGACATTTTGCATATTTACTAGAAGAATTCTGTGCATTGTTATTATTTTTACAAGATATTCCAAAAACGTTTCTCTGTTTTATATATGATACAGGGATAGATCATTTCTACGAATGAGCACAAAAGTACAATTTACTTGACCGCTTATGTGACCGATCAAAACTACTCAGTTGTATCATACACTTGCTGTGAAATATTATTCAATGAAACTTAAAAAATAATGCTCTGTACTGCTGTTATCCATTCTTCTTATTAAAAACAATATGTTCATCGTTAACGTATACATAGATGTTTGAGCCTAAAATTCGTTTCGTATGAATTTAATTGATGTATATTTTAAAGTCTGCGTTTTTCATGTATGTATGCCTATACATTTTCATGCGTGTAGTAAAATTTAATTATTTAAAAGAAAATTGATTGCTTGATATTATCTTTCACGTCTAGTATGTAGCACGGATGTCAAGAAAATAATACATACTGACAATGCTTACTCACTTCGTTAGTGGTCGTTGCCTTTTTCCAGCGCTAAGATTTCAAGCTCCAATTCGACGATTTACTAGGCTTTTGCCCAAAATAATTTTTCGAAAAAGTTCAAAGTGCATTACCCGGGTCTTCATCGCTTTGATAAAAATTTATTACCAAATGTAACCTCAGCACTAACAAAAGCACCGAGTAGTTTAACATTGGCGTCCAAACAATTGTCGCTGCATTCGTCCGACTGCACATGACCACCGCCAGTCGATCTACACTGACAAAAAAATATTTGTGGTTAGGTGCTTTCTTTGTGTTCACACTTTACTCGTTTGATTTTCGCGTCGAATTATGTGGAGGAACTGAGCCCTCATGCAAAATCCTTAGGTGGAAAGCAATAGAAATTAACACTTACAATCTCCGCTTGCAACCCTTTGGTTGCATTGAACAAGAAGCAGCGCTACAGGGCAAAAACGAAAAATTGTTGGTTTCCTTCCTCTACAATTTATCAATCGTCTGTTCGGAAATAAAGTTATTTAAAAATATAATCAAATAGGGTTGCATTTACTGTACACGCGACTAAACCCGGGAAAAATATGCGAAACACACAAGTCTTGGCCACATGCAACCGGCCCACAGTAGATTCACCGCATCAATTTATCGAAAAGCAAAACGAAACTGAAGCTGGTAAATTTTCGTCCCATGAGGAGGAAAGCGGTGGCGCATTCAAAACCAGGGCAGAGGTACTTCAGTAAAACTAAACACCATGATCAAATCCTTCGCTTAGCTATAAAAATGAAAATCGCGTAACTGTAACGCCACCTAATATATTCAACGTGTTTCCGATAGTGAAATTTCAAACGAGTTTGAGAAGGCGCGAAATGTTCTGCGTCGCAAAAATAATTATGTGACACTCCCAGATAAAACTGACCTAGGATGGGAAGTCATACGGTGGCAAGTTGCATATTTATTAGGCAGCGTACTACTGGTCATGTGTGTGGGAGTGAATTCTGCTGCCATATGGCTTCTCATCCAACGTCAGTTTTCACACACATGATCACCTTCCTCTCAGCTGACCAAAAGCGGTTCAGGAACAGCGAGAGGTTATAAGTTGTGTTTCGATTTTGTCACCGTCAATAACGAATGACTAAAAATCAGTAGTGGCGTAGGTTCGATTCATTACAATTACACAACTCTAAATGGTGAGACGCAGCTTGACGGACGCTTCAACCAGCCAAAAGTACAGAGGTAAACGCTCATCCGCTGAGACAGCAGCAAGCAGTTCTGTGGACGGATTGCGACGGCAATAGTCGAGCTGCAAAACATAGTTGCCGACACGGTTCAAGCCAGAGCACTGCTTGATCAAGGCGCAGAATTTTCATTTATCACCGGAAGAGTATTGTTTATCATTACATAGGATTGCAGTACAAATACCTGTTTTAGGCATAGGTGAGGCTTCACCAGGCAAGGCTTGAGCGATAATCACGACCACTTTAAGGTCACGACAACGTTCAGACTTTGAACTAAAAATAGATACGCTCTTAATGAAGAAGCTGATTCAATTTCTGCGAGCAACGAGGTCGAAAACCCATCTTGGAGTCACATCAAAGAACTGCATCATTGAAGCCAACTTCTACGGAAAACTTATCACTGGAAAGTTCAGTCGAGGAGACGACGGCCAGTCAATTGCTCAAGAAACAGTCTTCGCGTGGACATTATCAGACCCCACTCGTGTTCGGGCAAAATGGTGCGACAGCGCAGTCGCTAAAATTTTATGCGTGAACGTCATGGATTCTTTACACGAATCACTACGTATCTTTTGAAAAATCGAAGAGCTACCATCGATGCATGTGATCAAAATTCCGGCAGATGATTACTGCGAGAAACATTTCGCATCTACCCACACGAAAGATGACTCAGGCTGATTTGTGGTAGGTCTATCGCTCAAGGATGACTATTTACATCTTGGAGAATCACAAAGCATCGGTTCGTTGGCTTCAAACAGAGTCAAGGCTCAAACGCAATCTAATTCTTGCCGAGCTGTATCAGCAATCGACCTAAACCGCATGGATATGTCTCTCAATGGCTTCCTTCTGGCAGGGCCGAATCTGCACGAGGACGAGTGTGTATCGACCCTTGGAATCGTATGGATGCCACAACAAGACTGCTCTACTTACATGGTGAAGCCGATCACCCCTGCTGCTAGGTGTACGAAGCGCATCGTGCTTTCAGAGACGGTGAAGCTTATTGATCCGTTAGGGCGGCTTGGACCTGCAATTTTTCAAACCAAGGTAATTACGCAGGATCTCTGGATTTCCAGAGCGTCGTGGGACCAAGCGCTGACTCAAATTATCGAAGACCGCTGGGAACTTTTCGTCCATAATTTGGCATCACTGTAGTTGACAAGGTGGAGTTATCCGGATTCTCAGACAGTTCTAAGCGGGTTTATGCCGCTTGTGTTTACGCGATAGTTACCAACACCGAAAAATGGGGTTCCTCGTCCATGCTCGCAAAAACAAAGATGCCACCGATTAAAACCTTGAGTACATCAAGACTGGAGCTGTGTGGAGCACATATGTTAGCCCGTTTCATCAACGAAGTAAAGAAATCGTTAGCAGAAAGAATCTCCAGGGTCTACTGTTGAACAGACTCGCAAGTCGTACTCAGCTGAGCTCTCTGAGTATCCATCCAAGTGGGTGACGTTCGTAGCTAAGAGAGTTAGCGACATTATCACTATGCTACCTGATACAAGTTGGAGTTTTGTATCAACCAGAGAAATACCAGCTAACTTAGCGACCAGGGGTTAACCCCCGTAGCATTACGCACATCTGCACTGTATATGTACACAAATAGAGCTAATGAAAAAAATGTTATTTGATCTATCTCCATGAAATTTTGTTCACCTAGAAATTGTAGGTACCCATCTTCACCTATTCACTAATAAATTCAATCAAGTGTGAATAGCAATTACCTTCAATGTTGTAGTTAGAGAAAAATAACACAAATATTTTCATTTAAAACGGCCGCCATTTTGTTTTGCCATTGCTAAGGTCACTTGTTGAACAATTTCTCAAGGATATTCATGGAACGTACTATTCCTTACACTTTCATGCAAATCCTAGCAAACCCTTAGTGTCGATAACACAAAACCTTCGAGAAATTTTCCGTGTAAAATAAAATTTTCCCCGTATTTATTTAACACGGGTAATGTCAGCTCCCATGCAACTGTGTTTAAATGACACGGTTTTAAAATGAAGCGAATGAAAAAAAAGCACGGAGTGAAAATAACACGGATATACCGTGTTCAGCTATCGACGCGGTATCTGCTTCTTCTTTGTAGCACTACAGCCCCTCTCGGGCCTGCGTTCCCTGTAACAAGCGTCATCAACTATCTCGGTCCATTGACCGCGCCCCAAATTCGGGAATCCACGCAGTGATGAACTCTCTTCGTCGACCGAGTCAGGCCAGCGTTTCCTCAGTTTCCCCACTGGTCTCGGCCCTTCAGATCTCCCAACCTTTTTGGGTATCTGTTGTTTGTCCATACGATTCACGTGGCGAGCCCATTGCAGCTTCTGCAGTCTTACAATCATTGAGACCTCCCCCTCGTCAAAAATTGCATCAGCTCATGGTTGCATCGAATTCGGCATCGGTCCCCGTCTTGCTTCGCTCCAATTATTCGCCTCAGGACCCGTGTTTCGAAGGCGTTCAATATGTTTGCGGGTGTTTGGGTTAGGATTCATGTTTCACACAGGTCGCACAGGTCTTATAACAGATTTGCATACTTGAAGCTTCGTTTCCCTGTGTATGCAGCTGGTCTTCAGGATCGTCAAAATTGAATAAAATATTTTATTTGCGCGCTCTATTCTTCGACATATTTCGTCTCTTACATTTCCGGTTCTCGTTGCTTTGGCGCCTAAATACACCAATTCGCCCACATTTTCGATATTGTCTTCGCTAAGTGTGATATTTTGGGTATTAGAGGTACTGCTTCATGGGCCTTGTTTTATTTTCTTTGTTTTGCAGCCCTACTAGCTTTGCTTTGCTGTTGAGTTTCAGGAAGAGTTCTTTAGCGATTGGTAACGACTGAGACAAAATGTTGATGGCTTGACTTGTATAATATGCCTTTGATATACATATGACATTGATAGGTTGATTTGAGCAAGTAATGATCGGTATGTATGGACGTCAAGTATGCTCGAGGCCCAAAGTTGTTGGATCAGAACACCCAGATACCCAGGTCATTTTATGAATGTGCCGATGTGGCAAGCAAGTCGAACGTATGACTAGATTTCAGCGACATGTAAAGTCAATCATTCGCTGACCGTTGTCATTTGTTACATCGTGGAGGCTATATCCTCTAGTCGTTCCCCAATGAGATAGCTCCTTGCCAACGTTAGCGTTGAAACTGCCCAGAATAATTTTTGTGTCGTTTCCAGGCAATGAGTGGACTAGTCTACCCAGGTGATTGAAGACCATTTCCTTCGTTCCTTTGTCCTTTTCTTCGGTCGCAGCGCGAACATTTATCAGCCAGATTTTGAACAATTTCGCTATTATACGGATCACCGTTCATTGACTGCCTTAAAATCAATAATGTGCGATTTGAACTTCCTATCCACAATGAAGGGCACTCCGAGTTTTCGTTTTCCAGTAGGCTTCCCACTTTTGAATATTGTGTGCGATCTCATGTCTTGAATATCGTTTCCAGTCCAGTTTGTTTCCTGGACTGCCAGTATTTTGAATTTATATTGACTGTTCTGTTGTAAAAGATCCTTAGCAGTGTCAAGGTAATTGAGTGATCTAACATTCCAGGATGCAGTGCCATAGTCTTTGTTCCGTTTGCGAGGTCGTTTCCGTGAGTCCAATCCACTTCGAGATCCATCTGCAGGTTTCGAAATATTTTAAGGGACGGGGAGTTAGCCCGCCGCCCAACCTCCATTCCGGCAGCATGGTTATTACTTCGATTCCATTATCAACTGCGGAAGATTTGCCTTTACCCTTTTAAGTCTCTACAAAGGACGCGTAAGCAGGATTTAATAGCAGAGCTGTAGATGTATTCACAGTTATTAGCATTTCTCGGCATTTAATTTCCCATTATTGGGGAACCAGTAAACCTAATGGGCGACCCCGAGAGCATTTACTATCATTTAAATGGGGGGTTTGGGATGAGGAATCATGGAAGCTGTGGGTTGGAGGAACAAAGGGTTCCCTCCTGCTTTCTCAAACGGGCTTGGAATTGTCCATGGCGGAGTTAGAACTTGGTTTAACTTAGTATAAATATCCCCGAAATGGCTTTGGAACATCAGAAAATAATTGATACTGAAAAAGTGAGCCACTTACTCCCGAACCATATCGTATGGAAATAATTCAAACTAAAGATACTATTCTTGTTAGTTTTGCGACGTAATCCTTTCGGGGGAAAATATGCTCCATTCTGAAATAGACACTTAAGAAGATAGCAATTTGCTCCCGATGTATATGAATGCGGTGTAAAATAAAGCGAAATAGCATTACGTTTTGAAAAACACATTAAAAAGCAGTATAAAGGAAAATATCATTTAGAAACCTGGATTTACACGGGTATGTCATTTTTAAATAGCACGCGTGTCCCGTATTCAAATAACACACGTATTCCGTGAGAAATGAAAACGCATAATCTGCGTGAAATTAACTCGTTTTTCCATGTGAAATAAACGTGTAATTAAAGAAAACGGATAATTCATGTTAAAAGTGCCTACATGGCTGAAAACGGCACATGCGTTTGAAAAGACACGTTTAGGATTGCAGTGTAAGCACATTTCTTCTATAGCCATGCATTGCCGGGGTTGTTTTTGTGGTTGGGAGTTGAATGTCATTTACGCACAGAGTGTGGAACTCCCATGCTCGCAAGCGCCTGGACGAGCCACTAAACACCTCCCCCGTCAACCCGAGGATCCTGCCTGGAACCGTTTAACACATCAATTCGGGCCAGGTCTCATTTTGTTACGCCGTGAGATTCAAGCTGGGGGATTCCTCTTCTCGCGAGAGGGGAAAGGGGAAGAGCAAATGCCAGAAGAGCGATCTCCCAGCACCAATGCTCCTCGCTGCCGTGAGTCCTTTTTATCTTTTAAGGACTGTATGCGACGAACATACGAGTAACGTGCCACTTGGTTCCATAAGTCAACCGATTCGAGCATCACCGCGACTATAATATCCAGGTGGAGCTCTCCCGTTTCTCCTTTGCAGCCTGTCCCATTTTGTGCAGGCAAAAAATGTGTGCAAGGCGTTATCTTCCTCTCCTGGGCTTACCAATCTTGTGCAGGTGAGGCTGGAAACACCCATGCCCGCTCAAAAGCTGGGTCAGATAGAATTCGGTCTCAGCATGTCTTCGATTTAGCCACGGTCTCACATCTGGGATGAGGTGCGCAGTCCACCTTCCCTTCGTGCAATTTACCCAAAATTGCTGCCGAGTATTGAGTGAGCGTCATCTCTTCTCGCGGACAACCATCTCACTCGCATCCTCAATCCAACGCAGGTACTCGTAAATAGCGCGGCACTCTCTAGCAAGGAGGGCAACAGTTATCATGCTTACAATAGCTCTCACCACAGAATCAGATACTGTCGGATACAAAGATACAATCGTCAGTGCTTCTCTTCTCTGTACCTGTGCCAAGCGTTTTCGGCATACCTGCTTACTAAGAGTGGTAGCTCATATTTCTGCTCTGTACAGTAGAACTAACCCTACAGCACACCAAGAGGCCTCTTCTTGATGTGTTGGGTCCCCCTACGGTGGCCATAAGAAGACTCAGAGCCGATGCTCTCAAAGTAGTCTTCTCAGCAGTTGCCCTGATATGCTCAGAGAAACTCATTTTCGAGTCAATCAGTAGCCCCAGGTACTTACGCTGGCTTCGATTCGATTAGTCTGTCTCTAATACTGCTCACTCTTACTCTAGGGGTTCTCTTTGTTGTCAAAAAGACCACTTGGCGTTTCTCCAGTGATAGACCGTACCCGCGAGCAGTCAACCAGTCTCTCACCCCGTGCATTAGCATACCTAGCCTAAGCCTAAGTTGCGCTTGTTAAACGATGCGTCCAGCGACTAGAGTCGCAACATGACCCGCATAGCCGATCAACCGTGACTCATCTGGCATCTCCAGTCTCAGTAGCCTATCGTAATACACGTTCCGCAAGTCTGGACCAAGGATATATCCCTTCGCAATACCTGATGTAACTTCCATTCTTCGTTGACCCCGTGTCGTGTCGTGAAACAGGCTTCAGTCCTTCAGGCAGTCCCTCAAAAGCCGCATTAGATATTTTGGAACTTGAAAAATGTCGCCATCAGGACGATCCATCCCTTGATGCGGCTATATGCCTTTGCCTTTTGGAATGCGCTCACCACCTCTGCAATCGTATCAGTGTTGCAGTATCTTGCTCTAAAGCTGCATGCCAAGGAGATAGGACCCCAGCAGCACGAATCGGGTCAGTGAGTCTTTCCTTGACGAGTTTCTCTAACACTTTCCTAGCAGTGTTTAGCACGCGTAACGGGCGATATGTAGACGGTAATCCGGGATTTCTCTTCCTTTTGCTGATCAGTACGAGCCTCACTACCTTCTATTGTACCTGGAAAACTCCCGTTTCGTAGGCAAGCGTTGAATGTGCTGAGTAGTAAGTCAGGACAATGGTGATAGACAAGTTGCAACACCTCAGCTGGAACACCATCAGGACTTGGAGCCTTCCTTGCTTTCAGTGAAAGGACTGCCTCTATCAGTTCCGGCTGTGTGAAGAGTGGACACTCGACTGCTTTTTCATCATTGACAGCGCCAACACGCACGGGATGGGCGGCAAAGAGTACCCACCTTTCGGGTTAATTTTCTTGACGTCTGCAGGGCACAAAAGCTTCCGCATAACTATTTCGTTTCCGTAAGGCACCAAGCTTCCGCATAACTAACTTGTAGCCAAAGCCCCACGGATCCTTATTCACATTGTTTACTAGATCTGGCCAGCAGCAAGCCTTGCTATTGAAATCAATTCGCGAAGGAATATTCTGCCCGACTTATATGCTGCAACCCGTTTGCATGCCTCGTCACGGTTCCGTGCCCGTGGAGCCTCATGCCACACCTTGTGACACTACCTTCGGTTTGCAGCGATTTCAGTCGACCACCAGTACACTGGGGGCTTGCCATGCCGGGGTATTCGACGGAGCATAGAAGTGCTCAAGCTATCGGGATGATGCTCATAGTTGAGATCACTACGTCTTGAGCTGCCAGTTCTTCCGTCCCCTGCGAATCTTCCTGCAATGGACCACCTGTCGTAAGCAACTCAACGAACTTTTCGACGTCCATCTTTCTGATGTTCCATACAGGTTTAAATACACGATGCGGGTCATCGAAGTTCTGATTTGGCTTTTCGGGGGTTGTAGTATAGGAAAATTCAAACCGCTATAACTTCGTTAAATACTATTCAATCTTTATGAAATTTGCAGGACCGATTATTTGCATAAATGAAAGGTGTGCAATTACGAGGAGAGTACGCAAAAATTTCGTATATTTCCCTTTCTCCTGGCCCCCTTGACACTGAAAAAAAAAGAAAAGGTCTCATTGAAATGTTTAATAAGACACACATTCGACTACCTTTGATGGAAGAAAATTTAAAGGTTCACCCTCCGATATCGGGAAAGTCCCCTTAAAACTGTCTGGAAAGTTTTTCCACCCTTAGACTTCCAAGAAGTCATCACTTCTGACCTTTTCACAAAGTTTAATGTCTGTAGCTTCTATAGTTCGGAGAAAAACTGCTTTAATATACAGATGGACGGACGGACGGGCAGACAAACACAGGTCGTGATTTCAATAGGCATTTGTATTTTAGTACAAAACCCTAAAAAGCACTTATTAGAAAGGTTTTAGAAATTCCATCGTATGTTAGAAACACAGACTTCTACAAGGATCTGAAAATTGAGACAGTTGAAGAAAACGTACGTGACAAGACACTCAAACACAAATAGTGCTATGACGTTCTTTCGAACTTTACACAACAGGGAAGACCTCTGGTATCCAATTATCTGGCAAATTATAATGTAACGATTTTAATAAGAGTTGAAGCTGGCCTACGTTTGTACGTGGGTACTGAGGTACTCACAGATATGAGGGAGTCAAGGTCCTAAATCGCATACACTTCAGAAGTCAGAAAAATAGAATTGAATATATTGCTTTCAACAAATAATTATTACAAAATTGTATTAAATACAATAAAAAATCCTAGTTGACATTATTATGACTGTTAGGTCGATTTATTCCTACACTTGGAAATTCCTCTCCCACTCATTAGATAATTACTAGTATTCCTTCGCACCTTTTCTCATTTTCGCTAGTTTCCTTTCATAGCGGTAGCCTATTTTAGCTAGCTTTGTCAGTAGATTTATTTATTCGAGGCTAAATAATTTGATGAATTTCCTGCATAAACCTCATAACCGTGCACGAGCTTTAGAATTCATTTTAGGATGCAAGTAATTAGGGAGCGCGCGCAAAAATTTAAATAATGTTCAGCAGTGCAATTAAATCACAAAATATTTGGGGCATACATGCAAAAAAAGGTTATTATTTAAAATGCAAACTAATTAAAACTTAATTAGAAAAAAATGGAAGGACTTTAGTCTTCATTATTCTACTATACTTCGGGAAAAATTCACAGATTGCCAGTAGAATATCCATAAATTTAAATTGATGTCTGCGAATGAATTTTAATTTCCTGCACTACGAAAAGAAATTAAAATCATATGGGCGCTGATCAAAGCATTTAATCTGCATGAATATTTAGAGCCAGTTCCCTAAATCTAAATGTAAGCAAATCTACAAATTAGGTCAATGTGTTAGGCGAACGAATGTGTGAGTATATACAAATGAAAGATAAAGAAATAAACCAACTGAAAATTCGTGGACTCGATTCTTAGATGACTTAATGCCGAGACTGCGTATCTTAGATAATTTTGGGTTTGGGTTCTTACATTGCATAGCGGCTAATTAGCTGGCAAAAACGAAAAGATTAGGTGAGAACTAACGTTTAACGTCAAATCGATGATTTTGTTTAGTTTATTGGGCCAGTATTGACTAATTTAGCTATTTTGAAACATTTAGAAAGTTGTCTTTAGAGGAGCGGTTGTTTCGTAATTTAATGCTGTAGAACAGATGTGGAGCAAAAATTGCCTCAAGTGAGCAAAGAAATCGTTTTCAAATCCTTTCAGTGTGAAAGAGTTTTTACTTTTACACTTGCTTTTATTTAATTTTGCAGAGTGAAGCGTCTGACACAATGCCTGAAGTAACGCTTCGCCAAACAATCAAGTTTGCAAATGCTTTAGCCGTCCATTACATCAAATTGCAGATAAAGTTTTCTCTTTCCTCACGAGAAAATATCCTTACAGCGTTGAGAAAATTTGTTTTTACGAGTATATTCACACCATTCATAAAAAAAAATAGTGTTTGTGGGACAAAGTGGAAATTTGAATAATTTAACAATATTTTTCTTTTCAAAGATGACTAAGTTAAAAGAATAAATTATCAAGGACTTCAAAAACGGAATACTTCTCTGATTTGCATGACTAGATAAAATCTTAAAAACCAATTGACCTCTTGATCCACTTTCCAACATTCTAAATTTTAAATGTACTCAGAAAAGGAAACGCCCAATTACAACATTCAAAAAAAAACGTATTCAAGTCAAATTTAATTACAAGGATCTTCTTGCATAATTTGAAATCCCTTCAAAGAACGATTCACTTGAATGAACCCTCACAGAATGGCTTGTCCTCATTCAAATTATCCTCTTAACTCCTTTAAACTCTTGGAAATGAATCTCAATTTTTCACTTTTTTTTCTTCCACCGTCGTTTAAAACAAACTATTATCCTCACAAAGTCAAACTAAAAGCCTGTTCTATTCACGTAACCCATTCATACTTCATCTACTTTTCTTCATTTTCCTTTCAAGGAAAGTAAGCTGAGCGAGCAAACAAGCGCGGCAACGCTGCTTTTCAAAAGCCGGAAACGGATGAATTTGAATTCTGGGAAATAATGTGAAGATGCCTAAGGCTTCAATTCTGAATTTCTTCAACTTCTCCTATTCCCCAATGACATTTTTATCGATTGTCCTCGTCGTTGTCGGCGTCGTCGTCGCTTATGGAAAGTTTAACTCCTGTCGGATGGATCACTTGGGTATGGGGCTGTTCGTCCTTGTATCCAACACCGAGGTCTGTGTGCTTGGCTGGTTCAAACATTTTTTATTTAAAAAGTGAATTGTGCACTTACGTTTAGCCTTCAAATCGAGATTATGCATATGTGTACCTTTTTACGGATGAACGGAAAATCTCATATATGCAGATGGTGGTTTTCCGGCTTGTTGTGGGATTGTATGTTAGGTTTATAATGCAAGGGTTGCTTAGCATGTGATTTCAAAAAGATATTCATGCGGAAAAATTTCTGACCCGCTTATTAGGTATTATAGATTTACCCATACGTTCGCAGATAATTTGGTTATTTTTCAATCTCTTTCTGCTTAATTTGTCAAAAGCATTAAGTTTTCTTAGAAGATGTGTCGAAATCGTTTACGGAAAATTCTACTGAGAAAGGTAGTAACGCTTATGATTGAGGTTTCGGCTGGTTGATATATTTTGGAACAAGTTGCACAGCACAGCAACGTCAAGATAACACATTTTTCGTACATTTAGCCTTCCCCTGGACCCCCTAATTCATAAAATGATTTTTTTATTTCAGATTCTTAAAGCTCTAATCAATACCTCAATTTTGATACTCCACTCGACTACCTTTGATTAAAAAAAAATTTTAAGGGCTAATTCGTTACTACGGGGATCCCCCCATAAAGATTTTTAAAATTTTTGGTAAGGCCTTAACTTTAGAGAGACCAGCACTTCTGACCGTTTCACAAAGTTTGAGCATTCTAGCTTCTATCGTTTCTGAGGAAACTAGCTGTGACGCACGGACAGACGAACGGACGAACGGACTGGTCGCGAAACTAGTAGGTCTTTTTAAAAAATTTTTTACAAAAACTTCTTTAAAATTAAGTACATTATTTCCCTAAGACTACCTTAAAACTACTCATTCGCTGCGTTCATTGAGCGGCTATCTATAGCTCTCCTGGCTACTCCCGCCTTGTGCTCTTTGGCTCTCCTGGTTCCCGATTTCACTGGCTTTTCTGCATACGATTTTACTGGCTCTATTCCTGTCCCATGGTGCAGCACCTCGTTGAGGTAAGGCCGTCCGTCCTCCCGTCTGTATAGGCCTGTGCAAGTCCGAAGGATTTTTCGCTCCACCAATCCTATCTTGCCCCATTTCGTTTTCGGAGCTACGTTCCATATCATCACCGCATATATGATGATCGGACGGAACAAGGTTTTATTGGCCAAAACTTTGACTCCCGTTCTCGCTGTCGAATGTTTCCTGAAAAGAGGTATAAGAAGATGGTACGCATAGGTCACTTTTTTCAAAATATTATCGACGTGAGCACTAAAGGTAGCTTTCCTGTCGAAAACTACTCCCAAGTACTTCCTTTGCCTAGAACAGTGTACCATCTGCCTATTCAACTTAATCCTGGAGTCACTGATGCCTCTTGCACGACACACCAAAGTTTTTGCCGGGGTCTTTGAACACAAGTAATTCACTTTTCTTTGCATTTACCTTGATTCCCTATTTTCAGTAATAAGCAGTAACAGATTCCAAATATTTTTGAGCCGCATCCTAGCAAAGCGCAAATTGTGCTCAGATGACCACAATAACAAGTCGTCAGCGAAAAGGGTTCACCTGGATTCCGGGTTTATATTCATCTCTTATGCCCGGGACGTCAGAGGTGAATGTGTTGAAAAGAAAGGGGCCTAATATAGACCCCTGTGGGACCCCCGAGTCAATACTAAATGGGTCTGGACTAGCTCCACCAGCCACCGCAAAGGTAGTTCGTCCCCTCATGAAGCTGCCTATGATTTTCACAATATAGGCCAGAAAGCCAAGATTTATCATTTTGCAGAGAAGCCCATTAATCCATACAGAATCAAAGGCTTTCTCCACATCGATTAGGCAAGCTACAACAAGCTTATTGTTGCGCCAGCTTCTCCTTATATCGGTTTGGAACACGGCCAAAGCATCCACCGTGCAGTAAGCTTTTTTGAAGCCAAATTGTCTTTTCGGCACAATTATTAGGCTCGCAGAGAATTGTATGATGCCTTCGAGTATTACTTTTTCAAGCAGCTTACTAATATTTGAAAGCAGCGAAATTGGACCACTATCAACTACGTCAGTACTGCCCGACTTCTTGGGTATTGTGAATATTTTTGCATATTATCATTGCTGAAGGAAGTAGCAAATGTTAATGCAGTTATTCAGAATGAACGCGAAGAGAACAAAGAAAACATGGGGAAGCCTTTTAAGCATATAATTGGAGATTCCATCAGCCCCTGCTGATTTTTCGGAATTTTGTTCCAGTGCCAACAAAGTGAGTCTCTCAGAACTAACAAACAGACGATGGTCAATAGGTGCGTCAGAGGGATTTGAAACAGAGAACCTGGTCATGCACAATTGCTCATTGTCCCTGTTGAAATTTGTTGTGGTGCTGCTCACTAACGAAGTAACGAAAGAGGCCTCACTTGCATTCTCTCCTTAAACAACTTTCACTAAATGTTTAGCGATAGAGTCAGAGATGGCTATGTCATTCATGAGCATGGATCCATCATAAGTGAGGAACCCGGGCAGCCTTTTTCTGCCAGTTATCCTATTGATATGAGGATACATACAGGGACCTGGTTTGATACTTTCCAACGCCTGTTTAAATTGTTCGTTAGCAAAAGCCGTGATTCACCTCGAGATCATTTGGTTTAGAGACTTAATCACTAGATGATTACGTTCATACTACCAGTTGACCAATTCTAAATTGCAGTGGAAGATTCTTGCGAGTAGCTTTCTAAGCCGACTACGTCTACGATGAAGCTCCAAGATGTCTTCTAGTAAATCTCGATAAAGGTAATTCGTCGACGATTCTTAAATGGAGATCTTTAAGATGACCGTATCCAGGGTCAAACTTATACAAGCAACTCCCTCATCGATTTCAGGAATAGAAAGATTTTTCGATCTATTGATCGAAATTCCCTTCGACTTTCGCGTCAAGGTCAGCACTTGCTGCTGCCCAATCGATTCGCCTGTATGGAATCAAAAGTTGAGGACGTACAACCTCAAGTTTCACACTCTTTTCCACTCTAAAGGTCAGCTCAACCAAAAGATTGTCAGACTCGGCGTCAGGAAATCCACACTCGAAATTCCTTTAACTGTGAGAGGGATTTATCAGATTGGCAGACACAATGAAGAAGTCAATAATAGACGAGCTTCGGCGTAAGGTAGGCTCTTTCGGGACAATCAGTATGAGATCCATATTTGATTGAAACCAGTTAGAAATAACTGTTCCATAGCCATTAGATGCGATATTTCCCCATGAGGGATGCTTCGCATTGAAATCACCTCCCATGGCATTGAAACCGAATTTTTTGCACAGAGTAATCACTGTTTCCAAGTCGTCAATGACTTCCCTCACCGCTTATCCATGTCGAACATAGATCCCCACAAACGTAAAGGTGCACCCTCCCAGCATGGAGCTTATTATCTCTGCTTCAATACATTTCAGACTTGGAAGGCAGTGCCTTTGGACTTTCAAGTTATCTTTGTGAGCCATAGCAACTACAAGACTTCCCTTCCCCTTTTATAGCGTGGAGCTAGTGAACATATGTTGAGGATGGCAAGTTTAATGGAACTCATCACAACAACCTACATTGTGACAAAAAAGTAGCCGGAAATTGTAAATAAAACGCAAAATATTTAATTATTCATCAAAATCACAAGGAGCCAAATTTGGTGAATACGGTGGTATTTATTGCGCTTTTGGCTTTAAATTCGGTCACAATAAAAAAAAATAACAAAATCATCAAAATCGCAACGCACTACTCAGGTGTACCGACTTAAGCAGCTGCTGTAAACAAACTGGTTGACAAATCACGCTCAGATTTGGCATAATAGTTAAGGACAGTCCTACCAACTTAACAACTTTAACTTTTTTTGAATTATTATTTACCCGGGGAATTCAGATTACAATTTCCGGGTACTTCGTTGTCACAATGTACTTTCAAGCGAATTTTAAGCATGCAGCTTTTTTCTTACTAGGATTAGTGAATTTTTTACCGTGGGGGGATAAAACAGTCCACTTTTCGAATGATTTTGAACAAGACAGACCCTTGTTGGCAGTCAGTGCATAAAACCGTATTCTGGTCATGCTGTGGTTGCTGTTTGGGTTGCCATATAGGCTGAGGTGCAGGCTGCTTCTTTTCACCTTGCAAAAGGTTAGAGTACGAGACCTCTTCACATACAGTATTTTTTATAGAGGCGGGGATGAAATCTCTCCTTTCCTCTTTTTTCTTTTGAAGATTCTTCCTCCCCTGTTTAACTTCTTTTGCTTTAGGACAATCACTGAAATTCGCAGGGTGTAACTTAGCATTGCAGTTCACACAGAAGATCTTATTTTTTTTCTCGTCATTGTATCTTCTGTTACAATAGGAACTTTATGTCCATCGCTTTCATCACTTGAAAGTCCGGTTTGAACTGGACTAAGAAAGATGAAAGCGTGCTTTATTCCGTCTTAGAGGTTATAGTGGAGAACCTTTCTGCTGAAAGGATATCTTCTCCGAGATGTTCCTTCAGCTCAGCCACGATATCGTCCCGTCGTATGAGCTGTGCACGCCTTTGAGGAGAGTCAATTTTCTTTCTCCTGGAAGAGTGTAGGTGTAGCAAGCCAACTTCGCACACTTCAGAAAATTAAAAAGGCTGGTATAATCCGCAGCCGCTTTTGGGTGGAGCGAAGTTGAACTCTGGCTCACTTCAAGGGTCTTCGCTCCTGCGTTGGAGACCCTTTTGGCTTCTGGCTTTACGATTGCCTCCTCCTCGTCGCCACTGCCGTGGAGCTTCCACCCTCGTCCATCTCCATGTCACTGGAAATTTCCGGTACTTGCAGTTGCATGTTGAAATTAGCAAGCAAGTCCAGAATAAATTTCTCCTTTATGTCCCTCCCAAACTTCTCACAGGAACCCTGTAAGTTTTTCCTCGCTTTCCGCGTGTAGATTGTTTTAGCGGTGGAAAGCTCCCCATACTCGTTAGTTTCCCCCATACTCCTTATTTTCCCTCATACCCACAGATTCCAAAACAGAACTTGAAATACTGAAAGAAAGTAACAAACCTGAAACATTTATACGTAGTGATGAAAACACCATAAAGCAAAATAATCATATTGTAAAAAAGATTATAGCACTTAAAAAAAGCCTTAATAATAATTTTTTCTATTTTGTTTTTTTTTCCAAATACCCCAATTCAACTCCTTCTGTCCACTCCTATCATTCAACTTGTTTTCCTACTCGTGCTCGCTCTACGCGCTTTGCCCAGGCGCTTTAACTCCTTTTCTTTTTCCACAATTTGGAAAAAATCCTTTTTCATCCAAAATTCCGTAATTTCCTCCAAGATTCCTGAAATTTCCAATTTTTTCAAATTTCAATTTTCATAAAAACTCGACTCTTATGATTGGTATTCTTGGTCCTTTTGCGCGTGAACGGTTCTAATTTTAGTATAATACTTTCTCCGTCCTGGTAAAACATTAGCCGGCCTCAGAGTACGTTCAGCTAGTGACGGTTTGGTTGAGACCGACTACCGATTAGGGCAGGTCTGGCTCTGAACATGTGTCTCCATAAGGGCTGGCGCAAACCTTCGTATGGCCTTCCTGCTTTGCAAAGATAACCATGGCACTAATAAACTGACAGGGACGAAGGTGGCGGCCCTGAGGAGGGAGGACTGAACAGCTTTAACCACCGAGGACTGTGCACTATTATTTAGAGTCTACTGTGAACAGTGAGTAAGTGTAGTTGTCTATTCATGGGCTTAAAAAGTGCGAAAGCCTTAGAAAGCGACAGCAAGTACGAAACGTAAGAAAGTGATATCAGTATTGGCGAGTGAAAAAGGCAGTACAAACTGCTAAGATAGCCATGACAGAAAGAGATAGAAGATCACGCAAGGAGGCTTCTTGGTAAGTGACTATTTGCTTTTTGCACTTGCAATATCATATTATGCCATATAAGTTTCATTTAATTATTTATTCGTAAAAAGGAGCAATTAAAAGATTTGGCGTTGGGCAAACATAAGCAAAAATGAATAGAAACAAAAATGAGGAAAATGGAGAATTCATTTACTTCATCAAAAAGTGGTACTGCCTCGCTTTCTTCTTTGGAAGAAAAAGCGATGGAGGAATAGGCAGTCGAAGTGATGTAGGACTCTGCTGAGAAGGAGAATGACTCTCTCTTCTGCCAACGCCAGGTACTTCAATGGCTTTATGAGAATTGGCCATCACTAGAATATTATTCGCCGAACCGCCTGAACTCACCCTGAAGCTCTAGCCCCTGACAATGAAAGAAAACGCAATACGGTACTCCTCATATTCAGCGAACTTGCCAAATGTCTCCAAGTCCTGGTGCAGATGAAAAAAAAAACCTGGGATTTAAATACGAGTCCGCTATTTGGGGATACAAAAGATTTGCGAAACACTACAAAAAATTGATGAAACCGCTTACGGACTCGATAACACAATACCACATTTGTTTCCAGAAGAAAGAAATGTGTATGTCGTCATTAGAGGTTTATGTATATGATCTGTAGATTGATTACATGTCAGAACGTAGCGATTTTTTTATGTCCAGAAAACGCAATTGCTTTCCTATTTTTTCTGCATAGACATCACAGAACTACAGGTAGAGAGGGAAAGCGGTAAGAGGAAACGGATATCGAGCTCAAAACAATTGTGAAAGTCAGATGATCACCAAAAACTAGGACTCTTCGGTTACCTAGTATCAGGAGACCAGACTCACTCTAGAGCATCAACCTTGGCATGTGATAACAAGGAAGAAGCTGCTGTAAGGTCACTGATTTTTCACACTGAAATGAGCAACGAAGACTAGGTTGATGTTGATTGCAAAGCACTTATTCAAAATCTCGGGGAATATCACTGTTCTATAGAGCCCAGACGAACGGGTAAACGATTGTTCACCAAAGTTGTGGTCTTCAATGCTCCAGCATATAAGGGTGCGAAGCTTACCTTTGTGAAAGAAGGCAACCTGATTAAGCTAGTTAGGGCTGTTATTTAGATCCCAACAATCCTTTGAAAATTATGGCACACATCAGGACGCAGAACTCAGAAATACCTACATGAGGCTGAAAAAATATTTTCAGTAAGCAAAGCGGTAGTGTACAAGCCGATAACTTGAATATTGCCCTGGTGTCAGAATGGATCAGGCCAGTGCGGATCTTTTTAGATCTGCTTGGGATTGCACTTTTATCTGTTCCCATAGTGGCTTAAGATCACTTTTCCCAAAAGATTACGGATAAAGAGACAACGTCGGATAGAATTCTGAATTTATCCTTTACTCAGATTAAATTGTAGCACGTCATTGCCGCCTCATCCTTAATAAATACTATGCTGTAGACAAAGTCATCACAACACATCACAATCATTCAAGCAATATGGGGGAGGAACAAACGAATCTAAGAGTTGAATACGCGTGGTACAAGAATTTTCTATAATGGAAGACATTACCGCCAAATGTGGAAGCGTCTGTTTTGATACGATTCACTAACGAAGATAGGGTCACGATGAAGAAGAAACGGGTTGGTATGAGATTATTGTTGTATCGTTGTATCAGCCTACCTTCCATACGAAACGTGTCTACCTCCACCTAGCGGAAATGCTATGGGGGTTGATAGATTACATATTGGGTTGTGAGGCCAACACAAACCACCATATATTGGGTAGTAGCAACTGTAATCGTCGAGTGAATAGCGATTGGACTTCAAAACGTCTAGTGGACTGATAATTTTGAGCATAGGTTCCGAACCTACTTTGATTACGTCTGATAGACAGGAAGTGATCGAAATCACACTAGCCACGCTGAGCAGAGGCGATTCCAGACGTGGTCTCGAAAGAAACGCTTTCTGATCATAGATTTCCTGACTTTTGTGCCAGCACACAGGTAAAGGTAGAGCAACTAATCAGGAACCTTATAAAAGCAGACCAGAAAGCGCATGAGCTGAAAGTGCCATCTAAACTCAAAACTAGACAAATGATGGAGATGAGTGTTCACCAATTCATATCAACTCTAAACTCAGTAAGAGTACAGTGTCAGATTACAACAGGAATACTTCGTACTGGTACAAGGACTTTATTAGATTGATCGTAAAACAAGACTCTCTCGAGTGTGTGAAGCGCACTCGTATTTATATGGGTTCTGGCACACTATTACAAGTATGGGTTGATGGTGTTGGTGCGTGTGACAGCTCGGCCATTCTGTGAGGACGCGCCTTGAGTTCTTCGTCGCTGCCATCGTCGTCGGTATCGCTGGAGAATGGATCGATCTCTGGTCCTAATTCGCACCATGGCTTCATATTTTCCGTTGAAAACACTCCAGCGTAGTCTCTATCGGCACGTTGAGATTCCAAGTCCTCGACCAAGTATCTTTCGATGCGGAGCACTCGTGCGATCACATAGGGACCCTTGTATTTTGGCTCAAGCTTCCGGGGTTCGCCTGTGGCTGATGGGGCGTTTGGTATGACAACTAAATCGTCTTCCTCATACTTCGCGGGGCGCTTGCGTCGCTTGTCAAATCGCTCTTTCCATTTTGCTCGTTCCGTCTCGATGTTCTTAATGGCAATCTTCTGCTTTTCGGACAGGTTACTCTCAGTCGTTTTCATGTCGTCTGTTACTGCTTGGATGTGTTGATTATTGACTACGTCTCTCATCTTGAAATCGTATATAAGTTCGTTAGGCGTCAACTTCGTGTTGCGTTGCGTTAGTTGTTCATTGTGAACTGCATTTTGTGGATGTTTGCGCCCCAATCTTGTGGCACACTTTCGTTGGTTCGTATAAACTGCAAGATAGTTTGGTTAGCCCGTTCAACCTGATCGTTTGCCCGTAGTGTTCTTACAGCTACTTGAACGTATTGTATCTCGTTATTCTTGCAGTTTCGTTGGAATAGCTTCGATGCATATGACGTTCCTCAATCGGTGATTGTTCGTTCCGGAATCCCGAAGAATCCAGACAGGTCGTTCAACATTTTTACGACTGATTTTGTTTTTGCGTTGCTTACTACTCTCAGGATGGTGTATTTTGTGAAGGGATCACATGTCGCTATAACGTGCATATTTCCGTTTCGACTGCGTGGAAATGGTCCTAGGTGATCTATAGGTGATCTATGTGCAATACACGAAATGGTATTGGGTTAACGTCCGTTGAATGGAGTTCTCTCTCTGGCTTTCCTCCAACTTGTATGTTATAGCAGCGCTCGACACATGCCTTTATGTACTGCTTGACCGGCTTACATTGTTTGGGGAACCAAAAAAGTTCCGGAAGCTTCTCCAGCGTCATCGCTTCGCCGAAATGTCCCATTTTGTCATGATATGTTCGTATTAGTCGCCATCTTATTGCTTTTGGGACAACGAATCTCAAATTATCACCTACGCGTCGATAAAGTCGACCGCCTTTTAGCGAGTAATCCGTCTTCAGCTGCGCTTTTTGATCGGGCTCTCTCCAAAATATCCTGCAGAGATGGATCCAGTCGCTGCACTACGATTAGCCAATCGTTATGATCGATTTGGATTCGGAAAACGTTTTCAGCAACGGTCTGAAGGCCGTCGCTCTCTTTAGCTGATGCTCGGCAGAGGGCATCTACGTGTTGCATTTTGTCGCTGGATCGATGTGTTATGGTGTACTCGTACTCTTGTAGTCGCAGGAACTATCTAGCGATTCGGGGAATGAGTGGCTTGCGGGTCTTCGTGACAGCAACGGCTGCGCAGTCGGTGATGATGTGAAACGGCTTCCCCAGGAGATACAGCTTGAACCTTTCGACTGTTTCCACAATAGCGAACACCTCCAGCTCATGGCTCGTATAATTCTGCTCCGATGTGTTGCATTGCCGGCTACCGAGTTCCACCTACCGTTTCCCATGCTGCTGGCATCGGTATGGACTTGGTGCGCTGCATCTGGATCGTATATTTTGAGGACTGGTTGGCTCGCTAAGGCCTCCTTTAATTCGTTGAAGGCGACGTCCTGTACGTTGGTCCGTTCGAACTTAGCGTTTTCCTCCGCCTGTAATAACTTCGTTAGTGGTGATGCTTTCGTGGCGGATGAACCGGTGGAAGTAGCTTGCCAATCCCAGGAAAGGTCAAACTTCTGGTACGTTCGTTGGCACTGGAAAGTTGCGTATCGCATCCTTTATGATGTCACCGGGTGAAATTACTGCTTCCGGGACAGTGTGTCCTAGGATCGTAAGTTGCGATGCTAGGAACTTGCGCTTGTCTAGCCGGAGTGTTATCCCGGTTCCCTCCAGCAGATCCAGAAATTCGGTTAGCGTCGTTACTGATTCCTCGACCATGTTGGTTGAAATGATGATTTCGTCTACATATGCGCTTATGCTGTTTTCCATTCGCTTTAATATGGACGTGATAACTCTTTGGAATATGGCGGGCGCATTGACTAGTTCAAAGGGCATGCAGTTAAATACTCGTACGTAATGCTCGTTGTTCATCACAAATGCGGTGTATTTCCGTAAGCTCTCGTCTATGGGGATTTGGTAATACCCCGCCACTAAATCTAGCGTTGTAAAGAGCTTTCGTCCGGACAACCGCGATAGCTGCTCTTCCACGGTCGGCATCGGATATCATTCTTTCACGGTGAATACGTTTAAGGCACGATAATCAACGCACAATCGGTCGCTCCCATCTACTTTCTTCACCATCACTATGGGTGCTGCGTATTCCGATTCATTTTCTCGAATGGTGTGGCTGAGAAGTTCTTCAATTTTCGCGTCAACCATTGCCCGTTTGGCGAAAGGAATTCGGTGTGGTATGTCACAACCGTGGTGTAACTACGAATTGCAGGAGCTTTGGAAATCAATTATAACGTTGCTTAGGAGAGCATTGCAGACGATTTTAGAGCCTGGTTGGCGGAGCTGCAGTAACACGGAAGGCGATGATGAGAGAAAAGTGAGGGACTCCAAACGGGCCTCTTATATGCAGTCTTATAAGGCGACTGTAGGGATGCAAGACTTTACAAAGCCCTCAATAAGAACCGCACTATTGAGTAAGACTCAATTCAGAAACCTGATGAAAAATCTGTATTCCTCCGAAAATCTAATGAAGACCCAGTTTGGATGTAACCAGTTCATCCAACAGGAAAACTTAGCCAAATTCCTTGTGCCGCCACAAGAAGCAACAAGGAGCAGCAAGGAGAAACGAGGCAAGTGGTTACATTGAATGGGATTCAACAAACGCTGGACTCCAGCGATAAATTTAAATCATCGGTCTCTGATGGCGTTGTCCAACTAGTTGATGCTGTGTCTGAGAAAGATCGGTCGACAGGAATACCTTTGGAAGCCAGCATTTTTCGAGGATATGGAGGGCGCCACGAAGTTCCTTCTGGACATGACCCTGAGTGAATCTGGCTAAGCATTGGACAATGAACTGGAATTCATGCTTTGCTCGTTTGGACCTAGTTGCTTTGCACAGTAGCACCAAAGTGACACTCGTGCGTGAACGGCTCCAATTAACTATCATACCACCTCCGTCCCGGTAAAACCTTGGTAGGTTCCGTTGAGACGGACTCCCGATTAGTGCTACTCTGGCTTTGGGCATTTGTCCTCATCAGGGCTTGCGCCAACCCTCGCATGGCCTCCTTGCTCTGCAAAGATAACCATGGGACCACAACGGCGACCACAGACAAGAACGGAGGTAGCGGCACCAAGGGGGGACCCAATAAAACTGGAGCGATTTGAACTAAAACCCCCTAAAAACAGATAAACAAAATCCAAAAAAAAGGAAGTAAACATATGAAAAACGACGACATAACAAGCGGCAGTAGCCAAGATGTTCACGGCACATCGGGAGCGGTGCTAACGACAACAAAAACGACAATGAATAAGGATGAAAAACGGAGATTAGTGGACAGTCTTGTAAAGACTGAGATTCCTGCAGCGTTCGGGCGCAGCAAAAAAATGATGCGAACGCCTGAACGTCCTAAAAAGGACGCGCCAGATGTTTGAGCACCGGGAGCAAATATCAAGAACTACGAGAATTCAATGTATACTGGTGCGATCGCTACCGAAGAGGTCGAAGTAAGGGTCTTAACCAACAACTCTGAAGTCCACAAAGTTATCACGGCAGGAAAAGAAAGGAGTGGCCTAGCAAATAAAGCGCCATTGTGTGATTTCACCGCCACCGTCGCAAATGTGGCTGAAGTACTGTACTCAGAAACGCAAGCTGATAATCTCTCTTAAGAAAGGAGATCATAAAGTACAATTCCCGTCCAGCGGCATCAAGAAGAAAGGTTAATCCGAAAAACGGGAGATGTTCAGGAAGAATAAAATCTGCATGCGACTCGCCGAAATCAGCAAAGGTGTAAAAAAATGGGCTCCTTAAACTAGATGAGCTCTTAGACTGCATAGGGCATTACCGGAGGAGCTGTTTAAAGGCCGAAGAGGACCAGAAGGCCGTAGAAGAGCACAAAGTTAAAAAAGTGCTGAGGGCTAAACCTGAGGGCACGCGCAGATAGCTACAAAATCAAACATCAATAAAAGAATGGAGTCTGGCCCAATCGAAGGAAATTAGAATAAAAGAAGTAAGGGGGAGACACTTGATGGGAGTAGAACGCTAAACCAGGGGTTTCACACAGTGTGACAAAAGGAACAAAGAAAGCCGTAAATAAATTTCTTCAAAAAGTGCCAGAAAATAAAGTTCCTACGGACGCCCAACAAGGCGCAGAGGTCAAAAATATAGAAGCACTCTGCGACGCAGTAAAGAAGTTCCTCGGCAAAAGCCCAACTATAGCCTCGATGGAAACGATCGAAATAAGAGACATTGACTGCGTGGTGGACTTAGCCGAGGTGGAAGAGGCCGTCAAAAGGGAGCTCTCTAGGGTGAGCAATATTAAAACGGGGCTGACAACAGAAAACCATAGGGGACACCGCATGGCCATTACTGACTTGAACGAAAAGGCCGCTGAAAATTTCTGAATTAGGGCAAAGTAAGAATAAGGTGGGGCGTCTGCAGGAAACGGTAAAGAGCAGCGCCTCTTCAATGCATCAAATGCCTTGGCTTTGGTCACAACGCGCAAGTATGCAAAGGGCCCGAAAAGGGATTTTTTATGTTACAAAAGCGGTAAAATGGGAAATAAAAGAAAATAGTATACAATGGAGGCACACTGTATCCGGATCTCAGGCACGTTTTGGGATGAAGAAAATGTCGGGTTTTCCAGGAAGCCCTAGTCGAGGCTTAATCAGAACTTCGATTACCCGTACTCTGTCGGTAAACCTACACCACACTTCCAAAACCCCAAAACCTGATTTAGCTGTTTGCGAGGGAGATGAAAGCCGACTTTTTGGTGCTGAGTGAGAAAAACCAGGATAAAAGTTTTGCACCATGGTATCCTGATGAAACTGGTACTGCCACCATCTGGGTTGGGATAAGTGATTTCCAAGCGGAGGGCACAGGACGAGGGGATGGTTTCGTGTGGGTTTGGTGCTTAGGGGCCACATTTTTTAGTGTACATAACTCCAAACGAGCCGATATAATTTTCTAAGCCTAGCTTAATGCTTTGAAGGGCACTGACTTGAACGCAGATAGCATCGTGCTCGTTGGGGGAGACTTCAACGCTAAAGCAATCAAATGGGGTACGCCTGTAAAAGATCCACGAAAAAAACGAATCCTAGCCGTATTGGCTGCGAAGGAATCATACCGGACGTGACATTCAACTCGGAGTCCTGAGTACGGATGATAGACAATTGGAGCGCATTAGAGGAATACTCAGCGAGTGTCTATCAGTACATTCTACTTGAGATCAGAGATGTTGACTCCCGACGTCTTTCTAGAATTGGGTGGAACATTAGAAGGATGGCCGTCGAGAGGTTCGTTCAGGTGCTCACGGCAAGTGCTCCGCTTTAGGGAGATTCGCAAGGGACTGAAGAACTGGTAGCTCAAGACGTGGTGGAATCAACTATGAGCATCATCACGACTGTTTGCAACGCTTTTATTCCTCGTCGGAGACCCCGGCACGACAAGCCCCCAGTGTACTGGTGGTCGACTGAAGTCGCTGGAAAGCCAAGGGAGTGTCACAAGTTGCGGCATGAGGCTCAACGGGCACAAAACCGTAACGAGGCGTGCAACCGGATAGCAGCATATAATTCGGCCAGGAAATGCCTTTGAAAACTGATTAACAACTTTAAGGCTCGCTGCTGATAAGATCTAACGTGAACAAGGATCTGTGGGGCGTTAAGATAGATATGCGGAAGTTTGGTGCCCAACGGAAGCCTTGCATACATGATGCGGAAAAAATGGACGAAACATCCTGTCCGAGTTAATGCTGTCCACGGCAGAGGAACAATCGAGTCCTCACTCTTCAAACAGCCAGGACTGGAAGAGGCAGCCTTATCATTAAAAATAAGGAAGGCTCCAGGTCCAAATGGTGTTTCAGCTGGGGTGCTGCGACTTGTCTATTACCATTGTCCTGTCTTGCTGCTAAGTACATTTAAAGATTGCATATGGTACAATGGAAGGTGGCGAGGCTCGTGCTAATCAACAAGGAGGGGGGAGATTCTGGATCCCCATCAGCATACTACCCGTTATGCATGCTAGACACGACTGGGAAAGTGTTAGAGAAACTTATCGAAGGAAGACTCACTGACGTGATTCGGCAGTGCAGCTTTAGAACAGGTTGCTCCACCATTGATGAGGTATTGAGCGCGGTCCGAAAGGCAGAGGCATACAACCGCACCAAATGATGGATTGCTCTGTAGGTGACACTGAATGTAGGGAACACCTTCAACTCCGCTATGAATGGACATTCTGGATACGCTGGAAAACTCTTTCAAGTTCTATAATATCTGATGAAACGTCTGAGGGAATACCGAAGCCTGCTTTATGACACGATACAAGGCCAACAAAGGCTGGAAGTTACATCGGATATTGCTCAGGGAGCTATACTTGGTGTACACCTGTGGAACGTGTCTAATGAAAGTTTACTGAGACCGGGGATACCAGATGAGTCACGCTTGGTCGCCTATACGGATATTGTTTAGGCTCTAGTCGCTGGATGCACCGTTGAACATGCGCGACTTAGGCTAGGTATGCTACTGCGCTAAGTGAGAGACTGGATGACTGCTCGCGCGTTCAGTCCAACATTAGGGAGTGGCCACCTTGGGAAAGAAGAGAATCCCTAGAGTAAGGAGTATTAGAGACATTTTAATCGAATCAAACCCAGCGGTAGACTACCAGGGATTACTGATTTACTTGAAGATCAATTTCTCTGAGCGAATCAGGGCAGCGAATCAGGGCAGCTGCTTTGAGCGCATCGGCTCTGAGGTGGACTTATGGCCTATGTACAGTGCTACTGTACGGAGCAGAGGTATGGGGCGATGGTCTCAGTAAGAAGGCGTACCGAAAATGCTTGGCACAGGTACACAGAAGAAGAGCACTGAAGATTGTATCTTCATATCCAACAGTTTATGATGCGGCAGTGAGAGTTATTGAAGGCGTGATATCCGTTTCTTTCCTTGCTAAAGAGCGTCACTTTAATTACCAGTGTCGAAACGAGGACATAAAAGAGACAACTGCTCGCGAGGAGAGACAGCGCTCACTCAACGATTGGCAGCAGTCTTGGGTGAATAGCACGAAGGGGAGATGGACTGCGGCGGCTCATCTCGGATTTGAGACCGCGGCTGAATCGAAGGCATAGTGAGACTGTCTTCTTTCTGACCTAATTTTTGAGCGGGCATGGGTGTTTTCAGCCTTACCTGCACAAGATTGATAAGCCACGTTCCCCCGACTGTAGATTTTGACCAGGAGAGGAAGACGATGCCTGCAACACATTTTTTGCACGCAGAAAACGGAACAGACTGCGACATGACTTCTACAAGGAAGCAGGAGAGCTCGCCCGGATAGTATGGTCGCGGTGATGCTTGAATCGGTTGACAAATGGAACCATGTAATATATTAAGTTCAGGCAGTCCTAAAAGATAAACATGGCTCATAGCAGTCAGGGCTGGGGAATCATCTATCTAGCAATTCCCCTTCCTTCCTCCCCTCCCACTGCACATACAACCTATTGGTCGTCTTAGCTTGACAAAAATATCTTGATAGATATTTTAAATATCTTTATAGATATTTTTGAAGCCAGAGGTTCTAAAAACATAAACTCTGTTCACAACAAGTTCAGGTGAAAAAGCGAAACTATGCCAAGTTTAATAAATCTACACTAGAAATAAGCCAACAACACAAAAAGGATTGGAGAGATTTCAGTGTAAATTAATGTTCAGGACACGAATAACTACAATAATTCGTCATCTTAACATGTTGAGCCGTCTATTTTATTGACAGTATAATCGGTGCTTAACACTCGTATTTTGAGATTGATGAGAATGATGCAATGTCTTTATTAAAAGAAACCGACTTTTTTGATTTTCGTCTTATTCTTGCCAGCATAGGAACCGATGTTATTAAGAGAATATTGAATACGTAAATCGGTATTTGTATTGATCCTCGATGGCTTTCTTGTATGAAATAATGGCAATCCTTTGAAGTCCTGCTGTCGTGTCTTCTGTATGTCTTTCGATAGCGTACCAATTGGTAAGAGTAGACTGTTTATTATGTCTGGACACTGGATCAATACCTTATGTACTATTACACTCATGCTCTACCATTTTTACAGGTCGCTATATATGTATTTTTTCTGTCTACAGATAGCGTATAACTGTTGGCTATAGTGCTCAATATTATAGGTCTAGATGATGATGCCGATTCTTTCATGCGTTTCAATTTTTTGAAGTAGTAGTGGATGCTATTTCTACAATCTTCGCAGCAGCTCTCTTTCCTAATAGTTGTAAGGATTTCGGAGATGCTTGCATTAAATGAGCCGAGTCTTGTTTCGCAACTACTTGTCTAGACTGAGCGCGTTTCGAGCTACTTTGAAAACGTTTTCTTGGGGTCCCCTCTTGTTGTTTTGGAAGTCGTCTCAGAAATGTTTTTTCGCTGATATATTATTGATAAAGTCAATGGTTGCACTATCCAGTCTTGATATTTTAGCTATAATTTCTTGTAGGAACGATGGAAAGAACAGTATCTTTAAAACATATTGCTGACAAGAATTTCGACATCACTCTCCAAAGCCTGTTTTTCTATTAGCTCCTTAGGAAATTGTATGGATATATATATTCAATCAAAAAACTAGACCACTGCAAGTATTCTTATGCAAATGCAAAACAAAAGTTCCTTTCTAGATATTATTCTTCGATCAGACGCTGCCTCCTCAGAGGAACGACTACCTGCAAAAATAACATAGAATTTTATCAGAAGTTGCGGGTGTTGCCACGTACATGTATCTGTTTCAAAAAGTCGTGGTGCCATTCTTTATAAAAAGGGCACAATTGACGTGACTCCGCGTGACACGAGAACTTTATCAATGATTTTTTTTCAAAAATACCGTAAAAATCTCTGACTTTTTTCATTACCCTTTTTAAGAGGAATATGTTTCGTATCATGTCAAAGTGATATAAACTGAAACTGCTTACCACAGGCTTCAATTTCTATATTAGAAGTAATTGGTAAACTTGTGTAGTAAAAAAATATTTTCACTCAAAAATCACACACTAGCAGTCGCTTGGAACAACGGTTAGAATGAAATTGATTCCGAACGGATTTCGACCTGCTATTGTTCACGCTCCGCGGCTCGAAAGGCGCTATTGGCTATCTATTGTGTCGACGAAGGTTCAACCGTGATTTTTGAAGTTGAATAACGGGATTTTTACGTAATGATAATGTAATTTTTCCAAGCTAGCTAGGAACAAAAGGCTGCATGTGCGCTGCGGGAGTGATCCCCTAGCTTTAAGGCGCCTCACGGCTTGGCAAAACGAGATATATTTGTATCAAATAAGTATTTGGTAGGTCTTGTTTAGCCTAAGAGTAAGCACTTTTATGCGTTTCGCCGACTTTTAGGCCGAGTTAGAGCTATTTTTAAGGTCATGAATGACAACTTTTAGCCCATTTACTCTGCAAATTGGTTGAAATTATTAATCGGGCCTGGTTTGGGACAAATATCTTGCATAAAGGCCATATTTAGGTGCTGTTTAGGGCTTGTAAAATATATGACTTTGACAACATTTTAGGCCCACCAAATTGTCGCTGACTTTAAGTAAGCATACGATAGTATTGATCGTAACGTACTGTACCAAATAATGCTTTGCTTTGGCATCCCAGCCAAATTAGTCCGTCTTACCAAAATGAAAATGACGTACCAATAACTAAATCGCCGATGCTTTTGACAAAAATATCGGACTAAAGCAGGGAAATGGGCTGGCTCCATTGCTATTCAATTTGGCTCTGGAGTACGTCATAAGATATCTACCTGTCGATACACGAATTACATTACTATTTAAGTCGAGTCTAGTAGCAGCCCATGCGGACGACATCAACATTTTTTCACGGTCATTAACATCTGCCAAAGAACTATTCTTGAAACTCGACATCGAAGCAAAACTAGTAGGGAGAGAGAATAAAACAAAGCTCATGACACAGTCGAGGAAAAATACCTCAAATACACAAAATATTACACTTGGCGAATACAGTATCGAAAATGTGAGCGAATTCGTGTGTTTAGACGCCAAAATAACGAGTACCGCTTATGAAAGAGACGAAATACTCCGAAGAATACAGCTTGCAAATAAAATATTTTATTCAGTTTTGACGATTTTGAAGACCAGCTGCATACACAGGAATACAAATCTGTGATTAGACCTATATTATGCTATGGGTGTGAAACATGGACACTAACCCAAGCATCCGCAAATATATTGAACGCCTTTGAGCGACGGGTTCTGACGCGAATAATCAGAGCGAAGGTTGACGGGGACCAATGACGAATTCGATCCAATCATGAGTTGTATGAAATTTTTTATGAGCCGGAGGTCTCACCGATTGTAAGGCTGCGGAAGTTACAATGGGCTGGACATATAAATCGTATGGACGATCAACGGACACACAAGAAGGTATTTGTTGGGAGAACCGAAGGGCGAAGACCAGTGGAGAAACCGGGGAAACGCTGGCCTCACTCGGTCGACGAAGACAGTTCATTGCTGCTCGGAATTCAAAATTTTAGGACGCGGTCAATGCACCGAGACAGTTGAAGGCGGTCATAATCCTGAATGACTGGGAATTGTATTGATTTGCACCTAACACGCCTATTGGAAGCCTTTAAATATTTTCCAACTCATTTTTGGTGTGTAAATTCACAACTTCTATCTCGTGCCTATGGCCTTCCGCCTGCCTATCATCCTAGTGACTGAGCCGCTTTGGATTTGGCTCGTTACATGGCCACCTTTAGTTGCTTTAGCTTTACAAAGTTGCGGTGACTTAAGGTGACAGGTTTTTAATTACTGATTCTGTACCATTTAATGCTATTGTCTTGAGATGTGGGAGGTAACAATTTTCTTCAGCAAAAAATGATATATGTTGTAAAAGGGAATTGAGCTTTAGTAGATGGACACAATCAAGAAATAGATGGCCTAGATCTGAAGTGGTAATAATGGTCATTTCATTTGATATTCATCTAATATTAGTAATTAATGAATTTTTGTTGCCTCTGGCCGGGAAACTATGCTTTCCATTAACCTTTGACATTGAAACAAGTATTTATTTGAGTATAGTTAAACAAATGTTTTGCGGAAATTTCATTTCAACTTTTCTCCTTGTACATTTCCAGAATGAAATCATTTTCAAATCAAATTGAACTACACATTTGCAGCAGCCAACCCTTGTACAAATACTTGGCTGGAGGATGTTTTCGTGGTCCATAATCAGGACAACAGCACAACCGACTGAAAATGTTTTCATTTCTCCGTTAAAGGATGCAACGGTTGAAAATGCACCCCAAGGTGAGGGTGGTTTGGAATCTTTTGGGGGTGAGGAAGAATGTGAATGGGATATCGTCTCTTTCGTTCCTCTCTTTCCGGCTTCACTATGAGACTGCAATGCGGATGTGAATTTCAATGAAGTTAAAATATGAGATATCACACTCACTCTACACTGTTTGGGCATCCTCACTATCTCGCACGCCCTACGCTGCTATCCACACATCTCTCGGCAGATATAGTTGGCAAATATGTACATAGATGTTTAAATATGGGTAAATTGAGTACGCACAGATATCCCAGCTGTCGTATGGCAATTAATTAACTTAAAATGTTGACGAGGCGCTACACGCCTCATATGTGTCTACATGTTACTATAGTTGGGAATGTGCAAGAGCCTCTAGTGTTACTATGCCAATTAGAAATGTTGCCAGAACAAGAAGCATCCTTTAGGCTTTTAGAGTGGATTTTGTCATTCTGATATGGAGCAGAATCGAATCGGTGTTGTGATGAGTTTTATATTATATCGCTTCAAAGTGTTGATGATGCTTTTCTAAAGCAACAGATCACAACAACAAAGACGCAAAGGTGAATGTTGATACAATTAGTATTGTGCCCTCATTTTCATCTTTATGAGAGCTATTATGATGAAATTAATTGCATAGCAGTTACTTTATGAGGCGGACGATCTTTCAACGATCTCTTTCTCCATTACCTTGAGCATATGTGCATACAATGTCAAAATGGGAAAATTGTTATGGGAAGAAGTTATAGCAGAAAGTGTTGCATTTACATAGCGTTTTTAGCATTTAAGTGAATTGCGGTAGTTCCATTACTACTTATGATTAAGTTATAAAGTCGTTTAAGTGAGTTTTATTTATCGCAAAAGTACATTTAGCAGAAAATTTATGTTGTTCAAGTATCAATTTCACTTTTAAACTATCACTTGTGAAAAAGTTCATCTTTGTAGCGCTCTTAGATTTTTCCCATTTTACCAAAAGACCAAAACACTTACATTTCAGTCACTCAACCATAAAATCAATTACATCCGTTCATTTTTATCAGTAACTCTTTCCAGCCAATGAACCAAAACCACACATTTCCCATTTCGCAGTTCCAACTCAATATCAAGTTGGGGCAAACTTTTCAACAACTTTTAGTGCTAATTGGTGCAAACTAATTCATTAAAATTGAGTTCAGCATGTACAAAAGTATACTCATAAGTATAACACACGCTCGAGCAATAGTTTGATAACATCGCAACATAGTGAATAGTGTGAATTCGAACATTCTACTATACATTGAAAACATTAAAGAAGTTTTTTTTCTCGGTCACTTATCCGTTTAGTTGTGTGTAAGTTCACTTTTAATTAACACTCGATCACCAACATCAAATTATCGCGACCATATTAACTGGTAGTTTGTAAAAGAGGTTATCTGGGTGTGAAATTCAATTTCAATTGCGAAATCCACTGAAAGTAAGTATGGCTGAATAAACTTAAATAAGTACAAGCTCCTCATACGAAGCATACATGCTGATATGGGCACTTACAATAACATCGAAGCAGAAGTATGGAAAGTAAACAGAGAAACCGATATTTGTTTATCGCGTAAAACTTTAGTTTTTGCTATCACATGTGAACAAATAATTCAAGGCCAAAGACAAAAAAATAAAATTAAATAATTCAAAATGAGAGTGGAGATAACAGGTGAATGAAAAATGTCTAACCGCGACATTGTAGATATGAGGGAATTACCAACATGTACTCACTGATAAGGGGATTATATTTAGAATCATCAATTACAATCACTCGTTTATGGTTTTTGCAATCAGACAACGAGCGTGAAAATTGAAAGTAGTGGAAAATGTTTTCATTGAAAACTAGAATGTCGATCAAATTAACATAAATCTCTGTTGACACCACCATCCGAGAAGGTAAATTCCTTATGGTTGCCATTAGATTCCGATAAGTAAAGGGGTTTGCACGCTGCGGCAGTTTTGATAGAAAATTTCCTATAATTATATTATTATTGTATTAACAGAAGAGACTGTTTAAAATTTTTTATATAGGTATGATTTAATTTAGAATACTTAACGCATACGATTAGTATTCATGTCAAGAGTCTATTAAATTTAATTTACATCTAGCTTGTCGAAAAGCCACAAAACCTAAAAAATCGTACATTTGGATGGCCGATATTTCGAACCTTATCCGCAAACAACCTAAAAACTTAAACATTCGATCTTCAATAAGATCTGAGAATTGGGGTTCATAAAGCTTCAACAAAATTTGTAGCTTCTATGGACATTTCGACCAGACGCCATTTTGAAATTTGAGAGCCAATTTTATAAACTTATGTTATTTACTCGTACTTCTAATGCCAACAATGTTCCCTATTTTGGCTGCTTTTGAAATAACAAATAATGCTAGTTTGTTGGCTTTTTGTCTAATTAATGATTGTGTTGAATTTCAGCGAAATTGGAGCCTAACTTTCTTCTGAAAAGAAATGATTACTTTATTCTTTTTGTTTAAAATGGCATTATTTACTATCCAACTCTAATTATACTTCGCAAGAAAGCGTAACTTGAATGAAGACTATATAAGACTCATTTCCATTGAAATTCGGTGAAAACGTGATCGCGTAAGGAGCAAAAAATTGAAAAAAGGTCGCAACTTTTACCCAACGCCATTTTGAAATCTGTACTTGTCTGAAACAATATATTTTTGTTTTTTGTGGTAGGGAGGTGAATGCTATTTATGCACAGAGTGTGGGACTCCCATGCGCGACTGGACCACCCACTAAAAACCTCCCCTGTCAACCTGAGAATCCAGCCTGGAACCGTTTACTTGGGGCCAGGTCTCGTTTTGTTACGCCCTGGGGCGCCTTCAAGCTGCGGAGTCCCTTTCCTAGCGGGAGGGGACCGGGGTAGAGGAAATGCCAGAAGAGCGATCCCCCCGGCCCCAGCGCCTCCGGCTGCTGTGAGTCCCTTTTATATTTTAGGACTCCCCGAGCATAATGTGCCACCTGGTTCCATTTGCCAACCGATTCGAGCATCACCGCAACTATATTATCCGGGGTGAGCTCTCCCGTCTCCTTGTAGAGTTCCCTTCGCAGCCTGACCCATTTGGTGCACGCAAAAAATGTGTGACAGGCATTGTCCTCCTCTCCTGGGCAAAACCGACAATCGGGGGACTGTGACTTACCAATCTTGTGCAGGTAAGACTGAAAACACCCATGCCCTTTTAAAAGCTGGGCCAGATAGAAGTCAGTCTCACCGTGCCTTCGATTTAGCCATGGTCTCACATCCGGGATGAGGCGCGCAGTCCACTTTAGCGCAATTCACCCAAGACTGCTGCCAATCGTTGAGTGAGCGCTGTCTTTCCTCGCGGAATACCATCTCTCTCTCCTCCTCGTGACGACGCAGGTAAATAGCGCGGCGCTCTCTAGCAAGGAGGCCGACAGGTATCACGCCTGCAATAACCTTCACCGCCGAATCGAAGACTGTCGGATACGAAGATGCACTCCTCAGCGGTGTTTTTCTCTGTACCTGTGCCAGGCGTTTTCGGTAAACCCCCTTACTAAGAGCGTCGCCCCATACTTCTGCTCTGTACCGTAGCACTGACCCTACAGCACTAATCAAGATACGTCTTCTTGATGGGCTGGGTCCCCCTACGTTGACCATAAGTCGACTCAGAGCCGATACTTCCGAAGCAGCCTTCTCAACCGTTGCCCTGATTTGCTCAGAGAAACTCATCTTCGAGTCGATCAGTAGCCCCGGGTACTGCGCCGCTGGCTATGATTCGACTTGTATGTCTCCAATACTGATCATCCTTACTTTAGGGATTCTCTTTTTTGTCAAGATGACCACTTCGGTTTTCTCCAGTGCTCAACTCAGCCCGCGAGCAGTCATCCAGTCTCTCACTCGGCGCAATTGCATACCTAGCCTAAGTTGTGCTTGTTCGACGGTGAGTCTGGCGACCAGAGCCGCAACATCATCCGCATAGCCGATCAAGCACGACTCATCTGGCACCTCCAGTCTCAGTAGCCCGTCGTAAGATACGTTCCATAGATCCGAGCCAAGGATGGATCCCTGGGCAACACCCGATGTAATTTCCATCCTTCGTTGGCCCTGTGTCGTGTCGTAGAGCAGGCTTCGATCCTTTAGGTATTCCCTCAAAAGCCGCATTAGATATTCTGGAACTTGAAAAGAGTTTTCCAGCGTGTCCAGTATATCCACCCATCTGAAGGCGTTCCTAACGTCGAGTGCCACCAACAGGACGATCCGTCGCTTGGTGCGACTATGTGCCTCTGCCTTTTGGACCGCGCTTATCACCTCTGCAATGGCATCAATGGTAGAGCGTCCTGCTGTAAAGCCAAACTGCCGAGGAGATGGGCACGAATCGCGTCAGTGAGTCTTCCCTTGATGAGTTTCTCTAGCACTTTCCTAGCCGTGTCTAGCATACATAACGGGCGGTATGCAGACGGCGGTTCGAGATTTCCCTTCCCCTTTTTGATCAGCACGAGCCTCGCCATTTTCCATCGTACCGGGAAAACCCCGTTCCGAAGGCAAGCGTTGAATGTGCTGAGCAGCAAGTCAGGACAATGGTGATAGACAAGCCGCAACACCTCAGCTGGAACACCATCTGGACCTGGTGTTATGCTATATAGAAATGTCGACAATCGTTTAAACATTCGCACTCCGCCAAGTGTTATACGGTCAAGCACATACACCCATTGTCATCAAAACATGTACTTGTCGACCAACGGCAAGCGAAAAGACTTCATAATTCGCTTTACATAAGCCATAACATTAGCGGCGACGACGACTATGTACATGAGAAGCTTCGGGGTGTGCTTCCAGCGGAGTGACACTGTGGAGAGAACAGAAAAGCTAAACAAAAGCTTTTCCTCGCCTGATTTCTCCAATTCCGCCAGTTCGCCGCAAAAGTTTCACCATGCGAGCAAGTGAGACGGAGCGGGGAGGAAGAAGCTTTCGTGGAACGAGAGGGCACGTTTCGACTACTCAGCGAATTTAGGGCGAATTGAGGCCACAGAATCGTTTAAAAGCAATTGATCGAGCGAGAAGCAGGGAGTAGTCACTACAACAGAAAAGCGGTGTTCGAGCCAGTCGGTGTGTAAAAAGTAATCCGTTCGTACTCTTGAAAGTTTCGTTCCGGTGCAACTGCGGAATATCTTCGCTAATTAGTTAGATGGTGAGGTGTAGGCTTGAGCCGCGAACCTCATTCGGCTTGAGGGCGTTTTACGCTGTGTAGCCACCATCAACTAACTCTACTTTCTTCCAGGCATGCTCCGTCCGTAAAGACACCGCCAGACGCACGGGTGAAGCGTGCCGAGCAAGGCGTATAGAGTGGAGCCGTGCCCAGGAGAATAGGAGCACCCCAGTAAGACCAACGCTCGCCAGCGTGTGTATCCCGACCTATCGGGTGGCAGCCGGAGTAACCGCAGCAAGCATCCCAGGTGCACGCCATCATTCGCCCAAGAAGAGTCTGGAGGAGGCACTCCGGGAATACACCAGGGCAGGCCCACGGCCCATCACCCGTGAGGAGTACTTGGCCAGATTGAAGGCGCCGCTGGACACCTCCGTCCGTGAAGTCAACTACGAGCGAAGGCGCGGCGGTCGACGGGAGCAGTTTCGGCAGCAGCTCCACGAATACAGGCGGCTCGCACGCATCTCGACCACCATAGCAGAGCGGACCCAGTGGCAGCAGAAGGTGACGGAGCTGCGGCGCCACATCAAAAAGGAGGTGAAGGATCGTCTACGCGCAACTAAGCGCGTCCAAGCAATTGTAAAAAACAAGACGATTACAAATAAATATTAATTAACTTTGAACTGGGTGTTTCCTTTTGGCAAATGAATAGAGTTTGAGGCAGTTAAGGTAAAATGTAGGTGGCGAGGCTGAGTAGTGCTCAAAGTACCAGAACAGGACATCCCCGAAAAGGCTGGGAGGATCCTGTGAGGTATAAAATATACAATATAACATTGGCACAGCCGGTTTTAGTTTCCGAACAGCTCTAGAACGGCAACTCGCTGTGGAGTAATCAATATAGTACTTACTAAATTGATGAATTGTTTGGAGCTGGAATCCTTTCCTTACACTCTCAATATAAGCACACTCATCCACGCATCCTGATAGCTTGAGCTTCATACTCTTGAAATTGTAGCCAAAACCACGCAGTTCGTGCTATAGAAACTTTAGGTCATTTCAAAAGAAAGGGTTGCATTGTTATATGTGCGAGATTAATGACCAGTCATTAACGAAAAAAAACGGTCAATATTTGTTACTGGGATTGCGCGAATGAATAACAAGAACGAATTAACAGGAGGAATTCACCAGTCAACTCTAGAGCAAAACGACGGGCTTGTATTACGAAGCGGTAGCACACTCTCAAGATGTTGTTTCAGTTCGAACCTACAGGTGAAGCGAGAACCCGAACCCACTGAATTAGACCCAGTTCTTGAACTAACTAATGCCTTTGATCATCTGCATACGTACCGTTTAGAACAGATTAATCAGTTCCGTGAACGAACAAAACAATTTAAAGAAGAGATTGAACATTTCGGTGGGGTCTCGCTAAACTCGACCAGTTTTTTCGATTTATCGTAATCATTGAAAACCCTAATTACGTCTCACGATTGGCTTTTATCATTTGGGGCGAGCACATCTTCAAACGCTTCCATTAATCTAACCGACTCTTTGAATCCTGTTTGTATGGTTGATAAACAACCGGAAGTTAAAATCCACCCAGTCAGTATGGCTGACTATGCAAAAGTAGCTAAGTTGATGGGACAAATGATCCCTGTGTTTTCAGGAGCTCCAAGGTCATCGATGGTTTTGGAACTGCAGACCTTTATTGGATGTAGCAAACAAGTTTGGAAGTGCCTAAATAGTCAGGAGCAAGTAGCTTTTATGCAGATTTTCCCGACCCGTCTTCGAGGAGAGGCATATCAGCAAATATCCTCTAGTTTTCCATCAACCTTAGAGGCAGCTGAGGAACTTTTGAATCGGGTGTTTTTGCCAAGGGGAAACTTATCAGGAATTGGTAACCGGGCTTATATCTGCCAAACACAGTCCCACGGAGACAGTGCTCGCCTACACATCACGCCTGAGGCAAATCCTTAAGCGATGTCAGGAGGCTGCAATTATTAAATATGGTCCAGAGGGAGGCAAAGTTGCGAATACGCAGCTGGAGGATTTCGCCAAGAATGTCTTCAAGAGTGGGGTTAACAACCCTCATCTTTACCAGTACCTTTTGTCCCAGGAAGCTACTACCTTTGAAGATCTAGTTACCAAAGGTTTGAATATGGAAAAACTACAGCAGGGGGCTTGCCTCTTTCAGGGCAATCCAACACAATTATATTCACAAATGCCGCGGGTACAACCTACTTTCAGTACTTGGATGCCCGACCAACATGCTTTTACTCCTCAGCAAGTTGGCTTCGCACCGAGTCCGACTACAGTATCTTACCAGTCACAGGTGGTGATGGCACCGGACCCGAACTCTGGATCAAAACCACCTAAATTTACAAAGAGTCCGAAGATCACTTGTAATTTCTGTCATAAGCGTGGCCATACTTATACAGATTGCTATAGCCGCAAAAATACTCCTTTCTGCCCAACGTGTAAAGAGTATGGCCATGACCAGAAAGATTGCAAGGCGAAGCCGGCTGCATTACCAGTCATTAACGAAGGCCCAAGGGTCTATAGTATCCAGCTCAAATGTGATTTTTGTGGTCGGAGAGGTCATGGTGTAGACGCATGTTTTCAGAAGAAAAGATGGGAGGCCAGGCAACAGGAAAACGAGGTGCAGTCGAGTCGAAAATCCCCGACTCGACTTCAGTAAAAACGGTGCAACATAAGAGCCAAGTCCGCGGTGGCAGGGTCGAACAGAGGGTAACCCAGAAAGTCACTGAAGGGCTAAACATGACAGATAATATTCGAGGAAAATCAAGCCTTGTTACGGCTTCTCTGCCATTAGATATTGGGAAACAGGGAGAAATAAAATTTACTATTGACACAGGGGCAGAGGTTAGCATAATTAGTAGGTCAGCAATACAGGATACTTGCCCGATAGATTCTAGTCATAAGCTTACTTTAGTGAGTCCGTTTGGAGAAGAAGAAACCCTTGGTACTACGCAGGGCAATTTCGAGCTCCCTACGAGACTTCCCTGCACTATACAAGTAGTCGACAAAATTCACGGGATGTTCAATGATGGTCTACTGGGAATTGACTTCCTGGCAAAGAATTGTAATGTGGAAGGTCCCACCCAAGCGCTAGTATTTCCTCGCACGGAAGGAAATGGCAATGAGTTCAGGGTCCCACTGGAGTCCCAGGGAGATGCAGTGGGATCGCCTCAGGCTTCGGTTAAGGTGTCGAATGGCGCTGACGCGTTATCCATAGGAGTAACTGAGGATGTGAACTGCAACTGTGAGGAAGGGACAAATATTAACCAAATTGGTTCCGATGGAACCTATCGAGTCATTTTCAAGGAGGCCATTTCGTTGTTGCCACGGACACAACGGTTAGTGAGGGTCCCGATCCAGTTGGGTCAGGAAAAGCTTTAAACCGCAAGTTCTATAGCGGATGGTGTTTTCCTGGCTAATGCCCTCCTAAGTCCGGTCAGCCCTGTAATAGGTATTATGAACTCAAACGAGTCATCAGTCACATTTGAACGGATTGACTTAGAACTCGACAGTTTGGATGAATACTTGGTAGATAACCTAGAGGCTACAAATAGGGAGGTGCAGGCCCAGCAGGCCTCTTGCAGGAATACCCCAGTGAAACATATAGGTGGTATATCGGCAACTGCCGAGGGGCCAAAATTTAAGGGAAATGGTCGTTCAGGTGATGAACCTGGTCCAACAAATTGGGGCCTGCAAGGCAACATTATACGCAACCCATTATTAAAACAACAGCTTACGCTTTATGAGCATATTAACTCCGAGGAAATTGGTGACCGACCAAGCACCTATAAATCAGAAAACGTACCGTTTGAGTCAGCTCCAGAAGGACATTATTAACGAGCAGCTCAAAGTGATGTTGGACAGCGACATTGTCCAGCCAAGCAAAAGCCCTTGAAACTCGCCCCTCCTGGTTGTGCCTAAGAAGGCCGGGGCCGATGGGACCAAGAAGTGGAGAGTAGTCGTTGACTTCAAGAGACTGAATGAAAAGACTATAGGGGACGCTTTTCCATTACCCCGTATAGAGGATATTTTGGATCAGTTGGGGCATTCACGGTATTTCAGCACGTTAGATTTGGCCAGTAGTTACCACCAAGTCCTGGTGCAACCAAAAGATCGACCAAAAACTGCATTTAGCACCAGTTATGGGCACTATGAATTTAAGCGGATGCCTTTTGGTTTGAAAGGAGCAACAGCCACTTTTCAAAGACTAATGAATTACATACTAACGGGCTTACAAGGTTTTGATTATTTTGTCTACTTAGATGACATAGTGGTTTATGGGAAAAAGGTGGGAGATCACATCGATAAGCTACGGAAAATCTTTGTAAGACTAAGATTGAACAATCTAAAGCTTCAACCAGAGAAATGCCAGTTTTTACGACCCGAAGTGGTATATTTAGGGCACATTTGCTCTCAAACGGGTGCGCGGCCAGATCCGAGTAAGACTAGCTGCGTGCGGGATTTCCCCATTCCCACAACTGTGCATAGGCTACAGTCTTTTTTAGGTTTAGCCAATTATTATCCCTAATTTCTCAAAAATAGCCAAACCCCTTACAAATTTGTTGCGGAAGGATGTTCGCTTTACATGGACAGATAAGTGTATGGAGGCATTCCAGCTCCTTAAGAATTCGTTGGTAGAACCACCATTGCTGGCGTATCCTGATTTTACCAAGCCATTTAATCTTACCACTGATACAAGTAACGAGGCCCTGGGAGCCGTCTTATCCCAAGGAGAAATTGGTAAGGATTACCCCATAGCCTATGCAAGTCGAACCCTGAACAAGGCGGAGCCTTACTCACTTTCAGTGAAAGGACTGCCTTCTCGGGTTCCGGCTGTGTGAAGAGTGCGCACTCGACTGCTTTTTCACCATGGACAGGGTCAACACGGACGAGATGGGCGGAAAAGAGTGCCCACCCTATCTCCTCCATCTTTTCCGCATCATATAGTATATGCAAGGCTTCCGTAGGGAGCCAAGCTTCCGCATAACTAGCTTTTAGCCAAGGCCTACGGATCCTTGTTCATATTGTCCACTAGGTCTTGCCAGCAGCGAGCCTTACCAATGTTAATTAATTTGCGAAGGCATGTCCTGGCCGATATATATGCTGCCACCCGGTTGCATGCCTCGTCATTGTTTCGCGCCCGTTGAGCCTGACGTCAAAGTTTGTGACACTCCTTTCACTTTTAAGCGATTTCAGTTGACCACCAGTACACTGGGGGTGTATCTTGATTTTTAAATGCATTAATGCAACTAGCTCTGGAGCTAGACTTGATGCTGAAGCTCGTAAAATTCTTTCAAGTTTGAACTCACCAAAAATTCGTATTGCCAATCGAAAATAGTGCAACCTGATTGCATACTTATCTATGTTCGTGGCCGATAGTAGCTGACGTTGATGATTAATTGATTATATAAACATTATATGATAACTATAGAGTCTTAACACACTCTATACGAAAAAGTGTTTAAGTTTTTGTCTCACCGACTTTATTTTTCATCCGCATCTACAGAAAATAGCTTGGATGTAATTGCGTATTTGAAAAAAGCTTTCATTTGTTTTTTATCGATCCGTCTTTTAAAATTTAAATTAGCAAAAGATGGCACTTTGCGGCTTTTTAAGCTACGAAGAGCTCTAGCGCAGGCCTAGTGGGACGGTGGTTTTGGTGGAGATGGTTGATAGTGAACTGCTCCTGTTCGTTGGGATTCGGAGAGTGGAGTTTTTTTGAGCGAAATTCGGGTCCAGAAATAGTCCCAAATGGGTTGGTGTATCGCAGTTTGAGCTGCGTGAAGTGCTCAAATCAAGATTGCATTGTTTTTTGGAGAAAAAAAATAGGCGGATTGTGGTATTGCTCGGCTGAATGAATAAGAAGTGCATATTTTTTATATTGAAAATTCATCTGTATAGTGATACACGGGTTTGTACCCGAGGGAGTACTGCTTGGGATTTAATGGTGGAAAGTCAAACAAATGAGTGTTGGACGAAGTTTCAAATATCAAATGTATCTTCTTGGATATCATATTTTGTTGAAAATTATGCTTGGTGCCTTTCTTTTTGAATAATGCTGTTGATCTTGCATGCATTGATTGGCAAAAGTTTGAGTGTTGGACAACGCTCCGGAAAGGAACGTGTATTCGTCGCAGAAAATCGAAGCGGTGAATTTAGTGTCAAAGCTATGGATAAAACAACAAAAATTTATTGGGTAAATCTGATTTGCGTGCGGAATCCATCGAGTGATCGGTTCTTGTCTTATTTGGTCCAGTGTTACTACGGAATTTGTTTTTAAGCATTGGATCGCAGACGCTTTGAGGACAGTTTGATTGTCTAAAGTTGCGATCCAATTGCATTTTTCTGCTACTGTTTTAGCGTATTTATTTTCCCTACGGGTCTCTAAAATCATAGTGGGATAATATCTTCCCACCTGCGGAAGAATTCGAATCGCGCGCGTCTCCAATTATTACCCGCCCGCTGGCGTCCCCCTCCACTACTCTTACAAGGTTCTGGCCACAAAGAAGTACGAAAGTGGGAAGATAATATTCCACCGCACGTATCCAACAACATATAAAGCGGTGAAAATACGGCGGGTTGTTATTGTCACCAGTGGAAGCAGGATTGAAGTGGTCCAAGTTCGAATGAAGGTATGCATTTAATTATAATACCTAGTATTGGTTAGTGTATTAGCGTATTATTTTGTGATGATTTTGGCAAAAGAGAGCGTGAAAAAGCTTTTCTTGATTGTGTCGTGCCACTTCGGCTAACCTAAACTAAAAAGACCACTTTGAAAACAAATATTTTTCGGCGAACCCAAAGTGTTTTTTGAATGCCAAATATTTACAGATTGTATAAGTGGTCTAATCTATAATATTTCACCATAATAATAAAATATTATGTTTGCAAAAAGATGTTATTACCTGCGAAATGCGCCACCATAGCCTAAAAATACAGGTGTTTGTTTACATTGTAGTATAAGATACTTTTCTTGAATCTCACGCATTACAGACTGAAATCATTCATAAAATAAAATGAAAGCGACATTCTGAACCGATAATTAATTAAATTTTACCGTTAGTTTGTCGGTTGTGGGGATTTTGCTTAAAATAAATTTATTGTTTATATTGTGTATATGCGGGTGTTTTTTTCTTTATATTTTCTATGTTTGTATGCGGACTGCGTGTTTTCCTATTGTAAAATATAATTGCTTGAAACGTTATTATTATTGATATTATTAATTGCTACTTTATTTTTATTAACACTATTTTTTTTCTTTTTCAGAACAATATCCATATGTAAAAGACCACTAAAGAACAAGGGAATATCCCGAATCCTAGACGAAATTACAGACGGACAGGCCGAAAACTCCGAGTTGGACGGTGATTCTGACGCAGAGGATTTCATTCCTTGCCAACCCTCGAATGACGGCAGTGATCCTGGCTCCTAGCGCGGGTCATCTTGACGGAGGTCTACGCAGCTCTGCAAAATTTGGCGGAGAACTCTGATGACGATTTTGGAGAAAATACCGATGATTCTGTCGACGACCTCTAGCAAATGAATCGACACTTTTTCGTCTAATGAAGATTTTGGTGACGTTTCCAGCGATGATGGAGGTGGCGGGGATCATGGAAATGGTGGAGGTGGATGTGACGGTAATTGCACAGCTACGGGTCAGTCTTCTTTCAGCTGGACAGAATCTGGCACGGACCCTAATTTGTACAGCACCTTTTATTTTTCGGAACCTGGACCCGGGACCAAAAAAGGCGTTGATTTGAATTCCCCGTTGAAAGGTCTTCAAACTTTCTTGACCCTTGAAATTTACAATTTCATTGTGATGTAATCGAACTTATATGCTTCCTGAAAAGGTGTGGATCTCGGCATGACTGTTGATGAATGGTGCACTATGCTTCGCATGCTTGTTTTTATGGGATTCCATGTTCTACTGACCTTTCGATCTTACTGAAGCAAGTACGGTAACTTTCAAGTAGAGCGGATAGCCAAAGTAATGAATCAAAACCGATTTTTGAAATAACTGCGTTACCTGCACCTAAATGACAACCTCGAGATGCTACCTGGAACAAACCCTAATTCGACCGCCTATTCAAAGTAAGACCCCTAATCATACATTTTTAGAAAGTCTTTCGAGATGCATCCAGCCCGTCGCGATTTCTCTCCACCGAAGAAAGCATGGTAGGTTTCAAGGTGAGAGGCAGTCTAAAATAAAACATGCCCATGAAACCCACAAAACTAGGGTTCAAAGTTTGGGTTATGGCGTGTGCAGTTATCGGGTCGCTCTAGCGAAAAAAGCAATCAATGTCTCGGGGAAAGGGTTGTTTTGGATTTATCTACGATGCTCCGTAAATAAGGTTATTATCTATTTTCGGACCATTTTTTTATCGAGCTTACCACTGTTGAAACTTTTATAATCGTATAGGAGCACTTTTTTACGTGCGGTACCTTTACGACGAACCGAATTTTCTACACGAAAGAACAACTAAAATCCGAAAATTCGCCAATCGTCTTGTATTGGCAAAATCGCGACAAAAAGTAGGTTGCTGGCATCAATTCGATGCACAACCCAAGCAAGCAGAGATAGATTCTTCGAAGAAACATACGCGGCGAGAGTGAATCAGTAAACTGTCCCGAGTTTACAGCGGATTGCAATATTTTCATGGGGGAAGTCGATAAATTTGATCAGCTTATGTCGGTCTATCCGATCGCCCGAAAATCCCGTCCCTGGTGGGTGAAACTATTTTAAAATATTATTTCATTGACATGTCAATAGTCCATAGTTACATAATGTACAAGGAAACGTCGTTCCCGAAATTTGTTCCATCTCGATTTTCGCTCTCAATTAGACGACGAAATGACTGGTAATTTTTGTAACAAGAAACGCATGGGTTAAAGTCCCGGGGCAGGAGTAGGTAGGAAGAAACATCAATCCGGCGGTTTCTCTACTATTCAAAACGCAATCCGTTTGTCAAAAGTCGGAGATCATGTGCCTCAGAAGCAAGTGAAGTATCGTAGATGTGTGCACTGTAGTACCAAAACGAAGGAAAAGAGGAGCAACATGGTTTGCGATCCCTGCAATGTTGCCTTGTGTAAGGAGTGCTTCCAACCCTTTCATTCGTCACAGTAAATGTACATGTTTACACCTCATACGAGAGTTAGTACCGAGCTTACAGCTTTTGTTTGGTAAATGTATTTGGATTTTATCCCAAAGAAAAGTAACCGAGGCCAGCTTGATCGAATATTTTTTTAAGTATCGAAACTGGATGCGCATGGTTTTCAGTATGTTGCATGAATTTGTTTGTTTTAACGGATTGTAACCGAGGCCAGCTTGATCGAATGTTTTTTATATATCGAAACTGGATGCGCATGGTTTTCAGTAAGTTGCATGAATTTGTTTTGTTTTGACGGATTGTACGGATTGCGCTAAAATGTTTGATTTCTTTTTACAGCACTCAGCAAACGCACTGTTCGAATTTAGTGTATTCAAAATGTTGCTTCTTACATGAAATAAATTATTTTATTTCTAAGTTGTGTGTTTCTAATTTATCGACGCCTTTAACGCTAAGTTGGAGGTGGGAAAATAATCAACCAGTGCGCACAGCCAGAAGGTCGTTTCCCTAAACGGGCAATGGGATACTATTTTTCCACCGTCTTCTTAGCCTTCAACTGTCTTGGTTCATTGACCGCTTCCCCAAATTTCGAAATCCGAGCAGCGATGAACCGTCTTTATCGACCGAGCCAGACCAGCGTTTCCTCGGTTTCCCCACTGGTCCCCGGCCTTCAGTTCTTACAACGAATACCTTTTTGGGTATCCGTTGTGTGTCCATACGATTTATGCGTCCAGCCCGTTGCAGCTTCCGCAGTCTTACAATCGTTGAGACGTCCGGTTCGTCAAAAAAACTTCATACAGCTCATGGTTGTATCGAATTCGCCATTGGTCCATGTCTAGCTTCGCTCCGACTATTCGCCTCAGGACCCGTCGCTCAAAGGCGGTCAATATATTTGCGAATGCTTGGGTTAGGGTCCATGTTTCACATCCATAGCATAACACAGGTCTTATCTTAGATTTGTATACTTGGAGCTTTGTTATTCTCTGTATGCAGCTGTTCTTCAAGATCGTGCAAACTGAAAAAAATATTTTATTTATGAGCTGTATTCTTCGGAGTATTTCGTCTCTTTTATTATTTATGACTGCGTCATGAGCTTTATTTAAGTTTCATTGATTTGTAGCTCTACTAGTTTTGCATCGCTGTCGAGTTTCAGTAAAAGTTCTTTGGCAGTTGTTAATGGCTGTGACAAAATGTTGATGTCGTCCACATAGGCTACTACTTGGCTCGACTTGTATAGTAATGTAGCTCACGTATCGACAGGTATCTTACTTATGGCGTACTTCAGAGCCAAATTGAATAGCAATGGGGCTAGCCCATCTCCCTGCTTTAGTCCGATATTTGTGTCAAAGGCATCGGTGAGTTGGTTATTGATGCGGACTTGGGAGGTTGTCGACGTAATTCTCATTTCCCACCTCCTAGAACGTATTTCCCCGGTAGATATATTTTTTAAGGGGTTCGCAAAATAATTTTACAATACCCTACTAAAATCGCGTCTTGTCTGTCCGTGCGTCTGTGTGTCTCACAAATTTTTATCGTAAACGATATAAGCTAGAAACATCAAATTCTGTACGTAAGTGTAAACTGGTGCCCTCTTCAAAGTTCAACAACAAAAAAGCTATAAAGTCTTTAAGGGGGGTCTCCTCATATAGGGGAGTGGCCCCCGAAAAAAGTTTCGCAAAGATAGCCGTCATGGGTGTCAAATGAGAGAACTTGATGAGAACTTTTCAAAACAGGTATTTAACTGGAATTTTTTGCTTCAGGGGGTGCACAGGAAGGGGTAATATACGAAAAAATTGGTGTCCCCCCTCGCGATTGAACACCTGTGATCTGAACAAATTGAAAAAAATTATAAAGCCAGGTGTTTATGAGTACAACAACAACAAATACCTTAGAAGTCCAAAGTCGCTGAACTTTGTTAAGAGTATGATCTTCGAATTTCACATTTTCACCAATAAAATCATATCGGCACCCTTAAACTCAATGAAATCCGATATTTAAGTAGTCTTACAAAATCTCCTAATACTCTGCAAGTTCGATGAAAATCGAATCATATTCACGGAAGTTATAGCCATTTGAAATTTCTCCAAATACAACAAGAATAAAACACGATTATGGTATTTTGTGGACTTTCTATCCAATCAAACACTGCAGTTTTGATTTGATCTTCTTGAAATTTTCAAATAAGATTAATAACATACTTTTATTTTGGAATTCATGTTTTGACTGGTTTTTGTTAGTTTGCAACAAAATGGCGGTCGTTGAAGATAGATAAACAATGGATTTTCTGTTAAAAGTGCACATCTCTTTGACATATTTCGTTCGTTGCTGGTGACTGCATTTCGTAGCTTAGGTACAAAATCTTTCTGACATGAGCGTAGGTCTGTCTACACAGCTTGTTTTATTATTTTTCTGAGTGAATGGGTACCTTAAGGAAGCAAACGACCAATTCTTGCAAAAATTTAATGTTTTTCGGTTTTTTGCGCGTTAAAGGGTTAACAGCCTGATCGGAATCGAAAGTTTTACCATTCAAAAGGTTTTGAAGGGAGCGAAACAAATGATAGTTTATGGTGCTAAATCAGGGCTATAGGGTGGATGTGGCATCAGTTCTCAATTGAGCTCCATTAATTTTTGACGGGTTTTCAAAGAGGTGTGGGGTCTGGCGTCATCATGATGGAACATCAGGCCTTTGCGAGCGGGCAGTTCTGGGCGTTTTTTCTTGATTTCTTCGTTCAACTTCGATAGTTGACGAAAGTAGACATTCGAATCAATGGTTTGGTTTCTTGGAAGCAGCTCTTAGTAGACTATACCCTTATAATCCCACCACACAGAAAGCAGAATCTTCTTTTGGTGAATATTGGCTTTTAATGTATATTGTAGGGGCTCATCTTGCTTGGTTCATGATCGTTTTCGGACTATGTTATCGTAAGCAATCCATTTTTTACAATTCTTTTTTATCCTTTTAAGAAATGGGTCGGTTTGGTTACGATTCAGCGAAGAGTTGCATATGTTAATGCGTTTGGTGAGGTTAATTTGTGAGGAACCCAAACATCCACTTTGTTTACGAAACGAAGCTGTAGTAAGTGTAAGTAAACGGTTGAATTCGATATGTCAAACTTTTTTGCAATCTCTCAAGTTTTTATACGCCTGTGAGTTTCGATTAACGCCTTTATTTTGTCGTCATCAGTAGTGGTTGGACTACCAGTATGTGGTGCATCTTGCACATTAAAATTTTCAGAACGAAAGCGGGCGAATCGACGCTGACACTGGCGTTCAGTAAGGCAGTCCTCACCATAAACTTCACACAATTTTTTTCGAGCTTGCACCTCATTTTTTCCCTTTCGGAAGTAAAACAATAAAATATGCCGATAATGCTCACTTTGATTGTCTATTTTCAAGTTTATTTTAAATCAGCTGGTTATTTACAATTGACGCTCAGTTTTTGACTGAAGAAGTCTAAAGCCCAATCTTTAAAATCGTATATAATAATATAAACCACGCATTCACTACTATATCAAATATGCAGTTCGCGTCATCTGTGAGAAAAAACAAAATTACATGAATTGTGGCTTAACTGTTCTTGATCGGAAATACTCGTATGAACACACATTTGAATCAATTAAACGAATAAATAAAATAAATTGAGTCAGCTCATATGACCAAGAAAATGGATGGAATTGATTTATTTTAATGAATTCCTAATTGCGCTTATGGAGTGTCTGGAAACAAAACGAGTGATGGTTTTCTCCACGTTTCTTTGTCAAATTATTTAATACACTTCCATGCGATAATTTTCAGTTACATTCAATATTATCAAAAATGTTTGGTATGGATAGGTACTTAATAGAGCTTAACTCTTTCTCTTATTTTTCGATGGCTGGCTCTCTTATTCAGCTCTCGGGCTGTAATTAATTTTTACATTGCAGGATCTTTTGCCGGGACGGAGAGTCATCCCTTGTTGGACTCGCATCATCGTGATCCTGGGTCCGGTTGGGAGGGGTGCAAGGGAGCGGGCACTAGTCCCTTTTATCGTTGGTCACAAGGTCCCCCATCAAGGACGAGATCACCCCCCTGATCACGCACCGTGGGAGTTCTGGCCTCGGCCTTTTTTGGCCCAGATTATAGTAGATCTATTTAATTGTGCGCATTAAAATATTTTGGAGTGGGAGCTTGTGCTGGTGGAAAGAGCCCACTCCAAAAACAATACAGAAAATAGCCACCAGTACACGTACGCCTTGCCACGCAGGGAAATTCCGACTGAACCCAAACCTTTAGCTCGCTGAGGCAATATTCCATCGCTACTGTCCTTGACGGGCGATGAACATTCTATTTTCAATAAGCTGTACATAATGCTTTGGACTGTTACTTTTAATGGCAGAATTCTATTGAACAATTGATTTTCTAGTCTACGAGCATTATTCTGAAGTACAAAAATTTACCAGGTTCTGTCATCCTCTTTAATACGACTACAATTCATAGAAAATAAGCCTTAATTATTTGTTAGAAAATTTTATTGTTTGTTGAAGAGCTTAATTCAACTCAAATTGTTTGTAATTTATTTAGCTATAAGAATAACTTTGCAATAAAGCACGCCACGAGTTACACATTAAGAAATTGTTTTTTATCGAAAATCATCTGCTTGTGCTGGACCGTCATAAAACTCTATTCGAGATATTTCACAAACAGACACAACGCACACCCACTTTATTTAACGATTTTATTCCGAATAATATTTTATCGGGAGATTCTGCTGGTGACATAAGTAGAGAAGTTGTTTTCGAGCGATGAAAGGACATCCGGAATAATCCATTAACGGAAGACATATTTGACCCAAATGCTGGAATCCTAAGCTGAGGATTTTTGGGTACTTCGAAACATTCATGTTTTATGTACGTTTTTTGGTTTGCGGGTTTTATACTCTTGTAAAAAAGGACATCATACAAAAGGATCTGAAATCAATCGATTTCATTTGCATAGGAAATGAAGACTGGATTATTTTTTAGTATTATTTAGGGTTCTGTACTCCACAGAATACCAATTTGACTAACGTTAAACTTTCACGCAGTTCGATTCCATTAAAATTGAAACAATTACTTTCCGTTAAATCTTCTTAACATCCATTAACCATATTTTCCATTCATTTTCATATGCCCCAATTCATGTCACATACAAACATTTGCCTCATTCAATAGCTAACATCCAATTTGGCTTCTTCTGCTTCTCAAACGCCTAATTGGCTTCAAACTCAAAGTGAACCGAAAGTTTAAGTGTTTCATACATACCATGCTCGTCATATCATACATTCATATTTGTTTGTAATTTTGAATCTTGAGTTGGAATCAGAGTCAGTCAGCCAGCCAACAAGGAGTCAACCAGTCAGTCACCTTGAACTTGAGGCGAAAAGCTTGTTATCGTCTTACGGAGCATGCAGATTGTATATATAGTATGTTCATATTTGTACGTTTTTATGGTCGTACTTGCATGAATATTTTTGTTCTATGTGTCACAACTGACGAGTTCGTCGGTTGGTTGACAGATATGACAAAAATCACTTACACTTGGTTGAATGTAAATACGAATATGTACTCGTACTTGGAAAGCTTGAGGATGATGACTCTTTAGCTATGATGAAAAATATTTTTCATTTTTAATTTTTTGTTTTTTTTTCCTGACTTTACTTGACTATTGCTGCTGCATTGCAGTGAACTGACTGTGTCATCAGCTTGGATGGAATTTTGCAATATTCAATGTAAGAATTGTAATTTATAGTACGCGAAAGGGTTGTTGATTTTTCTAGTTATTTCATTTTTCAGACCATTCGCTTTGCCCTGATATGTCTTACGAACATTATTGGAAAAGGTTGCTTGAAGCAATTAAAAATGAAAACGAAATATCATGTGAAATTCAAATAGAAAATCAGGAAAGACAATTATGCAGATCGAGACTCAACCGAAAGCTAAAAAAATTTTCAAATTAGTCGAGACTTCACCTGCAACTCGCAGATCATAAATTCTTCAACTACCAACAAGTGCAGATAGAATCAAGCATGCAGAAAAAAAGTATAAAATTACAAAAAAAAACAAAATATTGGATGGTCTAACAAGTAGTTTTTTGTCACTAGATGGTGTTAGTTGACATATATCCGGCAATACTAATCAGATTGAGTCAAACTGACATGCGTTTGAAAGGTGACAGTTTTGTATTTCGTCATTCGTGTCAAAAGTTGTATTCGTGTAAAAATGAGTGAAATTTTTGAAAAAATTTCTTATATTTTACAATATCACTACGATCAAGGTGAGAATGCATCGCAGGCTCGTGAAAAAATTTGTGGTGTCTACGGTCAAGATACTTTATCAAAAGCTACAGCAAAGAGATGGTTCGCTCGATTTCGTTCTGGAAATTTTGATGTCAAAGATGCACTTCGAGGTCGACCGACCAATCACTGAAAAAGTCGATGAAATCTTACAAAAATTGAAGACCGACATATAAGCAGCCATGACATTGCTTAGGAACTGAATATCCATCACCAAACAGTTTTGAACCATTTGCGTAAGGCTGTATACACAAAGAAGCTCGACGTTTAGGTGCCGCATGAATTAACACAACAAATTTGATCGAACGAATTTCCATTTGCGAAATGCTAATAAAACGCAGCGAAATCGAGCCATTTTTGAAGCAAATCATTACGGGCGATGAAAAATGTGTAAGACACGAGAATGTCGTTCGAAAAGGATCATGATCAAAAAAAGGTGAATCATCACAAACGACTTTAAAGCCAGGATTGACATCGAATAAGGTTATGCTGTGTGTATGGTGGGATTGGAAGGGAGTTGTTTATCATGAGGTGCTAGAACCTGCCCAAACACTCAATTCGGCTCTGTACTGTCAGCAATTACCCAGATTGCAATAAGCAATTCAAGAAACTGACCAGAATCGATCAATAGAAAGGGCAATGTCTTCCATCATGACAATGCCAGATCACACACATATTTAATGACCCGGCGAAAATTGACAGAGCTTGGCTGCGAAGTTTTGATGCATCCGTCGTATAGTTCAGACTTTGCACCATCAGACTACCATTTGTTTCGGTATCTGCAAAACTTCCTAAATGAAAGGAAATTCGCTTCAAAAAGGGACTGTGAAAATCACTTGGCCAGGCCAAGTTTTTCGCCAATAAACCACAGAAGTTCTGCCCAGATGGAATTATGGCTCTACCCAAAAAAGGCAAAAGGTCATAGATAATAATGGACAATATGTTCTTAAATAAAATCCGTTTTAAATAAAAGAAATATTCAATCGATAAAGGCAAAAAAGGTTCAATACTTTTTAGACTTATCAATAATAAAAAAGCGAATAAAGCAAAACAATTGGCACTCATACGAGTATTGCTCAAAATAATATTGCTTTTTATTTACAGGCATTTTTTCAAAAGGAAATAATATTCTGTAGGAGAAATTTTATTGCCACTTGTTGAGTTATTCAAAACAAGAGCTAACATATTTTATGATAAGAAATTGAATATTTTGTAGTGAAATTTGTATATTCTATGAAGATTTGAATATCCATCACCAAAATTTTTGTTCGTGTCCTCTTTCGAGTGTACTAAAAAGTGTGTGAATGGAGTGCCTAAAATCCATCGCGAAAAACGTTATATTTTGAAAAGAAAGTGATATTTTAATTCAAAAACAATATCCGACCCCAGTAATCTGATTCAGCCTCCGAGGCTTTACTTTAAAGAACTCGCTGACATACTACCCACCCTCGATGGTGCAGCTGGTAATAATATGCCTAACGCTCCACTTACCTAAAATAGCAACGATTTGGCTCAATTAATTTCATGGGCGGTTGCGGATACCCTGCGAACGCAAGGGTTTGAAATCTTCGGTTCTATCATGAATCCAACCTCTGATGCAAGTTCATTACTTGATGTGCCAGTCGATGTTGGGAATAATGAAAGTTTGTCTGACATGGACAAGGTTCCCGACGTCGTCAAAAGCCTGAAAACATTCTCTGGGGAACCGGGAGAATTCAGCTCTTTGCGAAAAAGTGTCGACAGAAATTTAAAAATCTACAATCGCTTTGAAGGCACACCTAAATATTATGGCATTTTTTCGGTCATTCGAAAGAAAATCGTGGGACACGCTGACATAGCGTTAGAGTACTATAATACGTCTCTAAATTGGACAAAAATTTCTAAGTGCCTTGCTCTGCATTATGCAGACAAGCGTGATCTGGGTACTTTGGAATACCAGATGACGACACTGGTACAAGGTGGAAATACTGTCTCGCAGTTCTATCAAGACGTGTATAGCCATTTGTTAATCCTGAATAAATTGGGATCCATCGATATGAGTCAGGATGCGATGAACATCATGACGCAAGCATATCGAGGCAAAGCTTTGGACACATTTATAAGGGAGCTACAGGAAAATCTGAAAAGATTACTGAGTGTTCGGGAGCCAGTGGACTTGCCCCAAGCATTACATCTGTCTTTCAAACTACAGAATATGGATTACCGTGCACGGTATGGCAACAGCTCTAACTCTGCTGCACGAAGGTATAATAATTCACCTCCAGTCCCTCCTCGAAAAATGATGCCTGGTTCCATAAAGCTTGCTCTCATTCCAGCACCAAGACGCGACTTCTAGCCTGAATTGGTTCATAACCCTTAAGCACTTTAACAACCACGATTCTATCAACAAAACTATTGACAGCCTCAGCGTGAGTTTGCATTTAACAACCCCCTCGACCGCCACGAGGCCCCGTTCCTATGGATCTTGACCAGTCCTCAAGGACTTACGCGGTTAATTACGTGAATAGCCCTCAGAAACAACATTTTCCTCAAAAACGGCCACAACATCCTACCCAAAGACAACATCCACCTCAAAAAATTCAAAGGATTCTATACAAAACCGGTCGTCGATGCTTCGAAAGACACTACGGACGAACAATATGAAAGTAAAATCGAGGATGAAGACGAAAATTACGACTAAGCCCTCAAGAATACACAGATTCACAGGACGAACCACATCTGGATCAGGACGAATAACTGGACGATATATATTTTTTAGGCTGAAACGCTCTTCACTTCCCTCCTTTGAGCATACGAGTACTTTAAGAAGTGGATAACGATTGCGATCTTTAGTGGACACCGGCTCCAATAAATATTATATACAACCCCGGCATATCAAATGTCCTTTGATTAACGAAAAAGCTTTCTATGCAAATTCCGTTGAAGGTAGCATAGAAATCACCCATCATGCATTTGTTAACTTGTTTCGCTCTCAAACAAATAAAATCAAATGTTTCATATTTCCGAGCCTTATATCCTTTGACGGGATCATCGATAACGAAACCCCTAAACACCTCAAGGCAGTGATATACACCCACGAAAATCGCATGACACTATACCCTAACCTTTTAATTCCCTTGAAACAAAACCCATCAGAAACTGCCTCATTTTCTTCTTCTTCTTAGCACTACAGCCCCTTTCGGGCCTTCGCTTCCTGCAAACAGCGCCTCCAATTGTCTCGGTCTGTTGACCACGTCTTCCAATTCTGAAATCCGAGCAGCGATGAACTGTCTTCGTCGACCGAGTCAGGCCAGCGTTTCCTCGGTTTCCCCACTGGCCGCCGGCCTTCAGTTCTCCCAACGAATACCTTCTTGGGTATCCGTTGTTCCTCCATACGATTCACGTGTCCAGCCCATTGCAGCTTCCGCAGTCTTACAATCCTTGAGACCTCCGGTTCGTCAAAAATTTCATACAGCTCATGGTTGTATCGAATTCGCCATTGGTCATCGTCTAGCTTCGCTCCGATTATTCGCCTCAGGACCCGTCGCTCAAAGGCGTTCAATATATTTGCGGATGCTTGGGTTAGGGTCCATGTTTCACACCCATAGCATAACACAGGTCTTATAACAGATTTGTATACTTGGAGCTTTGTTTTCCTGTGTATGCAGCTGGTCTTCAAGATCGTCAATACTGAATAGAATATTTTATCTGCGAGCTGTATTCTTCGGCGTATTTCGTCCCTTTCATTACACGTCTTTTGGCACCTAGATACACAAATTCACCAACATTTTCAATACAGTATTCGCCAAGTGTGATATTTTGTGTATTTGAGGTATTTTTCCTCGGCTGCGTCATGAGCGTTGTTTTATTTTCATGGATCTGTAGTCCTACTAGTTTTGCTTCGCTGTCGAGTTTCAGGAAAAGTTCTTTGGCAAGTTGTTAATGACCGCGACAAAATATTGATGTCGTCCGCATAGGCTACTATTTGGTTCGTCTTGTATAGTAATGTACCTCGCGTATCGATAAGACGTACTCCAGAGCCAAATTGAATAGGAATGGGCCAGCCCATCTCCCTGCTTTAGCCCGATATTTGTGTCAAAGGCATCGGTGAGTTGGTTATTAATGGGGACTTGGGATGTCGTCGACGTCATTGTTATTTTGGTAAGACGGACTAATTTGGCCGGGACGCCAAAGCAAAACATTATTTGGTACAGTACGTTACGATCAATACTGTCGTATGCTTGCTTAAAGTCAACGAAAATTTGGTGAACGTCTATGTTGAACACCCAGCATTTTTCAAGTACCTGCTTGACAGTGAACAATTGGTCTATTATCGATCTACCTGCTCTAAACCCACCTTGATACTCCCCAATAACACTGTTGGTATATGATCCGATTTTATTTTCTAAGATTTTTGAAAATTTTTTGAACGCGGTACAAAGTAGCGATATGCCTCTATAATTTTCGCACTGTAGCTTGTCACCTTTTTGTGGATAAAGAATATACTTGATTGGCTCCACCCTTGCGGCATGTGTTCTTGTTGCCAAATGTGCTGGATGAATTTGTGAATAGCTTGATGAATACTGCTGACACCATATTTGATGAGCTCCACTGGAATCTCATCGATGCTCGGCGCTTTATTATTCTTTTGGGCTACGATGATGGAACAAACTTCATCCAGAGTTGGTGGGGCCAATGGAAGCTCTTCGCAGACATCTAAAGGCTCAGATGCCATGGAGCTGTGCGGAAGATTAAGGAGGTTCTTGAAATGTGATGCCCATCTATCCTCAATCTTGGTTTCATCAGCCGATGTCATCACAACAGAGCGTAGTTTTGGGCTGATAACCACGTTTCAGGCTTTCACTATTTTGTATGCTTGTCTTGTGTTGTTGCTCGCTTAACTTATATCTATACTTCTCAATTAGTCGTCATAGTATTTGCTTTTCTTAATCCTAATTATCGTATTTGCTACTCTTCTGAGATTTTCATAGTGTTCTCTATTCGTCTTGGTTTTCCTACCTACATATTCTTTGCACGCCTGATTCTTTTTATCTAACGCATTCTGGCACTCATCATCAAATCAATCATTCCTCTTGCGCTGGGCTTGATGTCCGATCGTCTGTTCTGCCATGGTCCTAATAGCCGCTTTCACTTCCATCCAGAGCTCGTTGCTCGTCTTTAACGATGCGTCCGATAAGATGGGAGCCAGCTGTTTGTCGAGGGTTGCTGTGAAATTTTCGGCCACAGACGCCGTTTGGAGCCTTTTGATGTCAAATGTTCGCAGCGGGCTGGTCTTCGCCGAATATGCCTTTGACATACGACATCGATAGGTTAATTTGATCAATTAATGATCTGAGTTACAATTGGCTCCTCGGTATGTACGGACGTCAAGTATGCTCGAGGCCCAACGTTGTTGGATCAGAACATGATCGATCTGGTTTATCCGGTGATACGCAAGCCATTTTATGAATGCGTCAATGTGGGAAGCAAGTCAAACGTATGGCTAGATTTCTGCTACATGGAAAATCAATCAGGCGCTGGCCGTTGTCATTTGTTTCATTGTGGAGGCTATATCCTACAGTCGTTCCCCGATGAGATAGCTTATTGCCAACCTTAGCATTGAAATCACCCAGAGTTATTTTTGTGTCGTTTGTAGGCAATGAGTCGACCAGTCTCTCCAGGTGATTGCAGAACGTTTCCTTTATTTCTTCATCCTTTTCTTCGGTCGGGGCGTGAAAGTTTATCAGCCAGATTTAGGAAAATTTCGCTTTTATACGGATCGCACACAACCGTTCATTGACTGCCTTAAAATCATTAACGTGCGATTTGAATTCCCTATCCACAATGAAGGCCACTCCGAATTCTCGTTTTCCAGTATGCTTAACACTTTTGAATATTGTGTTCGACCTCATGTGTTGAATGTCGTTTCGAGTCCAATTCGTTTCCTGGATTGCCAGTATTTTTAATTGATATTGACTGGCCTGTTGTCAAAGGTCCTTAACAGCGCCAGGGTAATTGAGCGATCTGACATTCCAGGATCCAATGCCAAAGTCCTATTTTCGTTGGCGAGGTCGTTGCCGTGAGTCCAATCGATTCTGAGGCCTACCTGCACGTTTCGAAACATTTTAAGGTTTTCCAGGGACGGGAAGTCAGCCCGTCGCTCAACTTCCATTCCGGCGGCATGGTTATTACGTCGATTCCGTTTTCAGGCGCGGAAGATTCGCCTTCACCCTCTTACGTCCACACAAAGGAGGTGTAAGTAGAATTTAGTAGCAGAGCTGTGGATGTATTTACAGTTATCAGTATTTCTTGGCACTTAATGTCCCATTATTGGGGAACCAGTCAACCCAATTTGCGACCCCGAGAGCATTTACTTCCATTAAGTTGGAGGGTTCGGGATGAGGAATCATGAAAGCTATGGGTCCTTTCTCAAAAGGGCTTGGGGTCGTCTACGGCGGAGCCTAACTGCGGTTTATTATTTTGCGAAGGCGTTTCCTGGTCAAATTATATGCTACTGACCAGTAGCATGCCTCCTCGCGGTTCTTCACCCATTGGGCTTCGCATCGGAGCTTATGACACACCCTTCGCTTTTCAGTTATTTCAGTCGGCCACAAATACACTGGAGGCTTGCTAAGCCAGGATCTCTGACGGGGCAAATAAGCGCTACAAGTAGACTTGATGCTCATAGCTGAATTCGCCATTGCTTAAGCGGCCAGCCTTTCATTTCCCAGCGAACCTTCCAGCACCGGCGAACCTGCGTGAGCACCTCGACGAATTACTCGACTTTTATCCTTCTAGAAACCCAAAAACTGCCTGTGCAAGCCTCCGCCAGCCGGTTTTTGAGCAAATTACATATCAAGCGAATTCACACAAAAACCAGTCAGCCAAGCTTGATGATTACGCTTTTAGATTTTTTCTTCGAGTATCTCGTAAGAGAGATTTCAACGGCTAAGTTACGAAGTATATTCTAGTACTGAGTTTCTTGCGCATACAAGACCATGCCTTCGATTGTTTGGGCATTTTTCGAGCCCAACATTACCATGCCCATTGCGGTATCAGCCGCCTCTCTTGTTACAACATCATCCTGATACAGATTCGATTTTAGTTGCCCGTACAGTTCTTGGTAATGAGTTTCCATGGCAGCCAAGCCCAATCCAAAGCAATTTTCATGACGAACAATTTCATTTTGTTTATCTTTGAGCTGATGCAACGAATAATCGATAATATTTGCCCCGTGATGCTCGTGGATAAGTCCCAAAGCATATAATTCACCACCTTTGCTCTGAGCTTGGCACGGCTTCTTTGAGCAAGTTAATTTGTATTAAAGCTCGGGAATCTCCTTTGTGTCCACGATGTATAACTCCAAGAGATGTTGTAGCGGTGAGCTTAGCCCAATTGGTAGGATGAGCTAGCCAGTCTAAATTTCTGAAAAGAAATGCGTATCATAACGTCACACTAGAAGGCAAAATAGGATCAGCAAATGAAAATGCTGCGAATAGCTACCCAAAACAATTTATGAAAATAATTGAAGATGGCGGTTTCTTACCGGACCATATATTTAATGCAGATGAAACGATAAAAATGCCTTCTAAAACTTAAGTCAGAAAAATCTGCTGTTGGTTTCAAAGCGGCTAAAGATCGGGTGCCGTTTTTAATGTGCAGTAACGTATCTGGTGATCGAATTTTGAAGCCATTATTAATAAACCGGTCACTTAAACTACGAGCATTGAAAAGCCAGAGCCTTAATCAGCTTCCTGTTCATTGATTGGCAAAGAAGAAGGCATGGATGACGGCCGAATTTTAAAAAATGGTTTTATGAATGCTTTGTTTCAGAAATCGGGGAATATTTGGAACAAAAAAGCATTGAATTCAAAGTTGTTTTGCTTATTGATAACGCACCCACTCATCCTATACTAGAACACCCAAATATCTAATCAATATTCTTGCCACCTAATACCACATCCCTGATCCATGCCCTAGATCAAGGCATAATTGCAACATTTAAACTGTATTATGTTAAGCAAACATTTAAATATATTTTTGATGCAGTTTAGGAAAAAAAGATGAGGGTTACAGAAGAATGGAAAATTAGACAATAAAGCTGATGGTGTTGTTAGTGTTCTTGATCATCACGCCATTGTTCCTGATACGGCTGTTCTTTTCGCAGTTCGTTGTAGTCAGATTTCCTACACTTACCGACTTTTTCCACTTCTCTTCCTCAAGACACTTCCAGAACTTTGTCTTCTTAACAATTATTGCCGGCTCAAAGTTGGACGCTTCCTTTGATGATGTCAATATTGTCGTGGTCGTCCCCGTCGCTACCGCAGCCGGTGACGTCACATTTGCAGATTTCACGAATGGAATTTGCTCTTGCTGCGTTTCGTAGGGTGAGAGGTGAAGAAGATGTTGGCGATGGGAATTGGGGATATGATTTTGAAGTAAATGGTCGCTATGTTCGTTTGGACTATAGTGAAACAGTTTAGTAGGAATAGTTCGAGTGGAAACTGACGCCGTGGTTGTCGTAACGGATATGTGCGGCGCTTCAGCAATGTGGTTACCATTCACCAGAGTAGCAGATGAGCTTCTGCAAAGGTTATTGCTGTAGTTCTTGTTCGTGTAGTTTCGCGGTGCGTTTCGTAATGAAGTAGGTGGATTGGACGTCTTCAACCACTCCCCGATTTCTCAAAGAACCTAACACTACCCCTGCTCTTTACGTCCATTGACGCCGAAATCTGCTTTGTAACTTCTTCTATTGCACGATGATAATCATCGCTATCTTTGAACGGCTTATCATCAACACTTCTAGCGACATTCCTGATATTTCACCCGTTGAAGTTTTGACTGGAGTTTTGAATATGCATTAGAATTTTGAATCCATTAACTCTTCTGGTTGGACTTCCTTCTACAATTTATCGAAGTTTGTGACATCCTCAGCAACAACAAGACTTTGTACCATAAATTGCTGTTCATTGTTTTGGGAATCATGTTCGCCGCGGGTTCTTCCACCACCAACACGTTGGTTTGGCCCGCCTCCGTCGCCGCCTTGAAAGTTACGATTCATGTTGCCACTGGGATTATTAGGTTTATTTGCACGATCAAAGTGTTCTCCTGTTGCCTGTGATGAATTCCCTCATCTTGACGGTTCCTACGATGATTTCTTCCTCACGCATCCTTTGACTCGTTTTTTCCGTGGTTGTTGATCACAGATCATGTCGTTGTGGAGCAACCGTGCACATACGGGTGTGATATCGTGAACTTTGGTCGGGGCGTGAACATTAAGCAGCCAGATTTTGAAGATTTTTTCAAAATCCGACTTATTAATGTTTACGCCCCGACCGAAGAAAATGACGAAGAAACGAAGGAATCATTTTACAGGTGTGTGCCACTCACGTCTCGTCTCCTGTAATAACGTGGTTAAAATACTCTGGGTCGGTTTGCAGTCGATCAAGGATTTCCGAAGCGACAGCATCACGACGCTCCTTTCGCTCATCAGTCAGGTGTTTGGGTACCAGCTTCGTGTAGATCTTCCTCATGCCCAGATCGTTCTTAATAATGTTGTGAATGGTCATCTTATCAATTCCAACCTCATCTGCGATAGCCCGAATGCTCAGACGACGATCACTGTTCAACACATCACGCACTTTTTGCACATTTGTGTTCGTGTGACTCATTGATGGAGGACCGACGCGCTGTTTGTTATGGACGTCATCGCGGCCCTCCCGGAAATTTCTGTGCCACTGAAACACTTGAGTTCTGGACAGAGCATCCTCAGCGTAAGCCTCTTGAATCATTTGAAGAGTTTCCGTGGCTGTTTTCTTGAGTTTGACACAAAATTTGATGCTGACACGTTGCTCGATCGTACTTTCCATTTTCACTCCGACGACGTAACTGAATACGCACTCCGCTTTCGCTCGATGTTATCTCTCCAAGCGTTTGAAGGCAACTGCTGCAGCCCGGTTTCCTTTAACTAGACCCCTCACCACTACTACAGCACCAGATACCGGTTAGCAGACGCTTCGGCGGCGCGGGGCAGGCTCAGTCACTTATTATATAGCCCCTATATAATCACCTGGAAAGACTGGCCAACTCGTTGCCCACAAACGACACAACAATCATCCTGGGTGATTTCAACGCCAAGGTTGGCAATGAGTTATCTCATCGGGGAACGACTGGAGGATATAGATTCCCCGATTAAACAAATGACAACGGCCAGCGCCTGATTGACTTTGCATGTAGCAGAAATTAAGTCATTTGTTCGACTTGCTTCCCACATCGATGCATTCATAAAATGACCTGGGTATCACCGGATGGCAATACACAAAACCAGATCGATCATGTTCTGATCCAACAACGTTGGGCCTCGAGCATATTTCACGTACGTACATACCGAGGAGCTAATTTTAACTCAGATCATTACTTGATCAAATTGACCCATCGATGTCGTATGTCAAAGGCATATTCAGCGAAGACCAGCCCGACACAAAAATTTGACATCGAAAGGCTCAAAACGGCGTTTGTGGCCGAAAATTTCACAGAGACCCTCGACAACCAGCGGCTCCAATCTTATTAGACGCATCGTTAAAGACGAGCAACGAGCTTTGGATGGAAGTGAAAGCGGCTATCAGAGAACCATGGCAGAACAGACGATCGGACATCAAGCCCGGCTCAAGAGGAATGATTGGTTCGATGAGTGCCAGAATGTGTTAGATAAAAAGAATCTGGCGTACAAAGAACACGTAGGTAGGAAAACCAGGACAAAGAAAGAACACTATGAAAATCTCAGAAGAGTAGCGAATACGATAATTAGGATTAAGAAAAGAAAATACTATGACGACCAATTGAGAAGTATAGATGTAAGTTTAGCGAGCAATAACACAAGATAAGCAGACAAAGTAGTGAAAAGCCTGAAACGTGGTTATCAGCCCTGTTATATCGTGAGGGCGTAAATATTAAAACACTTTATTTAAATTCAAATTATGAACTTATTATTTATTGAAATAGAAGTCACATGGTTATGTGCGAGCTATGACACGCGGATGTTCACAAGAGGATGTACACTGAATCACATATGCATGAATGACAGCTAAGCTTTTCAAGTACTGCCAACTATCAGATGTAATAAAAATTTGTAATAGAATATAAAAGTGAGCAATTTAAAAGTAACGATATTCAAATAATTAATATGTTCATTATGAATACAACAAGCCCAAAACAACACTATGTCGTGATGACAGCGGCAATATCATCGCTGATGAAACAAAGATTAAGGAAAGATGGGCATCATATTACAAGAACTTCCTTAATCCCCCGCACAGCTCCAGAACATCGGAGCCTATAGATGTCTGCGGAGGGCTTCCATTGGCCTCACCAACTCTGGATGAAGTTTGTTCCATCATCAAAGCCCAAAAGAATAATAAAGCGCCGAGCATCGATGAGATTCCAGTGGAGCTCATCAAATATGGTGGCAGTAGTGTTCATCAAGCTATTCACAAAGTTATCCAGTACATTTGGCAACAAGAACATATGCCGCAAGAGTGGAGCCAATCAATTATATTCCCTATCCACAAAAAAGGTGACAAGCTACAGTGCGAAAATTTTAGACGCATATCACTACTTTGTACGGCCTACAAAATATTTTCTAAAATCTTAGAAAATATAATCGGATCATACGCCAACAGTATTATTGGGGAGTATCAAGGTGGTTTTAGAGCAGGTAGATCAACAACAGACCAATTGTTCACAGCCAAGCAGGTACTTAGAAAATGCTGGGAGTTCAACATAGACGCATACCAAATTATTGTTGACTTCAAGCAAGCATACGTACTGTACCACATAATGCTTTGCTTTGGTATCGCTGCCAAATCAGTCTGTCTTACCAAAATGACAATGACGTCGACAACCTCCGAAGTCCGCATCAATAACCAACTCACCGATACCTTTGACACAAATATTGGACTAAAGCAGGGAGATGGGCTGGCTCCATTGCTATTCAATTCGGCTCTGGAGTACGTCATCCGGGAGCTACCTGTCGATACGCGAGGTAAATTACTATATAAGTCGAGCCAAGTAGTGGCCTATGCGGACGACATCAATATTTTGCCACGGTCATTAACAACTGCCAAAGAACTTTTCCTGAAACTCAACAGCGAAGCAAAACTAGTAGGACTACAAATCAACGAAAATAAAACAAAGTTCATAACACAGTCGAGAAAAAATACCTCAAATACACAAAATATCACACTTGGCGAATACAGCATCGAGAATGTTAGCGAGTTTGTGTATTTAGGCGCCAAAATAACGAAAACGGGCAACGAAAGGGACGAAATACGCCGAAGAATACAGCTCGCAAATAAAATATTCTATTCAGTATTGACGATCTTGAAGACCAGCTGCATGCACAGGAGAACAAAGCTCCAAGTATACAAATCTGTGATAAGACCTGTGTTATGCTATGGGTGTGAACCATGGACCCTAACCCAAGCATCCGCAAATATATTGAACGCCTTTGAGCGACGGGTCCTGAGGCGAATAACCGGAGCGAAGCTCGACGGGGACCAATGGCGAACCATGAGCTGTATGAAATTTTTGACGACCCGGAGGTCTCAACGATTGTAAGACTGTGGAAGCTGCAATGGGCTGACCACATGAATCGTATGGACGAACAACGGATACCCAAGCAGGTATTCGTTGGGAGAACTGAAGGCCGGCGGCCAGTGGGGAAACCGAGGAAACGCTGGTCTGACTCGGTCGACGAAGACAGTTCATCGCTGCTCGGATTTCGGAATCGGAAGACAGTTGGAGGCGCTGTTTCCAGGAAGCGAAGGCCAGAAAGGGGCTGTAGTGCTAAGAAGAAGAAGATCGTAAACTTCGTCGAACGTAACTAATCTAAGTTGAGCTGCATTAATCTAACTTGAGGAAATTAAAATCTGCTCTACTGTAGCCATTAACATTAGAATTTATTCGTATTTCTAACTTTACTAGAACTATGTACAACACATGGTAAAGTTTCCTATCCCAGTTTGGCTCGAGGATGCATCGTTCGTATCGCGTTTCCCGATGGTTGTGTTTAAGTGGTGGTTAAGTTGGCTACCGTCTCTAATTCCCCGTAAAAAATTTTTGAAGCCATTTTGCATTTGAAAGCTGCATTATCATAAAAAATAATATTGTGTAATACAAAGTTACATTTTTCAAATATGAGTTTTTACGAACGCGTGTTTTTACCTATATCAATATGCCGATCAATCTCCATTATCTAACTGTAAATACCACCTACGTTGAGTAATCTTATGAACAATATTAAATCCCCCTGAACTTAACAAGATAATTATTTCGACGATTGTCGTCCACTCATCTGATCATTGATCTATCAAGCAAAATGTAGGCGACCTTTTAACCCAAGAGTTTACTCAACTCTTTTGAGTTCAACTCTTCCAGTTTACAATTACTCGTACTTCCGTTTTATGTCGAGCCTCATTCACTCACTTAAGAAATTTTTTGTTTTACATTTTCCCATTGTGATGCAATTAGATGTCTGTGAACATTTGTATCTGTTCACTTTTTGCCAATTGCTAATTATATCGCGCTGAAAATAATGATACAAAGATCAATGATCTTGGCAATCGCGATCTCTACTCAACTCAGCACAGTTGAAGTTAATGAGCAACGTGCAACGCAATGCGCAATTGAATCAAACTCTTTCCGATGCGCTAATGTGGGTTGGAACTTTTCGCGCAAACTATTTGATATGGTCAATGTACGAGCGTACATAACCAAAAAACTTATCTATTTTTTTAAACAATGAATACAAGTTCTTTAAATTTATCTTTTGCTCGTCATGTTTAATAATTTTATTGTTTTTTTTCTCTTCAAAAGAATATGTAACATTCTATTTAAACATGCAATAGACGAAAATAGGAGAAAAAATAATCTTGTACGGTTTCAGTACATCATATTAATTCTAAACATCTAATTCCTTCCCAAATACATTTATCTATGGTTGGTCTAGAACGTTACAAATCACTAATGAGATAAATGGATTTCGGTACGTTCAATTTTCTCAGCGTTGAATAGATTGCGATAAATGTTCTGTGTATCTTTCGACGAATGAATGAATAAATGATTCATGTGCGATTTAAATGTCCATGGAACCGTTAACGAATAGACTCCAAGTCGAACTAGACTTCATTCATTTCGCACTTCAGACAATCACAAAAGATCGCGAATAGGCATATAAAGAAAGTAAACTTTAGATATTTCATCAAATTGTAAGCATTATTCAACGTCAAGAAGAAAAGTCTTGTTTGCCCTGCAGATTTCAGTATGACGGTGCATTTATCTTTCGCGCGAATTGTAATTCTGCAGAAATTTTTGATGAGATTAGATGTGAATTGGCAATTCGGAAAAGTTAATACATACTTTATGTTTTCACTGCATGCGGTGTCCGCGATTTTGTTTCGGAAATGACTTTGATTTGATGCTTGAGTGAAGATGATAGATATTAGTTGGGTATGTTGATTAAAGTGCAAATTTTCTATTAATGAATGCACGCTTTACCGTTAGGTAAATTGTGCGTTCATAAAAAATCAGTTGATCTTTAGCTTCACATTTAATTCCAGACATATTTAAGACGGTAGGAGTCAATGCTGTTCTCCTTGCGATAAGGGAAATGAATTATTTATTGGATCCTTTTTTTTTTTTCATGAGATGAAAATCAAATTTCCTCCCAGCACTAACTTTCAGTTAAATATGTGCTGATTAAGGACGTTTAAGAACATTGCCAAGATGATAATAATTATATGCCTCGATAACGTCTTGGCAGCCATCATACATTTACACCGCCATATAGCAAAGCAATGGTAATTCCAATTTCATGTTCACTTGCAAGGGGCTGAGTGGCTGCGCCAAGGAGGCCGGATAACGAACAATTTGTGATATGCAGAATACATGCACATTGTTGGCGCCCGTTTCAAGATAAAGTCATCTTCTTGCCTCTTGGCTGCTGCAATTTGCTTTACCAAGACAGCAGCTATAAAGTTATCGGTTCTTAGATTGCATCATGTTCGAATGAACTGGTGATCGGCCAGGTGCTATAAATAATTTGGTTTTACGAATGCGACTTTATCGGTAATTGCTATTCAGGAGTTGATACCTCGCTTATACCGTATTTAGCGGTAATGAAGCGTATTCCTGATATTTAAATCTTTTTTATGACAATTTGAACAAACTCAACTAAGGAGGACACATTGAACTCAAAATACGTCAAAAATAACTCAACCTAAAATTATCTTAAGACATCCTCGCATGACTGAATATTCACTTCATATTCCAACAAACGACTCTCATTGTTCTTGGAGCAAAAAACAATTACATGCTCGACTGCGCGATAAAACTAAATCTTAATCGAAGCGAAACTGTTATTCAAAAGATAAATCGACACGACTTTTCAAATTCAACTTACGAGTATTATTATTTCCGGTTTACTTTTTTTCAATTATTGATTTAAACTTGAATTTTCCATGCAAAGCACAAGGACAGAAAACTACAACGAAACGGATTTTTTGTTCTATCAGATACAACTTGAAGATACAGGTGAATAACACTTTGTACGGGTAGTCTCAAACTTACCGCGAGCAACTCAATGATTTCTTTGTACGAAAGAAAATCTAGATACCGAATAATGTAACGTCGAAAAATGAAAGTTTACTTCCCTGTGGAAAAAGTTTAATTCGGGAAATTGAAAATGGAAGGCATAAAGTTTAGAAAAGTAGTTTCCGTCAAGTTAAGGGAAGATAAAGTAACTTTTCAAAGTTTCCACGAATTTTTTGAGGAGAAGTTTACAACAAATCAAAGTTGAAGGTTGTAGTAGACCAGAATGGTATTTTATCTTAAGGCCATCATTTAATTTTAGTAGAGGAAAGGTACCAATTATGGAATACATCCCTAGTATGGAATATCGTAATATTTCTAAAACTAAGCGTCACGAATATTTTGAGCGTGTTTCATGGTAACCCTCCCGCTATCCGCATTCGACAGACAGTGTACGTGTGGCATTCGGCTGTACTAGATACGGGTGAGAGTGCGCGACACTGCTGACGCAACATTCGGGGGAAATTTACATAAATTTTTATATGCGTTTCTTATTATCCTTACATGAATACATCAAAATAAGTTGGTAAAGTATGTGTAGTAATCGAGCAGTCACGCAAGCAAACTGATCGAAAACCTTCCTAACCCTTATCCGAAATTTTAGTTGCAGATTTAAAAACAAAAAAATCATTTCTTCTATTCATGGTTGTAATTTAAAAAATATGTTTTTCTTATTATTATTAAACGTAATTTTATATCAATATTCCTTTATATTAAATTTAAACGTTTCCCTTTAATTACATTCTTCATGAGATTAAACTTTTATTACTATTTAAAATCTTTTTCATTTTTCTTTACTTTAGTAATTTTTTTTTTTGGAAAATTTAAATCAGCAAATTAAAATTTCGGACATGGGAACACTGATTTATTGCATCCCAACGGGGTATTCCATTACTGAATGCAATCGAACTCAGCTAATTCGAATTACCGTGGTGACACGGGGAAAGAAAAGAGAAGAGATGTGGATGGATCGGAAAGTCGACTTACGACCGCGACCCGGGAAAAACGCACGCGAACGGCCACCGTCGGTGGAGTGTGAGCAAATCTAGTTTATTCGGTGCCGTGTGAAGTTATTAACATCGCGTCTTGGTTAGTACTTGTTGGGAAATTTGTACGAATGATTTAAAAGTTGGGGTTCCATAAAGGCAAGAGAGTGAGTACTCGTAGCTTGCATCTAGATGATCGCGTGAATAATTTTGAGCGAGATAGCCGTCACCAAAAACGGCAGAACAAGATTCATCCGAACGGTTTTGGATGAACTTATTTACAAGTGAGGGAATAGGATATGAGATATTTACTGCTTGATGCAAAAACGAATACGAGGACTGTAAATCTGTAAAATCAATTAGGGATAATGATTTTGCTTCCGTTCATTTGCTGGGAAGAGTGAGGAGTTAAATTTCTACGATCTCGTTGTGAGCAGATAATTAGAACGAATTTCCTTGTTCATGCGGGGAATGTTCAATGCTTATTTGAAAACCTAATGCATTTTGTTCCTGCTTATAAGAAACCGTGAATTTAGTTTAAGTCAACGGATCTACCGCGCTGGCACGCGTCTCCGTTTATATCGGTTAGATGTTGTACCGTTGTTCCTTAACAAGTGAAATGCATTAAAATGTGAAACAGTCCATCGGGAATATTTTCAACTCTATTATGAAAGGGATAAGATGGTGTATGATGATATATAAAAATATTGGTATATATATATATATATATATATATATATATATATATATATATACAATATATATGTATATATATATATATATATATATATATATATATATATATATATATACAATATATATATATATATATATATATATATATATATATATATATATATATATATATATGTATATATATATATATATATATATATATATATGCATATATATATATATATATATATATATATATATATATATATATATATATATATATATATATATATATATATACATATATATATATATATATATATATATATATATATATATATATACATATATATATATATATATATATATATATATATATATATATATATATATATATATTTATTTATTTATTTAAGAAGCCAAACAAGGCAATCACAAAAAAAGTAGTTATATCTAAACAAATCATAAAAAAAGTAAATATATATTTTACAATAACTTATTTTAATGCGTCAGTAATCTTTTTAGGGTTTTGTACTAAAATACAAAACCCTATTGCAATCACGACCTGTGTCCGTCTGTCCGTCTGTCCGTCTGTCCGTCCGTCCGTCCGTCCGTCCGTCCGTCCGTCTGTATGTCACACCACTTTTTCTCCGAAACTATAGAGGCTACAGCCATGAAACTTTGTGGAAAGGTCAGAAGTGGTGACCTCTTGAAAGTTCAGGGGTGGAAAAATTTTTCAAAGGGGTTTAAGGGGCGTCACCCCGTATAGGGAGGTGACCCCTCAAAAAAAAATTTTCACCATTGGTAGTCGAGTAGGGTGTCATTGAAAAGGTCTCGATGAGATCTTTTCAAAAAAAGTCTTAAAATTGCCTTCCGAGTACCGAGGGGGGCAGGAGAAGGGGAAATGTACGAACTTTTCGCGTACCCCCCCCTCGCGATTGGAAACCTTCCATCCGAAAAATCTGAAAAAAATCATGAATGTAGGCCTTAATGAGTATAACAACAACAAATACATGAGAAGTCGAAATTCACTCAACTTTGTTAGTAATAGTATGATTTATCGATTTTATATTTTCTTGAATAAAATCCAAACGGTACCCTTAAATTCCATAAAATTTAGCAAACGGATGACTTTTTATAAGATTGATCTTTTCTGTAAGTTTCATAAAGATCGAATAGTATTTAATAAAGTTATAGCGATTTGAATTTTCCTGTATTACTATGGAACAATATGCCCTGTATTACTATGGAAACATATGGCTATGGAGCCATATGCGCTTTTTATCGACTTAGACACTACAGCTTTGCTAGTATTTGCATGAAAATTTCAGGAATGAAAGATATCATGAGGATGACTACATACAGTTGAAACAAGTCGAAGAGGCAGGAGAGAGCTCCTAGCAAAAGGGCTTTGTAGCCATTCTAGGATTCGAAAAAATAGGCCATGAATCGATGCTTGCAGTACAGAGGAGTGGCCCCTGAAAAAAATTTCATGAAAGGTAGCCGATATGAGTATCAAATGAAAGTTCTCTTTGCAAGCTTTTCAAAACAGTTCTTAAACTGACATTTTTTGCTTCAGTGGGTGCACAGAGGGGGGGAAATACATGAAAAATGTGTTTCTAAAAAATCTGGAAAAATTATCAAGGGAGATATCTATGGGTATAAGTAAAACAAATACCTCAGACGTCAAAATTCTTTCAACTTTGTTCAAAATAGTATGATCCTCGAGTTTCACATTTTCTCCAATAAAATCGTCTTTGACATGTTTCTTGATTTTATTCGTTGCTGGTTACTGCATTTTGTAAGTTGAGTACAAAACCCTTCTGACATGAGCATAGGTCTGTCTACCCAACTTGTTTTTTTTTGAAGTTATGTATTGAGATAGAAGAAGAGTAATGTTCACTCATAGAATTGAAGATCTTGCAACACCTATTAATTGGCTCATTGTCTGCGTAGGTGGTTTTATGTTGGTCTTCATGAAGCAGACGATTATTCCTAGTATGACGTGATTTTGCTTGATAGTGATGCAACATTTACTATCTTATTGATTACATTCAAAACAAAGTAAGAATTAAGATGAGAGCGAGGGAAGATTCAAAATATTTAATCTTTGCTGGTAAGGTGGCAAGTTAGCGAAGTCTCTTGGGTCATAAGCATCACGCAAGGCAAAAAGAATAAACTGTTTCTGCACAGATTTATTGCGGATGCTGCGATTCCCAAAGCATGGATTCCAAATGATACAACCATATTCAAGGAGGGGGCGAACAAATGAGGTGTATCGAGTTTTGGTGACCCATAGGTTTTTGAATTCTTTGGCGCGACGTTTTATGAAACCGAGCTGCTTACATGCTCGAGCAAGAATTGTATCGTATTGAGAATGGAAATTCAACTTTCTGTACAACAGAACGCGTAGGTCTGAGATCTGGTCAATTTTTTGAAGTGGGGAATCATTCAGGTGATAAGTGTACTCAAATACTGAATTTTTTCTCGAGAAACTTACAACATAACACTTTCCAACATTTAGGTAAAGCCAGTTATCGTTACACCATTTCAATAACGAATTTATTTTGGCTTGCAAAAAAATATCCTTGGAATCGGGATTGACGTTGTGGTTTATTTTGAGGTCGTCAGCATACAGAAGATGAGGTACGTCACTTAAAATTTCAGACAAGTCGGAAATAAAGATGTTGAATAAAAGGGGACCCAGGTGGGTACCTTGTGGCACTCCAGAAGAGGCAATAATTTCTCTTGAAAAAGTTCCCTGGAATTTTACAAGCTGTGTTCGATTATTTAGGTATGATGCAATCCAACTCAGTAAGGACCCTGGGATGCCGTACTTCAGAAGTTTGGAAATCAAAATTCCATGATTGACTCGGTCAAAAGCTTTGGTGAAGTCCGTGTAAACAGCATCAATCTGGTTACCTTTTTCCATTTCGCAGAGAATAGTTGAGGTAAGAAGCATAAGGTTAGTGGTAGTTGATCGACCTTTACGAAAACCATGCTGCTGTTGGTTTAAACGTGATTCAACCAACGTGGTAAGCTTATCACAAACAATTTTTTCGAACAACTTTGGAATAGCTGATAGTACCGCAATACCTCTATAGTTTGTTATAGGCTGCTTATCGCCACTTTTGAAAATCGGAGTCAAATGAGAAGACTTTCAGACAGTTGGAAAAGCCCCTCGTGATAAAAATGCGTTGAATAGAATAAACAGAGGGGAAGAGATTTGATGTATGCACTCAAAAAGAAACCTCAGTGAAAGAGAGTCAGGTCCAGGTCGCTTGTTAATATCAAGTTCTTTAATAGCGTTTACGATATCTTCACTTGAAAATCTCATTTCTTCAATGAATGGTGCTGTCGTTGAATGGCAAATTGGTACGCTAGAAGAATTGGTGGCCGGGCGGAAAACCTCTTGGAAATGCTCGGCAAAAAGGCCGCATATAATTTCAGGGCAAATTGAATTACTATCACCGTAATACATTGATGTTGGAAATCCTGTGGCTTTTTGCTTGGTTTTTACGAAATTGAAAAATTCTTTGGAACTACGAATAATATTTTCCCCGGGTGAATTGATGTATTTCTCATATGCTTCGCGAGATCTTATAGTGAATTTCATAGCCAACTCATCATATTTAATCTTAAGGCTTGTGTCCAAGTTGTTTTCTCTCATTAATTTATAGAGCTTGTTCCTTCGATTCCGCAGATGTCGAAGGTCGCGATCAAGCTATAATAATCAGCATTTAAGGAATCAAATACAATACAGTCATTGAAAATTCGGGAAAAAGTTACATCAGATATGGGAATTTCAACCGAAGAAGCGAAATGACTTCATGTGTTAGAGAAAAGGTTCTCTTTGTCATTGGTTGGACTTACCACAACATCGTCATAAGCATTGGTAAAAATAAGATCCAACCAGTTTCCGTTTTGGTTGGGAGTCAGTGATACTTGTTGTAAGTCATTACCATAAAACGCATTGATTAGATTAGGATCGATGGTATTTGAGAGGTTTACTGGTAGAAGAGGTTATCAGTTTCATCAAGAGTAAAAAATAAATTAGGGCGGTTAAAGTCTCCCAAAATTATAATTTGATCATGTTCCTCTAGAGATGCAGCAATAGAATTTATTATTTCACATATCTTCTCGTAGGAGGTTTCGCCAGATTTTGGTATGTATAAAAACCACTTGCCTAAGCGTATTCGAACTACCTTATGTTCAAAAGTTTTATTGGAGGTAGTATCAACGTTTTCAGAGGCCATGGAACTTTTGATCCCAATCAACACTCCGCCACCTTTGGTTAGGCCTGTGGATGAGTAGTCACGATCAACGCTATAAATGGTCCAGCTACTTTCTAGAATTTCTTACTTTATGTAGCCATCATGTAGCCAGGTTTCGTTGAACGTTAATACATTAAAATGGCAGGACTTAGCATCAAGGTATAATTTATTTATTTTCCCATTCATACCGCTACAATTATGGTAAATGCGTTTAATACCATTCAATGGTAAGTTAGTATTAGGAATGAAATTTTTAAACTCTTCTCTTGCTTGTTGGAGCATAGAGATATGCTTAGATCTCATATGCTAAGCGTATGTTTCCAGATCATTTTTACTTGGTCAGCAGAAAAGTCGAGCTGCTCGTGATATTTTACAAATAGATGGCGTAATGGCTCAATCTCAATAGGCAGGCCTTCTTGCTGAATTAGTACTTTGAGATTAATTTTGCTTTTACCATCGAAACAGGTTGATTCAGGCGCTTTGTGCATGTAAGCAAGATAAAGTCGAATGCAATCAAACAATTTGTGGCCCTTAAGTCTAGAAAGTAGATATCTACTCTCAAGATTCTTCATATCTGTAGCTAATTTCACAGGTGGGTTTAGTGGGTCTAGGTGACTGACATTGATAGTAGAGATCGGAGTGTCTGAAGCTGGCGGAACAAGAATTATACCCTCAGAAGACAGAGCCAACATATCACCACGGACAAAATTTGAGTAAGGTGTTAGTGTAGCTGATTGTACAGAAGTTTTTTGAGAGACGCTATTAACATGTGCAATCATCGGTTCAATCAGAGGAGAATTTTGCATCTCATTACTCTGAGCGGTCTGAGCTTCAGTGGAAATTTGTCTCTCCAAGTGTCTATCAGTTGACGAGAAAGTCGACGTCTGAGAATAAGACTGAATCATATCAGAAGAGTAAGTCCTTGGTGACGAGCCAACTATATTGGATATTGAAGATCTTCTACTTCTCATTGAATTTTGAATACGTTTCTTATTGGTTTTTAAAAATTTCTGAAAATCATCTTTATTAGGGTTTGGTACTAAAATACAAAACCCTATTGCAATCACGACCTGTGTCCGTCTGTCCGTCTGTCCGTCCGTCCGTCCGTCTGTATGTCACACCACTTTTTCTCCGAAACTATAGAGGCTGCAGCCATGAAACTTTGTGAAAAGGTCAGAAGTGGTGACTTCTTGAAAGTTCAAGGGTCAAAAAAATTTTCAAAGGGGTTTAAAGGGGGTCTCCCCATATAGGGAGGTGACTCCTCAAAAAAAAAATTTCACCATTGGTTGTCGAGTGTAGTGTCATTGGAAAGGTCTCAATGAGATCTTTAAAAAAAAGTCTCGAAATTGCCTTACAAGTACCGAGGGGGGCAGGGGAAGGGGAAATGTACGAACTTTTCGCGTACCCCCCCTCGCGATTGGACACCTTCCATCCGAAAAATCTGAAAAAAATCATGCATGTAGGCCTTAGTGAGTACAATAACAACAAATACATGAGAAGTCGAAATTCACTCAACTTTGTTAGTAATAGTATGATTTATCGATTTTATGTTTTCTTGAATAAAATCTAAACGGTACCCTTAAATTCAAAAAAACTTCAGCAAACAGATGACTTATAAATAGTTTTCTGAAAGTTTCATAAAGATCGAATAGTATTTAACGAAGTTATAGCGATTTGAATTTTCCTGTATTACTATGGAACAATATGACCTGTATTACTATGGAAACATATGGCTATGGAGCCATACGCGCTTTTTACCGACTTAGACACTACAGCTTTGCTAGGATTTGCATGAAAATTTCAGGAATGATAGATATCATGAAGATGAGTACATACAATAGAAACAAGTCGAAGAGGCAGGAGAGAGCTCCTAGCAAAAGGGCTTTGTAACCATTCTAGGATTCGAAAAAACAGGCCATGAATCGATGATTACAGTACAGAGGAGTGTCCCCTGAAAAAAATTTCATGAAAGGTAATCGATATGAGTATCAACTGAAAGTTCTCCATGAGAGCTTTTCAAAACAGGTCTTAAACTGACAGTTTTTGCTTCAGTGGGGGCACAGGGGGGTAATACATGAAAAATTGTTTCCTCCCCCGCGAATGGACATCCGTGCTCTAAAAAATCTGAAAAAAATATCAAGGGAGATATTTATGGGTATAACTATAACAAATACCTCAGAAGTCAGAATCCTTTCAACTTTGCTAATAATAGTATGATCCTCGAACATGACATGTTTCTTGATTTTATTCGTTACTGGTTACTGCATTTTGTAAGTATAGTACAAAACCCTTCTGACATGAGCATAGGTCTGTCTACCCAACTTGTTTTTATTTTGATGAATCGTCTAACTCTTAGTGAATTTTGACTTGGATTTCCATTTCCTAAAAGTCATTCCATTCCAGCTCTGGCACTTGCTACCCTCTTGTAGATCGAGGAACATCGAGGCATATTGTGCAGGAATAGATACTTTGAAGAATTTGTACTTGCGTTGCACCAACTCTACAGAACAGTTTTCAAGTAAGAGCTCAAATTTGAGAAACTTCCTCATCCACACAACATCTGCCGACTTTGGAGCTCCTTTGACGAAAAATACTTGGTATTCAGGATATATATATATATATATATATATATATATATATATATATATATAAAACCAATAGTATAACAAGTGAAATTAGGTTGAACTTCGAAAGGCGATAAACAAAAGGTCCATTTTTGGGAAGTACGTGAAAATTGTGTTCTTGTTCGGATTCGCGGAATTAACCATTTCAATTTGATCGAACGTTGATTTACTCGGTCCCGTTGCAAATAAAACTTTGTTTGCTCCCTGTAATGTATTGCAACAGGGTAATGTGAAAAAATAAAATTAGTTTCGTCACGACTGGTCGAATAGAAAAATCGCTAGAAGACGATAAAGCAGCTAAGAGGGGCTCGTTACCTGTTTTCTAATCGATCGATAGTAGTCGTGTCGCGGGTACTTGAATGCGCAATAGATATTGGCATTGCCATTGTATCGAGCCGGTGTTTAGAGTTTGATGGTATGATTCACCGCGCCGCAGTCCCTGTGTGGCAGAATCAGTAAATAGCCCGCGACCAGAGCTTCAATTCTACTTACGCTTACTTTAAGATACAAATAAGATATATCGATCGGAGTCGATCAGCATTTAAAGGTGATATAAAGACTGAGCCATATAAAGTTTCTTTACAAATAGCTCTTCAAACTCTGTGACGTAAATGGAGACACGATGGAATGCATCGTAGTCACAGTCGCTTTCAACGAGGAAGTGGTGGGTGATCGCTTTTAATTCGATTTTGCCGTAGGATATCATTGGAAGAAGTCCTTTGCCGAAAACGATCATATTCGAAATTGTCGATTCGGAAGCTGAAATGCGTTTTATTAATATCAACGTGATTGGATTGGCACGCTTGACTAAGGAAATAAATCGATATCAACGTCTCGTAGATTTTTTCATGTCCGTAACCCAAACTCGCTTCAGTTTCTTGCATTGCGATGAATGGTTCGTATTGTAGTTTTGGCTGTGGATCGCCGGGGATTCCGTACAGCAGGTCCCCTATACTTTTAAAAGATCGAAAATATTCTGCGGAAACTTTCAACGGAATAAATGTCAACTTAAGACAGATACAACACTGAGTAGGAAGCGTATGTATACACTCTTATAAAATATCGATGTATGAAATTTAATGAATGGGCAGGATGTTATTTGTGTGTGGCGTTCATTTGAATAGATCAATATATTTGGACGCATGAAACGTTATGTTGCATGAGAGATAAAGTAGTTTGCCATAGTAGAAAAACGACGAAAATAACTTTAATAGTGCAAAGTTAATTGTGTAGGTAATATATTTACAAAATGCAACCTTTTTTTGTGGTAGGAGGGTGACTCCCATGCTTCCAAGAAGGCGACTGGACTACCCACTAAACACCTCCCCTGTCAACCTGAGAACCCAGCCTGGAACCGTTTGACACATTACCTCGGGCCAGGTCTCGTTTTGTTACGCTGTGAAGCGCCTACAAGCTGGGGGATTCCTTTCCTAGTGGGAGGGGAGAGGGGAAGAGAAGCTCCCCCCGCCTGCTGTGAGTCCCTTTTATATTTTAGGACTGCCCGAGCATAATGTGCCACCTGATTCCATTTGTCAACCGATTCGAGCATCACCGCAACTATATTATCCGGGGTGAGCTCTCTTTGTACACGCGAAAAATGTGTGACAGGCATTATCCTCCTCTCCTGGGCAAAACCGACAATCGGGGGCCCATGACACCAATCTTGTGCAGGTAAGACTGAAAACACCCATAACCACTCAAAAGCAGAAGTCAGTCTCACTATGCCTTCGATTTAGCCACGGGCTCACATCCGGGATAAGGCGCGCAGTCCACCTTCCGTTCGTGCAATTTATCCAAGACTGCTGCCAATCGTTGAGTGAACGCTGTCTCTTCTCGCGGACAACCATCTCCCTCGCATCCTTGTTTCGGCACAGGTAAATAGCGCGGCACTCTCTAGCAAGGAGGGCGACAGGTATCACGCCTGCAATAACTCTCACCGCCGAGTCAGAGACTGTCGGATACGCAGATGCAATCCTCAGTGCTCCTCTTCTCAGTACCTGCGCCGAACGTTTTCGGTACACCTCCTTGCTGAGAGCGTCGCCCCATACTTCTGCTCCGTACAGTAGCACTGAGCCTACAGCACTCATCAAGAGGCGTCTTCTTGATGGGCTGCGTCCCCCCCCCCCCCTTGAAGCCATAAGTCGAGTCAGAGCCGATATTCCCGAAGAAGCCTGCTCAGCCGTTGCCCTGATTTGCTCAGAGAAACTCATCTTCGAGTCGATCATTAGCCGCAGGAACTTCCCCGATGGCTTCGATTCGATTCGTTTATCTCCAATACTGATCCTCCTTACTCTAGGGATTCTCTTTTTTGTCAAGATGACCACTTCAGTTTTCTCCAGTGCTAAACTGAGCCCGTGAGCAGTCATCCAGTTCCTCACTCGGCGCATTAGCATACCTAGCCAGGACGATCCGTCAGTTGGTGCGACTATATGCCTCTGCCTTTTGGACCGCGTTCACCACCTCTGCAATCGCATCAATGGTAGAACGTCCTGCTCTAAAGCCGTACTGCCGAGGAGATAGTTCCTCAGCAGCACAAATCGCGTCAGTGAGTCTTCCCTTGATGAGTTTCTCTAGCACTTTCCTCAGCCGGAACACCATCTGGACCTGGAGCTTTTCTCGCTTTCAATGAGAGGACTGCCTCCTCCATTTCCAGCTGAATGAAGAGTGGACACTAGACTGCTGTTTCACCATGGACAGCGTCAACACAGACGGGATGGGCGGGGAAGAGTCCCCGCACTAGCGCGTCAATCTTTTCCGCGTCATGTATACAAGGCTTCCTTAGGGCACCAAGCTTCCGCATAACTAGCTTGTAGCCAAGGCCCCACGGATCCAAGTTCACATTGTCCACTAGGTCTTGCCAGCAGCGAGCCTTGCGATTGTTGATCAGTTTGCGAAGACATGCATGCCTCGTCACGGTTCCGCGCCCGTTGAGCCTCACGTCACAGCTTGTGACACTCCCTTCGCTTTTCAGCGAGTTCATTTGACCCCCGTCAACTGGGGGCTTGCCGTGCCGGGGTTTTCGACGGGGCATAGAAGCGCAACAAGCAGCCGTAATTATGCTCATAGTAGAGTTCCCCACATCTTGAGCGGCCAGTTCTTCCGTTCCCTCCGAAGCTCCCTGCAGCGGCTCACCTGATGAGAGCACCTCGACGAACCTCTCGACGTCCATCCTTCCGATGTCCGAGAGAACGGACGTCGGGAGACAACATCACTTATCTCAAGCAGAATGCACTGATCACTGGCTGAGTAGTCCTCTAATACTTTCCAATTGTGTATCCTCCATTCTAAGGATTCCGAGGCGTTCGGTATGGTTCCCTCACAGCCAATACGGCGGAAAGTCGGCGCATTTCTGGAGTTTAGTACGACGAGGGCCATCTTGGCCGCCAGTTCCAGGATTCGTTTTCCCCGCGGATCCGTTTGAAGCATGCTTCATTCGATTGCTTTCGCGTTGAAGTCCCCTCTAACGAGCACTTTGCCCGCTGCGTTCGAGACAGCGCCCCCGAGAGCAATGCAACCTTAATGTTAATTATTTGTGCCTTCATTAATTGTACAAATACAGAATTCAATATAAGCAAATCTTCCAGTTAAATTGAAAGTCCAACAAAAAACGAGAAAAAATTAATCTTCAAGCATGATGCATTCCAAGGTTGAATTTTGTGTTTTCTTTAATCCAAACCAAAATTTAATATAGTTTAAAAATCCCGGAACACGTAAATCTCGGTATATTTAATTACATAAGCTTACAAACTTGTTTGGTCTGATACCATAAGAGCAGGTCTTTTATTAGTGATTCATTCAATTAAGCATTAGTGAATAAACTGATTGCAATTTATTGCGGGCTGACAAACATTACACTCTATCGTATAAATTATTTTTAGTAAAATACTCAAAGGAAAGTAATAAAATGGATTGTTAAAACTTAAAACTCCTTTCGTTCAACCTGACCGGGTGTAGGACCCGCATCGACGGCAGGCTCCTCCGCTAAAACGGGCTGGCCATCGGGCGCGCTCTTTTCTTTCTTTTGTTAACGGGGGCTCTTGCCGGGTAAGGTGGCCTTCCGCTCGCGTGCTTATTTATGGCATTGTGTTATGTGATTCCCTCACATAATACTATGACATACATTTGCCTCGTTTATATTTTTCATTTAAAGGAAAAATTCATTCAAATTAAGTTTGTATGAAATGAAAAATATGGCCAGGCTTATATTTGGATTTTGATCCGGTTGGCAGGGTGCGAGGGGGCATAGCTACCATCTGGAAGCCCCACTCTTATTTGTGGGCCATAAGTCTTGTCGGTAACGACTAAGTTATCTTTCTTAAGTCCGTCTGTTTTCCCCGGGCCAGGTTGCCTTCTAAGTTAGCAATATTCTTTGACCCTTAGTAGGTTACCTCCTTCTCGACTTCGGTCGATATTTCTTTAAGTCTAGAAATTCATGGATGCGAAATTTTCTGTGAAGTGGGTCCTTGGGCTGGGGAAAAGAACCCGCCCCACGACACCGCAACGCTAGCCTGCCAGCGTATTCACGCGTCCCCAGATAAGGGCAATCTCGGCGAATCTCAACATCCTCTTCCGCTGAGGCGGCAGACCATCGCTGCAGTCCTTCACGGACATTTACATATACCACTATCACTACATATGTAGTTTTTATATAGCATTATTATTTTATGAATATTTAATAATAAAAAACAGTTACACTCAAAAACTAGTATCCTTTTAGTTTATTAGTTATTACCTCAAATTTTTTCTAATAAAAGAGACATAAATCATTTAATGTCAATAGTACTTATCCTACAAAATTTATCAGGGTGAAAACATTAACTTCTTTCTCATAATTTCAAATAAATACAGTTCGTCGGCTGAGTTAATCCGTTAACCTATGGATGCATGTCAATATGTTTTCAATGGTACAGTAGTCTCTAAAATTTCAACTAATAAAATCCCAGCATGGTTGAAATCATTGGCAATGAGAAATTATTGAACACTTATAAATTTGTTATAAGAACATTTATTTGAACTCAAATAAGGCGTACATTCGATAAACATGTTTAAAACGTTTAATTCAATTGATGTTTGAAAGAAGTCGCTGATTTTAGATTGCTGAAAAGCACCTTGAGAGCACCTGTTTATGGTCGTGCTCCATAGTTCTTGAAGTGTCTCAACTTTGTCTTTAGAAATTAAGTTTTGCACAACCCACTTTAGGACAAAAACAAAACATCGAATAACATCATCTCTCTTCTGTTAGTGAGGTCAATCTAAAGGAGCGCCTGGAGTTTGCTAAAATGTACGAAAAAGAGCGAATCGAATTCTGGGAACGAGTGATATTTACTGATGAGATCAAGTTCAATCTTTTTAACTCCGACGGAAAACTGGGGCAAGTCTCACCGTGCATTCAATTTACCCACGGCATCAGGTGTGGGATTCCTTTCACTTTGTGTCGCCCTCCCAAGACCGTTGCCAATCGTTGGAAGAGCGAAGCCTATTCATCTTAGCGACCTCTCTTCTTGTAGCCATCATTTCTACGCAGATATAAATTTCTAAGCCCTCTGGCAACCGGAGACTGCTTGTTATGCGGTTACCTTGCGAAGTACACGTGGTCTCTGCACATGAGCCAACCGCTTTCTGTTGAAGCTCCTTAATAAAAGCATCCTCCAATGCTCTGATTCATAGAGTAGTACAGATTGCACGGCTCTCTCCTTTGCAAACGAAATGTCTTTGTTTAATGGGTTTAACATCACGCACGTGAATTACATTTGATACTATGGTAGTTCTGCCCAAGCCTTCTTTAGCATACGAAGGAAAAGCCGATACGATCGCATCCAGCCGACGTTCTTGCACGTCGTCTACCTGGTGGCGTGTGGGATGTACAGGGTGCGCCAGAGAAACTTACTTATTTGAAAAAATTCCCGGGCGGTGAGTTAGGCGGGTAGAGGGGCGAGAGGGGGCGCATCTGAAGGGGGAAGTTCCCAAATTTGTTTCCCCCTCCAGTCGAGCGAGTTACTGTCTGGTGTGCAATGTCGGTAATGGGAATAATTGGTCCTTATTTTTTTGAAGAAAACGAACGCGCAGTTACCGTGAATGGAGCTCGTTACAGGAACATGATCGAGGAATTTTTTCTTCCAAGACTCGAAGAAATGAACGTTAGGAACGTGTGGTTTCAGCAAGATGGAGCCACAGCCAACACACAGCACGAGACTCAAATGAATTTGTTGCGACAACATTTCCCCGACCGCCTCATGTCTCTCAGAGGCGATCTCCAATGGCCGGCACGCTCTCCAGATTTGACTGATTTCTTTTTATGGGGTTATTTGAAATCCCTGGTTTATGTCGATCGACCACGGATCATAGCACACCTCAAGAACAACATTCGCGACGCCATTGCCAACATACCGATTGATATGCTGCAAAGAGTGGATTTCAAAAATCGACTTCATCTGTGTATGCGCAATGAGGGTCGCCATTTATCTGATGTCATTTTCAAGACTGCATGAAAAAAATTGGGATATTGTATTCTCGAATAAAAAAAATTCAAAACAATAACTGAAGTACTTTTGTTTTTATTGAACTTCCAAATAAGTAAGTTTCTCTGGCGCACCCTGTAGTATGTCTCCGCGGCCTTACTAACCGTAGCTATGTCCCCGGATATGATAGGTGAAAATAAATCATAGGCCAGATCAAATTTTCGGACGAATTCGATTCCTAGGTAAACATTCAGACTCAAGGACGGAATAATGTAAAAGTCGACTAGTTTGGTTTGACCTTTTAAAGTGACGGCTACGGTCAGCACTCTCTTGATGACGTGTTTGGTCTCAATAGCCGTACTACTCTTGGAGCGCCGGGGCCGTACAAGGTTGGCATGTGGCGACAGTATTCTGGTACCAAAGGCTGAAAACTAGGCAACTAATACTTGCACCTGTATTTTTGTTCCCCGTGACTCTGCTGATGTTGTTTGCGGACAAATTTTTGCGTTGGACGCGCACTCTTTTCCATCTCACGACGGGTAGACTCTTTGATCTTTTATGGGCGTTAGGTGATCTCATCTGTAGCCAAAGTCCCGCCACGTGCCGACTGATATTCCCGGAGCCAGAGATGTTTAGCTCTATGTAGATGGTGTACTAACTGGTTGGGCACTGTCGGGGTTTTTGGAGGTAGCCTTGGTAATAAGACCTTTGAAGAGGCCTCAGAGAAAGAGAAAGAGAGCATCCGCTGCTGTCGGACAAGGTTGTGGTGCAAAAATGGCTGGGTTTGTTAGGTTTGCCGGTGAGATACTGGTTGTAGTCGGAAGTTCAGATGATCGTAGGCTCTGCCTGACATGACGTAAAACGATGATCCGGTTGGTGACAATTCCAACAAGCTGTGATCCCTGCCTCCTGCGCTAGTTCGTTTAACTCAGTCAAACTCGAGTTATCAAAATCAGTGTGTGGTTGAACGATACTCTCATCTAAAGTATCCAGTGGAGTCTCTCATGGAGAAGTCAGTGCAGATGTGAAATTCTAATTAACTTCCCCTATCGAGTGCTCGAAGATCATGATTATCGTTCTGTGGTGCTCGGTTCGGGGTAAAGTAGATAGCTTCCAAAGCCGTTGCTGAAGCAGGGAGCTCAGGGGCGGTATGTCGGGGAGCATACATCATCCCTCCTGTTACTGAGAACGGATTCCCTCCCAGAACATCTCGAGAAAGCCCTGCTCTGCCATGGGCTTAACGGAGCGCTTGATCAAGCAGTAGAAGTCTTCACAGCAGTCGCCCCTGTCTGATGAGTCGGTTGACACCTATTACAGAGCTTCTGCTTCAGGATGGTTTCACTCTCGACAGGAGCGGATTCCCTGAATGAGGCAAGCTTCAAGGTACTATACTCATAACAGGGATTGGCCTCCACAAATATCCAAAACCTACGCTGAGCATCCCTGGCTACGAGGCGTAGACTTCCTCTAAGGTTGACGGCAGTCATGTGCTCTTGTCTGCACAGGAAGGCCTCAATTGCTACTTGGTCATCTTGGCCAGAGAATACTGCCGCGTGTTATGGTTCGCGGCTAATAATTTTAATGTTCTGGGAAAGTGAAAACGCACTGTCTTTTAAATTAAGTTCATAGAGTTTATTTACTCAAAATGCACAACAATCAATGTAACACTTTAACTAATTTTATTTTTCACTAAGTCTATAAATTTGTGATTCAACTGTCTATAAATTTGTGATTCAACTGTGCACTAAAATCACTTCACAATCAACGAAAATCACTTTACTATTACTCGATAAATTCTCACTCCACACCATCGCATTTGTTTATTATTGCGGTTCTAATGAATGATTCCCCCATTCATTCAGCTCGCCTTATATATAGGGTCTCCATCCGTTCAATGCATGTCTCGTACATTGGCGAATGTTCTGGCGAGAGGAATCTGGTATATTCGAGCAGATGAATGAAGCAGTGACTCACTTCCAAATGTTTAGCATGCTTGGTCGGTTCTCGTGGTTTCGAGTAAATTCATTTTGTTGATGTTCTTAATGGTTGTGAAAACAATTGCGACGGTAGCTCGCAGAATTCTTTGTACATGTAACAATACTAACATCCAGCTAGCAATAATCCCGGTAACTTTGATGCGGGGATGGGGCATCCAGTTCAGTCTGCATCGCTCACTGCTTGTGGTGGTGCAAGTGGATGGTGATCAGCATGCACGTCAGATCGACGATCTCCTATATTGCGTTGTGGGGTAGCATCTGGCGCGTATCAAGTAATTGAACGAGTCTATGGCTTAGATGGTAGGTAGAATCAGGTGGCATGATCGCGATAGTTGTTCCTTCCTGGGTTTACTAATGCACTGTTGATCCACAGGTATCGGGAAGTTGGTATCAACAAGCAGGTTTTTGGTTTGTAGTCAGGAGCTATTAGGTTCATGTAAGAGGAGGTGGGGTTTGTCCCGCAGGGTGTCTGATAGGTGGTATGTATATACTCCCGAGCTCTAGTCGTTCAAGCCTCGCACCAAAATCCTGTATATAGGCTTTAGCTCCAAAGGCTCTACGGGAACTGCAAGAGGAGCAGCTTATTGGGCTGAAATTTCGTCGTCTGTGATCGCTTCTGCGTCCATTTTTGGAGGCGGCGATCGTTCTAGATTTCTGAACATTTTGGTAACTGTCTCTTGAATTACGGAAGCTGTCTCGTTGGTATGTATTAACGCAGCTGGAATTGGTTGTTCGACGACTGTTGAACTTGTTTTAAACATCTTTGGTGGAACCGGTGACCATACTGTAGTATAGTTCTAGGGGCCGACTATCCGTTGATGACATATCGGGAACAAGGTGGCCTGGCCAGCGTCAGAGTGTAACCGACCTTTCTCCAGCATTCCGTTGGTATCCATTTTACGCTATAGGCAGCTTTGCAAACAAAATTTAGCGAGTAAAAAAATGATATCGATGTGTTTATAACTACTGAAGGTTATATGAGAAAGAGGTATACATAAATCCATGAGTTTGGTCCTTTAAAAAGGTATAACGATACCTGTATTCATAAGTCAGTATATATATATATATATATATATATATATATATATATATATATATATATAGATATACATGGTGAGTCAATTGGTTATTCGTACACGTGGAAAATAAATCTTTATGTACCGCTATTTTGGGAACGAATTAAAAAAGTTATAATTTTTGAAAATAAATCTTTTATTTATTACACATGTAGTGTAACAACAACAAAAAATTCGCAATTTTCTTAGTAGTGTTAATGAATTCACGTCACTTTGATATTCGTGAAGAAATCAATGCTAGAGAAAAATAAGAACCCTTAGAAATAACATACATTTAGTATAAAGCCCTTTGTTCTTAATAACGATTTGAAGTCTTTTGAAAACAGAATCCACCAACTTTTTGGTGTATTCAGCAAAAATATTAGGCCATTCGTATTTCAACTTACTAAGAAGAACTTCCTTATAAGTGATTGTTTGTTTTCGAATGCGTTTATCAAGTTCGCTCCAAACATTTTCGATCGGATTAAGATCGGGTGATTGAGCTAGAGTTTCTATAACTTTTTCACTATTATAAAGAAGCCACTCTCAGAGAATGTGCGATGTATGTAAGTTTGGGATTTTTGCCCTGGTAAAATTTAAAATGATCACTTAAGCCTATTTTGTTAGCGCTTTGCTTAAAATTTTATATCAAAATGTTATGGTAAACTATCTTATCCATTATTTCATTGATAACATACAGATTTCCAATATCATGTTCCGACAAACAACCCCAAACTACAACAAAACCACTGCCATTTTTTAACGGTGGCGCGCAGATCAAGCGCTCATCTGGTATATTAAATTTAGACTCATCTTCAAAAATAGCGTTGTTTCTAAACTCAGAAGGTATTTTTTGCAAACATGAAGGGCTGCGTCCTATGCTTGTCTAATAGGGATAGTTTTCTTCTGGCCACTTGTCCGTTATAACCAGCTCTCCTCAGTACACTACAGTACATACCCAAAGACTACGACAAGAATGGAGCCCATATGCCACGAAATCAGAAGGAAAACTTATACCAGAGAGCCCGAGGCTGCACTAAGCGTGATACGAGAGTAGTCCCAAAAGGACCCGACCTGACTTATGAATACAGGTAGGTTTGAAAAAACAATTACTGCAATTGACAATATCACCTTTCAACAATCTAATGTGAAAAATTCAGAACGGTACGTTTATTATTATTTTTTTACTGATATCCAAAGTAAACGCTTTCAGCGAATTTCTAAATATGGAAAGAATCGGGCATCGTTATGTGGTATAATACTTTCATTTGAAAGGTCTAAGTCCAACCAATATCAAAGTCGAGTTGGATTCTACTCTGGGGATGTCTGCTCTTTCGGGACAAAGGTCAAATATTGGGTAGGTGAGTTTTAGCGAGGTCGTACGAGCTGCCAAGATGAACACCGCAGTGGTCGACCAAGTGAGGTCACTACGTCAGAAAATGTGAAGAGAATTCACAAAATGGTATTGGATGACCGTTGACAGATAGTGCGCGAGATAGCAGACATGGCAGGCATTTCAAAATGTGCTGTGCATCGCATTTTGACTGAAAATTTGGACATGAGAAAGCTGTGCACAAGATGGGTGCCACGTTTGCTCACAATGGAGCACAAACAAAAACGGGAGGATGTTCCCATCGAGTGTTTGACAATGTTTGGCGGCAATAAAGCCGAATTTTTGCGTCGATGCATAACCATGGACGAAACATGGGTCCATCATTTTACACCTGAGAAGCAGTGGACTGAAAAGGCAGAATCGGCTCCAAAGAAATCAAAGACAGTTCAGTCAGCTGGCAAGGTCATGCAATCCGTTTTCTGAGATGCGAGTGGAATAATATTCATTCATTATCTCGAAAAAGAAAAAACATTCAACGGCGCATATTATACAGCCTTATTGCAGCGTTTGAGTGATGAAATTAAGAAAAAACGGCCCCATCTGACGAAAAAGTTCGAATTGCTTCCTCACGCACCCTATTCGCCAGATCTGGCTCCCTCGGATCTGGCTCGGCGGCAAAAGATTTGGCAACAATGAAAAGGTAGAGTCTGCGGTTGATAGCTATTTTGAGGAGCTTGACGGTTCCTATTATAAAGCGGGTATCGAAGCTATTGAATATCGTGGAGAAAAGTGTTTGAGTTTTCGTTGCATCCCTTTTTTGGTGTATCGCGCTGAAAGGAGAGTATGTTGAAAAATAAAAAACAATTCCGCAATTTTTTTACTGTTTTCTTTGTCGGGTCGGGTACTTTTGGGACCGCCCCCGTAGTCTGTAGGTGGAAGTGAATTTTGTAGAAAAGCGAGTGGTTGATATGCAGGGAAACAATGCCCTTTGGGATTTGATAACTACTTTGAGCAGTACTCAGTAAATAGTTGTCTCCGGAAAAGGCTGTCCCCACGCACTCAAGGCGAGGCTGCCTAATGTACTAAAGGAGCTAAATAGAAAGTGTTACTGGAGCTTAGTGCAACGAAAACTCGAACACTATTGTACTCTACACGATAAGGTATCGTACGTATGTAAATCTAATGTAAGCATTTTTTACATTGGAAGTAATTACTCAAAACAAGTCAGTGCATAGATCTACCTGTTCATAACCAGAATATAAATCCAACTATAAAATTTTCTTAGAATAATGACATGCCTTGGTGAAGCTGAATAGATATCAAGATTCTGTTTACACCTAAAGGGAAAAAAGGGATGCAGCATGGCGAAAATCATCCAATATGAAGGCTTGCAAGCAAACGGAAAGATATCACTTCCGCTTTACAAATTGCAGCAGTTGTTGACAACTTGACATATGCCTCCCTTCAGGAGAAAGATATAAAGGTTAATTTGCACAATTCAAACGCTTTTAGTTTGTTTATTTAGTACCTGACCTAATTTAGTACTACCTGCTTAATCTATCCTACCTTCAACACATCCTTCTAGCTTCAACACATCCTTTAAACACTGAAGATGACTCAAAGGAGTCGAAACGTGTCTGCTAACACAACAAGAGCAACAAGAAAAAAAAACACTTTTGTTTGAATGTTACATGAAAACCTATTTGGCTTTGATAAGTTGCCGATTTTGACGTTCATTGTTATGCATTTGGGTGACCATATTTGAACTTCTCTAAGCTTCCTTTATAAAGAAGCATGAAGTTACTAACTACTAGCTTGAAAATGACTCCTGAAGTCTCATGAAAACTTGCCGTTTGCAGTACTAGGGCAAATTATTTTTATGCTCAAGAAAACTGATTTTCATTTCATACATACATTCAGAGACCTAATTCAACTATTTTCAATAGAATGCGATGCGTAAATAAACTAAATACTCCTGGTCTTTCCGATCGCTGCGTGCTACAAAGTTTGTCGTAATAGAGCACGTACATATTGTTACATGTACAAATAATTCTGCGAGCTACTGTCGCAATTGTTTTCAGAACCATTAAGAACATCAAGAAATGAATTTACTCGAAACCAGGAGAACCCACCAAGCATTATCAACATCTGAAAGTGAGTCACTGCCCATTCATTACGCTGCTCGAATGTTCCCGCTAATTCACCAATGTACGAGAATTGAGTTGAATGATTAGAGATCCTATATAAAGGCGAGCTGAATGAATTTCAACCGCGATAGTAAAGACGGCGATAGTGTGTGGAAAGCGATGTTGATCGAGTAATAGTGAAGTGATTTAGAAGACAATTGCGTTAAGAAATTTATGGACAAGTGTTAGAATTTTAATAGTGAAAATTAAAATTAGTGAAAGTGTTAAATTGAGTATTGTGCATTTTTGTAATTAAATAAACTCTTTTAAATTAAATTAAAAGACATTGCGTTTTCACTTTCCCGGAACATTAAAATTCTTGGCCGCGAACCATAACACGCGACAATATACATTCTTCAAAATGTTACTTTACCAATGAAGCATCGAATATCAACGAAAACCGCATGTGGCTAGATTCAAGTATACCAAAATGTTAGCTTTAAATAAAAAAAATTATCGAAGATGTAAGGAAACAACTCCAGACGGAAGTGTTCCTAAAAACTTTTATTTTACAAACCATGATTTAGACATAGCGTCAGCAATTCACATTATGGTTTCCAAAAATTGCGAAAATACAAATTTGCTACCGTGAGAAGTCGGTATACTTGATTCATAGAGTCTGAGATTAGATCCCGCGGCGATGAGACGTGCTAATTAATATAAAATTAATTATAATTCGAAAATGTAAATTTGCCAATAAAGTTTCTATTCGACCATTATAAGAAGTAAAATAAATCGTATTTTTTATATCACGCGATAAGTAAGACCGTCGGTTTTATGGATAACAAAAAATACATTGAATCACGTAGAAATACAGTGAAACGGACAGCTTCGGGAACGATGGGATCGTCCGTTGGAAAGGGGTGTCCGTCGGAGAGGAGTGTATGTGCTAGCAACTATACGAATATACAGCTCTGAGGAAATTTATTAATTTTTTTTTCACAGTGTACGTATTCGAAAATTGGTAGTTAAGATTAAAAATGCACAACAATCTCAATAAAAAATAATTATGAATTGAAAAGAGGTTATTTCAGTTTCTTTCTTCCCTTTTGATTTTACAATCTGTTCTTCGTGATAAATAAGGACATGATTGATTAAGTTGAAGCCTTCTACATCTGCCTTTCTTTGATAAAAGTCCTTTATTTGTATCAAGTGTTGAAGTCCTGCTGCCCAGTCTTTAATGAAGGAATCCACTGACAGGGAAAATTTCCTAAGTATGTAGCTGTACTCATTTATATGTGTATGTTTTGTAAAAGTTATGCTACTTACGTTCTCTTTGTTCGGGAGTGTAAGTAAATTCATCTTTTTCTTCGTCTTGTTGCTGGAAGCTTTCCAAAATATAATTCAGATTTTTGCTGTTACTTTCTGTTGCTAAATTCTGATCAATTTGTGAAAATTCAGTTGCATCCATACTTAAGCTAGCCATTCTAATTAATGCAGTAAGGTCTGACTCTGCATCTACTGTGCTTGAATTTTCACTCATTTCATTACCCGGAAAACCAGCTTTTGCGAAGCAGTTTTCTATTGTTTTAGTCTCCACAGCATTTCAGGCTTTTTTTATCCAAGTTATTGCCTTCAAAACGTCGATAGACTTGGCCAATTCCCCAGCAGATAGATCTTGTTTTATATTTGCAAGTAGGTGGGTCAAAATTAAATGCCGATACTTCACTTTAAAATTTTTAATTACTCCTTTTTCCAAGGGTTGTGAGGTAGAAGTTATGTTTAGGGGAAAGAAAGCCAGTTCAACGTTCTTAAGCTGTATGTGAGGATGGGAAGTTGCGTTATCAAGAAAAAGCAATATTTTTCTTTTTTGAGCTGCCATTTTTTGTCCAATGCTTTCAACCATTCGGTCATAATGTCGGTCGTCATCCATGCTTTGCTATTGTACTTCCATGTAACTCCGATTGAATCCAAGTTCATACCTTTGAAGCATCTCGGCTTCCCCGCTTTGCCTATGACTTAAGGCTGTAATTTTTCCCCAGTCATGCTGGAACAAAGAAGAACTGTGAGGTGCTCTTTGGCAATTTCTCTCCGGAGCAATCTTCTCCCTTAAAGCACAAAGTTTTCTCTGGTAGCGCTCGATAGAACAGTCCAGTTTCATCTGCGTTAAATACATTTTTCGCTTCGTAGCTCTGAATGATACTGCGAATTTTGTTTTTCCAGATGACTACTGTTTCTTCATTGAAGAACGCAGACTCCCCACACATAGCTTTAAAATTAATGTTATGGTGATCCGGAAAGCGGTTCAACCACCCATTTGAAGCGTTTGAAGTCTGACATCTTTATTTCCTGGGCGATTTCTCGCGCTTTCGCCTGTATAGTCGGACCCGAAACAGGAATTTTTTTAGCCCGCACTTGCTTAGACCATTCGAACACTACTTTATCTATTATGGAACCAGGACCAGTTTGAAAAAGCCGATTTGTTTTTTCTGAAACTTCGTTATCTCGGAAACACTTTGAAATAGCATCTTGGTTTTTTATAATTTCTGCTACTTGCGTTTTTCCTATTTTAAAATGTTCTGTGATAACTATAACTGATGACTTTTTTTCGCGGTGAAAATGAATAATGCTTGCTTTCTCTTTTAATGACAAAAATTTCCGTCTTGGAGACGACGATTTCGCGTTGGAGCTGACTGAGCACTGGATGAAGTGAAAACGAAAAAATGGTTCATTGCTTACAAATTTTGTACCGAGAAAACTGGTTCGTCTAATGTAAACATTTGCATTGGAACTAAGACTGAGCACTAGATAAAGTGGAAAGGAAAAAAAGGTTCATGTTTTGCGTATTTTGTACCGAGAAACCTACTGGATCAATGTAAACATTTGGACTTCGCTTTTTCGCAGTTACGGCCTTTCACGAAGTTATTTTCTGCCCCTATCAGCTAGTTCGATCCGATTTGAAACTTAAACAGTGTTTATTTTATTTCGACGCATATCAGCGTTCGTTTCAGAGGGGTGGAATCTGTGTCATGGGAATTAAACATGGAATGTCCGTGTCCGTTAAAGGGTGTCCGTTCTATAGGAGTTTTGAATATATTGTTTTGCTATCTTTGTTGTCGGTTCCACTAAATATTGTCCGTTAGGATTTTCCGCTGTGCAGGAGTGTCCGTTAAGAGAGGTTTCACTGTATTTCTATAATAATTTGTTCGAACTAATTCGAGCGTTTTTAATTGATGAATCAGCAAAAGCATCGACTGAGGCCTTTAAGCGGCTCAAAATTCTGGTTAGGCTGCCAGGAATCCTGCTAAATAAACAAAAACATGTTGGGTGATCAGGAGAGCGCTCCCACGAGAAGGTCTTTGTAACCATCCTAGGGTTCGAAACAAGTTTCGTAATAGCGTGAATCGATGACGTGAATTATTCACCCAATATTTGGATAAGAAATCGTTCAAATTTATGTAAAGGATGCAGAGTTTCATTCGTAAGCACATTGTAGTCGTAGATCGTACATCAAATTTTGGTACATTTTGCCTCCTCCTGGACACTTAAAATAACGTTTTAAATGAGATTTTAAAAGTTCTAGTCAAGACCTTTCATTTGGTACCCCACTCGACTAACTTTGATTTAAAAATTTTTTTAACGGCTACTTCGTTATAAGACATGAAGATAGATAAGACGTAAACTTTTGAGAGACCACTACTTCAGGCCTTTTCACAAAGCTTGAGCTTTCTAGCATCTAGTTTCTGAGGAAGCTTGCTGTGGCGCACGGACAGACAGGTCGCGAAACTAGTATGTCTTTGTAAAAATTTTTTTACAAAGACCTAAAAACAGTCAATCAAGTGTGTTTCAGCAAGAAATTGTACCGGAAACAATTGGCACATGTACAAAACATCTATGCCCTCTTTGCTTTACTATTCATGGTGCCATTTTGAGGTCTTTTCGTTGAAGAGACAATACAGGGGATCTTTTGCCGGCTAGCCAGTTAGGGCACCCTCTATCCGCAACTTGAGGACGTGTCCGATAGGGGACTGAAAGCCCAACACAGACACAACCTATGAATAATGCAACAAAACTGAATATTTTATTAGAAGTCGAAAATGTAAAACTGCAATGAATTTGTTTGCGGATATGTCCTTTATTATTTTGCCGAAAATTATAAATTTTCAAACAGTACAAGAAAATCTGTACCACACTCTCAATAAATCTAAGCATCAACAAATTGCTAGCTATCAATTTAACAGTGATCCCATATCAAGACTTGTTGGTTCCACTTCATCATCTGCAACAGCACCAGAGATGAGACGAAAAGATGCACTAAATCAACTTTCAATCTTTTTCCAATCAATTCACATCCAAACTACTTAGTCTGGATTACCAATCAGATTTATCTCCTACAAAGCCGCATTGAATGCAATTCGCCCAATCTTAAACTTGAACTCGACGATTACTTTCTTTGCTTTCCGTTTTTCTCCAAACAGTTCTCTCTGAAAACTGGAAAAGTGTCTGGACCATGTTTGGCCAGGGCAGTCAATTAAGGGAACTCGAACTCGCTAACGAACATCTCGAACGGATGCTACAACACGAAAATTCTTCAAGGAAAACGGAACAAGAAAGAAAAACAAACGAACACGGCTGCGAGTATGTGAAAAATAAATAGAGAAAAGGTATGAGGACTTTCCCTACTAACATGAGAAGAGTTTCTGGTGCAACCGACATACGGACTTGGTATGTTGTTTGATTTAACTTTACGTGTTAAATTTTATCTCTGGATTTCAACTTGAACTGACGGAGAAAGGACGTGTAAAAAGTGAAAAGTTGATTTACAACTTGTTCCCATTGCCCAATCACTTAGGTCTGAACGTAACGAGTTAAATCCTTTTAGCATAGCACGTATCATTATGATTATCATTAGTCGAGATCTCTTATTTGGAATGGTCTTTAAAATGTTTGAACGTGCTGCGACGTCTTGAGACCAGAGTCGGCGACTTTCTTGACTTTCTGATTTCAGGTATGTGTTGAGTCTTAAGATGGAACTGATGGCGTTTTGATATTACCGGCAAGACGCCAACGTAGATATACGCGGTGGAACCGGTCGTATTTGGGGAGTTTTTGGATGCGCCGGTAAAACGCGGTTTTTCGGCGATTACCCTCCGGCGTTGGTTGTGGAACTTTTTCTTAGCTAATGAGAAATAATTTCTTAGTCTTAATAGTGTTGCCAATTATGTGGATCAGAGAAGACATAAGTGCAAATGATGTGAAGCAAATGTGGGATGTGAGTAATTAATCATTTGTTCTGTTTCAGTTAGAGCAGGAGATGACATACAAGTTTCAGGGAACTTGTTCGACACAACCGCTAGTAAAAACATGCTGGAAGAAAATAAAGGGATGAAAGAAGGTTATATATTGATTAATAACTTAACATACATGCTATAAGTTAGGCTGAGAGGTAAAACTTTATTAGCAATTCCCTTTTCTAGAACAGTTGCAAGTTTTTCAGTCGATATTCTTCCCGGTATACATTAACTAGTATTCCACTTTAATCCTTATAAGACTATTAATCTTTAAGGTTTTCCGGATATAATTTGATAGACCTCTAGGGTCATTGTTATAGCCTTAAGGTTTGCGTGTTAAGAGAATTTTCAACATAAATATATATTTTTTGAATATAGAATTAGTTATATCACTTAAACAATAAAATGTTTCCGATACATAGTTTTATATTTCACGTAGCTAACTATAAGGGAGTTTAAAAGAAAGGTTCGTCACAAGCAGCCGCTAAAAAATATTTTGCAATACTGATATTTTGTACCGAAGGTCAGGTCAGACATTAGAGTTCTTTGTCTTTCAATCGAATAAATTTGGCTATTAAATAACGAGGCTGACATTGCCACAGAAGAATTGAGCATGCGACAAACGCCAGCGGACCTACTTTCTATTAGGCCCTATTTGAAGGGCATCTGACTAAAATAACACTAAAGGATATTTACCTTTAAAACAATAAAATTTCCGACTTTCATGCTGATTTCTCGCCTGAACTGGATTTTCGGAATAGGAGGTTTTTCATTATTGAGGTTTTAAACGAGAGACAACATATTGGACGAAAATGTATCGATATAGAAAAGCAATCTTTTCAAGGCTCTGCAGATATAAACAGGTTTAGTATGGTACATGGGCCGAAAAATGGAGTGTTATTGCATTTTCTTACGTGTACGAGGGTCATTCAACAAGTACTTAACCTTCAGAAGAAAAACAAAAATTTTGTAAAGATGCCAATTTATTTTTCCACATAATCTATTTCAAGCTCGATACACTTGGCCCAGTGATGCTCAACTTTTCAACCCGTCCAAAAAAAAAAATTTCCTCGAGTGCTGCAAAATAGGCCTCCGTGGCGGCGATGACCTCCTCATTCGACCCAAATCTATTCCCGGCGAGGGATTTTTTCAGGTTTGGAAACAAAAAGTAGTCACAGGGGGCCAAATCTGGAGAGTACGGTGGATGGGGCAGCAATTCGTAGCGCAATTCGACCAATTTGGCCATGGCGACGGCGGAGGTGTGAGCCGGCGCGTTGTCGTGGTGGAACAGCACTTTTTTCTTCGCCAAGCGGGGCCGCTTTTTCTTCAATTCGACGTCAAATCGGCCCAATAAGTCTGTATAGTAGCGCCCCGTGATTGATTTACCCTTCTCGAGGTAATCGATGTGGATCACACTGTTGCGAATTCCGGCGCACCAACTTCCTCCCATTCGCAACTTCAAATTGCCGCCGTAACATCTCCATCTTCCTTTGGGCATTTATACCTTTTTCCCTGGTCTTTATTTAATTTTATCAAAATTTTTCCAATTCCCCTATAATTTTTACCTCCCCATCATCACAATCCTATTTTCCCTTATTTCCAACTAAAATAATATAATATATACTAATAATTTCAATTTTCTCACTAACAACATTCCATTCATTAATTCCCACTAACAAAACTTCATTCATTACCTTTTCCCTAACCAAAACCTAATTCCTTTCCTTCATACTAACTAATTCTATTCACTAGTTCCCACTAATAAATTTTATTTTTTATACTAACAAAAATTAATTCACGTTCCCGTACTAACAAAATTGAACCTCATACCCAAATGCATCGTTGAAGTTGCTTATGAGATGAATGGAAGATCGACAATCCATGGCACCATTAGCTGCGTCGCGAGTTCTCGACCGGGGGTCTGCTAGAAACCTGGGTTGAAGTTCCCCCGGGCGCAGGGAAGCACTCTTTTTTTTGGGGTATCGGCAAAATCAATATTTTTCGTAATGTATATGTGACACTTTGTATTCAATCAAGCGATTTTTGGATGATGTAAATTGCCATATATGCAAATCAATGGATACTATTGTGATTCTCGATACGGTAAAAAAGATGTGTGGGTAGCGGAATCGAAGTGTAATGAACTTCGATTACGTTACCCAAAGGCACAGCGGTAATTGAAAATGAAAAAGAGATTACGGAATCGGATTAGATGGAAGTGAAAAATGCGGAATTAAGTTGTTGGGATAGGGGCAGTCAGTTTTTGGCTTTTGCAGGAGTGAAATTCGTTGGCGGTTTTGGAGAAAGTTTTTTTTGGTAAACTCGAGGAGTAAAAGTGGTTGGATACGGATGAAGAAGTAATTAGTGGATACAAGTAGTGGAAATAAAAACTCAAAACAACAAAGAAAAAAGGGAAACGAGAATTAGATAGTGTGGATTGTGATAAGTGATAGATTTGATCACCTTCTGATCCTAAAGTGAAGTTAGGAATTGGAATTTTCTCGTGGGCAATACGAATTTGTATAAAAATAAAACGGTTTACGTATGGAATAAATGTGAATTACCTGTGGGGGTTGAATTTCCCAACAAACGGAAATATGGACTAACTTATGCGAATTACTAGATGAGGTTACGATTAATTAAGGCGGTATTACCGGCAAATCACGGGCGAGTTGAAAATTATGATGAAGTGGCCGCTTATCAGCATTTAATATGTTTAAAAGTAACGTCAATTAAATTTTGCAGTGACCCCACCTCATTATTTTTGCGTCCTTCGCCGAGCGCTCGGAGATCCACGGAAAAAGAAGAGGGTAAGTAGTAGTTAATATTTTTTTTTCTTGTTCTTTTTTTTTGACTTCTTTTTATTCATTACATATTTTTTTCCCAGCTTATTTAAATTGACTATTTTTCTTTTGATTAATATCTTAAATAATTTGTTTTGCATTAAAAAATTATTAAGGGGTCTGTTTGTTTTTGTTTTGATTTGTATATTTTTTTTGTTGAATTTGTAAATTTCTTTTTTTTGAATTCAATAAACGGCCGTGTTTTACTGAGTTTTTTTAAATTTTTCATTTCTCAACATGACCTCCCCCTTTCCCATCCTTTTCCCTTTGTGCTAGTTTTTAAGTAAGGTGGCTCAGCACGAGCAGAGGGTGTCCCGGAAGTCCCACGACACGACTGAGCACTAGCCGGCCTCAGTATGCCACCCCGGGCTACACATCCCTCTGCTAATTCTTAATGTCTGCAACTGCGGTGACTCCCGTGGTTGGAACAGCACTTTTTTCTTCGCCAAGCGAGGCCGCTTTTTCTTCAATTCGACGTCAAATCGGCCCAATAAGTCTGCTTAGTAGCGCCCCGTGATTGATTTACCCTTCTCGAGGTAATCAATGTGGATCACACCTTGTGAGTCCCAGAAAACGGTGGTCATCACCTTTCCGGCCGATCGAACAGTCTTCGCCTTCTTCGGAGCACGTTCGCCGAGTGAGGTCCCCTGTTTCGACTGTTCCTTGGTCTCTAGTGTATACCAGTGAATCCATGTTTCGTTGAAGGTCACGAAACGACGCAAGAACTCCGCCGGATTGCGCTGAAAAGCGCCAAACACCTCGCCGATGTGGTCTCACGGTTGCGTTTGTTTTCCGGTGTGAGCAAACGCGGCACTCATCGTGCCGACAGCTTTCTCATGCCCAGTTCTTCGTGTAGATGCACCGTTCCTTCTGCGATGCCCACAGTCTCAGCTATTTCGCGAACCTTCAATCGACGGTCTGCCAACACGACATTTAACGTTTTCCTCCGTAGCAGCCGTTTTCGGAGCACCTGGGCGTGGCTCATCAAAAACCGACGTGCAGCCACGAACAAACTCGTTGAACTATTTCTTGACAGTCGCCACCTAAGGAGAAGAGTCACCGTACACAGCATCTAAGCGATCTTTGATTTCGCTGCGCATTTTCCCTTCCAAAAACAAGAATCTAATCACTGAACGATATTGTTCTTTTTCCATTTTTGTACAACCGACCGACACGGTCGTTTCCAAAGGCTATCAAAACAAAACTAATGAAGGGAATTGACTGAAACTTTGACAGTAGGCTACTAAAAGAATGTACTGCACGATGGTAAAACTCTTTTGTAATAGCAGCGCCATTGGGCGGTAAAGCTTAATACTTGTTGAATGACCCATTATTTTGCGATTCTTCAAGGATTTAATGAACAACACCGAATCTTTTGATAATGGGTGATGAAAAGGATTAGTATTCTTAATTTTTTCAATAAACTGTACATTTTAGTCAATCCTTTCTATCGGAAATAACCAATAAATTTATTCTAAACATAGTATAAATGCCATAATTTAAGATGATTCAGAGCAATATCATTGGGGAAAGATTCATGATTGCTTTTCCCCTCAGCTTTATAGGATACGTCTTACATCCTTAGATGAAGATACGTAAGTGTCAGATACTCTATACAATTAAATATATTTTTTATAAGTTGTCTGGCGACCGTGCCTGAAATTAAAAAAATTATAAAAGCGAAATACAAAGTGAAGTGAAATTTAAATCGTGTTAATAATGGCGAACATAGAAAAACTTGAAAAGAGCACAAGTAGTCATCGCACTTCTTTTACGAAAACTCTAAATAATTTTAACGAAGAAGTAAAAAGGAGCCCTTCAGATGAGTTGAAAACTGAATTTGAACCACACTTACAGGCACATTTTGTCAGCCTGCTTGTTTGCATTAAGTGTAGTTTATCTCAGGCTTTGTTTTGTATCTAGTGGATAATCGGGAAGAAAAGTAAACAGTTACTCTCGAGTTGGTTTTAAATTTGCGTCGCAGTAGATTTTGCACAAATAAGTCATTTTTTGATCTTATTACCGTGACGTTGCAGAGACAACATTTCTTGTTCTATATTCACCGAAAGTGTAAAAAATATCTAATTTGTTTCTTTAAGATTGTGCTTAGTATTTGAAATAATAAAAGTGCCGTTAGATGCGATTTTTACTGCTAGGGCTGTCGCTTAAGCTAATACTGGATATAGTCAACGTCGCTTTGCCCGAATGCTCGGTGTACCTCGAACCACGATACGGGATGCCATTAGACGGTATCGAGAGACTGGATATATACCCGGAGCCCAGGTCAAGGCAGACATCGTTGCACTTCCACCCGAGACGACCGTTTTATCGTCAGCAACATGTTGAGAAATCGCTTTTGCACTGCTCCTGAAGAAATGTTATTGTAAGTGAACGTACGATTAGAAGAAGACTGGGTGAAAGTGTTTTAAGGGCTTTTTGTGCAACTCGCGCCCCACAACTTTTCCCACAGCACTGTAGAGAAGCTAGACTTGGTTTTGCGCAAGAATATTATGGTTGGACTATAGAGCAGTGGAAGAACGTACTGCTTTCAGATGAAAGCAGAATAGCCTTATGTGGTCCATACGGGCGTCAACGTGTCTACAGACGTAAAAATGAGAGGTTTGCTCTCTACGCTATAGCCGAAACAGTGGGTTATCAGGGCGGATCAATAATGATTTGGAGAGGCATCTCTTATCAGGCCCGTGCCGATCTTGTCATCTTGGTTGGGGGTAGTGTGAACGCTCAGAGGTACGTGGAAGAAGTCTTCCAAGACCATGTCGTACCGTTTGCTCCATTTATTGGAGAACGTTTCAGGCTAATACATGATAATGCACGTTGCCATGTCGCTAGATCTGTGCCACAATACCTTATTGAAGTAAAATTTAAACTTTGTCATGGCCAGCGTGTAGTCCCGATCTCAATCCTTTTAAATACATTTGGAACAACCTTAAAAGACGTGTTCGGGCAAGAGTACCAGTGCCTAGTACCCTAGGAGAGGTCAAGACCGCAGTTTTAGAGGAGTGGTACAATATCCCGCATCGGACATTCACGATGTCAGGGATGGGCTTCCAAATAGGCTTCAAGAAGTCATTAGAGCATGAGATGGTAACACCCATTATTGAATTTGAAGTTAGTGACAAAAAATAAATTTTTTCTTGAATTAAGCAAAATTAATTGGTTGATAGAAATCTTGGAAAAATCAATTTTCTGGAGAAAGGTTTTATTAAATAAATTTTTTTCATTTGTATTGATGTATCGAAAGTTGCTTTCAACATACTTTTCATCAAATTTGATAGTGTTGGAAAACTATAAGAATTACAGGGTGGGCGGTTAATTGTGCCTGTGAGTGTATTACAAGAAGAGATGGATAGTCTTAGAGAAATATTAAAGCAAATGATTGATCTAATACACGATCACGCGTCAATTATTCAGGCGATGAAAACGCAAGAAATGGATGCGGACAACGATTACAAACGCAAGTTTATCGAAGCAAAAATCAAGTTTCAAAAGAAACAGCCGCCTCGCACAGTGGAACTGCAGCTTCCGTTCGGTCAGAAACTTCGGCAAATCAAGAGCAATCGAATGTTACACTTCCGAAAATCGAGTTCAAGAGATTTAGTGGTGATTTACCTGAGTGGCTGAAGTTTTGGAGTTTATTTAAAAAGGTAAACGAAAAAAAAACATCGCTCAGAGAAGAGGACAAGTTTCAATATCTTGTTCAGGCGATAGTTTGTAGATCTGAGGCAGCAACGCTAGTGAACAGTTACCCACCGACGGCAAATAACGAAAAACATAGCAAAAAACGAAAAACTCCCTTTTAACAGCTCACAAACCGACGCGTATTTCAAACACTATTGAATATTTTGACATGTAAATTTGACATAGATGTCACTGACAGTACTACCAATCAAAAAAGAAAAAATAATTCTCCAAATCCTTCTACGCGCCCAGTTTAAATTCAAATGTCACCTTATTTTTTGGTCACAGTTATGTGGTATATGATTGGGACACCGTCAGAATCAAAAACATATCGATTCATGTCCAAATACACGAATGCTTCTGGAGGAACGGAGCCAGTAGTGAGGCAAGTCACAGAGTCGTCGAAGGGCCATGACTACTTTTTGTGCTTTACTGTGCATGATCTTGACATGTCCAGTATAGTATTGATACTGGTCGAGATGAACGCCGAGGTATCGAACACAGGACTAATTTGGAACCCGTTCTAAACTACCCTCGCTAGCCATGAATTGGAAATCTTTCCAATTACGTTACAGGTCTTGACTGACCCCCTGCAGAGTTGTCCGAAACAAGATTGTTTCACACTTTTGCGCATTGATTTTCATTCTCCAATTGTCAAAAAACAGCTGTACATCATTGAACATTTTTTGGAGATTGCTCTGAACTATTGTAGCTTTTCGGTCTGCCGTATGGATGATCAGATCATCAGCAAACGCTACCAATGATCGCGTTGGCGAGACGTTAAAATCAAAACCGTTCAATAGCTTGCGAATGAAGATTGAGAAGAGCAGAGGCGCAGTAACTGTTCCCTGCTGTAGACCATTCAAGACCTTGAATTCGCGCCTTGTTGTCAGATTTCCATCAGTTACAACAAACTATTTCCCGTAAACCATATTACACATCATGGCGACAAGGTGTCTGGGGAACTTGTCCTGAAGGAGTTTAAAAACTAGTCCATCTAACCACACCGTATCGAAGGCTTTCTCCATATCAATGAGACATGCTCCAACACATTGTCTATCATTTAGTTTCGAACAGATGTCTGAGGTTACTTTCGTTATTGCATGTGTTGTCGAATGCCTGGCACGATAACCAAATTGGCAATTCGGGATCAACTCATTTTCCTCAATGTGGGCGTTTAATGCTCTGTTGAGTACCACTTCAAACACCTTGCTGATGTTAGGCAATAAGCTGATTGGGCGATAGCTTTTCGGGCATGAAGATTCTTTTCCTTTCTTCAAGATCGGAAATAACTTAGCCCTTCTTCACTCATTTGGGAAATATGAATTGCTCAACATGTTATTGAACAATATGCAATAATTCCTAATAGCGACCTCAGGCAAATGTCGGAGAACTACATTTGGAATACCATCAGTACCACATGATTTGTTGTTGTTTATCCTGCGAAATATGAAACACAAGTCTTCATAGCTGGCAAAATAATCAATAAGATTCAAGCTCGGTATGAGGTGAGATGTTAATGTTTCATTGAAATGAAGAATTGATTGGCCGTTCAGGCTTGATTTGAAGTCGGAAACTTTTGTTTCAACAACCTCTGAAAATATTTCATTCCCTCTCTCAGGGTTCGGCAGATGAACCAATTCAAAATGTGTTCCAATCAGGGCAAGTTTATCCAATCCTTCACAAATGATCCTGTTTCCATTTCTGTCCGGAGTCGTACTATCAATTTCAATACCAGCTCTATCGAGAAGATTTATCTCATCACTAGTGACTTCAAGATCCGATACCTTCACTCGAGACTTCTTGCGGAATATGCTATTCACTTTCGCAAACACGCCGTCTGGGTCCTGTGGGCTAATACCCCTCAATTTTTCCGCCCACTGATTGCTGACCTCACTCCTGAAGTATTACCGGATTAAGTTCCGGACATTCTTCAGATGTAGTCCAAAAATCGCCGATAAATATTGTTGACACGTGTGAGAAGAAGGCTTTTTAATCTTTTTAACCTTGTGATGGTTGGCGTTTCATATCCCTCCATATTGTTTCGATGTGTTATCTTGGGAACTATTTTCTCAATCGTTTCCAACGTCAGCTTCTCTAACTTCGACAAATAGACATGTATTTCATCGTTAGTTAGATTCCTGTCATTAGGAACCATTGAGCAAGAGTTGCCACCATCAGAAGGGACACATTGCTTCTGGTACTTGCGATTAAACTTCTTTTGAAACTTTCCCCAGTCTGTTTTTTTTGAAATTCAACCGATGATTTTCATGTTGAACTGGAATGAGGAAGAAATCATCCCTGTGATGATTGATTTCCATTACGATTGCGTTATGGGCGCTATCATAAGGAAGCACCTGCAGTTTCCGTTGAGGACGATTAAAGCTGAATTCAAGTCTTGCGTCAGCGATGCAAAAGTGCAAATATGAATTTGCCCCAGGGATGCGTTGGGAACTCCGACCCATATAGATTGCACGTATATTCAATTTGGTTCTCTGTTATCCACGATTTTAGGAATACACCTCTTGGATTGTTGGTGGCGTTCAGCCATGATGTATGCTTGGCGTTCAGGTCACCAGAAAGAATATCATAATTTTGCAGCCTGTTCAATTCGAGTATTTCAAACAAGGAATTGAGCTCTTTCTTAAACTTGAGAACATTTTGACCAGTTGCATAGGCAGAAATAACGAAGAGGTTATCCCCACCTGGCAGTGAGATTTTGATAATGGACACTTCAAGAGATTCAAAGCTTTTGAATTCGATTTTTTCGATATTTTGGAAACAGTGGGGTCTTCGAACCAATATCCCGGTGTCACCTCCTCCATTAGCTATTACCCTATCGTTTCTTACGAATTCAAAACCCTTGAATGTCATGGAGTGCCATGAATTGAGGTGGGTTTCATTGAGAAGCATGATGTCAGGCTTTTGCTTGACAATGTTGATCGAGATGAGACGAATACTATCCATGGAAATGTGACTGGATGACAAATTATTTTGAGGCATTTGAAAGCCCTAAAGGCTGAATGGCAAGATTAATTTTCGCCTCTTGTCTATCGATTCTCTCCGGTAAAGAATTTAGTTGCTGGTAAATTTTGAGAAGTAGCTCATTATTGCCATTTACATTATTTACAGCATTTTCTCCTGGTCTCTAGCGGCGAGAGCAAACTATACTCTGGGCTTGACGAAGTTCCGAGCTAAGACACTGCGGTGTAGTTGTGTTTGCTTTAGGACAAATTTTACTCTCGCATCCGGTTCTTCTCACTTTCCGGGGTATAGGTGAAGTGTGGAACCTCCCCAGAATTTAGTGCATTTTTAGCTGATTTGAAATCAATCAGTGATTTCGTTCTGATTGTTAATTTTTCGGCATTGATTCTTTTAATCTCAAAATTAGTTAATTTATTTTCGGCTGCCAATAGCCAAACCATATCCTTTCCGCTTTGACCGAACACATTAATTGGCGGAACTTTCTCTGTATTTTTTGCAACTTTTTGAGAAGGACCAGCAGAACTACGAGCTGGTTTCTTCTCCCTATTTTTATTTTTTAAGTACCGAATAAAATAATCGTTATTATCTTGATTAACATTACCTTCAATACTTTCGTCAACGTCTATTTCTTGTTGGAGTGTGTACAGCGCTGCATAGTCGTTTTGGCTGTCGTTAGCGCCTCCAGCACTTAGTTTCTCGTCTGGGATGACATGTTTGATAGCTTTTTTCGCCTTAGTTTCCGTATTTATTTGCTTTACCGGCTCTGCATCTTGAGTTTTCTTGCCTCTCTTGTACATATTTTCGAAGGTTTTGAGTCGTAGTTTCAATTCCTGATTTTCAGCTAGAAGTCGAATCACTTCTTATTTGTCTTCGACTAATTGAGTCTAACGCCCGCCATCTGCGGAGTCCTGGTTACTCGTATGTCTTTTTTTATTGAAGCTTGGCACCAACTTCGTATTGCTACTCTCCCCGGGGCCCCTCAACGGAGGGAAGCCGTCAGGTTCCTCCATACAGCAGTCCCGAGTTAGTCTTTAATTAATTTTTAAAATTAATGACTGACAGATCCACAATTTAACGAACCAAAAGGTATAGACATGCTTATTGAAGCCGACATATTTTTTTCACTGATATCGAATAAGAGAATATCACTGGGACCTGGTTTGCCATTCCTACAAAACACCCAATTAGGATGGATGGCAATTGGAAAAATAAACGGTTGAGCCCCACAGAGTACACATTGTGGTATAACAACAAGTCTGGAACAACAACTCGAGCGTTTCTGGCAAATGGAAAACGCGCGGTGTAGCGGTTAGAACAGTAAGCCCGTAAGCCAAAAGTCTTTGGTTCGAGTTTCGTTGGCGTCAACGAGATTTAGTTCGAGTGATTCTTTGGACGGACTATAAGCCTGTTCAGTTATGATACATGCTGGTTTAAAATCAGAACGTATCGCAGCTGCGTGGACGGACAAACGGCTAAAGCGTGATAATGATCATATCACCTTGTGGAGTGCCGATACATTCGATCATGACAATAAGATACTCTTACTATCTCTAAGCGATGGTCCGAAAGGGGCTGTAGTGCTACGAAAAAAAGAAGTTGCCCCAACAAGAATTCCAAATGTCGATAGGCAATGTGAAGAATTCGTTGAATCCACGGTGGCAAGAGACAACGAAAGACGTTTATAGTGCGGTTACCATTCTCTCAATCACTATATCTCTTAGGGTCATCATAGCAATTGGCGGAGCAGCAGCTGAGGAGTTTACTCAGAAAAGGAAAGGAATCCGGAGCTTCGAAGGATGTGTTCTAAGTTCATAAAAGAATATTTAACATTGGGACATCATGAAGTTGTAGAAGCCATCAACCATAATGAACCACACTACTATTTGCCACACCACTGCATGGTGCGACTAAATAGCCTGACAAAAAAGCTACACGTTGTTTTTGATGGTTCAGCAAAAACATCTGCTAATCTTTCACTCAATGATACCCTGCAGACGGGTCCGGCACTTCAACAAGATTTATTTAACGTTCTTGTACGATTCAGAAGTTTCAAGTACGGAATGACAGCTGATATCAAAAACATGTTCCGACAAATCCAGATTCATAAAAACGACTAACATTTCCAGGTTATTCTGTGGCAAGATAAACTCGGCGAACTGCCAACAACTTACCGCCTTAAGACCGTTATATATGAAACCAGAAGTGCTACATACTTAGCTTTGAAGTGCTTCAGCGCCTTTCTAATGAAGCAGAGAGAGAATTCCATTTAGCACCAAAGGCAGTACGACAAGATCTGTATATTGATTACTTGTTGACGGGGAGCGATGGCCTGAAAGAAGTGCTATGTCTATAAAAACAGCTAATTCAATTGCTTCAACGACGGGTATTCCACCTACATAAGTGGCGTTCCAATAACCTGACATTGTTGCGTCACATAGGCTGCAGAGATCGAGCTACTGAGTTCGATATTACCAACCTTGAAGAGAACTGTGCGATCAAGGCATAAGGGCTAATGTGGAATCCATCTACCGACCAGTTTACTATCAATATCAACATTAAAGACAGCGAACAGCTAGTTACGAAACGAGTCACTCTTGCCCAAATGTCACAACTATTCGACCTGCTCGGGCTAGCAAATCCAGTGGTGGTATTAGCGAGAATTTTTATGCAGCAACTTTGAGAAGTTGAATAAGATACGCCACTTTCAGAAAAACTATAAAAGGGGTGGCAAGACTACAGATCACAGCTTCCCGTCCTAAGCAATTTAAAATTACTTCGATATGCCATGATTTCCGCAAAACGGCACACAGCTCCGTGGTTTCTCAGACCCCAGCAAATTTGTCTATGGGGCTTGTATATATTTCCGCATTGAAGATCTCGGTGGGCAAATTGATGTCACCTTATTATGTGCTACCAAACTGCTTACAGAACTCTCTACAACTTGCCATCGATAAAATCTTCTACCGGAGCGACTCTTAAAAGGTTCTTTACTGAATCGCATCACCATCATCAAAATTTACCACGTTCATGCGCAACCGATTCACATACATACAAAACCTAACAGGGGACGGAGTATGGCAGCACATTGAATCAACAGAAAACCCAGCCGATATAATCTCAAGAGGCATGTTTTTAGCTGAGCTATGCTCAAGTATGCTGTGGTTCAAAGCACTAACCTTCTTTTTACGGAGCTTGTGGTTTAATTTCCTGAGCTACGAAAGCAAAAATGATATTGATTGGTACTCATACCCGCATACATAATACAAATTTTTAGAGATTGCAAGAAGAAACAGCCTTTATGCTACGCTTTATTAGAAACTCCAAACATCCAAAAGAAAAGTGGAGCTTTGGCTGCAAAACAAACGCCGAAGCAATGAAACGTACATTACAAATAATTGGATCTGTAATGTAGCAGGATGATTTCGCAGATGACATTTAACATCTCATAAAGAACGATTCTATTGCTCCTAACTAGGCCTTTCTTAGATCAACACGGGGTTATAAGAGTAGTTGATCAACTGAAGAATAGTCTGCTTCCGTTCAATGTAAAGCATCCAATGCTGATCTAATCCACGCATGAATTCACTCCACTAATTTTCAATCATCTTCGTCATGAGCATTTACATGCAGGACAACAAGCTCTTCTATATATTTCACATATACATTCTGGTGTATCAACGTGAAGGGGATGTTCAACAAAGCAGTCCAACAATATATGCTATGTGCTCGATTACAACCCGAAAATCTGACACAACTAATGGGAGATTTGCCTGCGGAAAGAGTCTAACAGTCTAGGTCGTTTCTACACACTGGAGTCAATTTTTGCGGGTCCATCCATATCCACTTCAAAATACATGGTAAACGACCGTCCTAGGCGTAGGTGGTAGTTTTAGCATCTTCTCTACGAAAGTAGTACACCTCGTGCTTGCTACGGACTTAACCGCAGCAGCTTTCATTGAATGTCTCAAATACTTTATCGTCAGAAAGGGGGCAATCTTCCAAACTATTCAGTGACATGCTATAAACCTCGTTGGAGCAAGCTCAGAACTTCAAGAGCTATATTCACTCTTCAATGAACACTTTGACTCAATTGAAGAAGCATACACCAGTGAAGGAGTGGAATGGTTGCGCATCCCACCGACATCTCCCTACTTTGGCGGACTCTGGCAGGCTACAATCAAGTCAGCAAAGTACCACTTAAAACGCGTGCTAGGAAGTGCTTCACTCACTTATGAAGAGCTCATCACCGTCATTTGTCAAATAGAAGCTATCCTTAACTCTAGACACCTTTGCCCAATGTAAACGGAGGCAAACGACCTTCAAGCGCTAACAGCAGATCACTTTCTAATAGGAAAATCTTTATCAACCATTTCTGCACCTAAAATCCATCCTGAAACGATTCCTCTTCTAACCAGATGGAAAACGGGGAGAGCACTTTAGGTGGACTTTTGGCAAAAGGTGGACAAAACAATGCCTACAAGATTTGCAACCAAGGACAAAATGGCAAGAAGTCAAGCAAAACATAGAACCAGGGACATTAGTAACTCTAAAGGATGCAAATTTACCACCGATGAGTTGGCGCATGGGACGAATAACGAAGATCAATAAGGGATTAGACGGTAGAGTAAAGGTGGTGGAAATAAAAACTGCAACAGCAATAACTTCACGGGTAATTGACACCATCAGTCTTTTGCCATGTACAGGAGAATCGGTCCACAGGCCTCTATCTCAAGACGAAGCCACAAGTACAGAAACAAACCATCCTCTTACTCAAAACGAAGCCACAAGCACAGACACAAATCGTTCAAAAATTGCTCCTGTAGCTTCTGGCCTTATAGAAGCAGCCCAAAATAAGTCCCGAAAGAACAGAAGGCAAAGACTCGGTGTAAACGCCCAAACGAGGAAGAACTTCCCTCTTCCAAATATTACTCTGCGTTTTGTCGGTACCGTCAGTTTTTCGGGACGAAAGAGTAACGCAACAACAATCAATCGCAGAAATAATCCCATTCAAAAATATCCCTGAAATTTATTTTGAAGAAGTTAACCGAATCAGATTAACAGACAACACTTGGAAAATTGTAGCTTACTACGACTTAACAAATTATTAGACAGAATGCGAGGGTCTTGCAAGGCACATAACTAAGCTTATTGGCATTTGCTCGGCACAGGATAAACTATTCCACGTTGGCTAATATTGTAGCACGCTAGCATCACAATTTATTCAATTGCATAGCGAGATTCAGCAAAAAATGAACTGCTACATCAACACCAGGGAAGATCTCGAAGGCCTCCTTTAAACATCGTTGATTCAGCCGCTCATCTTTTATTTGGGGTACTAGATGAAGAATTTGGTAACCAATAGTAGGAGGATATCAAAAAAATAAAGCAGAATGTAGGCTATCTATTGAATTTAATAAAAAATCAAACTATGGTACTAGACTGCACAACAAATATTTTAGAAAATAAAAATAAACATATTAATCAACAATTTAGATTTATTGAGATCTAGTATGAGCACTTGGCCAACACGACACTCAAAATTGAAACACTATCCAGCATCTTCAACTCTTTGGCAGTACAAACTACAGTTCTTCTCTTCAACTTAAAAAACATACAAGATATACTGATACAAGTAATCACCAACATCTACTAAGGCAAAATAAATTATTGATAAAACCAACACAATTTCGAAAAAAATTGCAAATAATACAGGAACACCAGCCAAAAAAAATCAAATGCTCCCTGTTTCTCCAGATGCCTTCCTCAAAATTATAACCTAGCTACAGTTCGAACAAGAACAACAACATCGAACATCATCTTCGATATGCAAATACCGCTCACTACAATGGAAGAATACCAGCTTCTTAAATTGTATTCCGTTCTAACAATCGTAAAAAATATTTCAGTTTCATCACAGCCTTCTACTGAATACTTGGCGGTTAACTTGAAACGAGATAATTTCTTCCCATTTTCAGCAGAAGAATGAGGAAAATGTCTGCATCCACCCGAGACCGAACTTATCTGCTGTCAGCCTCAACCTATCTATTCCGCTCAATCCAAGATCTATGAATGCGAAGTCGCCCTTCTTGTTCATATGGCTAACTTTTCATCATCTTGCGCTGTCCATGTAACTTCAACTAGGAATACTTGGATCAAGCTGAATGCTGCAAGCTCATATGTCACAGTATAACATAGATATTGAGCGCACTGGATCCGCAGCCGGTCGCGAGAGCCGAAGCAATTAGCAACCTTCGCTAAAGTTATGTGAAGTTGAGGTTTGAAGTGATATGTTTTTGTTTTTGCACTTAACTTCACTTTGAAAGACGTTCACGTTTATAAAATTTTTGTTTTTCAAGATCGAGTGTACGAAATTGCCACTTTAGTTCCCATTTTTTCTTAAAAACACGAATTTTCCATCAGCATTGACACATGCGTTTTCTAGCCTCTACGAATGTTCATCAGCTTTGACGTACGAGTTTTCTATGAGAGAACGTTTGTTGTGTTGTACTCAAATCGTTCAATGAATCATAACGAAGGCGCGGTCGTATGCACGTGAAACGAAATTTTGTAGGTGTACGCAGGTGTCTTCTGAAGAGAGGAAAGAAAAAGCTCTCGGGAGACAAAGGGGAAGGAGAAGCAGAGGGAATCATATAGTTTCGAGAGCGTAAGATATTTATGTGTAAAACTTGCTTCCCACATGGACGAGTACACAGATTCTCTTTGCTCGTCCATTTGTTTATATGTCTTTGCAGTAGACTATGGGAAATTTAAATTGTAAAATATGCAAGTAAGCGAAATTCATGTATGAAATTAGCTGGGCGTAATAAAGACAATGATTCCATCTCCAAAACTGTGGTTGATTATTCTATTTAAATTTCAGAAAAGTTTTACAACACTACCATCAACATTTCAGCCGAATCGGGCTCGTAGTTTTGTGTTGACTGCATATGGAAGCGTGCAGAAAAAAGGCTCTTCCATATGACAACGCACCGAATCACACCTAAGCTGTCGCCACGGCCAAATTGGGCTACAAACAGGTACCCCATACACCATTTCCTCCAGATTTGGCCGCATCTGACTTCTTTTTGTTTCCAAAATAGAAAAAGTCACTCGCCGGGCAGAAATTTGAGTCGGAGACCTACTTTGCATGCCTCGAGAAAACGTATTTTTCAGTCGGGTTAAAGAAGTTGGAGCATTGCTGGGTCAAGTGGTCACAAAACTTTTAACTGCCAGCAAAACTCTCTGGATTTTGCAGCCGTTCCACCCCACAGATTTGTGCATTGAGACTTGTCTCAACACTGGCTTCATTCCTTCAGAAGCATTCGTGTTTTTAGACATGAATCGGTATGTTTTTGTTTCTGACGGTGTTTCGGTTATAATATCACATACTCGTATACAGATGGGCTACCGATAGATAAAATATTCTCCGAATTTGTGGCTGGTCGGTCTAGGACGGACCAATTTAGGTATTGTTGGCTGAATGACAATGGCTAAATCATTTTTGATGAGCATTTATAAGAATTAAGTTAGACTATATTAAATATAAGTTGAAAGCTCACTATTTAGGGTTCCGGACCATTTTATCGAATTTTTATCCCTTGGCCGATTGGGCTCAAATTTTATATTCCGGAGCATTTTCGATTACAAAACCGAAGATGTGAGGAAAAGCACTTTTTCAACTATATTTAATGTATTTTAGTTTTGGCATGAACGACAGTTTACAGCTACCAAAATTAATTCCTTAAGGAGTGTGCCTTTCTAAAGTAAAGAAGTGTGCTCTGCAAAGAAGAATAGTTTACATCGGATATCTTCTTACCCTGAAATATTTGCCATTTAAACCCTTCTTCGCGTGAAATACGAGTGTTTCAGCACCATCGCGCATTTTTTAGTATAGGAAAAAATATTTTCAAAGCTGATTTATAACCGAAAATTCACCAAAATGTTATCGAGTAAATATTTTATTCGCCAACTGACGAACGAATGTGTTGCTTTTTTCTGGAACGTCAAAATTAAAATACCTTGTATGTACTTGAAAAAATGCTTAAATTCAATTTTTCTTCACCTTATCGGTTTCATAATCAAAAAGTGGCGGAATATGAAATTTCAACGATAACAATTGCGTAAAAAAGTGCTACAATCCTATTTTGTTACGTTCTTTGTATATTTAATTTTTAATAGAATTTGTTGGTTTTTTTCTCCTTTTCAGGGTTTTGTTGAAATAATTTTACAAAACCTTTCTAAAATCGCGTCCTGTCTGTCCGTCTGTCTGTCCGTCCGTCCGTGTGTCACAGCAGTTTTTCTCGGAAACTACTTAAGCTAGAAGCATCAAATTTTGTATGTAGGTGTAAAGTGGTGTTCTCTTCAAAATTCAACTACAAAAAAAAATTTTATAAGGTATTTAAGGGGGGTCTCCCCATATAGAAGAGTGACCCCCCGAAAAAAAATTTCATTGAAGGTAGCCAATATGGGTATCAAATGAAAGGTCTTGATAAGAAATTTTCAAAACAGGTCTTAGTTTGGCAAAGTTTGCTTCGAGGGGCGCACAGGGAGGAGAAATACACGATAAATGTGTGCCCCCCCCCCTCGCGATTGGACACCTGTGATCCGAAAAATCTGAAAAAAATCAACAATGTAGGCCTTGATGAGTACAACAACAACAAATACGTGAGAAGTCGCAATTCACTTAACTTTGTTAGTAATAGTATGATTTATCGATTTTATGTTTTCTTGAATAAAATCTTAACAGTACCCCTAAATTCAATGAAATTCAGTACACAGATGACTATTTATAAGATTTATTAACCCTGCACGTTTCATAAAGATTGAATCATACTTAGCGAAGTTATAGCGGTTTGAATTTTCCTGTATTACTATGGAACAATATGCGCTGCATGTATTACTATGGCAACATATGGCTATGGAACAACATGCGCTTTTTACAGATTCAGGCACCACAGTTTTGCTAGGATTTGCATGAAAATTGCAGGAATGATAGGTGTCATGACTATCTTTGAGAATCGGTTCAGCTAGTGGTATCAGTAATCGTAAAACAAAATAGTGGCTGTTTTAAATACGAAGATTGAATAATTTTGAGTTATTTTTTCCCAACTTCAACGTTTAAGGTGCATGCTTTGAACACTTGATTCAATTGAATGAATGACTGAAGATGAGTACCTACATTTAACACTCACAAGTGAAACAAGTCAAGGAGGCGGGAGAGAGCTCCTAGCAAAAGGGCTTTGTAATAACTCTAGGATTCGAAAAAAATGGCCATTAATCGATGATAACAGTACAGGAGAGTGGCCCCTGAAAAAAATTCATCAAACGTAGCCGATATGAGTATGAAATGAAAGTTTTCATGGGAGCTTTTCAAAACAGTTCTTAAACTGTCAGTTTTTGCTTCAGTGGGGCACAGGGGGTGAAATACATGAAAAATGTTGTTTCCTCCCTCACGAATTGACAATCGAAATAATTATCTAGGGAGATATTTATGAGTATAACAATAACAAAAACCTCAGAAGCCTAAATTCGTTCAACTTTTAGTTAATAATGGTATGATCTTCGAATTTCATATTTTCTCCAATAAAATCGTCATTGACATGCTTCTTGACTTTATTCAATCTGGTGACTGCATTTTGCAAATTGAATACAAAACCCTTCTGACATGAGCGTAGGTCTGTTTACCCAACTTGTTTTCAATTAATTGTAAACATTTAGTAATTTCAATTTAAAGAAATTGTATACTTTTGTTTAAATAATTATTATATTCCAATATTGTTTAATATTATTGGTGCGAAGTCGGCTATTAAGTTTATGATTGTTTTAATGTTCTGCAACTTGCTTTATATTTTTATGATGATTGATGAAATAAAGCGCATTTCACTTTGAAAGCTCTAAAGACTCCCTGTTTCTTCAAGATACCTCAAAATATTTTTTTTACTTGCTGCAATCCCGTCAATACGAGGAAGACAGGTTATAGCACTCTTTTATCGAATGGTTACCGCTGCACCGATTGCGTTAAAATTTTGTATTCCGGAGCATTTTTTAATTCTAAAACCGATAAGGTGAGGAAAAATCCGATCCAAAACGTTTTTCAATATAATTTTATTAATTTTAGTATCGAACTGACAGATTAGCACTACATCAATTGACAGCCTACACATTTATTCAATTGTGACCAGATGTTGTCATATAACACTATTGAAGAAAATAACTTCTAAAAACTAAAGAGGTGCCCTTGTCAAGAATAGAAGGGTGCTCTTTCAAAGAATAGAAGGGTTCCCTTCCAAAGAATAGAAGGGTACCCTTCTAAAGAATAGAAGGGCACCCTTCTAGAGAATAGAAGGGTGCTCCTCTAGAGAATAGAAAGGTGCCCTTCTAGAGAAAAGAAGGCTGCTCTTCTAGAACCCGTCCTTGCACAGTATATTACAGCAGCATCGGGGATCTGCCATTTCAAATATTATAATAGCTGAAAAAATACATTGTATCTTAGCTGGGCTACACTCCGCAGCTATTAGATTGCATTAAACTAACGCGCGAAAATCAACTGAACCGAGTTATTGCCTCGTTTAAAATTACAATCCCGGCGGAGTTGCAGCTTATGCTTAAACCAGAATTTTGGCCGCGAGGTATTTTTGTAAAACGTTTCGAACGTTCATCGCGTAAAAATTTTCGTACAGCCAGCAGATCACAACCAAGAATTTAAAACAAAAAAGGTAAAAGCAGCGCTATGAACGTATACTATCAAAACGTCCGTGGTCTAAGGACCAAGCTGGAATCCATAAAACTTGCTACTGTTCTTGCCAACGACGATGTAATATGCTTGACTGAAACCTGGCTTACCGACGAGATTACGGACAATGAAATCTTCTCTCACCACACTGTATTTAGGAAGGACCGAGGTCGGATCACTACCGGTAAATCTGATGGTGGTGGTGTGCTCATTGCCGTAAATCCTCTATTGAATGGTATTTTCTGCACGGAATTATCCTTGTCACCGCCGGTCGAAGGCGTGGCAGTCCGCATTTACCTTCAAAACGTTCCACTTTTTATTGTAAGCATTTACGTTCCCTGCAACTCTCCCTTAACAACTTTTCAAATCCTTTTCAGCGAATTAAGTAACTTTATAAACAACGCCAAATATTCCGCCCAGTTTCTCATCTACGGAGACTTCAATATGCCCTCTGTCCACTGGGATATTGAGACCGGCACTCCATCATCTTGCAATGACTTCTCTATTGCCATTTCCGCATTTCTGTCTCTTTGCTCCCTCTCCCAATTAAATACTATAAAGAACACTTCCAACCGTATTTTGGATCTGATTCTTTCGAGTAATCCCCATACTGCAGACCATGTCTTCCCCACATCTTCCCCTTATGTTACCCCTGATCCCCACCATCCACCTTTAGAATTACGTCTTTTAATAGAATTGCCACGTACAAAGAAACGAGCAAACCCATCTCGCTTTAGTTTCTTTAAAGCTAGTTACGAAGGCTTAGCATCTGAAATTATGGCCGTGAACTGGCACGCAGTTCTGGACCATACTGATTCAAATGGTGCTGTACAGATGTTTTACTCAGTCCTCCATAGTATAATTCCTTTACACACGCCAACCTCTCGTTCTTCAGGTAGTAAATGGTCACCCTGGTTTACCAAAGATGTTGCCCAGGCAGTGCGATTGAAAGACGCAGCCCGCAAACGCTACCAACGTTCACTATCTGACATTGACCTTTCTATGTTCCATCAACTTCGGGCGATTGCCAAAAAAGTAATTTCGCGAGCAATGCTCGCTCACTTCAAGTCCATAGAAACTACCTTCCTAACTAACAATCCCAAATCCTTTTGGTCCTATGTTCACTCCTTAAAATCATCCCACTGCTCTGTTAGTTCATTATCATTCCAGAACAATACTGCCAACAATGAGCAGGCCATGTGTGACTTGTTTGCTGACTTTTTTTCTTCAGTCTATTTCTCATCCTCTCCCTCAATCGTCGCCAACTCTAGGGCTTCCCTGAACAAGTTAAGTGTTTTTTCTACGTGCCCTTCTGAAGTTGCTGCTGTAATCGCGTCGCTAATCGCTAGCAGCGCAGTTGGTCCGGACGGGATCCCGAACGTTTTCATTAAATCGCTCGCTTCTTCTTTGAGTGTCCCACTTGCCCTTATCTTTAATACGAGTCAAGCAACAGGGATTTTCCCAGACACCTGGAAGCGAGCCAACATTCTCCCTATCCATAAGGCAGGAGACCGCTCCTCTGCTCATAATTATCGGCCCATTTCTCTGTTATCCTGCTTTGGCAAAATCCTAGAACGTATTGTGCATTTGAGGATCTATGATGCTTTACGGCTAAATTTCTCCGATAAGCAACATGGTTTCATAAAGGGGCGTTCCACTGTAACCAATTTACTTGAAATAACAGATACTATTGCCTCTGCACTTGACTCAGGTGGTCAAGTGGATGTGATTTACACAGATTTCGCTAAAGCATTTGATAGCGTAGATCACAACATGCTGATTGCAAAACTCCAACAATTTGGCATTAGTGGCCCCCTCCTGGCATGGCTGGACTCGTTTTTCAAAAAAGATCCTGTACGGTGATTTGGGGTGGACAAACTTCATATTCTTTCAGTCCCACTTCTGGCGTTCCACAAGGTTCTATTCTAAGTCCTCTCCTCTTCAATCTATTCATTAATGATCTCCCGTCTATGTTTACTTCTAAATCCGTATTATATGCGAACGACCTGAAAATTTTTAGAGTCATCAGCTCAAATCAAGATTGCCTGGATCTTCAAAATGACTTAGACCTCTTAAACTCATGGTGTCGAAATAATCGACTCACTCTTAACATCTCTAAATGTTATTGGATGTGCTTTTCTAGGAAAGCAAATCGCATTCCTTTCGCTTACTCAATCGACCACTCAGTGCTCGTTTGCGTCGATAGGTTTAAGGATTTAGGCGTAACGTTTGACCCCCATCTGAAGTTCGACATCCACATACTTCAAATGACATCTAACCCCCTAGAGTTGCAGGCTTTGTTTTACGCTCTTCTCATAAATATTTCAGTATTCAAACCGGAATACGTCTGTTCTCTATGCTTGTGCGCCCGATTCTAGAAAATGCATGTCAGGTGTGGTCACCGCACCTAATTTATCTCTCAGACACAGTGGAATCTGTTCAGCGAAAATTCACACGCACGCTCCTCTTCAAGCATAAGGTTTCGTATCGTCCTTACAATGACCGCCTAAGTTTCCTGTTCATGCCTTCGCTTCAAGCGAGGAGGCTCTTCCTCGACCAATGCTTTCTCTTTAAACTTGCCAGTGGCTTACTTTCATCTAACCTAATCAACGCGATAAGCACACGCCCACTTTCCCGCACCAAATCCTGTCAGTACTATATAGTACCGTACGCTAGAACAGAAACGTATCGTCAATCTTCGTTAGTTCGAATGGTTAGAGATCATCATCGTCTCCAGCTTGGTCCTCCTTTAGACTCGATTGCGAGCTTCAAATTAAAGCTGCGGAGAATACTCGGCCATCTAGAAATTTAATTCTTTTTTGTCTTTTTATAATGTAAGTATCTCTTTTTCCTTGAAATGTGCTTAATTTTTATGGATTTTTTCTTTTTAAAGTACTTTTTTCTTATTAAGAAACTACCTTGTAATTGGAATTCCATTCTGTAAGATAGTTTTGTAAATAAATAAAAAAAAAAAATTCTCCAAAAACTTTCGAGCTCCAGCGGCGCTAATATTTTTTGGTGCTTTTTGTAGAAAGAATGATTCATATTTATCGGACCGCCCTCGCATATCGAATCGAAGAATTCATCAAACTTCTAAAGACGGCATCTTCATGTTGAAACTATTTCATAATCATATCACAAGATCTTTAACTGTGAGCGAAAACCCGTGGATTTTGCAGCCGTTCCACCCCCACAGATGGGTACATTGAGATTTGTGTCAACACTGGCTTCATTCGTTCAGAAGTGTTCGTGTATTCGGAGATTAATCGGCGTGGTTTTGATTCTGACGGTGTTCCGGTTATATATCACATGTGCAGACGGGCTACTGACAAATAAAATATCCTCCGAATTTGAGCTCTAAAGGTCAACAATTCCATTTGAGATATATTCATTTACGAGGGTTTTCGAAGGTGGCCGGTCTAGGACGGACCAATTTAGGTATTGGTTGCTGAATGACAGTGGCTAAATTATTTTTTATGAGAATCTATTAAATTTAAGTTAGAACATATTTGATGTAAGCTAAAAATTCTTATTTTGGGTTGTCAGTCATTTTGCCGAATTTTTGTCGCTTGACCGATTTGGCTGAAATTTTTATATTCCGGAGCATTTTCGATTACAAAACCGAAGATGTTAGGGAAAGGACTTTTTCAACTATATTTAGTGTATTTTAGTTTTGATATGAACGGCAGTTTACAGCTACCAAAGTTAATTCCTTAAGGAGTGTGCCTTTCTAAAGCAAAGAAGGGTGTTCTTCAAAGAACAATAGTTTACATCGGATGTCTTCTCACCTTGACATATTTGCCATTTAAGCCCCTACTCGCGTGAAATACGAGTGTTTCAGAACCATCGGGCATCTGTTAGTATATTTAACTTTCGAGCTCCAGCGGCGCTAATATTTTTTGGTGCTTTTTGTAGAAAGAATGATTCATATTTATCGGACCGCCCTCGCATATCGAATCGAAGAATTCATCAAACTTCTAAAGACGGCATCTTCATGTTGAAACTATTTCATAATCATATCACAAGATCTTTAACTGTGAGCGAAAACCCGTGGATTTTGCAGCCGTTCCACCCCCACAGATGGGTACATTGAGATTTGTGTCAACACTGGCTTCATTCGTTCAGAAGTGTTCGTGTATTCGGAGATTAATCGGCGTGGTTTTGATTCTGACGGTGTTCCGGTTATATATCACATGTGCAGACGGGCTACTGACAAATAAAATATCCTCCGAATTTGAGCTCTAAAGGTCAACAATTCCATTTGAGATATATTCATTTACGAGGGTTTTCGAAGGTGGCCGGTCTAGGACGGACCAATTTAGGTATTGGTTGCTGAATGACAGTGGCTAAATTATTTTTTATGAGAATCTATTAAATTTAAGTTAGAACATATTTGATGTAAGCTAAAAATTCTTATTTTGGGTTGTCAGTCATTTTGCCGAATTTTTGTCGCTTGACCGATTTGGCTGAAATTTTTATATTCCGGAGCATTTTCGATTACAAAACCGAAGATGTTAGGGAAAGGACTTTTTCAACTATATTTAGTGTATTTTAGTTTTGATATGAACGGCAGTTTACAGCTACCAAAGTTAATTCCTTAAGGAGTGTGCCTTTCTAAAGCAAAGAAGGGTGTTCTTCAAAGAACAATAGTTTACATCGGATGTCTTCTCACCTTGACATATTTGCCATTTAAGCCCCTACTCGCGTGAAATACGAGTGTTTCAGAACCATCGGGCATCTGTTAGTATACGAATAAATATTTTCTCCTACGTCTAGCAGTCGTTGCGTGTAGACGTGTTTTTAATTCGCTCCTGTCAAGAATTTTTATAAATTGAAATAATTTTTAAAAACGTCAATTAGAAAGTAACTTATTACATTGTCGAACTATTCGAATTACATCGTCGAACTATTCGAACAATTTATCGAGTATCTGGATTTTACCTGCGAGAAAGTTTCAAAAAAGAAGAAAAGTTTTTTTCACCGGGGGGATGGAGGAGCCCAACGGCTTCCCACCGCTGAGGGTCCCAGAGCCAGGGATTTCTAAATTGACAAATGATAAAATAATCAAGCGGAAAAATTAACAAGACAAATGTGAGCATGGAAAGCGTATTACGCTTTCAAGCGAAGATTATGACAAAATAACCAGGGAAAACGCAAGGGTTACGAAACAAAACGACGAATTGAAACTCCGTATTAAAAGTTTGGAAGATATGGTCCGGATATTATCAAATATGAGCAAACCGAAACTGATGAAGCCACACAATACGTCCGGTAAAGAAGACCCGATATTAACTAAGGAGAATGAGAAAAAGGTAACAACACCAACAAGCAAGACCAATGAGAAAGCAGTGCCAACACAGAAGGTAATAAGGTAAATGAGAAAGTTCCTCCAATCAACGTTGGACAGCGTGGAGGAGAACATAATCGATAACTTCGAAGTTAAGAGAGTGACCGCTGATAAGCTCACGGTCAAGACAAAGACACTGGCTGATTTCAAACTGGCGAAAGATGCTCTTAATAGTGTCAAAGCTCCCCACTTCACATATACACCAAAGGCGGAAAAAAATCAGACCTTCCTGATGAAGGGCTTGGACTGTGGTAAGAATACAGTTGATCTCCTTGAAATGTTGCAGGAAGCAGCACCAGCTGTTAAGTTCATCTGTGTGAAAAATTTTGCTACAAGGAGATCAGCTGTCGAAGGTAAAATATTACCATTTTATTTGGTCCAAATTTCCAACGACAGCAGTCCGAGTGCCCTCCAACAGGTAAGGTACTTAAACTTTAGAGTTGTGAGGTGGGAACGCCTCCAAAAAACTGAGGTCAACCAGTGTTACAGGTGTCAAAGATTCGGTCATTCGGCTGCCAATTGTGCAATGCACTATCGCTGTGTTAAGTGCAAAGATATTCACGCCCCGGTGAATGCAAATTGGCTCAGATGGAGCCAAAAGAAAAATTGTATTGTGTTAATTGTGGTATATTTGGTCATCCAGCATCATATCGAGGATGCCCTCGGTATTAAGATGCAAGAGTTAAATTTTCCCCAAAACAAACCAAAGTAAATCACAATTTGTTACCTCCCAACTTCGTCAAACCCGGGGTATCATTTGCACTTGCGGCCAGAGGACCAGCAGACAACAATGTAAATAAAATAAATAATGTAAGTGGCAATAATGAGCTGCTTCTCAAAATTTACCAGCAACTTGAATCTCTTTCAGATAAAATTAATAAACAAGACCAAAAAATCAATTTCGTTTTTCAAAGTTTAGGCCAACATGCTTCAAAATAGTTTGGCATCCAGTCACATTCCCATGGATAGGATTCGTCTCATCTCGATCAACGTCAACTCCATTGTTACTATACATCGGCGTGATTATCTCCTTGAATTCATTGTTAAGCAAAAGCCTGACATCATGCTTCTCACCGAAACCCACCTCAATTCATGGCACTCCATGACATTCAAGGATTTTGCATTCGTAAGAAACGATAGGGTAATAGGTGATGGGGGAGGTTGCACCGGGGTATTGGTAAGAAGACCCTATTGTTTCCAAAATATTGAAAAAGTCGAATTCAAAAGCTTTGAATCTCTTGAAGTGTCCGTTATCAAAATTTCACTGCCAGGTGGGGCCTTTGCAACTGGTGGAACTGTTCTCATGCTCAAGGAGGAACTCAATTCCTTGTTTGAAATACTCGAATTGAACATGCTGCATAATTATTATATTCTTGCTGGTGACCTGAACGCCAAGCATACATCATGGCTGAACGCCACCAATAATCCAAGAGGTGTATTCCTGAAATCGTGGATAACAGAGAACCAAATTGAATACAGGTGCAATCTATATGGGTCGGAGTTTCCAACATACCCTAGGACAAATTCATATTTGGACCTCTGCATTGCTGACGCAAGACTCGAATTCAACTTTAATAGTCCTCAACGGAAACTGCAGGTGCTTCCTTACGATAGCGACCATAACGCAATCGTAATGGAAATCAATCATCAAAGGGATGATTTCTTCCTCATTCCAGTTCAATATGAAAATCATCGGTTGAACTTCAAAAAAAAAGACTGGGGAAATTTTCAAAACAAGTTTAATCGGGAGTATCAGAAGCAATGTCCCCCTTCTGATGATGGCAACTCTTGCTCAATGGTTCATAATAACAAAAATCTAACTGACGATGAAATAGATCTCTATTTGTCGAAGTTAGAGAAGCTGACGTTGGAAACGATTGAGAAAGCCGTTCCCAAGATTAAACATCGAAACAACATGGAAGGATATGAAACACCAACCATCGCAAGGTTAAAAAGATTGAAAAGCCTTCTTCTCACACGCGTCAACAATATTTATCGCCGATTTTTGGACTATAACCATCCCTCGTTGGCATTGTTGAAATTACATCTGAAGAATGTCCGGAACTTAATCCGGTCATACTTCAGGAGTGAGGTCAGCAATCCATGGGCGGAAAAATTGAGGGGTAGTAGCCCACGGGACCCAGATGGCGTGTTTGCGAAAGTGAATAGCATATTCCGCAAGAAGGCTCGAGTGAAGGTATCGAATCTTGAAGTCACTAGTGATGAGATAAATCTTCTCGATAGGGCTGGTATCGAAATTGATAGTACGACTCCGGATGGAAATGGAAACAGGATATGTGAGGGATTGGATAAACTTACCCTGATTGGAACACATTTTGAATTGGTTCATCTACCAAACCCTGAGAGAGGGAACGAAATATTTTCAGAGGTCGTTGAAGCAAAAGTTTCCGACTTCAAATCAAGCCTGAACGGACAATCAATTCTTCATTTCAATGAAACATTAACATCTGACCTCATACCGAGCTTGAATCTTATTGATTATTTTGTCAGCTATGAAGACTTTTGTTTCATACTTCGCAAGATAAATAACAAGAAATCATGTAGTACTGATGGCTTTCCAAATGTAGTTCTCCGACATCTGCCTCAGGTTGCTGTTAGGAATTATTGTATATTGTTCAACAACATGTTGAGCAATTCATATTTCCCAAATGAGTGGAAAAAGCCTGAGGTATTTCCGATCTTGAAGAAAGGAAAAGAATCTTCATGCCCTAAAAGCTATCGCCCAATCAGCTTACTGCCTAACATCAGCAAGGTGTTTGAAGTGATACTCAACAGAGCATTAAACGCCCACATTGAGGAATATGAGTTGATGCCGAATTGCCAATTTGGTTTTCGGGCCAGGCATTCGACCACACATGCAATAACGAAAGTAACCTCAGACATCTGTTGGAAACTAAATGATAGACAATGTGTTGGAGCATGTCTCATTGATATGGAGGAAGCCTTTGATACGGTATGGTTAGATGGACTAATTTTTAAACTCCTTCTGGACAAGTTCCCCAGACACCTTGTCGCCATGATGTGTAATATGTTATACGGGAAATCGTTTGTTGTAACTGATGGAAATCTGACAACAATGCACGAGTTCAAGGTCTACAGCAGGGAACAGTTATTGCGCCTCTGCTCTTCTCAATCTTTAGCAAGCTATTGAACGGCTTTGATTTTAACGTCTCACCAACGCGATCATTGGTAGCGTTTGCTGATGATCTGATCATCTATACGGCAGACTGAAAAGCTACAATAGTTCAGAGAAATCTCCAAAAATGTTCAAGGATGTGCAGCTGTACACTGACAATTTCCGAATGAAAATCATTGCGCAGAAGTGTGAAACAATCTTGTTTCGGACAACGCTGCAGGGGGTCAGTCAAGACCTGAAACGTAATTGGAAAGATTTCCACATCATGGCTTGCGAGGGTAGTTTAGAACGAGTTCCACATAAATCCTGTGTTCGATACCTCGGTGTTTATCTCGATCAGTATCTGTACTATACTGAACATGTGAAAATCATGCTCAGTAAGGCACTAAAAGTAGTCATGGCCCTACGAAAGCTCTTTCATTCCAAATACATTGATCAAAAGGTCAAAATTATCTGTTACAAGACCCTGATTAGACCAGTTTTGACATATGGATGTCAGATCTGGTACAAACAGAGTGCTAGTACAATGGAAAAATTAAGAGTTTTCGAAAGGAAATGTCTTCGTGCATGTACTGGCTTGTACAGAAAGCCTGAGACGGATTGGAAACATTATATATCGAATAGAAGAATTTGTCAAACTGCTGAAGTGACTAGAGTCGATATCTTCATATTCAAGCTTCTTCGGAATCATATCGCAAGATCTGTGACTGTGAGTGAAAACCCTTGGATTTTACAGCCGTTCCACCCTACAGACGGGTATATTGCGACTTGCCTCGCTACTGGTTTCGTTCCTCCAGAAGCATTCGTGTATTTGGACATGAATCGATATGTTTTTGATTCTGACGGCGTTCCAGTCATACGAGGTGTGTTCAAAAAATATCGCGATTTTTTTTTTTCAAAATCCCCATGAGATATTATACACTTGTGCCAACGGTTTTTCCAATCTTCGAAGCACTTCAAAAAATCATTTTTTTTTTAATCTTGTTCAGCTCTTCCTTCGATGCCGTCTTTATCTCGTCAAGCGTAGCGTAGCGTCGTCCTTTCATGGGCCTCTTCAGTTTAAGAAACAAGAAAAAGTCACAGGGGGCCAGATCTGGGGAATACGGTGGCTGCGGCATCATTAGTGTGTTGTTTTTGGCCAAAAAGTCACGCACAAGCAACGATGTGTGAGCAGGGGCGTTATCGTGGTGCAAAAGCCAATTTTTGTTCTCCCACAAATCCGGGCGTTTCTGGCGGATTGCTTCGCGCAAATTGCGCATAACTTGCAGGTAATATTCCTTATTGACCGTTCTTCCCTGTGGCAAGAACTCATGATGCACCACGCCCCTGCAATCGAAGAAAACTGTGAGCAAAACTTTCACATTCGACCGAACTTGGCGCGCTTTTTCGGTCTTGGTTCATGCGGCAGCTTCCATTGAGATGATTGAGCTTTGGTTTCCACGTCATAACCATAACCCCCGACGATTCATCACCAGTTATGACCCTCTGGAGCAAATTTGGTTCGTCGCGGACAGAGTTTAACATTTCATTAGCAATGTTCATGCGTTGCTGTTATTGGTCGCAATTGAGCAATTTTGGTACGAATTTCGCGGCGACCCGTCTCATACCCAAATCGTTGATAAAAATCGAATGGCACGAGCCAATCGATATGTTTAGGTCCTCAGCAACTTCTCTAACGATGATCCGACGATTGGCCAATACCATTTTCTCCACTTCATTAATTTTTTCGTCTGTTGTTGAAGTGCTCGGGCGTCCGGCACGCTCTTCGTCGTTCACATCTTCTCGGCCTTCTAAAAACATTTTGTACCACCGATAAACGTTGCTTCGGTCCAAGGTAGCTTCTCCGTATGCCACAGTCAACATTCGGAATGCATCCGCGCACTTAATTTCGTTTTTCACACAAAATTTGATACACGTTCTTTGATCCATTTTTTTGAATAAGTAAAAATCGAAGAGGATTGAAAACACGTGCAAGTAAAGCAGCTATCACCAATTAAGTGAACATTCAAAATGGCCGAGCTTGTTGGCATAAGTGACAGACATGAGTACCAACATAACGCCACAAAAAAATCGAAATTCGAATATACGTAACCCGCGAAAATTCAAAATTCGCGATACTTTTTGAACACACTTCGTATATCACATATATCGACGGGCCACCTTTTTTCTGGAACGCCTAACCAAAAATACATTAAATGTTCTTGAAAAATGCTTAAATTTAATTTTTTCCCACCTCATCGGTTTCATAATCAAAAAGTGCTCCGAAATATGAAATTTCAGTCCAATCGGTCCAGCGATAACAATTCCGTAAAACAGTGCTACAACCCTATTTCGTTGCGTTCTTTGTATATTTAATTTTCAAAAGAATTTGTTGGTTTTCCCGCCTTTTTTTCAATTAATTTTAAATATTTAATAATTTCAACTTGAAGAAAATGTATACTTTTTTTTGAATAATTTTTTTATTCCTATATTGTTTAAATTTATGATGCTAAGCCGGTAATTAAGTTTTTGATTGTTGTGATGATCTGCAATTTGCTTTATATTTTTACGACGATTGATGAAATAAAGGGCATTTTACTTTAAAAGCTCTAAAGACTTCTGTTTTCTCAAGATACCTCAAAATATGTTTTTTTATTTGCTGCAATTCAGTCAATACGAGTAAGACAACCTGGAATACAAAGAAGAGATGGGGATCATATTCAATTCAATTGAATGTAGTACTCATTTACTGTCTCATTCAAATAATGTTAAGGATTACAATTTTTTAGTCCGACTTTTAAGAAAAACCCCATTCGCCAACTGTGGCTCGCATCCAATGCATACTGCCGGCGGATACGCTTCAGCAAATCAGTCAAATCCTATACCGGGTTTAGCGGCAACCGCTCATAACTATTCCATTAGCGACTAGTCAAGCGATTCATACGAAGACGAAACAAAGCTAAAAGTTTACGAAAAAAATAACAAAACTCGGAATAAAATCCAGACATTAACTCATTGCAAATTCATCTGGTCAAGCGAATAAATTTGCAATCTCCGATTCCAATCAGAATCTCGTGGAGCGCTCAGCCTTGGGCCGCCGCAAGGTGTGTGCAAACGTGATAAGCGCCAACTGATAATGCCCGCGCGCACAAGTGAATAAGAGATAAATAAATAATTGAAAACAAACCCTGGAGACCCGGCGCTGACAATGGCGCGACACAGCCACCCTGCGCTCGTGTTGTTTGGTGGGAAAAAATCGATTTTCTTTGCCATCAGCTGTCGCGTACACCATTCCACTGACCACTGGCCTCAAGGAGTTGGGTCGGCGGCGCTTGGCACAAAGTCGCGTCGTTATCGCGCTCCCAGCTCCTAAACAAAAGGTGACAACTCATAACAGAGATCTCGCGGCTTATCGGCCATTTTCTATGGCTTCGCGAGCCGTTGCGCTAGCGGAAAAATTCTGAAGGCAAGTAACCGCAAAATAAGGAAAGAACCCGACCGGCGCTACAACTCACTCCGACTCACTCACCTGAAGAAGAAAATGATGTTTCTAGTTGGGACGACGTTTACCTGTCGTCATCGATGCATCACGTTGCCAATCCAAATGTTAGTCAGTTTGCAACGAATGAATGACAGTTGCGGCGGGTCTGGAGCCTCTCCCCTAAATTAGTCTGGACAATATTCACATGCACTTCAAACAATTACGCGATGGGAACTTCGCGGATTCAATTTTCCGCCGTCACTTTGCGAATTTTCAAACGGAGCACTCACGACGGGTGAACGGCGATTTGGTACACTGGCGAGAACTTATCAAAACACTTCCAATTCTTTATTTGCTGATACTCGTAATAGCTTCAAATCACTTTTAAACACTTGCTCACTTATCGAACTATCCACTGTAGTCTTCAATTCACTTGCATAGGACTCGATTGCGAGTGGTAAGGCAAGGAGTGTGAATTACGGTTGGAATTTCAATTCCTCTAGCTGTAAAACAACGAACCGGGCTTTCTCACACGACACACACATTCACTTCTCTACTTTGCGCACCGAAGAACGGAACTGCCGCTGCAGCCACTGTCAACGACGTCTGTTCACAAGTTGCGAATGGGTAAACGAAACCAATACGTGACAAGTAAGCCTTGTGAAGTTGAAATTGTTCGGATGTGGAAATGCAATCTTCCATCTTTCTATGAAGAGTATTTGGTTGATGTCTCCACTTTGGGCAATAGAGAGCGCCTAATTAGTCGAGAACTCAACCAAACATAGAATTTCTTGAGGGGAATTTTTATGAGCATAGCTAAGACACACCAGTGAATTTTCCACTACAGTCTGGCAAAAATTTATATAAAGGAAATATTTTTGAAAAATTGAAAACATAATTCTTGATGTTAAAATAATTTTTTGTGTGGTAAATTTTAATTTAATGAGAACTCGTTACCAACATAATTTTGATAAGGAAACTCTATGAAGGCATACATACATACAAATTTACAAGAAATTAATAAAACATAGACAAAATTCGTTCGTAACCAATACAATATCATTATATGTATAATGATATGTTTAGAGTTCGCCATCGCTCAATGTCTTTCTATTAATGAAATTGTTTTGAGTCGTGGCTATTTTGCCTCGGCTATATGTCGCTCACTTTGGTCCTGTGCCAAAGTTCTGTTGTCTGAGTTCTTGTGCTGAGACAATGATTTCACAATTATTTTACTCATATGCAAATTGCTAACATTCTACGTCTAGCACTCGTTGCGTGTAGACGTGTTTTTAATCGCTCCTGTCATTAATTTTAAAAATTAATTAATTTTTCGCAAAAGTCAGTTTCAAACAATTGAAATATTTTTTTACGAGCCAGTCAAAAGCAAATTTTGATTTTATTGGGAAACCCATCACCGTCGAATTATTCGAGCATTTATCGAATACCTGAAATTCATTTCCTGAAGAAATATCAAAAGTGGAAATACGTTCAAGGGAAGTCCCGGTCTGAGAACATTCCCTCTAGTCTCGCTGCGAAAGCAACGAGATGGAGGAGCCCGATGGCTTCAGCCTTCAATCGGAAGGACCATGCCCATCGCCAATGATGATGGGCGAAAAAAAACTTAAAAGAAAATACGAGAATCAAGAACAAAACCCGACAATCCTATCGGTTATCGAGATTGAACAGCTGATCCAAGAAAAAGAGAAAGCTGAAAAATTCGAAAAAGAAAATGAAGAACTCAAGCTTCGAGTTAAATCGTTAGAAGCACTTGTTGGAACGTTAACGTTCAACAAGAATAATGAAACCAAGAAAGGCCGACAAGCAAACTCAAAAACTGAAGACAAGAAAATTAAAAAGCCACAGGAAGAAGCTAATCAAGAGGATGTCCTCAGCGCAGGAGGCGCAAACGAAAGCAGAAATTATTATGCAGCGCTAGCTGGTCTTGAAGAAACGATAAACATTGAAGAGGATACAGGTAAACGTCAAAATTAGATACTGATTTCATTGAATATCTTAAAATTAAAAATCGGGAGAAAAAACCAAAAGGTTTGTCTGCTGGCCCGTCCGTTAAGATTGATGAAAAAAAGTCCCGCCAATCAGTATGTTTGGGCAAACGGGCAAAGATATGGTTCGGCTTTTGGCAGCCGAAAATAAACTAAAAGATTTTCAGATAAAAAGAGTCAATGCCGATAAATTGACAATAAGGACTTAGTCGCTGGTTGATTTCCAGGCAACAAAAAGTGCCTTTAATTCTGGAGATGTTCCGCATTTCACGTACACCCCGAAGAGCGAAAAGAACCAAACGTTTTTATTGAAGGGTCTGGACTGTGGTGAGGACACTGTCGATCTCCTTCAGGTGCTCCAAGAAGCTGCACCAGAAATAAAATTTATTACAGTCAAAAACTTTGCAACGAGAAGATCGATTGTGGAGCGCAAAAACTTGCCTCACTACTTAGTCCAGATTTCGAGCAAAAGTAGTTCGAGTGCTCTGCAGAAAATACGGTACTTGAACTTCCGCGTAGTGAGATGGGAACGCCTCCAGAAAAGTGAGGTCAACCAGTGCTACAGGTGTCAAAGATTCGGGCATTCGGCTGCCAATTGCGCCATGAAATATAGGTGTGTGAAATGCAAAGACATTCGTGCTCCCGGCGAGTGCAAATTGGCTCAGGCGGAGCCAAAAGAAAAACTATATTGTGTGAACTGCGGTGCCTTTGGTCATACAGCATCATATCGAGGATGCCCCCGGTATCAAGATGCAAAGATCAAAGTCCCTCCGAAACAAAGTCAAGCACACCGCAGTGTGATACCTACCAACTTCGTCAAGCCCGGGGTGTCATTTGCACTTGCTGCGAGAGGACCAGCAGACAATGTAAATAAAATGAAAAATGTAAGTGGCAATAATGAGCTGCTCCTTAAAATTTATCAGCAACTAAATTCCTTATCAGAGCGAATCGACAAACAAGATTCGAAAATTAACATTGTTTTTCAGCGTTTAGGGCTTTCAAATGCCTCAAAATAATTTGTCATCCAGCCACATTCCCACGGATAGGATTCGTCTCATCTCGATCAACGTCAACTCCATTGTTACTTTACATCGGCGTGATTATCTCCTTGAATAAATTGCCAGACAAAAGCCTGACATCGTGCTTCTCACTGAAACCCAACTCAGTTCATGGCACTCCATGAGATTCAAGGATTTTGAGTTCGTAAGAAACGATAGGGTGACAGGTGATGGGGGAGGTGGCACCGGGATATTGGTTCGAAGACCCTATCGTTTCCAAAATATTGAAAAAGTCGAATTCAAAAGCTTTGAATCTCTTGAAGTGTCCGTTATCAAAATCTCACTGCCAGGTGGGGATAACCTCTTCGTTATCTCTGCCTATGCAACTGGTGGAACTGTTCTCAAGCTCAAGGATGAGCTCAATTCCTTGTTCGAAATACTCGAATTGAACAGGCTGCATAACTATTATATTCTTGCTGGTGACCTGAACGCCAAGCATACATCATGGCTGAACGCCACCAATAATCCAAGAGGTGTATTCCTGAAATCGTGGATAACAGAGAACCAAATTGAATACAGGTGCAATCTATATGGGTCGGAGTTCCCAACATACCCTAGGACAAATTCATATTTGGACCTTTGCATCGCTGACGCAAGACTCGAATTCAACTTTAATAGTCCTCAACGGAAACTGCAGGTGCTTCCTTATGATAGCGACCATAACGCAATCGTAATGGAAATCAATCATCACAGGGATGATTTCTTCCTCATTCCAGTTCAACATGGAAATCATCGGTTGAATTTCAAAAAAACAGACTGGGGAAAGTTTCAAAAGAAGTTTAATCGTTTAATCGGCAACTCTTGTTCAATGGTTCCTAATGACAGGAATCTAACTAACGATGAAATAGATGTCTATTTGTCGAAGTTAGAGAAGCTGACGTTGGAAACGATTGAGAAAGTAGTTCCCAAGATTAAACATCGAAACAATATGGAAGGATATGAAACACCAACCATCGCAAGGTTGAAAAGATTGAAAAGCCTCCTTCTCACACGCGTCAACAATATTTATCGACGATTTTTGGACTACAACCATCCCTCGTTGTCTTTGTTGAAATTACATCTGAAGAATGTCCGGAACTTAATCCGGTCATACTTCAGGAGCGAAGTCAGCGATCAATGGGCGGAAAAATTGAGGGGTATTAGCCCACAGGACCCAGACGGCGTGTTCGCGAAAGTGAATAGCATATTCTGCAAGAAGTCTCGAGTGAAGGTATCGAATCTTGAAGTCACTAGTGATGAGATAAATCTTCTCGATAGGGCTGGTATCGAAATTGATAGTACGACTCCGGATAGAAATGGAAACAGGATTATTTGTGAAGGATTGGATAAACTTGCCCTAATTGGAACACATTTTGAATTGGTTCATCTACCAAACCCTGAGAGAGGGAACGAAATTTTTTCAGAGGTCGTTGAAGCAAAAGTTTCCGACTTCAAATCAAGCCTGAACGGCCAATCAATTCTTCATTTCAATGAAACATTAACATCTGACCTCATACCGAGCTTGAATCTTATTGATTATTTTGTCAGCTATGAAGACTTATGTTTCATATTTCGCAAGATAAACAACAAGAAATCATTTGGTACTGATGGTATTCCAAATGTAGTTCTCCGACATTTGCCTGAGGTTGCTATTAGGAGCTATTGCATATTGTTCAACAACATGTTGAGAAATTCATATTTCCCAAATGAGTGGAAAAAAGCTAAGGTATTTCCGATCTTGAAGAAAGGAAAAGAATCTTCATGCCCCAAAAGCTATCGCCCAATCAGCTTGCTGCCTAACATCAGCAAGGTGTTTGAAGTAATACTCAACAGAGCATTAAACGCCCACATTGAGGAAAATGAGTTGATGCCGAATTGCCAATTTGGTTTTCGTGCCAGGCATTCGACCACACATGCAATAACGAAAGTAACCTCAGACATCTGTTGGAAACTAAATGATAGACAATGTGTTGGAGCATGTCTCATTGATATGGAGAAAGCCTTTGATACGGTATGGTTAGATGGACTTATTTTTTAAACTCCTTCAGGACAAGTTCCCCAGACACCTTGTCGCCATGATGTGCAATATGTTATACGGGAAATCGTTTGTTGTAACTGATGGAAATCTGACAACAATGCGCGAGTTCAAGGTCTTGAATGATCTACAGCAGGGAACAGTTACTGCGCCTCTGCTTTTCTCAATATTCATTCGCAAGCCATTGAACAGCTTTGGTTTTAACGTCTCGCCAAAGCGATCATTGGTAGCGTTTGCTGATGATCTGATCATCTATACGGCAGACCGAAATGCCACAATAGTTCAGAGCAATCTTCAAAAAATATTCAATGATGTACAGCTGTACACTGACAATTTCCGAATGAAAATCAATGCGCAGAAGTGTGAAACAATCTTGTTTCGGACAACGCTGCAGGGGGTCAGTCAAGACCTGAAACGTAATTGGAAAGATTTCCACATCATGGCTGGTGAGAGTAGTCTAGAACGGGTTCCACATAAATCCTGTGTTCGATACCTCAGTGTTTATCTCGATCAGTATCTGTACTATACTGAACATGTGAAAATCATGCTCAGCAAGGCACTTAAAGTAGTCATGGCCCTTCGAAAGCTCTTTCATTCCAGATACATTGATCAAAAGGTCAAAATTATCTGTTACAAGACCCTGGTTAGACCAGTTTTGACATATGGATGTCAGATCTGGTACAACCAGAGCGCTAGTACTATAGAAAAATTAAGAGTTTTCGAAAGGAAATGTCTTCGTGCATGTACTGGTTTGTACAGAAAGCCTGAGACGGATTGGAAACATTATATATCGAATAGAAGAATTTATCAAACTGCTGAAGTGACGAGGGTCGATATCTTCATATTGAGACTTCTTCGGAATCATATCGCAAGATCTGTGACTGTGAGTGAAAACCCTTGGATTTCACAGCCGTTCCACCCTACAGACGGGTATATAGCGACTTGCCTCGCTACTGGCTTCATTCCTCCAGAAGCATTCGTGTATTTGGACATGAATCGATATGTTTTTGATTCTGATGGCGTCCCAGTCATATATCACATATATCGACGGGCCACCGATAAGAAGATAAAATATCCTCCTAATTTGAATTCACGAGACCAACGATTTCAATGGAGGTACTCATTTGCTAGATTCGTTGAAGCTGATCGAGTTGAGACGGCGCAATCCAGGTATTGGTGGCTGAATGACAATGTCTAAATTATTCGTGTTTATTTTCAGTTTTGGTGTTCTTCGTTATTTAGTTTTTGAGTTTCAGCTCATTATTGCTACATTCAGTGTTGTTGTTTATTTTTGTTAAAAATTAGGTATAGGTTAGGTATATGTAATGTTTACTATATTCCGTTAGAGATAAGATTAAACACTTAGGTTAGGAACATTGTTATTGATTTTTTTAGTATAAGTTAAAGTTTTTGATTGTATTTTATTAGAAATAAGTTACAACATATTAGGTGTAGGATAAAAGTTTCACTGTTGTGTTTTGATTATAAATAATTTTAGGATTGTGTTGGTTGGTTTTTTCTCCTTTTTCCAATTAAATTTTAAAAATATGTAATAATCGTAATTAATTGAATTTGCTATAGTTTTTTTTTTGATGATATGAGTTAACGATAACGTACAAATTTAGAGAGCCATTTGGGCCATTAAGTTTTTTGATTGTTATTGTTTGGAATTTGCTTTATATTCTTTTAAAATTTATAACGATTAGTATTAAATAAAGCGCTTTTGACTTTGACTTTGACTTTGCAAATTGCTAACCTCACCTGAATGTGGTTCCCATTTGCCAGCGCAACACAATTCATGCGTCCTACAGACAAATAGATCACATTGCACTCGCTGTGGGAATCTTTTGTTCAACACGCACAAGATATGTAAGTATTTCATGCGCGCCAGACAAAACAAGCATCATCTTACATGCACATTCCAGTGAGTTTAGATGATAACTTCAATTACAATGCAATCATGACGGTGAGGATTTGATGCGTTTAGAAAATTAAAGAGATAAGAATTTATGCTTGATTTTTAATAGTACTATGACCTGATTATGCAATTGAATAAAGACTATTATCAAATTATTAATAATTAAGAAGCTGTTATATACGGAAATGAAATAGAAGTTCACTAGCTAACATGACATAAAACTTTTAGGTTTGATATACAGATAATCCAAAAAAAAAAAAAAATAAATAGATAGAAATTCACCATTGGAATTTGAAATAACGTGTGATTATGTTGTGTGTGTGTGTTCTTAACCACGCTAAAAATGAAATAATGGGCTCCGAAAGAGAAAAATAATGACTTATAAGGATCAGGTTGTAATGAATCATGCGACGCCGCTGGCTACCACTACTAACACACTTTGCTGCCAGGTGGGTTGTCATTTCAAGTTGGTTGCAACGAGCGCACATCCCACGTCAATTTTGTCGTGGGATGTCAAGAAGATTTGACAGCCACATGGGAGGAAAGTGTGGAAGTAGTGGCCGTCACACAGGAAGAAGAACTCTCCCACAAATAGGTCATCACTGATATCCATCGACTATTCCAAAAGTAGTAAAGATATCAGAAATTGGAATTGGTAAGTCGGTGAATGCAAAGTTTTTTTTTCCGCTTCGAGTAAAATAACGTTCTGTGATGTTTAGGTTAACCGCGGACATCATCAATCAATTCATGCAGAGATGCGCAAATGCGATGGATGTCCGTATTTGCCTAGATTAAAGTGCTGCATTAAACAACAACCGGACAATACGAATGGGCGATTGCCTGCCAGAATGTATCCCCAATTTGGAGTCAGTAGTTCTTACTGGGAACAATATTCAAGAGTTGGGCGATTTGGAACCACTCACGCACCTCAAAAAGCTGGAAACATCGTGCTTGCTTGTAAACCCCGTATCTACAAAGCCATATTACAGTGAGTATTTTGCATATAAGTTAAACCCGATCCAATCTGAAGGACTTATGAAGTAAACTTGCCACTAATGTAAAGAACGATAACATGTCGGAAGTCCCGCGGAAGAGTTCTTTAGTTGATATCGGGAAAAAACATGAATTTATTGTTGCGTTTTCAACGAAATTCGAGCGTTTCCATAATCCTAGGTATATACATGTCATGTATGAAAATATGATCAACATAGACGGTGCAAGTGAAACATCTTGATCGAAAGAAAAATGTTTACGATGATATCCATAGTGTGTGTAGAAGTGATATATTCCGTGGAACGTACAAACGGGGTAAAGTAACAATGAGAACAGTTTCAATTTAGTAATCAAGGACATCCGGTTTATATTATTAGTACCGGCATTTTTAAATAAAACTAAAATTATATTTAATATCATGCAATTACTATTCAATAAAACATAAGCAAATTACAATAATGAGAAAAATGGTGGTGCGAGTGATGACCAAAGGAAAAAAACAAGGTATCATGTATTAAGAGGAGTAGTGATTTACTTACATTCCCGGTCCAACGATATTCAGTAAGGACTATTCCATTTTTTTTTATTTTATATGTATGAAATATTGGATGATCTTGCCTACTTACTTTTAAGATCTGAATTAGCACGATAAGTTTACCCAAATGCAATATTATTTATACTTACGATGAAAGAAAGAAAATATCTTTGTATTTGTAAATTTTTCCAATTAGGAGGCGAAATTGAATTTAATTAAATTCTAAGATATAGCTTGGGAAATCAATTAAATTTGAATCAATTTGGAAGCTTTTCGAGATTGAAAACGATGCGCATAAATTAATATTACCTTTTTATTAATATATCAAAGAAAAAAAAAAGGAATGAAGAGAAAGACAAAACACCCCAATAACATAATTATATAAAGCTGTATTAGATTTACACTATGGAAATACTGGCATTAATATATAATGATCCATTAATATGTGAATTAATAACTGTTAAATTTTTAGAAATTTTAATGAAATTAAGAATTTATGACTGTCATATTTGTAATGTTGAAGCTTAATAATAAATAACTCATAATACAAATAATAATGCAAAATAATTTGAACACTATAATATCTAACAAATAATACTGACAAATAATACGAACAATCATAATAAATAACCAATAATAATAAGACCTAATACTAAGCATGTTAATGAATACCCAAATAATACACACAATGATAAGGCATAATAGATATCATAATAATAAATAGCAACCAAGGATACGAATAACAATAATTGAGATATTGATGAAAGTCAAATTCAGTATTTTTGCGAGTCTTTTTTCTTCTCTTCATAATACAAAATAAAGTACAATAGTGTGTAAACAAACTACCGAGGAAAATTTGTAACCTTTAAAATTGAGAAATTGAACAAAACTATTGAAAATCATTTTTGGGCTGCCACTTAGGTGCAAGAAAGTTAACACTTGTTAACTTTGATTCTTCCGGTTTTTTTTCTCATTGAAAACCCTCCAGTCAATGACCCATTAAAATTTCCAAATTCGGTCACCTTTGTGTAAATTTCAAAAGGAAAGTGTCCTTACGCGAAAATTATCTTCAAAGTAATTTTTAAAAGAGAAATTGAAGGTTTATATCGGAACGTACATGAATTGATTTCCTACATTACTTGCAGTGAACGAGGCGGTTCAATGAACGTAGTTGCTAAATAGTATAATCTTTTTAAGAATTAACAAAAAGTTTTATATTATATCCCTAAAACATTGATAATTATACCCTATTATTGTTTACATAACGTTTTAAATAATTTTTGTTAGAAACCAGTAAGGAATTTGTTCGATTAACTATAAATTGAACAGGTCACGAATTAAGTATTGAGATGCAAGAAATAAAAATAACAAAATGAATTGCTAATAAAAAAAACCACGACTTTCCTTTCGAGTGGTTCTTCCTTTCTGCGAGAAATGAAGTGCAGGGTAGGTATGCCGTCGCGAGGGTAGGGTTCGAGAAAATCCGCTGAGGTCGGTTTCGCGTCGCGCGAGTTAAGGTAACTATGGAGTTATCCCTTAAAAAAAACAAAATTTTAATTTATAATTCACTATTTATTTTAGCATAGCTTCCGCATGCTCCAGAAAAATAACTGAACTTTACAATATTGTACATTTCTATTTATCGAGGCTTTGAATTACAATTTGCATGAAATGAGTTTACTTGGTGGATAATGCAAACGACATGTCTGGGAATTCTATTACATTAAAGATGAATTTGGAAAAGTGCAAAATACATGAAAAGTGCAAAATACATGTCTGGGGTTTAAATTACGTTATGAAAGATAGGTTGAATGAATTGTATGAGGCACGTGTCGGCTAGCTATGTCGTTGTTATGTATGTTAGGCAGATAGTGCCGTAACTCCTCCCCCCTTAGTGTAAGGTGGCCGCCAAAGAAACTGTGTCCTTGCAGGTTCATTGGTTTGAACTATTACGGGTGAGGTATCTTGCTGATGGTTGAGCTTGGTGACAATTTTGCAGAAGGCGTAATAGATGATGATTGCGACGAGGATGATGCTTGTAGCTGCGGTGATGGTCATGTGCAGATCCTTGAGTTCAGCGTTGGTTAGGAACTCCTTCGTAAGGTGAGTATGACTGAACTGGTAGCTTCCCAAACGTTTCAGTTGAATTTCCTTCCTATTTGGCGATTTAAAATTTATTTTACTAAAAGAAGTTGGAAGAATATTGATTTCGTCCCAATAGGTTGATACTTTAGCGTTGTAGGTAATGCTGTTTATCGTTATCTTGCAGTCCTCGAAACGTATCAAAATTGTTCCTTTGACTTGGAATTCTTTAGGTCCGCATGTAGTGTTGATGGTCGTCTCAGGAGCGTTTATAAGCAGCAAATGGTTTGGCTCCGGCTCAAAAATCTCCACGTCCTTTTCTCGTTCGTACAGGTGACATTCGGCAGGCTTATGATTCAGGATATTGGCTAGGCATTTTGATTGTGAGACGTCTTCCCAATAGGAGGTTTGCGAGCAGTAAAAGGTTCCTTCGATACTCTGGCATCTTGCGTCGAGTTCTTGGATGTTTTCTTGGCCAAGGATGACGTAGGGTTTGGTTGGAATTGTTTTTGTTTCGTTGATAGGTAAGGGTATGATGTGATATAAGGAATATGATTCGTTTGAAAGGATAGGGATTTTTATGTTAAAGATGATGTTTGAATTGTTAGAATAGGCCTGTAAGCTCAATAACTCGTATATGTGTTCAACGGACATTACATTTATGCCTTGGCTTTCAAATAAGCGGTATATTTCCGTTAGTTCTTGCGGGTTAAGAATCATTTTTGAAATAATGTTTAGTTTCGCCAAAATAATTGCTTCAGAAATTCCAGTTAAATTGATTGAGGAGATCGATATTAAAATTAATTTGATTTATATACTGGAAGTACTTTATATTTCTACTGTCGTTCCTAATTTGATTTTTGGATATTTCATTGATATATTTTAAGTAATCGGTTATTGTTTTTTGTTGTTGATTAATGTGTGTAGTAATATTTTCAAATCGTTCAATCATTTGCCCATTTATTTGAGTCTGTTCAATAAATTTGTTTTCGAGTTTGCCTTCTTTAGCTAAAATTTTATCTATTTCGTCATTTATTCTGATTGCGTCGTTTGCGTCTAAGTTCCCAGTTATTCCTTTTATGATGGTACCTAACCCATTTATTAATCCTCTTTTAGCTCGTTTGTGGGGTAGTATTGTAAGGAGTTTATTTTTTACTTCTTCAGCCTTTCTTTTCGTTATTTCCAATGATTCTGTAAATTCTGTACTGTTGCCAAAAGTTGCCAATGAGTCGTATATCATGTCAAGGTTTTCTCTGTATTTGTCAAGTTGTATGATATGTACGAGGTTACTGTAGGATGTTATTAAACGTGCGTCTCCTAGTTTTATTGGAAGTAGTCCGTTCCTATTCGATAGATCCTGTAGGTCAATCTTCTGTCCAGTTACTAGGGTCAGTATGACCAATTGCCTGAAATTTACGTTTTTTCTTTAATTTAGATTTGTGAAGTTTTTGATTCTTATCTGTAATAACTGTAACGTAATTATTTTCTTTAATTTTGTGTTTGGTAAACCTGCGATTTAATTTATTTCGTCTACACTCTTTCCTAAATACTACAGATCCCTCATTATAGTTTTCGGGCTCCTCTCTATTTTTGTTAAGTTTTGTTAATTTTTTATTGGTTTGTTCAAGTAGTAAAGATTCTATCTCAGGGTAGAGCTGTGCTTGAAATTCTCTTAATTTTTCTAAATATTCGTGACTACTAGTATGTTGTATGGTTTTGTCAAATTTGTATGTCCTGCCGTAGAATAGTTCAAATGGGGTGTATTTTGTAGCTGAATGAATAGCATTGTTATAAGTAATTATAACTTCGTTCAAAATGTCCTCTGGGTCCTTGTCTCGATACTTGTCACGTATTATTCTGTATGTCTCTGTAATTGTTGAGTTAAGTCTTTCTACAGGTCCATTACTGCTTGTTTGTTGATATGATACTACGTGGTGATTCAATTTATATTGTTTACAAAAGTCTTTAAAAATAGAAGATGTGAATTCCGTACCTTGATCGGTCACCATGATAACTATATTTTGGGGAATACCATGAAGACTGATAAAATTTTTGAGAGATTTGATAATATTTAAACTGTTTCGAGCTGAAAGTATATAGGCTGCCGCGAGTTTTGAAAATTTGTCAATGATCGTTAATATGTATCGTTTGTCTATTGTGTAGATATCCATATGGAGAACGTCTAGAGGTTTTTTGGGAATATCTGGGGTCTGATGCTTCGGTTTTTGGGGGTTCCTATCATATTTTAGTGTTTGGCATTTTTCGCAATTATTAACAATTTTTGTGATTTTATTCTTCATGAAGGGAAAGTAATATTCTCTCTTGAGATGAGTTAGGGTCTCGTTAATGCCTCGATGGTTATTATTTAGATGGTATTCATTTATTAGAGCATCTTGCTCGTCGTCTTCAGTGATTTCTTTTAGGATTTCCATGCATCTGATAACTTTGAAACTATTAGATTGCGAAAAGTGGTTTGTGTAAGTATCCTGTACTATTTTGAAAATTTCATCTGTGGTATATATTGCAGTTAATCTATTGGGAGGGATAAATTTCTTGAAGATTTTAACAAGGGTTGCTTCCGTGTATAGCCGTGTTCGAATTATACGGCGTTGTTTGTTCCGAAATGGCATTTCTAGATTTGAATTGGGTGTTCTATTAGATTCCTCAAGTACTAATTGAAGAGAAAATTCGTTCAGGGGACGTTCAGAAATTGGTATACCAGTATTGAGATTTTCCTCTGCAGAGTGCGCAGTGGAACCTCTAGTACTCTGTGTAGACGTCCCAGCAATATCATTCACATTAATTTCGACATCTTTGTTAGTGTTTTTTGTGATTTTTATGCGACTTAAGGCGTCTGCATTACAGTTCTGACTACCCTTTTTGTAGTATAATTCATAATCATACTCTTCTAGTTTGAGTCTCCAACGTATCAATCTCGAATTTGGGTCCTTTAAATTCATCATCCATGTGAGTGGCTTGTGATCTGTCACAATCTGAAACTTCCTACCAAAAAGGTATGGCCGGAAATATTTTGTGGCCCAAACTATGGCCAAGAGCTCCTTCTCAATCGTAGAATAATTGATCTCAGAATCGGTTAACGTTCTACTCGCGTAGCAAATTGGCTTATCACTGCCGATTGGGCCTTGCGATAATATAGCGCCAATTGCGAAGTTAATCGCGTCCGTCGTGAGAACAAACGGTTTGTTAAAATCCGGGTGTTCGAGAAGAGGATCGTTCATGAGAATATCTTTGCAGGAGTTGAATGCTTTTTTGTAGCGATCGTTTAGATCAATGCGTCGGCCCTTTTTTAAGCATTCTGTAAGTGGTTTGGTTAGTTTTGCGAAGTCTCGAATGAACTTGCGATAGTAACCGAGTAAGCCGAGGAAAGATTTTATCTCCTTTGTGGTTTTCGGAATGGGGAAATCGATAATTGCCTGAACTCTATTAGGATTTGGTTTAATACCTTTGGTTGTGACCAAATGACCGAGGAAAGCTATTTCCTTTTTGAGAAATTCAGACTTATCAAGCTGGACCTTGAGATTTGCTTGACGAAGTCTTTGAAAAACCTTCTTGAGGTTTTCAATGTGCTCCTGTAATGAAGTGGAGAATATTATTATGTCGTCCAAGTAGACGAGACAAACTGTGCCCTGCAGTTCCTTTAGCACATTATCCATCACCCTCTGATATGTCGAGGGTGCATTTTTTAGCCCAAATGGCATGCGCACGTATTCGTAATGACCTCTCTCGACAGTGAAGGCCGTTTTCGGAATATCACGAGGGTCCATCTCTACTTGGTGGAATCCGCTCGCTAAGTCTAACGTTGAGAAATACATCGACTTTCCTAATTTGTCTAAGATATCGTTAATATTCGGGAGAGGGTATCGATCTCCTATCGTCTTTTCGTTCAACTTCCTATAGTCAATAACCAACCTCCATTTCACTCGCGTCTGGTTTTTTCGGGACGATCCAAGCTGGAGAGCTCCAAGGCGAATAGCTGGGGCGAATTATGCCCTGATTCAACACATCAGAGATTTGGTTACGGACTTCCTCTTTATGGATGAAAGGATATCTGTATGACTTTGTGTATATAGGTGATTCGTCGGATGTTCTGATTCGATGTTTTACTTGGTTTGTGAAGGTCAAATCTTGTCCTTCTCGAAAGAAAATGTCGTCATACTCTCGACAGATTTTAAATAGTTCTTTCTGTTCTTCGTTGTTTAAGTGTGATACTGATATCACCACATGAAGTCAATGGTGATTCTTCGTTTTCGTAACATATATTTAAATTATTAATTTCTTCGTAACAGTCTGAAAGGTTTTCGACCATCACGGGATGTTCAAGTAGAAGGGTTTGTTCTTTCCGTGAAAGATTAGAAACTTCAACAGGGGCGTACCAATTGACTGCAGTATAGACACCTTCTGAAATTACCAAGTTGGGGGATATTTTGGTTGATTTGATGTAAATATCTCCGTTCTCTATATCAACGGGAATCTTGACAATTGCTTTTGTTTCTGGTAGAATGATGTATTTATTAGACATGAAATTTGGCTTGAATTTTAAAGGGAGTACAGCATTATTGGTGACAATTACCTGATTGCCTAAATCGACTTTGGCTCCAAGATTACTCAGAATATCCACTCCAAGTATTCCGTCAAAATAACCATGAAATTTGAATATCAGGAATCGTGAGTTGCCAGGTTCATTAAATTCAGTGAAGTTCGGCAATGAAACTTCTTCTTTGACTTCATGTTTAGAGAGGACTGTGGTTATTGAAATGGGTTTAATTAATTTTATATCGCGAGGATCAATATATTCAGGGTTTATAAAGGACGAAGATGCTCCCGTGTCTATTAGGAACCTCAATGGTCGTCCAAAAGGGGATGAAATATTAACATAGGGTAGTAAATTGCCGTGTTTATTGATGTCTAGGTATCCGATTGGTCCAGGGAGGCAATTGTATGAAAATTTCCTTCATCTATTATGTCTTCTTCTGGTTCGGTGTTTGGATAATAATTTTCATTTGGGTTAAAGTAGAAAGAGGGATCCTCATCTTCGTAATAATATTGGGAGTAATAGTGATCTATATTATAAGGGTTGCTAGTTGGATTACCACTCCCGGTATTCATTTCTTCAATATTTAAAAGGGTTCCTTTTGGATGATTCCTATACTCCGGTTGTTTGAGAGCAGTGTTGTGCTGAAATTTGAGGGACTGTGAGTCTTGTTCACCAGCGTTGAATAATTCCTCTGATACGAAGTTGGGTGGTCCTGTTGGGCGGAAAAAGTTACTTCCTGGAGTCCTTTGCTGCGGATGTGTCCTCCTGATTGTACCCGATATTTCCATAGGTTCCGGTTTTTGAGTAGGTCCATTGTTTGATCTATTAAACATAGGTGGTCTTTGTTGGAAGTTAGGGTGGTTAGTTTGGAATGGTACTTGTCGTTGCATTAACTGTGTATTTCGTGGGAATCCAAATTGTTGCTGTCTAATGAAGGGGTTTTGAAATGGGTTCATACTTAATGGTTTTTGTTGGGGTGTAAAGTAAGACCTATTTTGTTGAGTAAATGGATGGAAATTTGGTGGTGGTATTGCAGAGAATACAGGTTTAGGTTTAAATGCGTCTTGTGGGTAGAACGATTTAGGAGTCTGTGAAATTAAAGGTTTAGGTGCGCTAATTTGTCTTGGATTTAGCACGTTTCTGTTTGGATCTGACTTGGAATAGAACATGTTCTGCTCCTTAACACAGCATGCATATGCATCAGCTAGACTTGTGGGCTTCATCGCACGAATGGTGGAGCCAAGAGGTTCTTTTAAACCCGACAAAAATGTGTTTAAGCACATTTCCGCGAAAAGATTTTTCTTAGCAGAAATGACACTTTGATCTTTTTCGTGAATACTCACATGATTGTTCATGCTACTGACTATTTCTACTATTTCACTGTAGAACTTTTGCACAGAGTCACTATTTTGCTTCAATGCGTGTAAGTCACGTATTAGGGAAGTTTCATTCCTCTTGTCAGCGTAATGGAGGATGAGATTCTCTTTAATAAGATCCCAATTTAGTGGTGTACCATACATGTTGAGGACCTCGTTGGCCTCTCCAACAATTTTATTCCTAATGGCTCTTAACAACAGATGGACATAGGATGTACCACTGGTGACCTGAATGAGGTCAAGAATTTCTTCGACATTATCGAGGAAATCGAAAAGTAATCGAGGGTTCCCTTCGAACCGCGGAAGGTCTTTAATTGCGTCGGGTACCCGTAATGAATTAAAAATATCTACAGTTGTGATTGTAGGTTGAGCACTAGTACTGGGATTCGCCATTGCACTATTTTCTGTTTTATTTTCACATTTAATAATTGGGTCGGATAATTTTGTCCAACTACTAACGGAATCACTTAATTGAATTTTAGAACCACTTAATCTAGAAGAGTTATTTTGCTTAAATAGCCTTGGGAACGTGTTATAGGGTTTGGGCGATTTCACTTTAGGAAAAAGAGGCATTTGACCAAGAACTTACTTGAAGATGATGATGTCTCTCATTTCCTTCCTTGATTTGTCTGCTCAAGTAGCGATATGCCTTCGCTGAGCCTGCTTGCGCAACAATAATCCTTTGTCACTTGCACTTCACAAATTAACGTTACCGAACCGTGGGCGATTAACCTTCGCGAACCGATAATCCGTCGGAACTTTTACGGTTTTAATGCAACTTTTAAACGAAATCGTCCTCCGCCCTTTACTTTTACGACTGCGCCAGTTAGGGTAACTATCGAGTTATCCCTTAAAAAAAACAAAATTTTAATTTATAATTCACTATTTATTTTAGCTTAGCTTCCGCTTGCTCCAGAAAAATAACTGAACTTTACAATATTGTACATTTCTATTTATCGAGGAAAAAATGCTTATGTTTAATTTTGGCTTTGAATTACAATTTGCATGAAATGAGTTTACTTGGTGGATAATGCAAACGACATGTCTGGGAATTCTATTACATTAAAGATGAATTTGGAAAAGTGCAAAATACATGAAAAGTGCAAAATACATGCCTGGGGTTTAAATTACGTTATGAAAGATAGGTTGAATGAATTGTATAAGGCACGTGTCGGCTAGCTATGTCGTTGTTATGTATGTTAGGCAGATAGTGCCGTAACTCGCGCGGTACGCGGTACCTTTGTTGTTTTGCCTTTTTATTAGAGTAGCTTTCGTCGGGTTGAGTTAACGTAGTATACTTTTCGGTACCGGGTCGGAAATTCGGGAACGCGAAGTAAAAATTAAATTTTGTTCTTTGACTGATTGATGAAGAAATACGGAGTAACGTAAAATAGGTTTCCTCGCCGTATGGTTTTGTTTTGTGACGCGTTTGAAAACGGGCATGTATTGGTGGCTGAATATTGTAAATGAGCGTAACCCATTCGGAGACCCGCGACCGAAATCCTCTCCGATCTAGCTGGCCGACAAGCAGCCACCGCGTGAATGGGTTACGGTGCACGGATTGGTTGACCGGTTGGTACCATCTGTTGGCACTACTCAGACTTAACGTCTAGAACCGATGAGATGTCGGTTCCGCGTTCGCACGTAGACGTAAAATCATAACAAGGTGTTGACAGCAAAAGCAGTAGATAATTATCAATGCACAAAGATTTAATAAAAGGCATATATCCATTTGTATTTTCCATATTAATATTCTGATTAAACGATTCTCGAACGAAGGAATCAGGGTAATGATTTTTACTTCTCGTTTGCCCCAGAGAGAGATTTCGAAAAGGAAATCTCAACCGACCTCTCATCGGTTCTAGACAAGAAGACTTGGAATACGACAACGGACTGGGCCCATCAGGTCGACAGGTCCGAACACTCTTAGTCTACTTCGAGGGGGCTACTGGCTAGCTATCTAGTTCGGAGAAAGTTCTGGTCACAGGTCTTAGAAGAGCAGACTAACTCCGAATTACAAAACTCAGCCACTAGTTTAAATGCTCGATTTAAAACGCGTCAAACAACTGTAGTGCACACTTCGTTTTGTAAAATAAAAACTCACAATTCTGTTTTCTAAGTTAGATGTAATTTGATTTTATTCTCGCGTGTACGTTCTGACTGCGCACATTAACTTCTCTTTTCTTTACTCAAGCCGGGTTTTGTAATAAATCGGCCCAACGCCACTGACAACGGCCAGCAGGTAACAATTGACGTCGACGGTTCGGGAGTGACCCTTTAACCACTCGCTGACACTGAACCGCGTTTTGACAGTTATCAAGAAAAGGAAGGAAAAAGGTATGACGTCCGGTTCGCACGGGAAGACAGTTCACTTGAAGGACTTCAGTGTGCGGACATCGGCCGGGAAAAATTAATACAAGAAAGAAAAAAACAGTGGCTCCTACTCAAGTGGACAATCGTCCGAATTGTTTTTCGCTTTAACGTGACTTCTTGCCGCATTTGTTGTGCTGGGTGCAACGTAAATGTTCCATATCCCGCCAAGTGCTACGTGCAAGTGCTTTTCGTACTCCGTAGCCACATTGCCTGCATTTACGTTAAGAATTTGATTGGCCCGTGTCGCGGGCGAATTGCGAAAGCATAATTGCTAAGTATTATCCGAAGGCTGGTTGACAGTGTTACGGAGTGCATAAAATAAGGGCACGGTGGCATTGAACTCGCGAAGAGTGGCAGTCGCCAGCCAAGGATTTTTGGTTCTTGTCTAGTTTGAATTTTCAACCAGTGCTGAATCAGGTGCATTTGCCGTAGTCGCGAGACGAAGAGAATCAGCCGAGATTTGTGGTAGGATTCCCTCCTGGTAGGGAAATGCTGATAGCCAGTGGCATACCGTTGCACACTTGACAGTTCCCGGATGCTACCCGACATCATCCCGGGTTGCGGATGGCTGCACCTCCACCTGCACCATCTGCGTGTCCGACGACAAGCAAGCCCTGTCTAACGTGCAAGTAAGTTCCATAGTAAATTGTTAATGCCGCATCTGACTATTTTTAAAACTCAACGTCAGGACGGATCTACGGTAGCTTCTTTCAGTTCCCCGGGAAGTCCGCGTGGTAGCCGAAATCATAGCGTGCAGCAACCACCAAACGGTGCTAACAAGTGCAACACATGAGGAAGTGGCAATGGCGAAACGTGCTCTTAATGGATACACGCTCGGCAATCGGTTGTTGCAGGTTAGTTTTAAATGAATCAATCCCTGTAAGGAGTGCAAGTGACCTGCCCGTAGATGCATTCTAGCCATAGAAAGCTTGTGTGGTCGCTCGATTTAAATAGAAAAAGTAAACTATACATAATTAATACTACAATACCTGTATAACACAGAAGTTTCTAGACGAGGATATCCAGTATTGATTGGATGCGTCGGTTTTCTACGTGGGGAAATATATCAGTTCAAATGTTTAGGATTAAGAACTTAAAATTAAATTCAAGGAGAGAAAAGACAGGTTAATTTAGTCTAATATATGGACCTTTAAAAAAATTGGAGAATAAATCAGTAAAATGTGCTGAGAAATATTAGAAACAGAGTGAGAAATATTAGAAAACCTAATGATTTTTACTACAAAGGAGTGCATTCAATAGATGACCGCGAATGTTAGAACATATAACCCAAGAAAATACCCAGAGAAAAAGGAAAATTGCATCAGAATTTTTCAGTTAATTTTTTTCTAAAAATAGCCTGTAGCTGTAGGAAAATTGAGGGAGTTGCTTTCTTTTGATGATTGATTGCCGACTGTGAAAATTGTAGTGAAGTAGGTATAGTTAAATGTCCGCAAAGGACTGCGGCGATAGTCTGCTTCCTAAACGGAAGAGGATGTTGGGATCCGCTGAGATTGGTGGATCCCAACGGCGGCGGGTTCTTTCCCTCCAGCACAAGGACCCACTGCAAGAAAATTTCGCACCCGAAAATTTCTGGGGTCAAACAAATGTCGACTGAAGTCGAAAAGGAGGTAACCGACTAAAGGTTGGAAATTGCTGACGCAAAGGGCAAACTGGACCTGGGGAAGACAGACGGACTTAGGAGGACTTTGTCGTTACCTACAATTCTTATGGCCCACAAATAAGAGTGGGGCATACAGATGGAGGTGGTGCTTCCTCGCACTCTCCTATCCTGATCAAGATCCAAAGGTAGACGCGGCCATATATTTCCCACTTGAGTGGAAAACTCATACAAACATAATTTGCATGAACTTTCCCATCAAATGAGAAACATAGACGTGACCAATTTATGTTATAGAATTATGTGACCGAGTCACATAACTCAATACCATAAAAGGGCACGCGAGCGGAAGGCCACTCTACACGGCAAGAGCCCCTGTTGAACAACAAAAACGGAAGAGCGCGCCCCGTGGCTAGCCCATAGGAGCGGAGGAGCCTGCCATCGATGCGGGTCCTGTACCCGGTCAGGTATAACGGAATGGAAAGACTGAGTTTTTAATGTTTAGCAATTCATTTTATTCTAAATTGTAGCAAAAACATTTAGCAGGGCCATTTTGTTATTTCAACTTGTTAATATGAAATGAAAAGAAACAAGTTGGGTAGACAGACCTATGCTCATGTCAGAATGGTTTTGTACTCAACTTACAAAATGCAGTATCCAGCAACGAATAAAATCAAGAAACACTTCATGTTCGAGTTCTGGTCACAGGTCTTAGAAGAGCAGACTAACTCCGAATTACAAAACTCAGCCACTAGTTTAAATGCTCGATTTAAAACGCGTCAAACAACTGTAGTGCACACTTCGTTTTGTAAAATAAAAACTCACAATTCTGTTTTCTAAGTTAGATGTAATTTGATTTTATTCTCGCGTGTACGTTCTGACTGCGCACATTAACTTCTCTTTTCTTTACTCAAGCCGGGTTTTGTAATAAATCGGCCCAACGCCACTGACAACGGCCAGCAGGTAACAATTGACGTCGACGGTTCGGGAGTGACCCTTTAACCACTCGCTGACACTGAACCGCGTTTTGACAGTTATCAAGAAAAGGAAGGAAAAAGGTATGACGTCCGGTTCGCACGGGAAGACAGTTCACTTGAAGGACTTCAGTGTGCGGACATCGGCCGGGAAAAATTAATACAAGAAAGAAAAAAACAGTGGCTCCTACTCAAGTGGACAATCGTCCGAATTGTTTTTCGCTTTAACGTGACTTCTTGCCGCATTTGTTGTGCTGGGTGCAACGTAAATGTTCCATATCCCGCCAAGTGCTACGTGCAAGTGCTTTTCGTACTCCGTAGCCACATTGCCTGCATTTACGTTAAGAATTTGATTGGCCCGTGTCGCGGGCGAATTGCGAAAGCATAATTGCTAAGTATTATCCGAAGGCTGGTTGACAGTGTTACGGAGTGCATAAAATAAGGGCACGGTGGCATTGAACTCGCGAAGAGTGGCAGTCGCCAGCCAAGGATTTTTGGTTCTTGTCTAGTTTGAATTTTCAACCAGTGCTGAATCAGGTGCATTTGCCGTAGTCGCGAGACGAAGAGAATCAGCCGAGATTTGTGGTAGGATTCCCTCCTGGTAGGGAAATGCTGATAGCCAGTGGCATACCGTTGCACACTTGACAGTTCCCGGATGCTACCCGACATCATCCCGGGTTGCGGATGGCTGCACCTCCACCTGCACCATCTGCGTGTCCGACGACAAGCAAGCCCTGTCTAACGTGCAAGTAAGTTCCATAGTAAATTGTTAATGCCGCATCTGACTATTTTTAAAACTCAACGTCAGGACGGATCTACGGTAGCTTCTTTCAGTTCCCCGGGAAGTCCGCGTGGTAGCCGAAATCATAGCGTGCAGCAACCACCAAACGGTGCTAACAAGTGCAACACATGAGGAAGTGGCAATGGCGAAACGTGCTCTTAATGGATACACGCTCGGCAATCGGTTGTTGCAGGTTAGTTTTAAATGAATCAATCCCTGTAAGGAGTGCAAGTGACCTGCCCGTAGATGCATTCTAGCCATAGAAAGCTTGTGTGGTCGCTCGATTTAAATAGAAAAAGTAAACTATACATAATTAATACTACAATACCTGTATAACACAGAAGTTTCTAGACGAGGATATCCAGTATTGATTGGATGCGTCGGTTTTCTACGTGGGGAAATATATCAGTTCAAATGTTTAGGATTAAGAACTTAAAATTAAATTCAAGGAGAGAAAAGACAGGTTAATTTAGTCTAATATATGGACCTTTAAAAAAATTGGAGAATAAATCAGTAAAATGTGCTGAGAAATATTAGAAACAGAGTGAGAAATATTAGAAAACCTAATGATTTTTACTACAAAGGAGTGCATTCAATAGATGACCGCGAATGTTAGAACATATAACCCAAGAAAATACCCAGAGAAAAAGGAAAATTGCATCAGAATTTTTCAGTTAATTTTTTTCTAAAAATAGCCTGTAGCTGTAGGAAAATTGAGGGAGTTGCTTTCTTTTGATGATTGATTGCCGACTGTGAAAATTGTAGTGAAGTAGGTATAGTTAAATGTCCGCAAAGGACTGCGGCGATAGTCTGCTTCCTAAACGGAAGAGGATGTTGGGATCCGCTGAGATTGGTGGATCCCAACGGCGGCGGGTTCTTTCCCTCCAGCACAAGGACCCACTGCAAGAAAATTTCGCACCCGAAAATTTCTGGGGTCAAACAAATGTCGACTGAAGTCGAAAAGGAGGTAACCGACTAAAGGTTGGAAATTGCTGACGCAAAGGGCAAACTGGACCTGGGGAAGACAGACGGACTTAGGAGGACTTTGTCGTTACCTACAATTCTTATGGCCCACAAATAAGAGTGGGGCATACAGATGGAGGTGGTGCTTCCTCGCACTCTCCTATCCTGATCAAGATCCAAAGGTAGACGCGGCCATATATTTCCCACTTGAGTGGAAAACTCATACAAACATAATTTGCATGAACTTTCCCATCAAATGAGAAACATAGACGTGACCAATTTATGTTATAGAATTATGTGACCGAGTCACATAACTCAATACCATAAAAGGGCACGCGAGCGGAAGGCCACTCTACACGGCAAGAGCCCCTGTTGAACAACAAAAACGGAAGAGCGCGCCCCGTGGCTAGCCCATAGGAGCGGAGGAGCCTGCCATCGATGCGGGTCCTGTACCCGGTCAGGTATAACGGAATGGAAAGACTGAGTTTTTAATGTTTAGCAATTCATTTTATTCTAAATTGTAGCAAAAACATTTAGCAGGGCCATTTTGTTATTTCAACTTGTTAATATGAAATGAAAAGAAACAAGTTGGGTAGACAGACCTATGCTCATGTCAGAATGGTTTTGTACTCAACTTACAAAATGCAGTATCCAGCAACGAATAAAATCAAGAAACACTTCATGTTCGAGGATCATACTATTATTAACAAAGTTAAAAGAATTTTGACTACTGAGGTATTTGTTAAAGTTATACCCATAAATATTTGCTTTGATAATTTTTTCGGATTTTTTAGATCACGGATATCAATTCGCGAGGGAGGAAACACATTTTTCATGGGTTTCCCCCCCTGTGCCCCCACTGAAGCAAAAACTGTCAGTTTAAGAACTGTTTTGAAAAGCTCTCATAGAGAACTTTCATTTGATACTCATATCGGCTACCTTTCATGAAATTTTTTTCAGGGGCCACTCCTCTGTACTGAAATCATCGATTCATGGCCTATTTTTTCGAATCCTAGAATGATTACAAAGTCCTTTTGCTAGGAGCTCTCTCCTGCCTCTTCGACTTGTTTCAATTGTATGTATTCATCTTCATGTTACCTATAATTCCTGAAATTTTCATGCAAATCCTAGCAAAGCTGTAGTGTCTAAGTCTGTAAAAAGCGCATATGGCTCCATAGCCATATGTTTCCATAGTAATACAGGGCATATTGCTCCATAGTAATACAGGAAAATTCAAAGCGCTATAACTTCGGTAAATACCATTCGATCTTTATGAAACTTTCAGAAAAGATCAATCTTATAAATAGTCATCTGTTTTATTGAGTTTAAGGGTACCGTTTAGATTTCATTGAAGAAAACATAAAATCGATAAATCATACTATTACTAACAAAGTGGAGCGAATTTTGGCTTCTCACGTATTTGTTGTTGTTGTACTCATAAAGGCCTACATGCATGATTTTTTTTCAGATTTTTCGGATTGAAGGTGTCCAATCGCGAGGGTGGGGGGGGAGGGGGGGGTACGCGAAAAGTTCGTACATTTCCCCTTCCCTTGCCCCCCTTGGTACCGTTAAAACAGTTTTAAGACTTGTTTTGAAAATATCTCATTCAGACCTTTCCAATGACACCCTATTCGACTACCAATGGTGAAATGTTTTTTTGAGGGGTCACCTCCCTATACCGGGGGACCCCCCTAAACCCGTTCGAAAAATTTTCCTACCCTTACATTTTCAAGAGGTCACCGCTTCTGAGCTTTCTACAAAGTTTAATGGCTGTAGCCTCTATAGTTTCGGAGAAAAAGTGCTGTGACATACAGACGGACGGACGGACGGACAGACGGACACAGGTCGTGATTGCAATAGGGTTTTGTATTTTAGTACAAAACCCTAAAAAATTAAGCGTCGATGACCGGCATCGATTTGTTGCTGATAACAATCTGTGCAAGAACTGCCTAGCACACAGATCGAGTTTTAAATGCAACAACAAAAATACGTTCTTTAAATGCAAGAAACCACACCATACCATATTGCATTACTCAACCACTGATTGTAAGACTGTCACTTTGAACATTGCCACCAGCAACACCAAGGCCACAATGAACACAAGTGCCTCGAGCGTAACAAACACCGTTCTTCTTGCCACTGCAATGGTAAAAGCAGAATCATACTCCGGTCAACAAATTCTACTGCAAGCTTTAGTTGACCCTGGGTCTCAAACATCATTTATATCATCGAAAGCAGCAAAGCTGCTTGGCCTGCCCTCAGATAGCATTTTGGCGGGTGTTATAGGTAGTGGAGGAGTTCAAGCCAAAACTGTCCGGAAGAGGATATTCGTTACAATAACACCCAGACTCCCCTCGGACTTTAGAGATTCAGTCGAGGCTTTAATCATGCCCAGGCTAACAACGAAGCTTCCTAATCGAAGGGTAACTTTGAGTTTACCACGCAGCCTGACGGCATTAAATCTGGCAGATCCCCAATTTTATTTGCTAGGAGCCATCGACATGATGGTTGATGCAGACATTTTTGAGGAAATAGTAGAGGATTCCTTGATAAAAGGCAAACCGTTACTGAACCAAAAAACAAAATTTGGCTTGATACGTTCAGGGAAGACTGGTAGAAATTTCCCAGAAATAAAGAATATAACCTCCTTAGTGTCTTTGGCTGAATTCTACAGAAAAATAGAAAAGTTTGAGATAGTTTGAGACGGCGAACAAAACGAGAATGAGCAAAGGGATATTAACACGGAGTGTGAAAAACATTTTCAGAGCACTTACAGTAGATACGACAATGGCAGATACATAGTTTGCCTTCCTTTTAAAGAAGATAAATCACAAAACTCCCTGGGTGAATCAAGGACCAGAGCTCTCCTAAGATACCGGCAAATGGAGAAAAAACTCTCTACAGATGAGAAGCTAGCTGTGGAGTACAACACCTTTCTCGAAGAGTATCTTAAACTCGGACATATGACATGCGTGACTCTATACATCGGCAACAATAAGGATGTTTACTACGTTTAATGAATCTAAAAGGCCTACAAAAAGGCAGCTGCTGTCATACATGGCCAGCACATACGACCCATTACAATGGCTTGCATCAGTCACAGTCAGGGCTAAGCTAATAATGCAGGCAATCTGGAAGAGCGGAACGAATTGGGATGAACAGCCAACAGAAGAAATTCTTAAAAGCTGGAACGAGCTTGAATTTGAGCTGAATTTGTTAGAACACATTGGTATTCCTCAATGGAATCGCTACAGCATAAACTGTAAAATGGAGCTGCATGGATTCTGCGACGCATCAGAGTCCGCCTACGTAGCGGTGGCTTATAGTAAAATTATTGGAATGTGCGGATCCATCCGCACAATCCTTCTCTGTGCGAAAACAAAGGTCGCCCCAACCAAGACCAAGGTTACCCTCCCGAAGCTTGAGCTAAATGGGTCCGTACTATTGGCTACTTTATTGCACGATACGATAGAGTCGCTCTGCATACCTAATTTGGACGTGTATGTTTGGTGCGACTCGACTATTACCTTGGGGTGGCTACAAAAGAAACCAATTTCACTGGAGACTTCCATTGTCTGCAGGCTATCCAAGATTCAGAAATTGGATCGCGGCCCCTGGAAATGGCAACATATCAGCTCCAAGGATAATCCAGCCGATTGTGCTTCTAGAGGCATCAGTCCAAAGCATCTTCTCAAGCACTATTTGTGGTGGAATGGTCCAAGTTGGTTAACACATCCTTGCTCCGATATCAAAGTTGTTTCAACAGTAACAAAAGCGGAAGACAAAAGCAACATTTTTGAACGTTATTCCGATTTTAATAGACTAGTAAAGATTACTGCGACATGTCTCAGGTTTTATTGCAACTATACGATCAAACCGCAACACCGGACGGCTAGAAGCACGTAAAAAAATCATTATAATGATTCAGAAAACACCGTTTTCAGAAGAAATTGCTGAGCTAAGGAGTAACAAGGAGTTGAAGAAAAGACTCAGGGCTCTAAATCCCTTCCTAGATGCCCATGGTATTCTGTAAGTTGGCGGTGAGCTCCAAAATGCAAGCATTCCTGAAGAAACAAGGCATCCGATTTTGCTACCCCAGTGCCATTATGTGACATATCTAATTGTGAGGCAAGCCCACTTGAAAACGATGCACGGAGGCACACAACTGGTGCGCAGCTAATTGAGAATCCAATACTGGATCATAAATGATCTGAAAGTAATTCGATACGAAATTCATCGATGCATGATCTGCTGCGAATACTCGACCGCTAAAAGTCATTAATTTATGGGCGATTTGCCTGCCGTACGCGTAACACCAGAAAAAGGTTTCACTCATTGCGGAGTAGACTACGCCGGCCCTTTCTCCATACGAATGGCCAAGGGAAGAGGAGCAGCCATCGTTAAGGCCTACATTGCCTTATTTGTATCCATAGTAGCAAAAGCCATTCATCTCGAGCTTGTGAGTGACATGTCAACAGAGGCATTCTTAGTAGCATTCAAATGGTTCACAAGGCGAAAAAGACTTTGCCGGGAGATCTTTAGTGACCACGGCACCAACTTTGTCGGGGCTATTGATCGACGAGATAAGGATCTAGAAGAAGCAATAAAGAGATCAAGCAGCGAGTTAGCACAAATAACTGCAAAAAACGGATACACCTGGAAGTTCATACTGTAATGTTTTAACAATTTACGTCCGAACGCGGAACCGACCTCTCATCGGTTCTAGACGTTAAGTCTGAGTAGTGCCAACGGATGGTACCAACCGGTCAACCAATCCGTGCACCGTAACCCATTCACGCGGTGGCTGCTTCTCGGCCAGCTAGATCGGAGAGGATTTCGGTCGTGGGTCTCCGAATGGGTTACGCTCATTTACATAATTCAGCCACCTATACATGCCCGTTTTCAAACGCGTTACAAACAAAACCATACGGAGAGGAAACCTATTCTACGTTACTCCGTATTTCTTCTCATGACCAGTCAAAAAGAACAAAATCTAATTTTTATTTCGCGTTCCCGAATTCCCGACGCGGTACCGAAAAGTATACTACGTTAACTCAACCCGACGAATGCTACGCTAAGGAAAAATCATAAACAACTAAGGTACCGCGTACCGCGCACGACGCGAAACCGACCTCACCGGATTTTTTTCAAAGCCTACCCTCGCGACGGCATACTTACCCTGCACCCCATTGCCCGCTGAAAAGCAGAACAACTGTAAAGGAAAGTCCATTTTTTGTTAGCAATTCATATTATTGTTTCGTATAATATAATTTTTAAAAAAATATAAATGTATATTATTTGATAAAATATGTAGGTCTAACCTACGCTGTCCTAAATGTTTATTTCATATGCATTTGTTGCAAGAACAATTTCAGTTGTTTGTCGCTTTTTATAACTGAACGCCTGGATACGTGCACATAAAATACGATGTACATTTATTGTTATGCTTTGTTTGATTTCTTTCAGAAAAATATATTTTTTTATGTTTATGTATTGTAGTGAATTAATGATTTTCAATAAGTCCGTAAAGGACTGCAGCGATGTTCTGCTGCCTCGGCAGAGGAAGGTGTTGGTTCCTGCCGAGAATGCCCTCGTCCGAAGACGCGTGAATGCGCTGGCAGACTAGCATTGCGGTGTCGTGGGGCGGGCTCGTTTCCCCGGCACGAGGACTCACTACAAAACATTTCGCATTCACGAATTGCTTGCAGAGATCACAAGAGGACGACCGAAGTCGCAAATTTGTAGATAACCTCCACGAAGGAATTATGACTTGTTACGAGAACAAGTGCAACCTGACAAGAAAGGCTAATTTGGGGTGACCTCGTCTTTACCCAAATAAATTCAGGGCCCACAAATGAAAGAGGGGCAACCGGGTGGTGGTGGAGCCCCTTCATGCCCACCCAACCGGAATAAATCCAATGTTAAATTGTTGAAGTGGCCAGGTATTCCTCTTCTGAGTGGAAAACTCATACAACTTGAATTATATGAACTTTCCCATCAGAAGGGGAGTACCCCGGTGACCAATTTATGTCATAGAATTATACAATTGAATTGCATAACTCTCTGCCATAAAAAGGCACTTTGCTTGGGCCACTCAACGCATGAAGTCACCTGAAACAAAAGAAGGAATTAATCTGTACCCGGCGGCTGGCTCATATTTCGGGGTGGGAGCCTGCCACCGTACCGGGTCCTATACCCGATTGGAAAAAACCGGAAGGGAAAGACCGATTTTACGTTTAACAATTCATCATTTTTTATTGTTATATAATTTCATAGAAAATTAATTAAGAACAAAGAAATTAAAATGTAAGCTATAAATACTAAATGAGAAGGATGAGTGTGTGGAAAAAAGAAAGAGATCTTAAGGCTATGTTACTCAAATTAAACGAGTATCATAAAAAAACAGCTTAACATTTTAAATTGCACTCTACAATGGAGGAATGTATACTTGTACATAGCTCGCCTGGAGAAATGATAATGAACGAAAAAAAAACCACTGTTTATATAAAATACCGTAGGTGCTATAACAGTTAACGACTTTGCGAGTAAAAGGATGATATAATACGATAAGATGCCTCTTGTGCTTTGATGGCAAACAAATATCGTTAATCGATTATTTTCTTAAAGACAATGTTATGATTATGATGATAATAAAGCCGGTAAGTATCCAATTCAAATCTCTGTTGAATCTTGGATTTATATAAAGTAGGACTTAAGAATGAGTACAAAGTTAAATCATCTGGATTCGCTTCACAATTTTCCGTAAGAATCTTCCCCACTATTTAACCGATTTCTTCACTTCTCACAGTTTTTTCCTGGCGTTTCTTTTAAATTTATCATTTATCTTGTGCTGTTTATTAAACATTCAAATAGACTTTGTGTTGCTAGATGTAAGACGACATTAAGCATTAATTTATCACACAATTCAACAGAATTTATAAAGCATAAACAGAAAACATCAACTTGTGCAATCATTCGTTATTGTAATGCTTTGTGCTTTGAAAAGGAGATTCATTTGATTCCACGAATTTTTCGAAGCGAACAGAGTCAAGCCTGAGACTGATATATGCGAATGCGAGAGTACGACTCCAATTGACTTGTAAGGAGTGTCGAGAAATTCGTAAGACACACTGTAACTGATCTGTCATTACTACCCGATGGCACAATACGCGATAAAAGTATTTATGATCTGGGAACGAATCAATTTGACTTATAACAAAGTCAAGAAATTCGGAGAACGTTATATGAAAAATTTTAACTCAATCTGAATTGAACTTTAGAACATTTAAGTATTCGAGAGTTATTTTTTTTTTTTTGTGTAGCTGAAACTCTCACAATTCTGTCATTTATATAAGTGAAATATTGATAATAATTAATTAAAAATTTTAGATAGAAAAAATTTAGATAAATATAGAATAAATAGTATAATATTATATATATAGAATAAATAGTATAATATTATATATATAGAAATTAAAAAGGGTACTTACAATACCTTTCCCTCGACGACGAGCGCTCGTTGACGATTTGTAGGAAAGCAAGTCCTGGAATTCATTTTTTTTAAGCGTATTATTGTACCGGCTGTAACTTATGAGTCACGACTTCTTTCTTTTGGTAGTGTAGATTCGCATTCGTATAACAAATATTAGTACACGAGTATGAAGGCATAAAATATATCCTAAGTGTGTATACAATCATATAAAAATTCAGCTATCAAAGTGTAAATACATGTAAGCTTCTTTGAATATCACAAAAGTATGGTCTTCGAACGTGGTAATGCTCGCTGCTAATTATTCTACTGCTTTCAATGTTTAATACTTCGTTTTCAGGGGTGTCTTGAGTCCCAATTTTATTCACGAGTTTATCGACTTTCTTTGTTGAACTATGTTTGAACGCACAATGCGCCTTTTTGCATCCAAACGGTGTGTTTTCCCAGAAACAGGGAGTACGGTCCCGCCGTTTCCCAATCAACATGTGCCGCTACTTACAATGAAGATCTTCACTTCGGCCTTCTATCCACCTGTTGCACATCACTTCGTGACCTAATGCTGATGGCTCATGGCGATATTGGCAGCTGCTATCGTTTTTTTTTTACAGGCACTGTAGTAGAAAAAGTAGCAATCTGTGAAGTTCTTTTTTTTTTTTTTCTTCTTTCCTTTCGCTGTGCATCCACAGGATGGTAGAAGTTATCTCTGCCAGCAACCATCCACCACGATTTTATTTTGGTTTTAAAGGTTTCCTTCGCTGGTGTAAACTATTTTCACTATAAATTCACAACCTTATATCAAGCGAATTCACGACACTAAAATGGCCACCACGCGTACTTTCCTACGTTCACTCGCCTTCCTCTCACGAGGATCTTGTGCAACTCGCGAACTAACATGGCGGGGCCGAGCCATCGAGCAACGAAACAGCAAAAGTTTCGTTTAATAGTGCCATCTATGGGTGAACACGCGGTGGTGATAATGCACACTCGTTTCGGTTGTTTTTAAAATTTTAAGTCGTCTCTTGTAGATTCGCTTAAATTATCAATTGAAAGCAATTTATGTTTATAATTATTAGGTGTAATTAAGGGGGAAATAAATCGAAAGAATAAGACAGGCACGCGTTAATTACCGACAATCAAAACAATTTTTTAATTAATATTATGGTTGGAATGGGTAAAATTTGACAAATTTTGTGGGGTTTAAATGATACAATGATGTTATCGTTCATATAATTTAAGGGGTTAACCGTTTCGTTCTAAGCATTTGCATACCGCGTTACACCGCAATTAGTTAAATTATATTCAAAAGATATTGAAATAAAATCACTACACATTAAAAATATTAAACAGTTTTAGAATTTTGTTTCCCGGGTGTTAAGTACAAAAGAAATTTTTTCACTTATTTTTCATGCGAAAAAAAGAGCGAGTGTTGCGATGGGGAAGGTGACTGAATCGACTGAATCCTTGTTAAATTGCGTTCGTGCTGTGTGCCTGTGTCAGCGCTGCTTTTAGAGCCATAGCTCCTAGATTACTACAGTATATCATGAAAAATATTTTCTTCATCAATTATTTTTGGCAATTAATGGATTTGTCAAATATTCCAGTTCATATGAATTTAATTCTATTTGCTTCTTGCTGTTTGGCTAGCTGCATTTATATTGTATTTTTCATGTCATTAGAATTCGATTTTACATTATTTCATTTTCTTTTTTTTTTTTTTTAAATATTATTTAACCTTTTTTGTACTTCGATGGTGAATCACTGAGCTCATTGTATTTTAAATGTATTTCTTGATGTCTAATTCTAAATATATATCGATATATAGTATATAATGAATATTTACTATTTTTGACTACATATATCTTAAATTTTTTGATTTTTTCTGAATTGTTTTAATAACAGGCATAATATACTAGAATCTTTTAAATCATTTCTTTTGTTTGATGATGGGTTGAAATTTTCTTGTATATTTGTAGTTACTTATACATTGAAACCATGCAAATGTTAATTTCGTTTCCTTTCATTGTAATAGAATGTACATACATAAAGTTTATGTTGTTTTTAACATTGAATTGAATATTACTAATTTTTTTAGTTTATTTAAAAAGTTTGTTTTTAAGATTTAGTAAATGCGCTCTTAGTTTTTTTTTTATCGTTAATGTTTAAATGATATTTATGCCTAGGGTTTTCACTTTATTTGTTTGTTTGTTTTGGAATATTATTTTTTTTAGAGAAATATTTTTTTTTTCATTGAAATGAAACCGATAAAATTCAGTTATGGTTTACGATTTAGTTGTATTGTTAACGAATTAATTAGTATAGTGGTCATTCTCTGCATTAAGTTATGAAATAAATTAGCCTAACCTTTTTTCTTGCTTGTTAACACTCTTGAATATAACCGAAGATGTGAAGATGGGCTGCAATTATAACATATTGATTTTTTTTTCTTCATAAAAATAATAGTATTGTATCTCTTCTTTCAACTACCAATCGAAATTCTGAGCTGACATTTAATTCTATATGATCGACTGTTAATATTTAAGTAGAATAAAAAAATACTACGAATTTAATTTATGTTGATGTTTATTACTTTAAGATAAATCTGAGTTTATGCTGTGCAAATATTCCAGCTGAATTCCTTTTAATATGTTTGGTTTATAATATTGAATATCTGACGAATTTGAAAACCTGCTGTAATTAATTTGAAAAAAGGCTGACACCTGACCAAATAAATTTTATATAATCAGGTCAAAGTCACAAAAACTTTGTTAATCTACAGCATACTTATTAAATACCAAATTTGAAAGTACGTCAACAAAAGCGATTGCTCTCATAGTTTCTTCAGATAATTGGAAGGGTATAAGAAAGTAAGACTCAACACAATTAGAGAAGAAAAACAATGTCAAAGTATTTTCGGGCTTGTTAACAAATTTACCGAATGGTTGTACCAAGTGGTAGATTCCTCTCAGGTAATATTAGTCTATATTTGCCGAATTTTGTCATTTTAAACTCTATAAGAATACTAAACAAAGAAGCTCTGTATTGAGCTGCTATTTCAGTTGATAATAAAACCCATACACTTTTAGTTTCCCTGATCTATAAAATAAATGGTTAAATGCACATGTGTTAAAGGGATTAACCATATGATTTTCATCGCATGCATTCAACTAACACTAAACTTACCAAAGTAACTAATAAGGAATATTCACAAGAATAATAGTTAAATATTAAAATTATTAAAGGAAAAAGGATTTTTTGTTTCCAAGTGTGGACATGCTCCTAATTTAAAACAGAGAAAGTAATAAAATTGGTAAATATTGCACGTTCGTCACAATTAAAAATAACGAAAAAGAGGAATCTAAATGTTCGAGTAGTTTGAGTCGCTTTACGATTGTTTGCAATAGTTAAGTAAGTAAGTAAAATTTGGATTTTACTAATATTTCACTCAAAATTAAGGTCGTAAGAAGTGTTTAGAAAGTGTTAATTTTCAGAATAATGCAGAAAAAAAAGTTTCATTGTCTAAAAGATCAGTGCCAGCAATTTGTTGCGTTTAAAAACCTATGATACTCGAATCATTCAGCCGATAAACGAGTTTTTTCTGCATTATTGTCCAAACCGACGTCTGTGGAAAATTAGGTGTTGAAGATTTTGTTTAGTATAAATTCTTGATTGATCTGTCAGTGATAGATATGATGGTATTTTAACGTTTCCGTTTGATTCACACAAAAAAAAAATAACCAACGTTTTTGTGTATGTGTAGGCAAGTCAGTGTACTCAGTGAAATAAATTCGTAAGATTAATTGCTGATTTTTATTACATTCTTGGTATTTTTCAAAATATCAGCGATTGCCCTTTGTCCATCACTGGAATTTCAGCAATTACTCTATTCAAAAGTTAATAGTTTTTGATGCTGATAGACTACTCCAAATGAAATGATATTTCTATTAATAGAAGCCTCAAACAATTGCGTTCAAAATAAATATAAGGGGGGCACACAGGTAGTATAACTTCTAGAACGACCAAAATACATTTCCCTTCTAGAAACGTTTTAGCTTTCCGCAACGAAATATTTTGTTTAGTGCGCAAAGTTGTCGCAATAAATTACAAAGCATAATTAAAAAAGAAATTTAAAAACAAATAACAATATTTCTCTAAAAAATTGCATTCCATCTTAAATTCTATTGTATCCCCGGTGGCGGTTGTCCTAGTTCAGTTGCGAAATATGCTACAAACATGAAATATTACAAATTTTACATACCATGGATACGAATTGTTTCATCATCCCTACCGTCACGATCGCATTACACTTCATCCAGAATGCCCGCGATCAATTCTTCATCCACGTTCAGGTTCGAGTTCTTGCTAAGCTCGATGCAGCCAGCGCTGTGCGAACTATGCAAGCTTACTTTTGTTGGATTTCTTTCCGAATGGAAAATGAAGTTTTCGACGTCGTTTTGTTTGAACTCGCCTTATAACTTCACCGTCGAGCATAGGAATGCGATAGGATTGCGAACTCAGCTTATCGAAGACTCGTTTACATTCACTTTATATCCGACAAACGACGTGTTGCTTGGCATGCGTGTGTCCTTTTATTGTTTGAACAGCAACACTCAAATCACATAATCGAACTTCGCTATGGATTTTCGCATGTCATTCCATCAGATAATTTATGCAAAGTTCATCAACATTGCCCGAGCAGGAGGAAGCGATCAAAAAAAGCGACAACCATGCTGATCAGGAGTCCACGCTCTAATTCATTTGAAAAATCACAATACTTGAATTAACTCGACCAATGAATTTCTTCCTAAGATCTAAATGCTTATTTCAATACTTGGAGCAATTATTTTATTTTACTCACACATTAAATAACGGTTTTCTGCTCTATGTTGCATTCCTTTTCACACTCAATGCACGACACTGACCACTTTTAATTCTTAAAAACTTCAAATAAATGCAGCTTGCAGGTTGTGAAGTCAAATCATCACTTAAAATTTATAACTGATGCTCATAGAAAAACCCATGTGCTTTTTGACACTTTAAACCAGTTTCCACTTTGTACCTTTTTGACGTTTGGATGGCAACTGTGGGAGGCATTGCCAGATAGATATGCTTCGAAATGTATCAGTGTTTTAACTACATCGGATCACATTGACAGAAAATATTTCTCCACAAATATAAATATTTGAAGAAAAATATTTTCGGCGCAATGATATCTGCACGAAAGATGAAGTCTGCTTGCACTTCAAAGTCATACATATCTGGCCGGGTGCCAGGGTTCGGGACCGGAATCACTTCGATTCCCGGGCGTAGGCGTCACATTACAATACCAGTGTCCACACCTCATTTCGTTGGGCTTTGGGAAGCTGGTGTGAAATCGGTCAAGAATCACATTAAGCTCATTTTCGACGAGCAAAATATTGTCCCAACATTTGAGGAATTTACAACGATACTGTACCAAATTGAAGCATACTTAAATTCCAGGCCAACAAATCTTATATCAAGCGAAACAAATCATCTTGAAGCCCTAACTTTAGGGCATTTCCTCATTGAACGACCTTTCCTGGCTATTCCAGAACCTGATACTTCATGTAGAACACTACACCAGCGCTGGAAAATATTAACCAACATGCATCAAGTATTCTGGGAACGATGGGTGACAGAGTACCTGCAACATCTGCAAAAACGTACGAAGTGGACGAGCGTAAGCGAAAATCACAGAATTGGTCAGCTTGTTCTCATTAAAGAAAGGGGCACGCCACCAACGAAGTGGCCACTGGTAAGAATACATAGCAAACAACCAGGCAGAGATGGAATCGTATGAATAGTTACAGTTAGGCACCATGGAAATATGCTGACGCAAGTAGCAATCACCAATTTGTATAAACTACCGGTAGAAATATCCGAGGACTCTACCAGCAATCCAACAGCAATAACGCCAGTAGAGAAAACCACTGCAAATATCGAATCGACGAAACCAAAATCATCTCCTGACAAATGCAAAGGACGCTCAATACCTGAAACCTCTATATGTAACTGCATGAAGCAGAAAATTACCGCAGAACGAAGACGGATTGCACCTATAGACAAACCTAACAAAGCAAAAAGGCCAAAAATTGTACCATGTATGTGGGCAAGGGCTCTGCTGAATACAACAATGTTCCTGTCTACCATGATACCATCAGAAGCTTTGAACGCTACAAACAGCTCCAACTAGCATAATTATAACATCTTCAGGCCAAAATCAGGTTTTTATATCGAAAAACTGGGCATAGTATTCGTGGCAAATTAAGACTTGAGGCAAAGTTTTCGATTGCAAAAGTGATTCAGGATGAGAAAAATTTTCTACACATAGGTAAACAGATAGAAGATATGTGTCAGCACACAAAAGAACTTACCGACTACACCCACCGCAATGGCCTTTTGAACCATCTACAGATTAAACAAATTGAGCTCTTTCAATAAACGGAAATGTTACGAACGATAACAGGCTCCAAAAAAGAGGGGCTTGGTTGGAATTCCGGCAAAGTACGGACCTTTATTACTATGAATGATGATAAAGCCCTGTGTTCCCCTTTGAAACACTGAATATGCTAGTTTCATTTTTCCACTAGAGCTCAAATATTCATTGGCTGATTTTGTCTCAATAGAAGCTTCGTTAGGACCGCTATGCAGTGTTCTTTTGGTGGTTGATTAGCCATTTGTGATATTGCTCAATAAAGTCATTTTTATTGTTCTTCACTGCTACTGTATGTCATATTATATTAAATTTTGCTTCACTCAACTTCGTTTTCTGTTAACAAACTGACAGATTCGAACACTTTTATAGCTTTATTCGATCACTTTCCTCTAACAGTACGTCTTTTAAGGAACACCGACTGCACCACTAACGTATGTTGTTATCAACTGAGTAAAATCAAACAAGTTGAGGTAATCTCAATTGACTTTAGTTGCTTGTTACCATTTAGTGTAGACTAACAACTGATTTCTTACATACTACCAGGTTTAACATCGATTAGGATATTGTTGCTAAATTAGCAATATTGCTTGGTGATATTGCAACGCCATGAATTGTATATTCTGTTCTTACATTTTGCAGTATACAGGGTTATCCATTTCGTGGTAGGGAAGTATTACCCTGCCATTTGACATCTGTCAGAATTAAATGGCATCCAAAGCGTGTTTTTTTTAAGTTGGAGGTTTGCCATTTAGAAATGTGGATCGTTTAATAATCGAAGAACGCGTTAAAATTATTAAATTTTATTATAAAAATGGTGATTCTGCTGTATCAACACTTAGGGCTTTACAAGCAGATTACGGTCGTCATAATCTACCTACAAAGCAAACAATTTCGAACACAGTGCGAAAATTTGAAAAGGCTGGATTGGTTATTAAAATTGCAAGGCCTGTGCATCATCGCAACATTCGTTCTGCTGAAAATATCGCTATCATTGCTCAAAGTGTGAAGAAATACTCGAATTTGTCGATTCCTCGACGTGCTCAACATTTGGGCTTGTCTTACGGCTCATTGTGGTGGATTTTGCATTTGGGTTTGCATCGCCATCCGTACAAAATCCAACACACTCAAGGATTTAAGCCTCAAGACCATACACAATGCAGAATGTATGCGAATTGGGTGATTCAACAACAAGCCATTGATAACGATTTTTCGAACAAAATTTTCTTCAGTGATGAGGCTCATTTTTCGCTCAGTGGTTACGTAAATAAACAGAATTACCGCATATGGGGCTCTCAAAGTCCTCAGGTGATCACAGAAAGGCCTTTGCATCCGGAAAAAGTGACCGTTTGGTGTGCATTATGGTCTGGTGGTGTTATTGGCCTGTATTTTTTTGAAAACGATCAAGGAAGAGCCATTACAGTCAATTCTGACCGCTATGGACGGATGTTAACTGATTATTTTTGGAGAGTAATTGAAGATTATGATCTGGAGAACATGTGGTTACAACACGACGGAACCACAAGCCACACAACACAGGCTAATCGAGCACTTTTGCAAGAGAAATTTCCAGGACGTGAAGTTTCGAGATTTAGTGATGTCAATTGGCCCGCAAGATCAACACCTTTGGATTTCTTTTTATGGGGCTATGCGAAAGATTTTGTTTACGCGAACAATCCTCAAAATCTTGAGCAATTGAAATTCGTGAAGTTATCGCCCAGATATTGCCGGAAATGTGCCGAAAAGTCATTGAAAATTACCTCAAAAGGATTGAGGCCTGTAAGAGGTCCCGTGGAAGACATTTGAATGATGTTGTGTTTCATGTATAATACCAAGGTTTAATCTTTATATTGTTTTCATCTGAATATATTATGTGTTTTCTTTAGCTTTAATTTCCCAATCGTAAAATAGATAACCATACAGCTTTGTCAGTACAAACACATTTAATACAAGTTTCCTTATATGCATTGGAAAGCCTCCATATCTTCTCAACACGCCTATCATTGGTGCTATATAGTTGTCTCCTCAAATTATTCATGTGTTAGAACCATGTCAAACGATGGTAAGACCGAGATATATGATTTCAAACACTCTTTGCAATTTTTTCCGTTAATTTTTAGGTCAATTTCTTTCTCATCCTTATTCTTCTGTTTAAAAATAATGTATTTTGTCTTTGTAGTATTCAATGCTAGTTTGTTTTCTATAAGCCATGAACGATATTTATCTAGATCCTCGTTCACGATATTCTCCATGGCAACTTTATCATGTCCTGAATAAAGAAATACAGTATCATCAGCATATAATGTGTGGTGAGCTTTCAGTTTACATATATTCAAATTATTGGTGTATAGCGAAAACAAGGTTGGTCCAAGTATGGATCCTTGAGAAACCCCCGATTCCATTGGTGCTAGATTGCTCAAGACATTATTAACTGATGTTCTTTGGAATCTTCCTTCCAAATAACTTTTAAAAAGTTGTTTCGCTTTGCCTTGTATACCATACAATTCAAGTTTTTGAAGTAACAACCGTGTCAAAAGCCTTCGCCAGGTGCACAAAAATTGTAATAACATAATCTCCTACATCAAGACTTTCACTGATGTAACGTGAGACAGAAAGTAACGCATCGAAAGTACTCTTGTTCTTTTGAAAGCCAAATTGCTTTGAATTTTTGATGGAATTGTTCATTAAGAAACATTTTCGAATATTTTACTAACAGCTGTCAAAAGTGCAACAGGGCGGTAATTATTCGGGTCCAAATGATCTCCTCCTTTGAATATTTAAATTATTTTTGCCAGTTTTTCTGGTCCGGGAATGTTCCATTTCTAATATGCTCGTTTATAAAATTTCTCAGTGGTTCAGCTACCTCCTCTTTGACTAGAATAATTCCATGTGTGGTGATGTTGTCAATACCTAGTGCTCCACTTTTTTTCAAATTTTCAAGAGAAGTATCTTTTAGTCGTTTGATGAATGTGAAAGATGGACTTTGGTGGGCTATTTATGATATTGAAATAGCTAGTTGACTTTTCACCAAGTTTCCTGGTAACTTTTTCACCAATTGTTGAAAAAAGTAGTTTCGTGAATTTGCTATTCTACATGGGCGTGCTGCATTGTTAGAGTCCATGCCAATAAATTCAGTATTTGATGACATGATCCAGGGTGATGAATCATCTTTTTCTTCATTTATTATTTTCCATATTTCGTGTGTTGTTTGCCGCTGTTTCCAATCTTCTGGAGTAATATGTAAATTTAGCTTCTCTGATGAGACTGTTTGATTCTTTCAGGACTTGGTTATACAGATATTTAAGAGCGTGATCTTCAGCGTTCTTTTTGTATTTTTTATAGGCCTTCCTTTTGTTAATACTAGCCTCAATAACTTTCGTTGTTATCCAGGTATATTGTCGGCATCTAATCTTTTTCTCAATGGTAGAATCATGCCTGGACTCTGTAATCATATTTTTGAGCTCCATAAGGTTTTCAGGTTTTCAGTTTGTTAGCAGCTGTTGAAATTTCGATTTGAAAAGATCCTTGTCTAAATATCTGAATATTTTGTGAGCAGGTTTTTGCTTTCTGAGACTTTGACCGTGGACGACAATTTTAGAACACTATGATCTAACTCCAGCCAGTTTTTAAGTGTGAATTTTATGTTTCCAGCAATTTTCTTTTATCATTTGTTGCTATGTGATCCAGGCAGGTACTTGAAGTCGGGTGAGCAATGTTGCCCTTATTGGCAATGACCGCTCCGTTTGTTTTCAGGGTATCCTTGTACATCCTTGATTCTGGAGATTCTGCAATCACGTCTATGTTTGTGTCAGCAACTGTGATTAGATTTTTTTTTTCAGTAGAGTATATTGCATCTATTACTGTGCAGAAGTCCTGCGCATTGAGACGATTGGAATTATAGTCAGTACAAATTTTTAGCTTTTTACCTGCGTAGGTTATTTCAATTATTATTATATTATATACGTCAGATGTTACTCTCATTGTCACGAAATTAATTGTATTTTTTATATAAATTGCTGTACCTCCTCCTCTTTCGGGCCTTTAGGAGAAAACCGAGCTATATCCCAGAATACTGTAATTTTTTGTTTCTTCAGGATAGCTCCATATTTCATTTAGTATAACCAGATCCATTTCAGGATTTTGCTGCAGATGAATTTGAATATTACTCAACTTGCCTCGTAGGCTTCTTGCATTGGCATAAAAGATAATTAATTTGTCCCTTGATTGAGTTTTGGGATTAACAATCATCATCCAAATTGTACTCAGTACTCCTCTTAGCAATTACAATCGTTTTTTGATACTCTGGGCACTCCCATGAGTCTGCTCTGTGTGAGTGATCAGCATTCTTATTTTTACCCATACAATTGTAACAGTTGTCATGTGTGCTTTTGCATTCCTTGAGCTCATGCTTTCCTTCACATTCCACACAGATTTGCTTTTCTTCGCATTTTGACGTCTTATGGTTAAATTTTTGGCACTTAAAGCACCTCGTTACGTTAAAGGTTTCCTTCACAAAATATGACCCATAATCAATGTTGAGATATTTGTTAGCTAATCTTTTATACATGCTTCCATTTACCTCAATAATGTGTACCCATTTTCCGTTTTTTGTCTATCTAGCATGAATGAGTTCCATTTTATCTCTATGCCCAACATCAGGGTTTAGCGCCTGTATTTCCTTTCGTAGTCTCTCATTTGTGAATTGAGTATGCAGCCCATTAATAACCAGTTTGGGTTGACGCATCTTTGTCTCGGTAATGTCGTACTCATCCTGCATGGCCGTTGTTTTAATTACCGCCCCACCATTTCAAATAGGCCCTAGCAGTTGAAAAGGCATATTGCAACTAGATGGTCTTATCCAAGACCAAAAATCGGCAAGCATTTTATCTGATGATGTATGCTTTTTTGCGTGGGCTATGATCTCTTTCTGGGCATGACATCTGAGCGGAGCTCAGTTTGAGCCATCGTATAGCTTTTATCTCTTGGGCATATGTTGGTTTGTGCGTAGCTGCCGTCTTCACACTAGGGCAAATTCATATATGGGTCGGAGTTCCCAACATACCCTAGGGTAAATTCATATTTGGACCTGTGCATTGCTGACGCAAGGCTTTAATTCAGCTTTAATAGTCCTCAACGAAAACTGCAGGTGCTTCCTTATGAGAGTGACCATAACGCAATCGTGATGGAGAAAGTTTCAAAAGAAGTTAAATCGGGAGCACCAGAAGCATGGTCCTCCTTCTGACGATGGCAACACTTGCCCAATGGTTGCTAGTGACAGGAATCTAACTAACAATGAAAAATATCTCTATTTGTCGAAGTTAGAGAAGCTGGCGTTGGAAACGATTGAGAAAGTAGCTCTCAAGATTAAACATCGAAACAATATAGAAGGATATAACCCGCCAACCATTGCAATTTTGAAAAGATTGAAAAGCCTTCTTCACATCCACGTCAAGGACACTTATATTTTTTGGATAACACCATCCCTCGTTGGCTTTGTTGAAATTACGCCTGAAGAATGTCCGTAACTTTATCCGTTCATACTTCAGGAGTGAGGTCAGCAGTCAATGGGTGGGAAAATTGAGGGGTATTAGCCCACAGGACCCAGATGGCGTTTTCACGAAAGTGAATAGCTTATTCCGCAAAAAGTCTCGAGTGAAGGTATCGAATCTTGAAATCGCTAGTGATGAGATAAATCTTCTCGATAGGACTGGTATCGAAATTGATAGTACGACTCCAGATAGAAATGGACACAGAATTATATGTGAGGGATTGCATAAACTTGACCTGATTGGAACACATTTTGAATTAGTTCATCTATCAAACCCTGAGGGGGAGTGAAATATTTTCAGAGGTTGTTGAAGCAAAAGTTTTCGACTACAAATCAAGCCTGAACGACTAATCAATTCTTAATTTCAATTAAACATTAAATCTGACCTCATGGTGAGCTTGAATGTTATTGATTATTTTGTCAGCTATGAAGACTTGTGTTTCACATTTCGCAGGATAAACAACAAGAAATCATGTGGTACTGATGGTATTCCAAATGTAGCTCTCCGACGTTTGCCTGAGGTTGCTATTAGGAATCATTGCATATTGTTCAACAATGTGTTGAGCAATTCATATTTCCCAAATGAGTGGAAAAAGGCTAAGATATTTCTGATCTTGAAGAAATGTAGTGAATAAGTAATATCCAAAGTTCGTGAAGGACTGCAGCGATAATCTGCTGCCTCGGCAGAGGAAGATGTAAGTATCCGCCGAGAAAACCCTTGTCTAGGGACGCGTGAATGTGCTGGCAGGCTAGCATTGCGGTGTCGTGGGGCGGGTTCATTCCCCCAGCACAAGGACCCACTACAAAAGAATTTCGCATTCACGAATTTCTGCAGTCAAAAAAGAAAGGCGACCGAAGTCGCAAAAATTGTAGGCAACCATACCGAGAGAAAATGACTTGTTCAGAGAACAAGTGAAACAAGTAAAAATGGGTTGACTTAGGGTAACTTCGTCCTTGCCCAAAGAGGCTCATAGCCTACAAATAAGAGAGGGGCAACCGGGTGGTGATGGAGCCCCCGCGCACCCGCCTAACCGGATCAAAATCCATAAATGTTGCAGTGGCCAGGTATTTCTCTTCTGAGTGGAAAACTCATACAACTTAACTTGCATGAGCCTTCCCATCAGAGGAGAAGTAGCCCGGTGACCAATTTATGCCATAGAACTATGCGATTCGATTGCCATAAAAAGACACCTTGCTCGGGCCACTCAATCCGTGAAGTCACCTGAAACAAAAGGAGGTTAGTTGGTGCCCGATGGCTGGTTCATTTCAGGCGTGAAGAGCCTACCATCGTACCGGGTCCTATACCCGGTTAGAGGGGACAAAATGGGAAGATCGAGTTTGGCTTTTAACTAATCATTGTTTTTTATTTCTTCCCCCTCGCATCCGAGGAGTGGAGCTTTACTGCTGACCAGGCAGTCACTTACGTACAAGACTGCATTCAGATTGCTTGTACGTTGGCAATACCGCGCAAAAAAGTCTACTTGAAACCACTTGCAGGGTGGACAAGTGAAATTGACAGCCTGTGCATTGAATCTAGAGAAGCAATGCGCAAAATGTAAAGGCTGCGCAACACTGCAAGATTTGAAGAGTCACTAAGGGAGTACAAACAAGCTCGGAAACATTTCAAAGCAGCATTGAGAAGTTCAAGAAATTCCAGTTGGGTGGCTCATGTTGCTACTGAAGGAAATGAAAACCCATGAGGGATTCCATATATGTCAGCCACAGGTAAGCTGAGAAAAACACATCCTCTTGGCTCACTTAGGACAATAAGTGGGTTTACCAACTGCTGGGAGGAATCCGCGAGCGCACTACCTCATGCACTTGTTCCTGATGATAACAAGTGAGCAAGCCTCCATCAGACAAAAGTTTGATAACTTGGAAAGCAGTATGAACGGCTGCTTTACACCAGTCAGCCCACAAGAACTTATGTCTTGTGCCAAGCGTATGCGGAATGGGAAGGGGCCAGGTCTGGACGAAATCGAAGCAGATATCATAAAAAGGGTTGCCACCACCCAAAACTACATAATGCTGCAGTTTTATTATTAGTGTCTTCATGAGCAACTGTTTCCGAAAATCTGGAAAAAGGGTTCATTACGGACAATATATAAAGGGGATGGAAAGGCTCGACAAGACCCCAAGTCTTACCATCCTATTTGCCTATTACCCATCGCAGGGAAAATATTTGAGAGGATATTGCTGGATAGACTGCAAGAAATCTTCAGTACAAACTCACGTGCGTCACTAAACCAGTTTGGCTTTAAGAGGGGACTCGGAACAGAGGACGCAGTCAATATGGTGCTAGAAACTGTTGAGTCTTCAAACTACAAATACGTGTATGCTATTGCTTCTGACATTGCTGGTGCTTTCGATAACTTATGGTGGCCAGCAGTTCTGAACGAACTTACAGCGCGTAACTGTCCAGACTATGCCATGGGGACGCTCAAAACCTACTTGACAGATTGGCAAGTGGCCATAATCGAAAATTTCACAGAAGTGAGTAAAAATGTCAATAAAATTGTCCACAAGGCTCAATCTTGGGTCCATCCCTGTGGAACCTGGTTTTTGATGGGCTTTTGAGGGAACTTGATACAAGGTATGATAGTATCAAACCTATTGCCTACGCTGATGATATTATCGTCTTGATTGAAAGCAATAACAGGGCACAAATTGAATCAAAGTCGAACCAATGCATCCAAATAAAATGTCACTCTCTGTTGGAAAGACGCAAGCGATATTACTTAAGGGAAGACTAAAGAGATACCCGACTGTGAGAATTGAAGGTAAGCCCATCAATCACGTAGTTGCCCAAAGGTATCTGGGAGTCTGGCTGAGCTCCAATCTTGATCCCTCATCACACATAAGGAGCATCTCTGCGAAAGCACGGTATACATTCAGTAAACTTACTGGAATCTGCAAAGCTGAGTTAGGATTGACTTTCAGAAAAAAAAGCCCATTATATACGGGACTTTTAATACTCATTCAATATGGAGCAATTGGGTGGCAATTAAGATCCAACCCTTTTAAACTGAAGCCAATGCTAACAGCACAGAGATTTGCGTTGCTCTCAATTACAGGAGCATACAGAACTCTCTGTGTTACTGCAGGACAGCTCCCAATTGATCTAGTTGCCTTAGAGCGACTATATCGCTACAAGTTAAGGAAGGGTATAACCTTTAATTTGAACGGTGAGGACTTCAATGTCAGAGAAGGGATTGAAAAACATTACTACGCCACGAAAAGGCTTCGGCAGATCATTCTCAGTCGATGGCAAGAACGCTGGAATAGTTCAACAAAGGGTAGAACTACACATCAATTCTTCCCCAATGCGAAAGATCGATGCAAAATGACTTGGATCCAGCCAAATCATTATGCCACTCAATTCCTCACTGGGCATGGGAACTTCAAATACAACCTCTTAAAGCTGTGGCTCACTACAAGCAAATACTGTTTATGTGGGTCTATTGAAACGTTGGACCATATCATTTTCGTCTGCAGACTCCATAACCGGCAGCGCAGAAGCCTTGTGGAAAAATGCAGACTTATTATTGGCACTTGGCCAGTATCACTAAGCTCATTAATTACGGAGGAAATTTACGGGGAATTCACAAACTTCGCTAAGGATGTCTGAATGAAGAAGGATGGAAAGCTAACAGGATCTGAAAGGGGAAATCTAACAGAAGGAGACTGACATGGTTTTAAGGACGATTAGGCTTAAGTTTAAGTAAGGATGATACCAAGGGGGCTAATTTGATATTCTATACGGGAATATGGAAGGGGGGTAATTAGATGGGGTATGAGGGAAGTGAGGATTTTTTTTTATTTATTTATTGATTGATTTTTTTTTATTTATTAATTTTTATTTTTTTTTTAATGGAAATAACGGGCATCTTAAGTAGAAACTCATCTGCAAATCACATGCGAGGAAAATAACTTCTCGGCAAACTACGGGTCTTATCAGGTCGCAATGTTTTTGTTTCTTGGGGTCATATTTTCAGAACTTAGCTTATATGAAAAATCTGCAGGGTGGGATGCAAATACTCGTGGATCAAATCGGGCTGCATGCCTTACGAAAAGAGAAGCGAGCATCACCCACTTAGGTGAGTGATGAGCCGATCAGAGCTCGGAAGTACGATTCCTTAATATGAAGGTGAGCAATTGCTTGCCGACACGGACGCTCGCTCCGTTCTAAGGAAATGCGTGCCTCGGGGTTGAGCAGGCCCACGCGAAAAGTTTTGCGGTGCTCAACAAAAGGTGTTGGATTCGAGGTGGCTGATGGTGTAATGCAAGTCGACCGCTAGAGTCGCAGCCCGTGGCAGGGTTCCAAAGGGTCGTGCCCCTAAGGAGAAAAAGCTTCCATTTCGAGTGGTACATTTACTGCTCCCGCAAGGGAGGAGGTTTGGCCGTAAGGCTCTGGAACTCTTAAGCAGTAGTGTATAGGTCACTCAGTGTTGTTTTTATTTCTTGCAGTCCAGTGTTTATCATAATACATATTAATCACTTAATTTCCCACAAAAAGTTATCAAATTTAGTAACACCTAAAAATACATATGTATACCATTTTGACTCATCGCAATGCATATATTATGAAAATGGTAACATATTTAGAAAAATTCAGTCTAGACCACTTTCACTATGGATTTTTTTTGTCAGATTCGCTTTTCATTATTCAAATTCACTTTTGTCACCTATTTATTCTTCGCTTCAAGTTCAAATGACCCAGTAAAATTTATTCGACTTATTTTCACATTTTTTTTCATTTGTTTTTTTTCTTTTTGAATTCAGGCACGATTGGCTTTTGATTAATATGAAGGCGACGTTTGTAATTCATAAAATAGACAAAAAATTTGCATACAACGGGATTTTTGGTAATAAATATAGTAAATAATAGAAAAATAATATAACAAATAATTTACAAAAACTGGGCGCTCGAAGACAATGCAGGCATCCTATCACTTAAACTTCGTCAAAAACTAGCTTATTCTAATTGCTGTTGTGTTACACAGAGTGACAATCATGCAGAACATATTGAATTTCACGTCAGGATGGCGTCACAGACACGATGTATTGATTCCAATAGATTATGTAAATCGGCACCGCAGGATGGATGTTGTAATCACTTGCAACATAAAACTATACCGGGACAGCAAAATCGCACTCCAAAAAAATTGTAAGCTACTACGCATTGTAGTTCGAAGCTTTGTTTTGTTGCCATTGAAGATGCGACACACATTCATCGACGAAGGTTGAATTTAGGGAACTTCAATAATAATTATGCAAATTTCCGATGCAATTACGAAATAAATTCACAGCAATCTTTTAAATTGTATCCCACAGCACTTGAGAATTTTTCTTCCCGAACTGATTTGTATCTTTATCTTTGACACAATTTGCACGAAACGTTATGAACAAATTTACACACGTAGCGGCCCGATCTCGCTAACAACCCGTTCCTTCCTCTCTACCAGTTCTTCCCTTTATTTTAACTAATGTCCCTTTCAAAATATATGACATAAACTAGTTTGCCCGCAGGGAATATTCTATGCACGATGCGGCTCTAATTTTCTAGGAATTTGGTTTATCAGTTTTCTTTGTTTTTTTAATTGGATCATTTCATTGATCGATATCCGCGCGAAATGTAGAGCAAATTTGTCGTATAGATTTACATTAAGTTGATGTGAAAAGGGTGAAATGATCCAATTAAAAAAAAAGTTTAGCTAATACAAGTACTTACAAGATAAATTTTCCTTGATTGTAACTTGCAGATACAAAAGCATATTGAGTTTGCATAAGTAGAAAAATTAAAAATTAACTCCCTCACCTCTGAGCATGGTGGTCGCCATCACCGGTGTGTATCTAAGAGTGATGGCCTGAGGAGAATTAGTGCACACGTCGAAACCACCTTCTTCTAACATTTTTCTTCTCTAATAATTTTTCAGAAAAATTAGTATTTCAAAATATGCAACTCATTTACATGTAGCTGCAAACAATTCCATAAAAAGTTCCAATTAACTTGGTGAGAAATCGACTTCTCTTGCACAAGAATTCCGAGTCTGATGGCAAAAGAAGGACGAAAGACATTTGAAAATTACTTTCAGCTGATATTTCTCGTTCGACACGAAGCTTGATTTTCGAGAAAATCGACTCGACCATCGACACATAACTCAATCAAAACAATTTTAAATGTCGTGTTACTTTGTCTAATTCTGCTGAAGCTGCACGACCAATTGCTAATCTAGTTTTTGTATTTGGTTCTATCTGTGTACGACCCACATCTCAAATAACGCGTGTATTAAAGTTGTAGAGCTGTGCCTGTTTTTCCAATGAAATTCAGTTCTTGCTCATTTTCTACTTTAACAGCAGTCTTCGCACGCCCATTACTTTCCCATCTTCGAACCAACTCAGGAAAATGACGAACAACGGATTGATATGCACCAACGGATGTATGACCGCACTCAGCAACGATTTCCCTTATTTCCATTGTCGAATCATAGCGAACCACAAATATCATTTTATAGTCTCCGTTATATCATTCATCCACGTCGTTGAAACATACATTTATGTTGTTTTTTCATATCAATTATCACTAATCAAGACAATCATCACTTTTTCCCCTAATTGTCGTCAATCATCACATGCTTCCGAAAAATTTCACCAACATAAGCACAATTGGAGTTTTGCGGTTAGTAACTCACTTCTGCCGGCGCGGTTCTCGCCCATCTATCCCGCCTGGTGATCCGTAAAAAACTCCCATCTCGAGCACTCACGCTTTGCAATCTCCCCTTAATTTCGCTTATGCTCTCGTGGTGCAAGTGCAAATCAGGTTTTAAATACTTTCAAGTCATAGTAGGATTTTCTAGATGGAAATGATTTGCTGGTTGTGTAGTGAATTAGTAGATCTGGTCTATAGTATGCATGAATTTTCTTTAACCCTTTCCCCGCGCCGAATTCGAATCGGGCATTTTTATTTATAGCCACATTTTTGGTTGTTGAAAATTTTAAAGAAGGCATTGGATATTTAAAAGAATTCTAAACTGCATAATCATTAATGTCTACTTGATTACCATGCTGTAGGGATGAAGGAGAAAGGAAAGTTTTAGAGCAGTTTGATTGGGTTACTGCTTTATTACTACAGAAGGAAAAAGAGTCTTCATACCCCAAAAGCTATCACCCAATCAGCTTGCTGCCTAACATCAGCAAGGTGTTTGAAGTGATATTCAACAGAGCATTAAACGCCCACATTGAGCAATATGAGTTGATGGCGAATTGCCAATTTGGTTTTCGTGACAGGCATTCGACCACACATGCAATAACGAAAGTAACCTCAGACATCTATTGGAAACTAAATGATAAACATTGTGCTGGAGCATGTCTCATTGATATGGAGAAAGCCTTCAATACGGTGTGGTTAGATGGACTAGTTTTTGAACTACTTCAGGACAAGCTCCGCAGACACCTTGTCGCCAATATGTGCAATATGTTATACGGGAAATCTTTTGTTGTAACTGATGGAAATCTGACAACAAGGCGCGAATTCAAGGTCTTGAATGGTCTACAGCATGGAACAGTTACTGCTGAACGGCTTTGATTTGAATGTCTCGGCAACGAGATCATTGGTAGCGTTCGCTGATGATCTGATCATCTATACGGTAGACTGAAAAGCTACAATAATTCGGAGCAATCTCCAAAAAATGTTCAATGACGTGCAGCTGTACACTGACAATTGGCGAATGGAAATCAATGCGCAGAAGTGTGGAACAATTTTATTTTGGACAATGCTGCATGTGGCTATAATTGGAAGGATTTCCACATCATGGCTGGCGAGGGTAGCTCAGAACGGGTTTCACATAAATCCTGTGTTCGATACCTCGGTGCTCATCTCGTTCAGTATCTGTACTGTACTGAACATGTCCAAATCATGCTCAGCAAGGCACTTAAAGTAGTCATGGCCCTACGAAGACTCATATATTCCAAATACATTGATCAAAAGGTCAAAATTATCTGTTACAAGACCCTGGTTAGACGAGTTTTGACATAAAGATATCAGATCTGGTACAACCAGAGTGCTAGTACTATGGAAAAATTAAGAGTTTTCGAAGGGAAATGTCTTCGTGCATGTACAGGTTTGCACAGAAAGCCTGAGACGGATTAGAAACATTATATATCGAATAGAAGAATTTATCAAACTGCTGAAGTGACGAGAGTCGATATCTTTAGATTGAAACTTCTTTGGAATCATATCGCAAAATCTGTAACTGTGTGTGAAAACCCTTGGTTTTCACGCCGTTCCACCCTACAGACGGGTATATTGTGACTTGCCTCACTACTGGCTTCGATCCTCCAGAAGCATTCGTGTATGTTTTTGATTCTGACGGCATCTCAGTCATATATCACATATATCGACGGGCCACTGACAAGAAGATAAACTATCCTCCAAATTTGAGTTCACGAGACCAACAATTCCAATGGATATACTCATTTGTTAGATTCGTTGAAACTAATCGAGCTGAGATGGGGCGATCTAGGTATTGATGGCTGAATGACAATGTCTAAATTATTCTTGTTTATTTTCTGTTTTTGTAAAACGTGTAGGTTAGGAATATTGTGATAGCATTTTTTAGTATAATGCTACTGCTCCACCTGCGCCTTAACGCGTTAATTAATGCGTTAACAATCACATCACACAGATGTGGCCAACAGTTTAGTGCGCTAATTGGTATGTGGCATTGTTAATGACGTTAGACGTTAAGCGATAACTGGGGTGGCGGTTTTTCCGACACATCAAAGGAATTTAGCGCGCTACATTGGGCGTTAATCTGTGTTGGCTACATCTGTGCATGTGCAGTATTCTATATGTGCAGTGTATCGTGTGTGTACGTACCATTTATTTATTGCTTAGAAAATGGAATGTTCGAACGAAAAAGTTATAGAATTTTTAGAATTATTTGCAATGGAATCGAGCCTTTGGGATCCCCGATCGAAATTACATAAAAACCGCAGAGCACAAAGTGATGCATAGCGACGTATCATCCAGTCACTTTCATTTGAAATTTCATTGGATGCATTAAAAGCCAAAAAAGAGTCTTTAATGGGGTATTATCGTATCCATTTGAATAAATTGAAAAAATCAAAGAAATCAGGTGTCGGCACTGACGACATCTATAAAACTAATTGGTTTGCATTTGGTCTAATGGATAGTTTTTTGAGACCTATCTACGTAACAAACTCAATCATAAACACCGAGGTAAGTTAAGAAAATTATTTATTTGAATGAAAGAAATCAGTGTTACATTTTTCCTTATAATGAATTGACAAAATATTCTGCGAAATTATTTCTAATTTGCATAGCTGACATGGAAGAACGTCTAGCTGAGATGTTTGGTGGCCTAAGGGCGCTAGAATTGAGATCTATCTCTTCTCTCCATCTCCCAGGTGCTAAAATATTTCCTCCGATTCCAATAGTGTCCAAAAATCCTGATGGAGTGTAAACATTTCTTGAGGTCACACTATTCCGTAAGAAATTATGTAGCAATGCACATGACATGACGACTTTTGATGCTAATTGTGGTTGCAGTGAGATAGGTTTTCTGAGCACCCGAAAACGGGCAGACATAACGCCAAATGCATTTTCTACCACAATTCGAGCTGACGATAATTTTCGATTAAAGTTTCTTTTTTCACTACCTTCTGCATGTTCACCAGGGTAAGGTTTCATTAAATTTTCATGAAGTGGGGATGCATTATCCGCGACAAAAACATAGGGCAGCTCCAAATTTGTCCCAGGAATTGGTGTAGATTGTGGCAGATTTAAGCTATTTGTATATAGTTCTTCATATAAAATAGTATCTCTGAAGACTCCACCATCGCTAATTCTGCCTTTGGTTCCAATATCACAAAACATGAAACAGAAATTTCTGTCTACTGCAGCCATCAATACAATGCTAAATGAATTTTTGTAGTTAAAATAGTCAGAACCCGAGTGTATTGGTGCAATTAAAGCTACATGTTTCCCATCAATGCTGCCCACACAATGAGGAAATATATCTTGGAACTGGGCTTCTTTTTGTAACCACTCACATTCGTTGATGGGCATCTGAAATACAAAAATAAGGTTTATTTTTATTTTAATTGTTTCAGTCAACTTCAGAAGAAAACAGTGCAGAGGAAAATTCATGTTTAAAAGACTCAATTGAAAATGAATCAGTTCCTGAAAGCCTATTCCCTACAAACTGCTCATCAAATAATAAAGCCACATCAACATCTGTACATCCAGTGAAAAAGTTCAAACAACCTTATAGTGTAAAAACCAAAGTTACAACTGCTACTGAGATTACCAACGCTGAGAAGCAAATGAATGAAGCCTTTGGCTGTTTGAAGGCTATAACCGACAAGAAAAAAGAATTGGATGAATATGATTATTTTGCTGGTATGGTTGCATCCAAAATATGAAAAATAGAAAATATTGATGATAGAGAACAATTAATGAACTGTATTCAAAACCTTACTTACGAATTTTACGTTAAAAGTCGAAATAGTAATTTATCAGCCCACACAGTTACATCTGCACATTCTACTCCTATAAGCGAGACATCTACATCCCCAAATCTGCAACAAACATCGCAACAACAACAACAGTATACGATGTCAATAACCAACGACGGGTCCATTCAAATACTTAGCAATGAACAAGTACTTCCCCCTTATGCTGAAAACCCATGAAGAACTCTATCTAGCCTCAGACTATTCTTAATTGACCTGAATTTTTTATTTTTGTTTTACTTATATTACCTGAATTTATTATGTTTTTGAAAATTTTAACAATAAATTTAATAACTATATTCTTTTGGTTCTGTTTACTTACCTTGATCATATTGTCTAAAGTTGCAATTAGTGCAGCGCAGACTTCTCTAATAATTTTTGAGATTACTTGGTGAGATATTTTAAATAAAAAATGTAAGCTTCTAAAGCTGTCTCCTGTTGCTAAGTACCGAAGAGTTAATGCCAGACGAACTTTGGCAGGAATTGCTTTTCGGAATCTAGTATCTGTTTTGGATATCAGTGGCTCGACTTTTTTTTAACAGAACTTCAAAATCAGTGGGCGACATTCGTACAAAATTGTAAAATTCTATTGCATTCTCAGCCATAAGATCTGAGAAGAATTCCGCAGATGACTTTCTAAAATGAGTAAAACATTCAAGCTGTATGATCCATGGTTTACTGAAAACAGAAAGGATACAACTTTCTCGATAAAAACACTTACTCTGTTCGTAGGCGATGCATTTGAATCATCCACCATCTTCGTTTCATTTTCTGCTTTCTAATATTTTTCCGCTTGAGAACACGTACATAATTATTAGTCGTACTCATATAATACACTAGAGCAGCAGCTTGCACTTCCATACCGAACATATTTAGCGCACTCATTCACGAAGAAATAACTTTTGTAGCCGGGCTTCGTATGTGTAGTCACTCGTTTAATGCGTTATTTTTTAACGCGTTAATTAGTGCGCATTAAGGCACAGACACTAACACTAACATTAACGCAGGTGGAGCAGTAGCATAAGGTACATATTTTTTTATTGAATTTTTATTAAAATTAGGCTATAATAAACTAGGTGTAGGATCAAAGTTCACTGTTGCGTTTGAATTATAAATAATTTTAGGAGTGTTATTTATTCATTTATGTATTTATTTATTTATTCCATCTTATAGACTAAACAATCCAATCACAAAATGGAACGCAAGGAACAATTACAGCAAAATTTAAATGAAAAAGAATACTAAAATGTCGATAGTTAAAAGTTAAACTAGTAGTAAGTCTTTTAGTTTTTTCTTAAATGCTATGTAAGAAGAGGGTGTTACGGGAACCGCAGTCCAAATATTGCTCGGTTTGTGTTCCGTCGTTCCTCTCTGTGTACTGTAAACGACAACATACATATACGAAAAGCTGCGAATTGTAATCAAAGCATCTGTGGGCGCGGTGTCGTATCATGGATTAGCAGAAGTGGGTGTGTATCCATACTCGTATTAAGTATCAAGCATATACACACGAGACTTCGCAATCGAACGTGCCGCCCAGCGGAACAAATTGGTTACATGCATTGCAAATGGAGTGAAAGCTTTAGCTTTGCGGTTGCACCAGTCGCAGAGAGACGGCACTAAATACGTTAAACTGTTTTTGTTGTTGAACTTTGATCTTTTTTAAATGGTAAATTTTCTTCATCATTTTAATTTTTTTTCAAAGTCAAAGTAAAATGCGCTTTATTTAATACTAATCGTTATAAATTTTAAAAGAATATAAAGCAAAATCCAAACAATAACAATAAAAAACTTAATGGCCCAAATGGCTCTCTAAATTTGTACGTTATCATTAAACACATTCAAAAAAAAAAAACAAACTCTAGCAAATTCAAATCAATTGGAAAAAGGAGAAAAAACCAACCAACACTATTCTAAAATTATTTATCATCTTAACACTACAGTGAACTTTGATCCTACACCTAATATGTTTTAACTTAATTCTAATAAATGCAATCAAAATCTTTATCTTATACTAAAAAAATCTATAACTATGTTCCTAACCTAAGCGTTTTACCTTATCTCTAACCCAATATAATAAACATAATATAAACCTAGCCTATACCTAATTTTTAACAAGAATAAACAATAACACTAAATGTAGCAATAATGAGCTGAAACTCAAAAATTAAATAACGAAAAACACCAAAACTGAAAATAAGCACGAATAATTTAGACATTGTCATTCAGCCACCAATACCTAGATTGCCCCGTCTCAACTCGATCAGCCTCAACGAATCTAGCAAATGAGCATCTCTATTGGAATTGTTGGTCTCGTGAACTCAAGTTCGGAGGATACTTTATCTTCTTATCGGTGGCCTGTCGATATATGTGATATATGACTGGGACGCCGTCAGAATCAAAAACATATCGATTCATGTCCAAATACACGAATGCTTCTGGAGGAATGAAGCCAGTAGCGAGGCAAGTCGCTATATACCCGTCTGTAGGGTGGAACGGCTGTGTAATCCAAGGGTTTTCACTCACAATCACAGATCTTGCGATATGATTCCGAAGAAGTTTCAATATGAAAATATCGACTCTAGTCACTCATCATTTTAATTGGTAAGCAATAAAGCCAGCATAATTATAGTATAAAATGAAATTAAAGACACAAGACAATGGAGAAGTATTTCTCCATTCACTGGCTCAAGGCGTGCGCCCGAGCTTATTCTATCCCAAGGCACTTAGCCCGGGATAAGTGAATTTAGGATACGTTCAACTGCGTACTCAAGGCATCAGCCCGAGTATCAGCGCCCCAAGGCAGTTATGCCCGGGGCCTGCAGTTGAACTGATAATTGATTTATTTATCAATCTTACTGCATACTCAAGGCATCAGCCTGAGTATTAGCGTCCCAAGGCTTTGTGCCCGGGGCTAGCAGTTGGATTATAATCAATCGATTCGTTAATATAACTGCGTGCTCAAGGCGTCAGCCCGAGCAACAGTTGAAGCTTTAATTGATTGGTTTTTCAAATATGATAACAAGCAATATCATACATTTCCTTGAAATAACAAAAATAATCAAAGTAGATTTATATCGTAAAAATTTCACAAGCTCCAATAATGCTCGAACTTTATACGTCTCTGTAATAAATTAATTATTAAAAGAATTCAATAGCGAATTATGTTATTAATATTAATATAGTCAACTGATCGTGTTATTATATGACCAAACAAAGAATAAAATAAAACATAAATCATTAAACAAAAACACTCTTTTACTGATCTAGTTGGCGAGTATAAAGTAGAAGATAAGTATCATACTGGAATACCTCTCTCTCCCCGGGAGCCTTGATGTGTATATAGAATACACATCATATCAACCTCCCAGCGCATGCCAGTAGACATGGGGTGTACTGGTATTGTGCAACAAGGGGAAAGGACGAAGCTCGAAAATATTATGATGTCGTACGATTCTTAAGATTGGCGAATAGAAATATAAATCAGTTCTAGCATATGGGATAACGAAATAAGAATTCATCCGAGATGAACGAGATGTTTGTCGGAAACGCAGCTCAGGAAAAATATTTAACGGGACTTGGTGGTAGCAGAGTTTGTACAAAAAACATTGGTCTAAATAAGTTCGTTGGGATATTAGGGATGGAAGAGATAGGAAAGATAAACGACTTTCATAAGGCTGATACGGCAAATTAAACTAAAGAAAAAGAAAACGCGTGAACTTTCTTTGGACAGTTTCTAAAGAAGTCACGAGATAGGAATATCAGGGGGACCAGATAACAGAACAGTATTCAAGCAAAGGGCGAACAAGACAAACAAATAGACGGACAGAAGAAGATATGCTATTAAATTTATGTACATGTCTAAGGATAAACCCGGAAACTCTAGACGCTTTAGTAATCACATTTAAAATATGTGCATCAAATTTGAGTTTTGGATCAAACGTTACTCCAAGGTCCTTATGACTGAACACTTCAGAGACCAAAGCATCATTTAATATATAATTAAAATTAATAGGAGAGTCCTTAAGAGAAAAAGTCATTTTATGACATTTAGTAGTGTTAAGACATATATAGTTTGAAGCACACCATTCATTTAGAGCATTCAGATCATTTTGGAGGAGCTGACAGTCGCAATGGAATTTGACTGCTCGAAATACTTTGAAGTCATTTGCATACAAAAGGCACGAGGAATTAATTACAAAGGAAGATCATTTATGAACAACAGAAAGAGAAGAGGCCCAAGAGTTGAACCTTGTGGAACGCCAGATGAAGGATAAAAAGGACTAGACGTAGTACCAGAGAGACTTACTCAACAGGGACGATACGATCGATAAGATGACATCCAAGATAGAAGAGCACCTGAGATGCCAAGAGATTCAAGCTTACGAAAAAGAAGTAAATGATTCACAGTATCAAAGGCCTTGGGGAAATCTGTGAAGATCACATCAACTTGCAGTTGATTATCCAAAGCTCTTGCAATATTGTTTGTGAACTCCATTAAATAAGAGGTAGTGGAGTATCCTTTAAGAAAGCCATGCTGCTCTGGAGCAATAATAGGAGCTAATGAGTTTGAGAGTCGATTATGAACTAACCGTTTAAGTAACTTTGTAAAGCAGGAAAGTAAGGAAATAGGGCGATAATTGGAAACTGACGTAGGATCACCACTTTTAAAAATAGGCACAATAGTAGCTGTTTTCCAAGGGTTAGGGAAAGTACCAGCACTCAAACTTAGATTGAAGAGGAGAGATAAAGGAAAACTAAGCGATGAGGCTAACGACTTGACAAATATGTTTGGCAAACCATCCGGCCTAGGGCTAATATTAGGATCAAGAGCATTGATCAAAGCTTCGACTTCAGATGCATCTGTACAAATAAAGGAAATTGGGAAGGGAAGATGATAAGGTAAGACTACAGGATGCACAGCTGCAGCGGGAGAAGAGAAAGTTGAAGAGTTGGTTGATTTTAATTTTAATTTGCTATAGTTTTTTTGGAATATTTGTTTAACTGATAACGTATAAATTTAGAGAGCCATTTGGGCCATTATGCTTTTGCATTGTTATTGTTTGGAATTTGCTTTATATTCTTTTAAAATGTATAACGGTTAGTATTCAATTAACCGCTTTTGACTTTGATAAAAAAAAATTTTTCCACTTAGTCCAAAGCTTCAAATGAAGAAAACTGAAAACAATGTGAGTTGCTGCACATTATTGTATTTATACCTTGCAGCCATGCCTAGAAATCAGACGAACGGTCTAAAACTAGAATATACATACCATAAAACTAAGGAAGCTGCCATAATTTAATGAACTATAGGTTTTAAACTTTATTTTTTTTTCTAAATCTTTCGCGTTTTCAGAAAAATTTGAAAACTCAATTTAAACTAATTTCAACGTAATTCCAATAGTTTTGATAGTTGGACGCTCTCCGGAAATAATGACTGATAACAGCATCTCACATGATTTGTGACGATTTTTGACCCATGTTTCTCTTATATCAATGACCGCTAAATGCTGACCTTGACCATAACCTAGAAAGTTCTTATCGCAAATTGAAATGCGCTGCTACATATTTTAGAATGAATTAAACGTATCACAGAAATTCGCGAGTATCTCAGAATGTTTTCATAGCAGCAAGTGACCTCAATAATTAATCAGGCTTGTAAGCATTAAGCACCTTTCGAAGCTCCTATAAATTGTTTTTTCTGAGATGTTTCTCAAAAGTCAGGTCAGTACTACATCATTTTTGTCCTTCAAAGCACTTGTTTGCTATGTTTGTTTAAGTTTAAGCCATGTTTAATTTTGAAAATCAATCATTTAATAAAATTTAATTTTTGTTTTGTACTCATACGTATAAAAAGTGAAGCTATGAATGCAACATGAAGCACATTATTTACTCTGCGTTGTTGATTTCATGAAATTGCCTACATTGTTTTCAGTCGAAACAGATTAGAGAAATTTCAAATTAGCACTAGTTTCCGCAACTAATTGCGAATTAAGTAATTGCATAGTGATCATGATGACATTGTACACTGATAAGGTTGAAACCCAAACAATATAATACACCAGATCATGCTTTTACGTTAATAGTGAAGAAATTTTTCAAGCTCGGAATTTGCAAAAACTTACCCGAAACCCAATAACAAAAATATAAATAAGAAATAATTTTGAATCTTTGTTTTAACGCGACCTCTTCCAGAGGGTAAAAAGATAATTTGTAGAAATAATTTCTGGATGGTCACATGAGGATTCATATCAAAATTTTCACAGTGGTGGTCCAGTGGTGTTAGTAGGCGTGTGCGAGACTAGTGCCAAATTTATTTCGGAACTTGTCTCTTAAGACTTGTACTGATAACCTCTCAAAACTTTTATTTTAATTTCGGAACTGAATTTTTTTCAGATACTAATCCTCTGAAAAAAATCAGTACCAAAAATAGAATATAAAAATTTTTTAATCATTTTTCTTATATTAAAATTTATCAAAGATTTTTCGATAGTTAGCTATGTAGAGGTACCTTTTACCCTCTTCGCTAAATGGCGTATTGCAACTTTTCGAAGACGCATCAAGCAAGATATTGACTTCTGCAACATGAAGTGACCACTTATTTTTATATGGCCTAGGCTGTCATTCTGAGTTCCTTTCTGTTCAGATCTTCAAATATTTGTAAAACTGTGATATCCTGCGCTGGCGAATCTTACTGATTAGCTACTCTTTCAATTCATTTATCTCAATAATTAAATTTATGGTAATCTTTGCTTCAGAGCTGGGGCTAATTGTTTCTATTTGTAATTAATTACATATTTAATTCCTATTACAAAACATTGTAATTGAATAACTGAATATTTCAATTCCTGAGTAATGGGTTCATTCTGATTACAGTAGTTATAACGGGTCATGGCTTTTTCTCTCAATCACTCTGAAGAATTAATAAACTAATTGTGTTATAGTTTTATAGACAATAATATGATTTTAATTAGCCAACGTTTTAACACAATGTTTATTGACAGACAGATTGACAGAAGTAAAAAAAGTGACAAATGACAGTTGTAGCATAAGGTTAAAGGAACATAATTTTGAATTCCAAATATCAACGTTATACATCAATACTTCCTCTAAAACATGATATTTCAATTTTTCAATTACAAACCAAATTCAAAATCAGATCAGATCATTCCAAGGGCAGAACGTAGATCAGCAAATCTCAGACGTGGCAGCAGCATCGTCAGGATATCAGTGAGTTGTTGATCACTTGAAACATGTTGAATATTCAACTTTCCATCCTGCAAATCCTTTCGAATGAAATGATACCTCACTTCAATGTGTGTGGTCCTCTTGTGGAACTTGTGATTCTTCGCTAACTTGATTGCGCTTTGATTGTCCACAAAAATAATTGGAATGTTGTCTAAGGGAGAGACTTCTGTGGACAGTCGAGACAACCACACAGATTCCCTGGCAGCTTCACTAGCAGCGACATACTCAGCCTCAGTTGTGGATAGAGACACACACTCTTGACGTCTGCTAGCCCAAGATTTCGGCCCTCCACTGTGCATGAATACGATTCCACTAACAGACCGACGAGTACCCGATTGACCAGCATAGTCTGCATCACTGAAGGCGTTCAAGACACTTCCTTTGGAACCAGCCTCGTACCTGATACCAACTGACGTAGACCCTTTGACGTATCTCAGGATTCTCTTTACCAACAGCCAGTGAACATCTTCCGGATCTTCCAAGAACTGCGACGCATAATTGACTGCAAACGCGATGTCAGGACGAGTAGCAACAGCTAAGTACATCAAACATCCTACAACTTCACGGTAAGGAGCAGATGTTTTCAAACCAGTTTTCTCTTCCAACTGCACGTACTTGTCAATAGGCGCTGAAATAGCATTAGCTTCTGCCATGTTGAACTTTTGAAGAAGATTTTTCGCGTACCTGACTCCTGACTCAAACGGATTGAACCATCTTCTTCACGTTCAATGAGCATATTCAGGAAACAGCCAAGCGGTTCACGTGTGATCTTGAACTCCATCACACTCTTCTGTGTTGCAGCAAACAGGCTCTCATCAACATAAATAATAATGATCAGTTCATCTTCACCAGACATACAAAAGGAAAGACATGGATCAGCTTCACTCTGGACGAGACCAAACTTGATAAGAATCTCCTTGAACTGGTTGTTCCAGCACCTCGGAGATCGCTTCAGTCCGTAGAGACTTCTACTCAGCATGCACACACGACCAGAATCATCTTTAAAACCTTCAGGTTGATCCATGTATATTTCTTCATTCAAAACACCGATTAGAAATGCCGTCTTCACATCAAATTGGGCCAACTCCAGACTTTCTTTGGCAGCAACACTTAGAATCGCCCTAATAGTATCAAATCGAGCTACGGGACTGAAAGTTTCATGATAATCAATACCTTCTTGTTGACTATAACCCTTCGCAACAAGCCTAGCTTTGTAGTGACAAGCCTTCCCTTCTGCATCTCGTTTGATACGATAGACCCAGCAATTAGCAATTGTCTTCCTTCCTGGAGGTAACACCATTAAAACCCAGGTTGAATTTTCCTTTAGTGAAGACATTTCTTCTTTCATCGCAGCCTTTGAGTGTTCACGATTACCCGACTTCATGGCTTCTTTGTAGTCTCGAGGTTCTTCTTACTCTGCAAGAATCATTTCACTCAATTTTACAGTTTTCTGAAGTTCACTTCTATCTCAAAGACGTCGTTGAGTGGCATCTTTTGCAGCCTTAGGAGTTCCTTCAATTTGCGGTTCAGCAGGAACGACTGGCAACACAGGATCTGGGACCTCAGGCACGTACAGAGCTTCAGGTGAGCTGAGGACTCTGGAAAAATCGCGGGGCTTGACAGAATCTTCAATTTCTTCAACAGGAAACAAAGAGGAATGCTCTGGACTAAAAACTACCTCACGACTCCGGATCACCTGCTTTGTATCCTTCTTTCACACACGAAAACCATCGATGCCTTCCGAGTACCCAACAAAAACTGCTTCGACGCTTTTACAATCCCACTTCTTCCGAAGTTCTTTAGGCACCATTACCCAGCATGTGGTTCCAAAAATATGAAACCTGTTCAAATGAACACTCTTCTCAACGAACAACTCGTACCGAGTTTTGCCTTCTACGGAGCTGGGGCCAGTTCAGTTGAGAATGTAAACCACAGCGTTGACAGCTTCAGCCCACAGAAACTTCGGCAAATCCTTGCTAACAAGCACGGTTAGTGCTAGTTCATCAATTGTCCGAATTGATCGTTCAGCACAACCGTTCTGCCGAGGCGTATAAGGATTCGTAATCACCATCTTCGTACCTTCGGAATCCATGAGTTCTCGCATCTTCTTGTTGTCAAATTCCTTTCCTCCGTCGCACTGGAATACCATTACCAGTCAACCTCGTTGAGTCTTCACCAGCTGTAACATTTCTTTGGTCTTGTCAAACACCTCAGATTTTTCCTTCAAGAAGTAAACCGTACGAAATCTTGAATAGTCACACGTGAAGCAGACAAAGTACCTGACCCCAGCAATAGACTCCTGTCCAAGTGAAACACCGACATCAGCATAGATTATTTCTCCTGGCACAGATGAACGCTGTTGACGTGACTTGAACGGTTCTCGATGTTGTTTACCTGCCACACAAGATCCACAGAACTCGTCGTCCTGTTGTACTTCAATTCCGTGATTCTTGAGTATCTTCACAACATGTCTTTTATTCTAATGACCTAAACGCTCATGCCAGACTTAAAGAGAGTCCTTGACCGCCAGATTTGCCTCACTCACACAGCAAGTGTCCAGTTCCTTGATCTTGGGCATCATCTTGAATAGCTGACTAGATCGCACAACTTGAGCCTTGACAACATCATCAAGCAGGAACTCACAGCTCTCCTTGAATGAGCTGAAAGTCACACCTTTGTCCAGTGCACGCGTAACCGAGAATAAATTTCTCCTAGCTTCCGGAACATACAGCACGTTTTCCATGTGACAAAAAGTCCAACGGCCATTCACAAGCACCTCAAAGTCAATATTTTATCTTCTAAAAGCACTCATCACAGAATTGTTTCCGATACGAATCTCTGCGGGAATAGAGAAAGCCTCAAAGAATGAATACCACTCTTAGTTGAAGGTCATGTGGTCCGTCCCATCCGAATCGATGATTCAAGCTTCGTTCTGGCCTCCCGCACTGAACACTTTGCTAACGACCGCTAACGAACCCTTTCTTTCAGACGTCCTATCACTCTTCTTCTTCCTGTTTCGACAATATCTTTTAAAATGATCAGTTCCGTGACAACCGTAGCACTTGAAAGTCGACTTCTTTCCCTTCTGGTTGGACTTGACATCATTTTTGGCCTGCTTACCAGCTGCACCCTGTTGACTTCCACTTGCACCCCTGGACTGGATTTTCAACTTGGTTGCCATCAGTGCCGTCAGATTGTTCTCCTTTTCTTGTCGAAGTTTCCGTCTGTGCTCATCAGATGTCAACACGTTAATCAGGTTTTCGTGGGTCTGCTGATCATCCGACCTGGCCCACCAAGCTTGCCTGGAACTTTCAAAACTGCCAGGCAACGTTCCCAGCAACTTGACCATCAAAGCTGACTCGTCGGGCTTAACTTTCAAACGCTGCATGTGTAGAATCAAACCTTCAAATTTAGCAATATGACTTATCATATCATCCGCTAAATTCATTTGAATGAACGGTTTGCCTTGTTTGTTGTTCATAAATACCATGCAATTTGTTCCACATCTGATGAGCAGTATCGCAAGCGAATATCAAAGACTGACACTCGAATCAATTGTCTTGATGATGATTTGACAAGCGGCGCGATCAGCCTTATCCCAAATTTTCATTGCCGCATTGTGAGAATCAATCGCAGCCGCATGAGCATTAGCCGCCAGCATTGGTTCAACCAACTCTCCAATACTCACTTCGTATGCTCCTTCAGTTGCTCGCAATAAATTGCGCATCATGAACTTCCAAATATTCCAGTTTTCCGAACCTTTTAACTTCTCAATACCTTGAAATTCCATGATTGTCAGTCACCAAAATTCCAGCAGCTATCACCATCAAGTTTTGAGATAAATCTCTTCAAAAAACACTATTTATTTTGCTCAATCTTCTTGAAAAAACGTTGGTCCACACAAATCCAACTTCGCTCTGCTACAATGTTATAGTTTAATAGACAATAATTTGATTTTAATTAGCCAACGTTTTAACACAATGTTTATTGACAGACAGATTGACAGAAGAAGTGAACAGAGTGACAAATGACAGTTGTAGCATTAGGTTAAAGAAACATAATTTTGAATTCAAAATATCAACGTTTTACATCAATAAATAGGATGGAAGCAAATGCAATTGAATATGTATCCAACCACCTTCAAATTGCAATGTAAAATTACGATTTGCCCTTGATGCTGCCATTGAATAGCTTCCGCAATAGGAAACGTTGGAGGGGTATTAGCCGATTGTTACGGTATCGTCTTTCTTTCTCCCCTTTGGGGAAACAAAAACGCCTGTTTTAAGAAGAGTAGAATTTAAATAAAAGACATCATAACCAGCCGAGCCACGACGAAAGTCATCAGTTGCAGGTTTCTTTAAATCCAAACAACTTTGTAATTAAATTAAGGAATTAAGTTAAGAGTGCAAACAGAGAGTTCTATGTGAGTAATGAAGAACCGTCAAAAGTAAGGAGGAATGAATTAAGCCTGGCCGCAATTGCTTCTGTAAAACTTTCTGCAGATGCTGATACTAATGAAACGTCAAATAGTGGTGGATTGCAAATGGTAACCCTTATGAACTCCCTTGCACTTCGAGTGTTTTGCCAGTTGCAAAATGAAAAGCATCATTTGAAGCAGCCACACGCAATAGCTAGTAAACAAACAACTAACTGTCATTTGGACGTCGTACTTTCCAGCGTTACGACAATGGCCATAAGATGGCGGATCAAGGAGACTCACCACAATGATAACGAAGAAGTGGCCACTGGAAAGTTTTAAGCCCGTGATTTCCAAATCCTTATCGGAGTAACCCTAATGAAGGGTGGGGCGAGTGGTAGAGCTGTAAGACGATAATTTTTCTTAAAAGCTGAAACTTGCCATAGCAATATCCACATCTAACATATGAACAACATACACAAGCATATCTGTAGGACAAATCAGCCAACCTGCTGCCACATCTATATCGAATGACCCTCTTGCAGTCGAATGCCTGGGCTACAATGAACATAAGCACAACATAAGCATATGTTAAAAAGCTGGTTCCATATACTTGATATGGCGCTGAACGTTTTTGACATAAGGGTGACATACCCAACATAAACAGTGAAACCAAACCAAACTTTTATAACATTACTGAAAAAGTGAGAAATTATGCTGAAAATAATTATCTTTGTAAATGTTGGGCATAATTCCATTCCGTTGTAATATGTAAAATAGTAAAGTGTTTTATTTCAAAAATAATAGAGTATATGTGTGAAGCAAATCTTGGTGAACAGTTTGTCGGGTTGGAAAAAGGTCAACTTATTTGGCATCAGAAACAAAATGTTGGCTATGAAAATACCGCAGCCAAAGTTTGCATCTTGGCCAGAATCGCTGAACAGCTAGGATCAAATGGTAAGTACAAAATGTTACTCAATAAAAAAATTTTCAAATTACGTAGTTGACCGAGCAAAAATTCCACTTATGGTTTGAGAATAATTGATAGAAAATGACCACGTAACGCTCTTAAAGTATTATTGTAAAATTTCATAGCAGTAATTTTAATAGACAGACCATCTAGTGAAAGATGTCGATAGTTTTTCAAGGCTTGTTTGCCCAGGCCAATTTATCGAACGGCATTTTCATCTGGTCAGCTAAGTGATTTAAAAAAAATAATAACAACAGTTGATGTAAGGATATTATTTGATTAATATTATGTATAAAATTATGTATAACGGAATCGATGTAATAACCATGCCACTGGAATGGAAATTGGGCGACTATCTAGTCCTACGTTCGACTTGATTCCCACATGGACGCATTCACCAAATGACTTGGGTATCACCGGATGGCAAAACACAAAACCAGATCAATCATCTTTCCTCCGTTTCTCCGTACATACCGAGGAGCCAATTGTAACTCAGATCAATACTTGATCAGTCTAACTTATCGATGTCGTATGTCAAAGGCTTATTCGGTAAAGATTTGACATCGAAAGGCTTCAAACGGCGTCGATGGCCAAAAATTTCATGGAGACCCTCGACAACCAGCTGGCTCTCATCTTATCAGATGCCTCGCTAAAGACAAGGGAGGGGCTCTAGATGGAAAAGACAGCAGTAACTATGACCGTGATAGAACAGAAAACTGGACATCAAGCCCGGCGCAAGAGAAATGATTGGTTCGATGATGAATGCCAGAACACGTTAGACAAAAAGAATCAGGCGTACAAAGATTACGTAGGTAGGAAAACTACGACGAAAAGAGAACACTATGAAAATCTCAGAAGAGGAGCAAATAAGATAATTAGAATTAAGAAAAAAAAACTATGGCGACCAATTGAGAAGTATAGATGTAAGTTTAGCAAGCAACAAAACATGACAAGCACACAGAGTTGTGAAAAGCCTGAAACGTGATTATTAGCCCAAAACGACGGTCTGTCGGGATGACATTGACAATATCATCGCTGACAAAACCAAGATTATCCTCCGCATAGCTCAATAACATCGGAGATGTTTGCGGAGAGCCTCCATTGGCCCCACCAACTCTGGATGAAGTTTTTTCCATCATTAAAGCCCAAAAGAATAGTAAAGCGCTGGGCATCGACGAGATTCCAGTAGAGCTCATTAAATATGGTGGCAGCAGTGTCCATGAAGCTATTCACAAAGTCATCCAGCATATTTGACAACAAAAACATATGCCGAAAGAGTGGAGCTAATTAGTTATATTCCCTATCCACAAAAAGGTGACAAGTTACAGTGCGAAAATTATAGAGGCATATCACTACTAATTACGGCGTACAATATATTTACCAAAATCTTGGAAAATAAAATCGGATCATACGCTAACAGTATTATAGGGAAGTATCAAGGTCATCATAGAGCGGGCAGATCGACAGTACACCAATCGTTCACAGTCAAGCAGGTACTTGAAAAATGCTGGGAGTTCAACATAGACGTGTACAAAATTTTCGTAGAATTTAAGCAAGCATACGACAGCATTGATCGTAATCTACTGTACCAAATAATGCTAAGCTTTGGCACCCAGCCAAATTGGTCCATCTTACCAAAATGACAATGACATCGACGACCTTCCAAGTCCGCATCAATAGCCAACTCACCGATGCCTTTGACACAAATATTGGACTGAAATAGGGAGATGGGCTGGCCTCATTGCTATTCAATTCGCCTCTGGAGTACGTCTTAAGGAAGCTACTTGGATATACACGAGGTACAAGTCGAGTCATGTAGTAGCCTATGTGGGCGACATCAACATTTTGTCGCGTCACTAACAATTGCCAACGAACTTTTCCTTACACTCGTCAACGAAGCGAAACTAGTAGGGCTACATATCATTGAAAATAAAACAAAGTTCATGACGCAATTGAGGTCAAATACCTCAAATACACAATATATCACACTTGGCGAATACATTATTGAAAATGTGGGCGAACTTGTATATTCAGGCACCAAAATAATGAGAACCAGTTATGAAGGAGACGAAATACGCTAAAGAATACAACTCGCAAATAAAATATTTTATTCAGTGTTGACGATCTTGATGACCAAGAAAACTAAGCTCCAGGGACGCAGGAAAACCAAGCTCTAAGGATAAAAATCTGTGATAAGAACTGTGTTATGCTATGGGTGCGTAACATGGACTCTAACCTAAGCATAGGCAAATATATTGAACGCATTTGAGCGACGGGTCATCAGGTAAATAATCAAAGGAAAACTAGACGTGGACCTATGGCGAATTCGATACAACCATGAGCTGTATGCAATTTTTGATGAACCGAAAATCTCAACGATTTTAAGACTGTGGAAGTTTCAATGGACTGGACAATGAATCGTATGGACGAACAACGGGTACCCAAAAAGGTATTCGTTGGAAGAACTGAAGGCCAAAGACCAGTGGAGAAACCGAACAAACGCTGGTCTGACTTGATCGACGAGGACCGTTCATCGCTACTCAGATTTCAAAATTGGAGGACGCGGTCAATGGATTGAGACAGTTCAAGGTGCTATTTGCAGAAAGCGAAGGCCCAAGTGGGGCTGTAATGCTACGAAAAAGATGAACTGATGTTATTCTTTACTTTGAAAATATTTAGAGAAATTCATATCGATTCGGGCTATAAATCACACTGGTTCAAATCGCCATAAATATTTTAGGGTTTAGTGATTAGAGCAAACAAGATATTGCTCCATAAAAAATGTGCGCCGGAGAATCAGATTTTAATCACAGGAATAAAATCTCAAGAGAAAAAGAAAAAAAATTACGAAATTATAAAATAATTTAAAAATAACCAAAAAATGGGCAAAAAAAGAAAGCCGGCGAATCTTAATCAGCTGCATCTACCATAAGGAATTAAAAGCCACATTTATGCCCGCCATTGCAGAAAAAGCTTAAAATTAATAGGCCTTTTTGTCATTGTTATTTTTGAATATTTCATTTAGGCTTTTTTTTCTATTTGTACTTACAAATGCCAAATGCACTGGTTAGAAACTAGGAATAGGTACTACAGGAAGCCCAGTATTCCCCTTCACGCGTAGTTGAATTTGTTTAGTGTTAGTTAAACATGTTCATAGTATTGGTGCATCAGTGTCGTAAGGAATAAAATTATTTTGTGTGGGGGCACAATTATTTAGATTTAAATTTAGCGGAATACTAAGGAGAAATTAATCGCTTTATTTGCTATATATAAACAATATATATATATATATATATGTATATATATATATATATATATATATATATATATATATATATATATATATATATATACAGTAGAACTCTAATTATCCGAATCAATTGGGACCGGACCCCATTCGGATAACCAAAAATTCGAATAAAAAAGGGTATATTTTAAAGAAAAAGAGCTTGTTTTCGGTACTGTTGCATTCTAATTAATTACTCTAGTGTTCCTACACTGCAAACAACGTATAGAATATATTATGAACGCTACAGTACATAAAATGCTAAATGATAAGTGTTACATACATACTTTAATATGTAGTTCTCTTGAAAATATACTGTTGTCATAGGATTTTATTTTGAACATTTCGTGGAGAGTACGTTGCCTTGACGTAGTAAAACGTTTCTGAGTGGCGTGTTGTGTTAGATGTATGAATTTGGATATTAGAATATCGTTGCTTACCGAGAGATTTTCACAGCGTCTAGGTATGCATATAATTAAGGCAGGGATTGCCGGAATACTTGGCGTATGCGCCTGTATCAGAGGTCGATTTAGGGTTCAGGCAGAATGCCAGACTACTAGGCTAGATGGCCAGATTTGTTCAGACAGCAATGCCAGTTTAGAAAGTATACACTAGGCGAGTGGCCAGCTTAAAATGTATCAAACGATTGTATTTTCTTTACTATCCCTTAGCCTATTTGTACAAAAATCTTGACAAGCTAAAAATCTATAGTCCATAAGAATAGTATAATGAAAAAACTCTTATGCTAAAAATGCATTGTCAAGGAAAACGTGCTTCGTACAAAAGATATATGCATTCATTGAAATCTATAGGAAAAAACTTTACATGCATAAATCTATTAAGAAAAAATCTGCACATCGGAAATGCACTAACCAATGATTTGAAATCCTCATGAGCATTCTAACTTATTCATAAAAAAACGTGCAGTGCAACTTATTCATGAAAAATGTATCTATTCATATCCATTGGATTCTCCATATGTGGATCCAAATGCATAAAGCCAAAATCTTTCTGTTCACTGCAAACTGACACTTCTATAAACAATGCATTATCTTTGGGTGCGAAGATAATGCATCCGCATAGTCAAAGTCAAGTTCAATGAAGTCGTAATCTAACACCCTTTAGATACCGACAATAAACTTGCCTTTGAGCGTGAAGACAATACATCGGCATAGTCAAATGAAATTAGTAAACAGATGTTTTTTGTTTACTATATTGTTCTGGTGCACGTCGTACATGTAATGAGATCTTTTAATAGGAATTAGAATTTGAATTGGAATTTTGATAGGAATTTAATTTGAATTTTGAAATGTAAATTTATTGCAATCGTAATTAGGATGAATGAAGAGATTTTCGATATACATTACACCTCGGTCCTTAAAGAAAAAAAAATTTTGTGAAAAATTTTTTTTTGTTAAAACATTTTTATTTTTGTACAATGGTTATTACAATATTTTCCATGTAACTTACTTATTTCTTAGATATTTTAAATTTATTCTAGGCTTGTTGTGAATCTTTATAATAGTTTGTTCTCATTTTGTAGCTGTCAGTCTGTTGTTTACGTCAAATACAAATTCGTAATACATTTCATAAGATACTAAGTTTTATAAGGTTCCTTATATTTTTGGGGGCAGGTTATGGAAACCTTTTCCCTTTATGGCATTGCTTTGGGTTGATTTTTCAACCGATGTACTATATTTTGATGTTAATGAATAGATCAGCGTCTGGATTTTCCAAAAAGTATAAATTTGTGCTATTTCGCAAAAGTTTAAGGGCAGGTTTAGTGGTAGAAAGCCAAAAAAATCCCAATTTTCACGTGTCAACTCCCCAAAACTTTAAATCGGTTTTTCTCCCCTTAAACGTGCGAATTTCGGTTTATACGTTTTAATTTAAAAGCTTAACCCAAGCTAGTGTTTTGGTGGTCGGAACATGTTTTAGGCAAAATATCTAGAAATGGCTGTTTCTAGAACACGTGCAGTTTTCGTGACGAGATTTTCAGCTTTGATTGCTTACTGTGCCCGTAATTTTAGTCCGATTGTCAAAATTTTGGTCTTGTCTTATAGTTGCGTTTGTTTAGTTTGCGTCAAGTGCAAATATGTAGTAATTTGCAAGAAAAAAACTAGTTTTTATGACTCCCAGGAAGCATAGACATGTATTTGTCTAAAATTCGTCAATTTCCTTGTGAGACCTCTGGCTTTAATCGTTCACTGTAGCCACAATTTCTATTCGATTATCAAAATTTTGGTCTCATTTTGTAGCTGTCAGTCTGTTGTTAACGTCAAATACAAATTTGTAGTACTTTTCATAAGAATACTAATTTTTATAAGGTTCCTTATATTTTTGGGGGCACGTTATGGAAAATTTATATATAATGTTTCCAATCCAACTCAGGCTTTCTTTACAAAGCAGTACATGCACGATGAAAAAAAAAGGTTTGGTTTCTTTCGCTTTTGGGGGCGTATGTAAAATGCGGAACATCTCTAGAATTTAACGCACTTTTTGTTGCCTGGAAATCAACCAACGACTTAGTCCTAATTGTCAGTTTATCGGCATTGACTCTTTTTATCTGAAAATCATTTTGCTAATTTTCGGCTCCCAAAAGCTGAACCATATCTTTGCGCGTTTGCCCAAATACATTGATTGGTGGGACTTTTTCTTTCTTTTCATTAATCTTAACGGACGGACTAGCGGACAAAACTTTTGGTTTTTTCTCCCTATATTTAATTTTTAGGTATTCTATAAACTCATTATCTAACTTAGAAGTTTTACCTGGATAAATTATCTGTTACAAGACCCTGGTTAGACCAGTTTTGATATATGGATGTCAGATCTGGTACAACCAGAGTACTAGTACTATGGAAAAATTAAGAGTTTTCAAAAGGAAATGTCCGTGCATGTACTGGTTTGTACAGAAAGCCTGAGACGGATTGGAAACATTATATATCGAATAGAAGAATTTATCAAACTGCTGAAGTGACGAGAGTCGATATCTTCATTCTTCGGAATCATAACGCAAGATCTGTGACTGTGAGTGAGTGACTTGCCTCACTACTGGCTTCGTTCCTCCAGAAGCATTCGTGTATTTGGACACGAATCGATATGTTTTTGATTCTGACGGCGTCCCAGTCATATATCACATATATTGACGGGCCACCGATAAGAAGATAAAAAAATCCTCTGAATTTGAGTTCACGAGACCAACAATTCCAATGGAGAAGCTGATCGAATTGAGACGGCGCGATCCAGGTATTGGTGGCTGAATGACAATGTCTAAATTATTTTTGTTTTTTGGTTTTTGTGTTTTTGGTTTTCAGTTTTTGGTTTTTTTTGTTTTTGTGTTTTTGGTTTTCAGTTTCTGGTTTTTAGTTTTTGGTTTTTGGTTTTTGGTTTTCAGGTTTTGGTTTTCGGTTTTCTGGTTTTTGGTTTTAGACTTTTGGTTTTCAGTATTCAGATTTTGGTTTTTTGTTTTTGGTTTTTGGTTTTTGATTTTTGGTTTTTGGTTTTTGGTTTTGGGTTTTCAGTTTTTGGTTTCCAGTTTTTGGTTTTAAGTTTTCAGATTTTGGTTTTTAGCTTTTGGTTTTCAGTTTTAGTTTTTGGTTTTATGTTTCTAGTTTTCGGTTTTTGGTTTTCAGTTTTTGGTTTTCAGTTTTTGGTCTTCAGTTTTTTGTTTTTGGTTCTTGGCTTATGGTTTTTGGTTTTTGGTTTTTGGTTTTTCGTTTTTGGTTTTTGGTTTTCAGTTTTTGGTTTTCAGTTTATGGTGTTCAGTTTTTGGTTTTTGGGTTTTTGGTTCTTGGTTTTCAGTTTTTGGTTTTTGGTTTTTGGTTTTCAGTTTTTGGTTTTTGGCTTTTGGTTTTGTTTTTGGTTTTCAGTTTTTGGTTTTTTGGTTTTCAGTTTTTGGTTTTTGGTTTTCATTTTTGGTTTTCGATTTTCAGTTTTTGGCTTTCATTTTTGGGTTTTCAGTTTTTGGTTTTCAGTTTTTGGTTTTCAGTTTTTAGTTTTTGGTCTTCTGTTTTTGGTTTTTGATTTTCAGTTTTCAGATTTCAGATTTCAGATTTCAGATTTCAGTTTTTAGTTTTCAGTTTTCAGTTTTTGGTTTTTGGTTCCTGGTTTCTGGTTTCTGCTTTTTGGTTTTTGGTTTTTGGCTTTGGTTTTTGGTTCTTGATTTTTGGTTTTCGGGTTTTTGTTTTTGTTTTTTGGTTTTCTGTTTTCAGTTTTGGTTTTCAGTTTTCAGTTTTTGGATTTCATTATTAAGTTTTTGGTTTTTGGTTTTCGGTTTGCAGTTTTTGGTTTTCGGTTTTTCAGATTTTGATTTTCAGTTTTTGGTTTTCAGTTTTTGGTTTTTGGTTTTGGGCTTTTGGTTTTTGGTTTTTGGTTTTCAGTTTTTGGTTTTTGGTTTTTAGTTATCAGTTTTTGGTTTTTGGTTTTCAGTTTGCAGTTTTCAGTTTTCAGTTTTCAGTTTTAAGTTTTTATTTTCAATTTTTGGTTTTCAGTTTCCAGTTTTTGCTTTTCAGTTTTTAGATTTCAGTTTTAGGTTTTCAGTTTTCAGTTTACAGTTTTTGGTATTTGGTTTTTGGTTTTCAGTTTTGGTTTTTGGTTTTTGGTTTTTGGGTTTTTGGTTTTTGGTTTTCAGTTTCTGGTTTTTGGTTTTCAGTTTTCAGTTTTCAGTTTTTGGTTTTCAGTTTTTGGTTTTCAGTTTTCAGTTTTTGGTTTTTGGTTTTTCGCTTTTGGTTTTTGGTTTTCAGTTTTTGGTTTTCAGTTTTTGGTTTTCAGTTTTTGGTTTTTGGATTTCATTTTTGGTTTTCGGTTTTCAGTTTTTGTGTTCAGTTTTTGGTTTTCAGTTTTTGGTGTTCGGTTTTTGGTTTTCAGTTTTTGGTTTTCAGTTTTTGGTTTTCACTTTTCAGTTTTTGGTTTTCTGTTTTTGGTTTTTGGTTTTCAGTTTTCAGTTTTTGGTTCTTGGTTTTTGGCTTTTGGTTTTTGGTTTTTGGTTTTTGGATTTATGTTCTTGGTTTTTGGTTTTACGTCAAAAAACCAAAAATCAAAAACCAAGGACAAAAAACCAAAAACCAAAAACCAAAAACCAAAAAGCAAAAATCAAAAACAAAAACAAAAACCAAAAACCAAAAACCAAAAACCAAAAACCAAAAAGCGAAAACCAAAAACCAAAAAACCCAAAAACCAAAAACCCAAAAACCAAAAACCAAAACCTAAAACCAAAATCCAAAAACCAAAAACCAAAAACCCAAAAACAAAAACCAAAAACCAAAAACCAAAAACCAAAATCCAAAAACCAAAAACCAAAAACCAAAAACCAAAAACCAAAAACCAAAAACCAAAAACCAAAAACCTAAAACCAAAAACCAAAAACCAAAAACAAAAAACCAAAAACCAAACACCAAAAACCAAAAACCAAAAACAAAAAACCAAAAACCAAAATCCAAAAACCAAAAACCAAAAACCAAAAACCAAAAACCAAAAACCAAAAACCAAAAACCAAAAACCAAAAACGTAAAACCAAAAACCAAAAACCAAAAACCAAAAACCAAAACCCAAAATCCAAAAACCAAACACCAAAAACCAAAAACCAAAAACCAAAAACCAAAAACCAAAAACCAAAAACCAAAAACCTAAAACCAAAAACCAAAAACCAAAAACATAAAACAAAAAACCAAAACCAAAAACCAAAAACCAAAAACCAAAAACCAAAAACCAAAAACCTAAAACCAAAAACATAAAACATAAAACCAAAACCAAAAACCAAAAACCAAAAACCAAAAACCCAAAACCAAAAACCAAAAACCAAAAACCAAAAACCAAAAACCAAAAACCAAAAACCAAAAACCAAAAACCAAAAACTAAAAACCAAAAACCAAAAACAAAAAACCAAAAACCAAAAACCAAAAAGCGAAAACCAAAAACCAAAAAACCCATAAACCAAAAACCAAAAACCAAAAACCAAAACCTAAAACCAAAAACCAAAAACCAAAAACCAAAAACCCAAAAACAAAAACCAAAAACCAAAAACCAAAAACCAAAAACCAAAATCCAAAAACCAAAAACCAAAAACATAAAACAAAAAACCAAAACCAAAAACCAAAAACCAAAAACCAAAAACCAAAAACCAAAAACCTAAAACCAAAAACATAAAACATAAAACCAAAACCAAAAATTAAAAAACCAAAAACCAAAAACCCAAAACCAAAAACCAAAAACCAAAAACCAAAAACCAAAAACCAAAAACCAAAAACCAAAAACCAAAAACCAAAAACCAAAAACTAAAAACCAAAAACCAAAAACAAAAAAACAAAAACCAAAAACCAAAAACCAAAAACCAGAAACCAAAAACCAAAAACCAAAAACCAAAAACCAAAAACCAAAAACCACAAACCGAAAACCAAAAACCAAAAACCAAAAACCAAAAACCAAAAACCAAAAACCAAAAACCAAAAACCACAAACCGAAAACCAAAAACCAAAAACCAAAAACCAAAAATCAAAATCAAAAACCAAAAATTGAAAACCAAATACCAAAAACCAAAAACCAAAACAAAAAACCAAAAACCAAAAACCAAAAATCAAAATCAAAAACCAAAAACTGAAAACCAAAAACCAAAAACCAAAAACAAAAAACCAAAAACAAAAAACCAAAAACCAAAAACCAAAAAACAAAAACCAAAAACCAAAAACCAAAAACTAAAAACCAAAAACCAAAAACCAAAAACCAAAAACTAAAAACCAAAAACCAAAAACCAAAAAACAAAAACCAAAAACCAAAAACCAAAAACCAAAAACCAAAATCCAAAAACCAAAAACCAAAAACCAAAAACCAAAAACCAAAAACCAAAAAACAAAAACCAAAAAACAAAAACCAGAAACCAAAAACTGAAAACCAAAAAGCAAAAACGTAAACCCAAAAACCAAAAACCAAAAACCAAACCAAAAACCAAAAACCAAAACCCAAAAACTGAATACCAAAAACCAAAAACCAAAAACCAAAATTCAAAAACCAAAAACCAAAACCCAAAAAGTAGAAACCAAAAACCAAAAACCAAAAAACCAAAAACCAAAAACCAAAAACCAAACATCAAAAACCAAAAACCAAAAACCAAAAACCAAAAACCAAAAACCAAAAACCACAAACCAAAAACCAAAAACCAAAAACCAAAAACCAAAAACCAAAAACCACAAACCGAAAACCAAAAACCAAAAACCAAAAACCAAAAATCAAAATCAAAAACCAAAAATTGAAAACCAAATACCAAAAACCAAAAACCAAAACAAAAAACCAAAAACCAAAACCCAAAAATCAAAATCAAAAACCAAAAACTGAAAACCAAAAACCAAAAACCAAAAACAAAAAACCAAAAACAAAAAACCAAAAACCAAAAACCAAAAAACAAAAACCAAAAACCAAAAACCAAAAACTAAAAACCAAAAACCAAAAACCAAAAACCAAAAACTAAAAACCAAAAACCAAAAACCAAAAAACAAAAACCAAAAACCAAAAACCAAAAACCAAAAACCAAAAACCAAAAACCAAAAACCAAAAACCAAAAACCAAAAACCAAAAACCAAAAAACAAAAACCAAAAAACAAAAACCAGAAACCAAAAACTGAAAACCAAAAAGCAAAAACGTAAACCTAAAAACCAAAAACCAAAAACCAAAAACCAAAAACCAAAAACCAAAAACCAAAAACCAAAAACCAAAAACTAAAAACAAAAAACAAAAAACCAAAAACCAAAAACAAAAAACCAAAAATCAAAAACAAATAACCAAAACCAAAAACTAAAAACCAATAACCAAAAACCATAAACCAAAAACCAAAAACCAAAAACCAAAAACCAAAAACCAAAAACCGAAAACCAAAAACCAAACACCAAAAACCAAAAACCAAAATCCAAAAACCAAAAACCAAAAACCAAAAACCAAAAACCACAAACCAAAAACCAAAAACCAAAAACAAAAAACCAAAAACCAAAAACCAAAAACCACAAACCAAAAACCAAAAACCAAAAACCAAAAACCAAAAAACAAAAACCAATAACCAAAAACCAAAAACCAAAAACCAAAAACCACAAACCAAAAACCAAAAACCAAAAAACCAAAAACCAAAAACCAAACATCGAAAACCCAAAAACCAAAAACCAAAAACCAAAAACCAAAAACCGAAAACCGAAAACCATAAACCAAAAAACAAAAACCAAAAAACCAAAAATTTAAAAACAAAAACCAAAAACCAAAAACCAAAAACCAATAACCAAAAACCAAACATCCAAAACCCAAAAATCTAAAACCAAAAACCAACAACCAAAAACCAAAAACCAAAAACCAAAAACCAAAAACCAAAAACCAAAAACCAAAAACTAAAAACCAAAAACCAAAAACCAAAAACCAAAAACCAAAAACCAAAAACCAAAAACCGAATCCCTAAACCAAAAAACCAAAACCAAAATACCAAAAAATTAAAAACCAAAAACCAAACACCAAAAACCAAAAACCAAAAACCAAAAACCAAAAACCAAAAACCAAAAACCAAAAACCGAAAACCATAAACCAAAAAACCAAGACCAAAAAACCAAAAAATTAAAAACCAAAAACAAAACCCAAAAACCAAAAACCAAAAACCAAAAACCAAAAACCAAAAACCAAAAACCAAAAACTAAAAACCAAAAAACCAAAAACCAAAAACCAAAAACCAAAAACCAGAAACCAAAAACCGAAAACCATAAACCAAAAACCAAAAACCAAAAACCAAAAACCAAAAACCGAAAACCATAAACGAAAAAACCAAGACCAAAAAACCAAAAAATTAAAAACCAAAAACAAAACCCAATAACCAAAAACCAAAAACCAAAAACCAAATACCGAAAACCAAAAACCAAAAACTAAAAACCAAAAACCAAAAACCAAAAACCAAAAACCAAAAACCAAAAACCAAAAACCAAAAACCAAAAACCGAAAACCATAAACCAAAAAACCAAAACCAAAAAAACCAAAAAATTAAAAACCAAAAACCAAACACCAAAAACCAAAAACTAAAAACCAAAAACCAAAAACCAAAAACCAAAAACCGAAAACCATAAACGAAAAAACCAAGACCAAAAAACCAAAAAATTAAAAACCAAAAACAAAACCCAATAACCAAAAACCAAAAACCAAAAACCAAAAACCAAAAACCATCAACCAAAGACCAAAAACCAAAAACCAAAAACCAAAAACCAAAAACCAAAAACCAAAAACCAAAAAACAAAAAACAAAACACCAAAAACCAAAAACCAAAATCCAAAAACCAAAACCCAAAAACCTAAAACCAAAAACCAAAAACCAAAAACCAAAAACCAAAAAACAAAAACCAAAAACCAAACAACCAGAAATTAAAAACCGAAAACCAAAAACCAAAAACCAAAAATCAAGAACCAAAAACCGAAAACCAAAAACCAAAGAACAAAAACCAATAACCAAAAACCAAAAACCACAAACCAAAAACTAAAAACCAAAAAACCAAAAACCAAAAACCAAAAACCAAACATCGAAAACCCAAAAACCAAAAACCAAAAACAGAAAACCGAAATCCATAAACCAAAAAACAAAAACCAAAAAACCAAAAATTTAAAAACAAAAACCAACAACCAAAAACCAAAAACCAAAAACCAAAAACCAAAAATCAAAAACCAAAAACCAAAAACCAAAAACCAAAAACCAAAAACCAAAAACCAAAAACCAAAAACCAAAAACCAAAAAACCGAAAACCAAAAACCAAAAACCAAAAACCAAAAACCAAAAACCAAAAACCAAAAACCAAAAACCAAAAACCAAAAACCAATAACCAATAACCAAAAACCAAAAACCAAAAACCAAAAACCAAAAACCATCAACCAAGAACCAAAAACCAAAAACCAAAAACCAAAAACCAAAAAACAAAAAAAAAAAACCAAAAACCAAAAACCAAAAACCAAAAACCAAAACCCAAAAACCAAAAACCAAAAAACAAAAACCAAAACCCAAAAACAAAAAACCAAATACTGAAAACCAAAAACCAAAAACATAAAACCAAAAACCGAAAACCAAAAACCCAAAAACCAAAAACCAAAAACCAAAAACCAAAAACCAAAAACCAAAAACCAAGAACCAAAAACGAAAAACCAAAAGCCAAAAACCAAAAACCAAAAACCAAAAAACCAAAAACCAAAAACCAAAAACCAAAAACCAAAAACCAAAAACCAAAAACCAAAAACCAAAAAACAAAAAACCAAAAACCAAAAACCAAAAACCAAAAACCAAAAACCAAAAACCAAAAACCAAAAACCAAAAACCAAAAACCATCAACCAAAAACCAAAAACCAAAAAACAAAAAACAAAAAACCAAAAACCAAAAACCAAAAACCAAAAACCAAAAACCAAAAACCAAAAACCAAAAACCTAAAACCAAAAACCAAAAACCAAAAACCAAAAACCAAAAGCCAAAAACCAAAAACCAAAAACCAAAAACCAAAAACCAAAAAACAAAAAACAAAAAACCAAAAACCAAAAACCAAAAACCAAAAACCAAAAACCAAAAACCAAAAACCAAAAACCAAAAACCATAAACCAAAAACCAAAAACCTAAAACCAAAAACCAAAAACCAAAAACCAAAAACCAAAAACCAAACAACCGAAAATTAAAAACCGAAAACCAAAAACCAAAAACCAAAAATCAAGAACCAAAAACCGAAAACCAAAAACCAAAAAACAAAAACCAAAAACCAAAAACCAAACATCGAAAACCAAAAAACCAAAAACCAAAAACCAAAAACCTAAAAACCGAAAACCATAAACCAAAAAACAAAAACCAAAAAACAAAAAATTTGAAAACAAAAACCAAAAACCAAAAACCAAAAACCAATAACCAAAAACCAAAAACCAAAAACCAAAAACCAAAAACCAAAAACCAAAAACCGAAAACCAAAAACCAATAACCAAAAACATAAAACCAAAAACCAAAAACCGAAAACCATAAACCAAAAAACCCAAAACCAAAAAACCAAAAATTAAAAACCAAAAACCAAAAACCAAAAACCAAAAACCAAAAACCAAAAACCAAAAACCAAAAACCTAAAACCAAAAACCAAAAACCAAAAACCAAAAACCAAAAGCCAAAAACCAAAAACCAAAAACCAAAAACCAAAAAACAAAAAACAAAAAACCAAAAACCAAAAACCAAAAACCAAAAACCAAAAACCAAAAACCACAAACCAAAAACCAAAAACCATAAACCAAAAACCAAAAACCAAAAACCAAAAACCAAAAGCCAAAAACCAAAAACCAAAAACCAAAAACCAAAAAACAAAAAACAAAAAACCAAAAACCAAAAACCAAAAACCAAAAACCAAAAACCAAAAACCACAAATCAAAAACCAAAAACCAAAAACCAAAAACCAAAAACCAAAAACCAAAAACCAAACAACCGAAAATTAAAAACCGAAAACCAAAAACCAAAAACCAAAAATCAAGAACCAAAAACCGAAAACCAAAAACCAAAAAACAAAAACCAATAACCAAAAACCAAAAACCAAAAACCAAAAACCACAAACCAAAAACCAAAAACCAACAAACCAAAAACCAAAAACCAAAAACCAAAAAACCAAAAACCAAAAACTAAAAACCTAAAAACCGAAAACCATAAACCAAAAAACAAAAACCAAAAAAAAAAATATTTGAAAACAAAAACCAAAAACCAAAAACCAAAAACCAATAACCAAAAACCAAAAACCAAAAACCAAAAACCAAAAACCAAAAACCAAAAACCGAAAACCAAAAACCAATAACCAAAAACATAAAACCAAAAACCAAAAACCGAAAACCATAAACCAAAGAAACCAAAACCAAAAAACCAAAAATTAAAAACCAAAAATCAAAAACCAAAAACCAAAAACCAAAAACCAAAAACCAAAACCAAACTACCAAAAATCAAAAACCGAAAACAAGAACCAACACCCAAAAACCAAAAAACAAAAACCTAAAACCAAAAACCATAAAGCCTGAAACCAAAAACCAAAAACCAAAAACCAAAAACCAAAAACCAAACACAATGAACCAAAAACCAAAAATCCAAAACCAAATGCAAAAAACTGATAAAACCAAAAACCAAATACCAAAAACCAAAAACCAAAAACAAAAAACCAAAAACCAATAACCAAAAACCAAAAAACAAAAACCAAAAACCGTAAACCATAAACCAAAAAACAAAAACCAAAAAACCAAAAATTTAAAAACAAAAACCAAAAACCAAAAACCAAAAACTAAAAACCAAAGACCAAAAACCAAAAACCAAAAACCAAAAACCAAAAACCAAAAACCAAACATCCAAAACCCAAAAACCTAAAACCAAAAACCAACAACCAAAAACCAAAAACTAAAAACCAAAAACGAAAATCTGATAAAACCAAAAACCAAAAACCAAAAACCAAAAACAAAAAACCAAAAACCAATAACCAAAAACCAAAAAAGAAAAACCGAAAACCATAAACTAAAAACAAACACCAAAAAACCAAAAATTTAAAAACAAAAACCAAAAACCAAAAACCAAAAACTAAAAACCAAAAACCAAAAACCAAAAACCAAAAACCAAAAACCAAAAACCAAAAACCAAAAACCAAACATCCAAAACCCAAAAACCTAAAACCAAAAACCAACAACCAGAAACCAAAAACCAAAAACCAAAAACAAAAATCTGATAAAACCAAAAACCAAAAACCAAAAACCAAAAACCAAAAACCAAAAACAAAAAACCAAAAACAAATAACCAAAAACCAAAAACCAAAAACCTAAAGCCAAAAACCAAAAACCAAAAACCCAAACCCGAAAACCATAAACCAAAAAACCAAAACCAAAAAACCAAAAATTAAAAACCAAAAACCAAAAACCAAAAACCAAAACCAAAAACCACAAACCAAAAACCGAAAACCAAAAAACCAGAAACCAAACACCAAAAACCAAACATTGAAAACCCAAAAACCAAAAACCAAAAACAAAAAACCCAAAACCAGAAACCAAAAACCAAAAACCAAAAACAAAAAACCAAAAACCAAAAACCAAAAACCAACAACAAAAAACCCAAAACCAAAAACCAAAAACCAAAAACCAAACAACCAAAAACAAAAAACCAAAAACCAAGAACCAAAAACCGAAAACCTAAAACCAAAAAACAAAAACCAAAAACCAAAAACCAACAACCAAAAACCAAAAACCAAAAACCAAAAACCAATAACCAAAAACCAAAAACCAAAGACCAAAAACCAAAAACCAAAAACCAAAAACCAGAAACCAAAAACAAAAAACCAAAAACCAAAAACCAAAAACCAAAAACCAAAAACCAAAAACCAACAACAAAAAACCAAAAACCCAAAAACCAAAAACCAAAAACCAAAAACCAAAAACCAAAAACCAAAAACCAAAAACAAAAACATAAAACCAAAAACCAAAACCAAAAACCAAAAACCAAAAACCAAAAACCAAAAATAAAAAAACAAAACCCAAAAACCAAAAACCTAAAACCAAGAACCAAAAACCAAAAACCAAAAACCAAAAACCAAAAACCAAAAACCAAAAACCAAAAACCAAAACCAAAAACCAAAAACCAAAAACAAAAACCAAAAACCAAAAACCATAAATCAAAACCAAAAACCAAAAACCAAAAACCAAACACCAAAAACCAACAACCAAAAACCAAAAACCAAAAACCAAACACCAAAAACCAAATCCAAAAACCAAAAACCAAAAACCAAAAACATAAAACCAAAAACATAAAACAAAAAACCAAAACCAAAAACCAAAAACCAAAAACCAAAAACCAAAAACCAAAAACCAAAATCCAAAAACCAGAAACCAAAAACCAGAAACCAAAAACCGAAAACCAAAAACCGAAAACCAAAAACCAAAAACCAAAAACCAAAAACCAACAACCAAAACCCAAAAACCAAAAAGCAAACACTCAAAACCAAAAACCAACAACACAAAACCGAAAACCGAAAACCAAAAACCCAAAAACCAAAAACCAAAATCCAAAAACCAAAAACCAAAAACCAAAAACCAAAACGCAAAAACCAAAAACCAAAAACCAAAAACCAAAAACCAAAAACCAAAAACCAAAAACCAAAAACCAAAAACCAAAAACCAAAAACTAAAAACCAAAAACCAAAAACTGAAAGCCAAAAACATAAAACCAAAATCCAAAAACCCAAAAACCAAAAACAAAAAACCAAAAACCAAAAACCTAAAACCAAAAACCAAAAAACAAAAACCAAAAACCAAAAACCAAAAACCAAAAACCAAAAACCAAAAACCAAAAACCAAAAACCAAAAACCAGAAACCAAAAACCAAAAACCAAAAACCAAACACCAAAAATCAAAAATCAAAATCCAAAAACCAAAAACCAAAAACCAAAAACCAAAAACCAAAAACCAAAAACCAAAAACCTAAAACCAAAAACCAAAAACGAAAAACCAAAAACTGAGAACCAAATACCAAAAACATAAAACCAAAACCCAAGAACCAAAAACCAAAAACCAAAAACCAAAAACCAAAAACCAAAAACCAAAAACCTAAAACCAAAAACCAAAAACCAAAAACCAAAAACTGAGAATCAAATACCAAAAACATAAAACCAAAACCCAAAAACCAAAAACCAAAAACCAAAAACCAAAAACCTAAAACCAAAATCCAATAACCAAAAACCAAAAACCAAAACCAAAAACTGAAAACCAAAAACCAAAAACCAAAAACCGAAAACCAAAAACCAAAAACCAAAAACCAAAAACCAAAAACCAAAAACCAAATACCAAAAACATAAAACCAAAACCCAAAAACCCAAAAAACAAAAACCAAAAACCAAAAACCAAAAACCAAAAACCAAAACCAAAAACCAAAAACCAAAAACCAAAAACCAAAAACCAAAAACCAAAAAACAAAAACCAAAAACCAAAAACCAAAAACCAAAAACCAAAAACCAAAAACCAAAAACCAAAAACCAAAAACCAAAAACCAAAAACCAAAAACCAAAAACCAAAAACCAAAAACCAAAAACCAGAAACCAAAAACCAAAAACCAAAAACCAAAAACCTAAAACCAAAAACCAAAAACCAAAAACCAAAAACCAAAATCCAAAACCAAAAACCAAAACCAAAAACCAAAACCCAAAAACCAAAAACCAAAAACCAAAAACCAAAAACCAAAAACCAAAAACCAAACACCAAAAACCAAAAACCAAAAACCAAAAACCAAAACCAAAAACCAAAACCAAAAACTGAAAACCGAAAACAAAGAACCAAAAACCAAAAACCAAAAACCAAACCCAAAAACCAAAAACCAAAAACCAAAAACCAAAAACCAAAAACCAAAAACAAAAACAAAAAAACCAAACACCAAAAACCAAAAACCAAAAACCAAAAACCAAAAACCAAAAACTGAAAAACAAAAACCAAAAACATAAAACCAAAAACCAAAAACCCAAAAACCAAAAACCAAAAACCAAAAACCAAAAACTGAAAACCAAAAACCAGAAACCAAAAACCAAAAACCAAAGCCCAAAAACCAAAAACCAAAAACCAAAAACCAAAAACCAAAAACCAAAAACCAAAAACCAAAAACCAAAAACCAAAAACCAAAAACCAAAAACGAAAAACCAAAAAACAAAAACCAAAAACCAAAAACCAAAAACCAAAACCACAAAACCAAAAACCAAAAACCACAAACCAAAAACCAAAAACCAAAAACCAAAAACCAAAAACCAAAAACTAAAAACCAAAAACCAAAAACTGAAAGCCAAAAACATAAAACCAAAATCCAAAAAACCAAAAACCAAAAACAAAAAACCAAAAACCAAAAACCTAAAACCAAAAACCAAAAAACAAAAACCAAAAACCAAAAACCAAAAACCAAAAACCAAAAACCAAAAACCAAAAACCAAAAACCAAAAACCAAAAACCAAAAACCAAAAACCAAACACCAAAAATCAAAAATCAAAATCCAAAAACCAAAAACCAAAAACCAAAAACCAAAAACCAAAATCCAAAAACCCAAAAACCAAATACAAAAAACCAAAAACCAAAAACCTAAAACCAAAAACCAAAAAACAAAAACCAAAAACCAAAAACCAAAAACCAAAAACCAAAAACCAAAAACCAAAAACCAAAAACCAAAAACCAAAAACCAAAAACCAAAAACCAAAAACCAAAAACCAAAAACCAAAAACCAAAAACCAAAAACCAAAAACCAAAAACCAAAAACCAAAAACCAACAACCAAGAACCAAAAACCAAAAACCAAAAACTGAGAACCAAATACCAAAAACATAAAACCAAAACCCAAAAACCAAAAACCAAAAACCAAAAACCAAAAACCAAAAACCAAAAACCAAAAGCCAAAAACCAAAAACCAAAAACCAAAAACCAAAAACCAAAAACCAAAAACCAAAAACCTAAAACCAAAAACCAAAAACCAAAAACCAAAAACTGAGAACCAAATACCAAAAACATAAAACCAAAACCCAAAAACCAAAAACCAAAAACCAAAAACCAAAAACCAAAAACCAAAAGCCAAAAACCAAAAACCAAAAACCAAAAACCAAAAACCAAAAACCAAAAACCAAAAACCAAAAACCAAAAACCAAAAACCAAAAACCAAAAACATAAAACCAAAAACCAAAAACCAAAAAACAAAAAACAAAATACAAAAAACCAAAAACCAAAAACCAAAAACCAAAAACCAAAAACCAAAAACCAAAAACCAAAAACCAAAAGCCAAAAACCAAAAACCAAAAACCAAAAACCAAAAACCAAAAACCAAAAACCAAAAACCAAAAACCAAAAACCAAAAACGAAAAACCAAAAAACAAAAACCAAAAACCAAAAACCAAAAACCAAAACCACAAAACCAAAAACCAAAAACCACAAACCAAAAACCAAAAACCAAAAACCAAAAACCAAAAACCAAAAACCAAAAACCCAAAACCAAAAACCAAAAACCAAAAACCAAAAACCAAAAACCAAAAACCAAAAACTAAAAACCAAAAACCAAAAACTGAAAGCCAAAAACATAAAACCAAAATCCAAAAACCCAAAAACCAAAAACAAAAAACCAAAAACCAAAAACCTAAAACCAAAAACCAAAAAACAAAAACCAAAAAGCAAAAACCAAAAACCAAAAACCAAAAACCAAAAACCAAAAACGAAAAACCAAAAACCAAAAACCAAAAACCAAACACCAAAAATCAAAAATCAAAATCCAAAAACCAAAAACCAAAAACCAAAAACCAAAAACCAAAAACCAAAAACCAAAAACCTAAAACCAAAAACCAAAAACCAAAAACCAAAAACTGAGAACCAAATACCAAAAACATAAAACCAAAACCCAAAAACCAAAAACCAAAAACCAAAAACCAAAAACCAAAAACCTAAAACCAAAAACCAAAAACCAAAAACCAAAAACCAAAAACCAAAAACCAAAAACCAAAAACCAAACACCAAAAATCAAAAATCAAAATCCAAAAACCAAAAACCAAAAACCAAAAACCAAAAACCAAAAACCAAAAACCAAAAACCTAAAACCAAAAACCAAAAACCAAAAACCAAAAACCAAAAACTGAGAATCAAATACCAAAAACATAAAACCAAAACCCAAAAACCAAAAACCAAAAACCAAAAACCAAAAACCAAAAACCAAAAACCTAAAACCAAAATCCAATAACCAAAAACCAAAAACCAAAAACCAAAAACTGAAAACCAAAAACCAAAAACCAAAAACCGAAAACCAAAAACCAAAAACCAAAAACCAAAAACCAAAAACAAAAAACCAAATACCAAAAACATAAAACCAAAACTCAAAAACCCAAAAAACAAAAACCAAAAACCAAAAACCAAAAACCAAAAACCAAAACCAAAAACCAAAAACCAAAAACCAAAAACCAAAAACCAAAAACCAAAAAACAAAAACCAAAAACCAAAAACCAAAAACCAAAAACCAAAAACCAAAAACCAAAAACCAAAAACCAAAAACCAAAAACCAAAAACCAAAAACCAGAAACCAAAAACCAAAAACCAAAAACCAAAAACCTAAAACCAAAAACCAAAAACCAAAAACCAAAAACCAAAATCCCAAACATAAAACCAAAACCAAAAACCAAAACCCAAAAACCAAAAACCAAAAACCAAAAACCAAAAACCAAAAACCAAAAACCAAAAACCAAACACCAAAAACCAAAAACCAAAAACCAAAAACCAAAACCAAAAACCAAAACCAAAAACTGAAAACCGAAAACAAAGAACCAAAAACCAAAAATCAAAAACCAAACCCAAAAACCAAAAACCAAAAACCAAAAACCAAAAACCAAAAACCAAAAACCAAAAACAAAAAAACCAAACACCAAAAACCAAAAACCAAAAACCAAAAACCAAAAACCAAAAACCAAAAACTGAAAAACAAAAACCAAAAACATAAAACCAAAAACCAAAAACCCAAAAACCAAAAACCAAAAACCAAAAACCAAAAACTGAAAACCAAAAACCAGAAACCAAAAACCAAAAACCAAAGCCCAAAAACCAAAAACCAAAAACATAAAACAAAAAACCAAAACCAAAAACCATAAACAGAAAACCAAAAACCAAAAACCAAAAACCAAAAACCAAAAACCAAAAACCAAAAACCAAAAACCAAATACCAAAAACATAAAACCAAAACCCAAAAACCCAAAAACCAAAAACCAAAAACCAAAAACCAAAAACCAAAAACAAAAACCAAAAACCAAAAACCAAAAACCAAAAACCAAAAACCAAAAACCAAAAACCAAAAACCAAAAAACAAAAAACCAAAAACCAAAAAACAAAAACCAAAAACCAAAAACCAAAAACCAAAAACCAAAAACCAAAAACCAAAAACCAAAAACCAAAAACCAAAAACCAGAAACCAAAAACCAAAAACCAAAAACCAAAAACCTAAAACCAAAAACCAAAAACCAAAAACCAATAACCAAAAACCAAAATCCAAAACCAAAAAACAAAACCAAAAACCAAAACCCAAAACCCAAAAACCAAAAACCAAAAACCAAAAACCAAAAACCAAAAACCAAAACCAAAAACCAAAACCAAAAACTGAAAACCGAAAACAAAAAACCAAAAACCAAAAACCAAAAACCAAACCCAAAAACCAAAAACCAAAAACCAAAAACCAAAACCAAAAACCAAAAACCAAAAACAAAAACAAAAAACCAAACACCAAAAACCAAAAACCAAAAACCAAAAACCAAAAACCAAAAACCAAAAACTGAAAAACAAAAACCAAAAACATAAAAGCAAAAACAAAAACCCAAAAACAAAAAACCAAAAACCAAAAACCAAAAACCAAAAACTGAAAACCAAAAACCAGAAACCAAAAACCGAAAACCAAAAACCAAAAACCAAAAACAAAAAACCAAAAACCAAAAACCAAAAACCAAAAACAAAAAACCAAAAACAAAAAACCAAAAACCAAAAACCAAAAACCAGAAACCAAAAACCAAAAACAAAAAACCAAAAACCAAAACCCAAAAACCAAAAACCAAAAACCAAAAACCAAAAACCAAAAACCAAAAACCAAAAACAAAAAACCAAAAACCAAAAACAAAAAACCAAAAACCAAAAGCCAAAATCCAAAAACCAAAAAACAAAAACCAAAAACCAAAAACCAAAAACCAAAAACCAAAACCCAAAAACCAAACACCAAAAACCAAAAACCAATAACCAAAAAACCAAAAAACAAAAACCAAAAACCAAAACCCAAAAACCAAAAACCAAAAACCAAAAACCAAAAACCAAAAACCAAAAACATAAAACAAAAAACCAAACACCAAAAACCAAAAACTAAAAACCAAAAACCAAAAACCAAACACCAAAAACCAAAAACCAATAACCAAAAACCAAAAAACAAAAACCAAAAACCAAAGACCCAAAAACCAAAAACCAAAAACCAAAAGCCAAAAACCAAAAACCAAAAACCAAAAACCAAAAACCAAAAACCAAAAACCAAAAACCAAAAACTGAAAACCAAAAACCAAAAACCAAAAACCAAAAACTGAAAAACAAAAACCAAAAACATAAAACCAAAAACCAAAAACCCAAAAACCAAAAACCAAAAACCAAAAACCAAAAACCAAAAACCAAAAACTGAAAACCAAAAACCAAAAACCAAAAACCAAAAACCAAAGCCCAAAAACCAAAAACCAAAACATAAAACAAAAAACCAAAACCAAAAACCAAAAACCAAAAACCAAAAACCAAAAACCAAAAGCCAAAAACCAAAAACCAAAAACCAAAAATCAAAAACCAAAAACCAAAAACCAAAAACCAAAAACCAAAAACCAAAAACCAAAAACAAAAAACAAAAAACCAAAAACCAAAAACCAAAAACCAAAAACCAAAAACCAAAAACCAAAAACAAAAAACCAAAAACCTAAAACCAAAAACCAAAAACCAAAAACCAAAAACCAAAAACCAAAACCAAAAACCAAAACCAAAAACCAAAACCCAAAAACCAAAAACCAAAAACCAAAAACCAAAAACCAAAAACCAAAAACCAAAAACCAAAAACCAAAAACCAAAACCAAAACCAAAACCAAAAACCAAAACCAAAAACTGAAAACCGAAAACAAAAAACCAAAAACCAAAAACCAAAAACCAAACCCAAAAACCAAAAACCAAAAACCAAAAACCAAAAACCAAAAACCAAAAACCAAAAACCAAACACCAAAAACCAAAAACCAATAACCAAAAAACCAGAAAACAAAAACCAAAAACCAAAACCCAAAAACCAAAAACCAAAAACCAAAAACCAAAAACCAAAAACCAAAAACCAAAAACCAAAACCAAAAACCAAAACCAAAAACTGAAAACCGAAAGCAAAAAAACAAAAACCAAAAACCAAAAACCAAAAACCAAAAACCGAAAACCAAAAACCAAAAACCAAAAACCAAAAACCAAAAACCAAAAACCAAAAACCAAAAACCAAAAACCAAAACCAAAAACTGAAAACCGAAAACAAAAAAACCAAAAACCCAAAAACCAAAAACCAAATCCAAAAGCCAAAAACCAAAAACCAAAAACCAAAAACCAAAAACCAAAAACCAAAAACCAAAAACCAAAAACCAAAAACCAAAAACCAAAAACCAAAAACCAAACACCAAAAACCAAAATCCAATAACCAAAAAACCAAAAAACAAAAACCAAAAACCAAAAACCAAAAACCAAAAACCAGAAACCAAAAACAAAAAACCAAAAACCAAAAACCAAAAACCAAAAACCAAAAACCAAAAACAAAAAACCAAAAACCAAAAACCAAAAACCAAAAACCAAAAACCAAAAACCAAAAACCAAAAACCAAAAACATAAAACAAAAAACCAAAACCAAAAACCAAAAACCAAAACCCAAAAACCAAAAACCAAAAAACAAAAACCAAAAACCAAAAACCAAAAACCAAAAACCAAAAACCAAAAACCAAAAACCAAAAACCAAAAACCAAAAACCAAAAACCAAAAACCAAGAACCAAAAACCAAAAACCAAAAACCAAAACCAAAAACCAAAAACCAAAAACCAAAAACCAAAAACCAAAAACCAAAAACATAAAACAAAAAACCAAAACCAAAAACCAAAAACCAAAACCCAAAAACCAAAAACCAAAAAACAAAAACCAAAAACCAAAAACCAAAAACCAAAAACCAAAAACCAAAAACCAAAAACCAAAAACCAAAAACCAAAAACCAAAAACCAAAAACCAAAAACCAAAAACCAAAAACCAAAAACCAAAAACCAAAAACAAAAACCAAAAACCAAAAACCAAAAACCATAAACCAAAACCAAAAACCAAAAACCAAAAACCAAAAACCAAAAACCAAAAACCAAAAACCAAAAACCAAAAACCAAATCCAAAAACCAAAAACCAAAAACCAAAAACCAAAAACCAAAAACCAGAAACCAAAAACAAAAAACCAAAAACAAAAAACCAAAAACCAGAAACCAAAAACAAAAAACCAAAAACCAAAAACCAAAAACCAAAAACGTAAGACCAAAAACAAAAAACCAAAAACCAAAAACCAAAAACCAAAAACCAAAAACCAAAAACCAAAAACATAAAACAAAAAACCAAAAACCCAAAAACCAAAAACCGAAAACCAAAAACCAAAAACTGAAAACCAAAAACCAAAAATCAAAAACCAAAAACCAAAGCCCAAAAACCAAAAACCAAAAACATAAAACAAAAAACCAAAACCAAAAACCAAAAACCAAAAACCAAAAACCAAAAACCAATAACCAAAAACCAAAAACCAAAAACCAAAAACCAAAAACCAAAAACCAAAAACCAAAAACCAAAAACCAAAAACCAGAAACCAAAAACAAAAAACCAAAAACCAAAAACCAAAAACCAAAAACCAAAAACCAAAAACAAAAAACCAAAAACCAAAAACCAAAAACCAAAAACCAAAAACCAAAAACCAAAAACATAAAACAAAAAACCAAAACCAAAAACCAAAAACCAAAACCCAAAAACCAAAAACCAAAAAACAAAAACCAAAAACCAAAAACCAAAAACCAAAAACCAAAAACCAAAAACCAAAAACCAAAAACCAAAAACCAAAAACCAAAAACCAAAAACCAAAAACCAAAAACAAAAACCAAAAACCAAAAACCAAAAACCATAAACCAAAACCAAAAACCAAAAACCAAAAACCAAAAACCAAAAACCAAAAACCAAAAACCAGAAACCAAAAACCAGAAACCAAAAACCGAAAAGCAAAAACCAAAAACCAAAAACCAAAAACCAAAAACCAAAAACCAAAAACCAAAAACCAAAAACCAAGAACCAAAAACCAAAAACCAAAACCCAAAAACCAAATACCAAATACTGAAAACCAAAAACCAAAAACAAAAAACCAAAAACCGAAAACCAAAAACCCAAAAACCAAAAACCAAAAATCAAAAACCAAAAACCAAAAACCAAAAACCAAAAACCAAAAACCTAAAACCAAAAACCAAAAACCAAAAAACCAAAAACCAAAAACCAAAAACCAAAAACCAAAAACCAAAAACCAAAGCCCAAAAACCAAAAACCAAATACCAAAAACCAAAAACCAAAAACCAAAAACCAAAAACCAAAAACCAAAAACCAAAAACCCAAAACCAAAAACCAAAAACCAAAAACCAAAAACCAAAAACCAAAAACCAAAAACCAAAAACCAAAAACCAAAAACCAAAAACCAAAAACCAAAAACCAAAAACCAAAAACCGAAAACCAAAAACCAAAAACCAAAAACCAAAAACCAAAAAACAAAAACCAAAAACCAAAAAAAAAACCAAAAACCAAAAACCAAAAACCAAAAACCAAAAACCAAAAACCAAAAACCAAAAACCAAAAACCAAAAACCAAAAACCAAAAACCAAAAACCAAAAACCAAAAACCAAAAACCAAAAACCAAAAACCAAAAACCAAAAACCAAAAACCAAAAACCAAAAACCAAAAACCAAAAACCAAAAACCAAAAACCATTAACCAAAAACCAAAAACCAAAAACCTAAAACCAAAATCCAAAAACCAAAAGCCAAAAACCAAAAACCAAAAACTGAAAACAAAAAAACAAAAACCAAAAACCAAAAACCAAAAACCAAAAACAAAAACCCAAAAACCAAAAACCAAAAACCAAAAACGAAAAAACCAAAAAACAAAAACCAAAAACCAAATACCAAAAACCAAAACCCAAAAACCAACAACCAAAAACCAAAAACCAAAAACCAAAAACCAAAAACCAAAAACCAAAAACCAAAAACCAAAAACCAAAAACCAGAAACCAAAAACCAAAGGCCAAAAACCAAAAACCAAAAACCAAAAACCAAAAACCAAAAACCAAAAACCAAAAACCAAAAACCAAAAACCAAAAACCAAAAACCAAAAACCAAAAACCAAAACCCAAAACCCAAAAACCAAAAACCAAAAAACCAAAAAACAAAAACTTAAAACCAAAAACCAAAAACCAAAAACCAAAACCCAAAAACTGAAAAACAAAAACCAAAAACCAAAAACCAAAAACCAAAAACCAAAAACCAAAAACCAAAAACCAAAAACCAAAAACCAAAAACCAAAAACCAAAAACCAAAAACCGAAAACCAAAAACCAAAAACCAAAAACCAAAAACCAAAAACCAAAAACCAAAAACCAAAAACCAAAAACCAAAAACCAAAACCAAAAACCAAAAACCAAAAACCATTAACCAAAAAACAATAACCAAAAACCAAAACCCAAAAACCAAAAACCAAAAACCAAAAACGAAAAAACCAAAAAACAAAAACCAAAAACCAAAAACCAAAAACCAAAAACCAAAAACCAAAAACCAAAAACCAAAAACCAAAAACCAAAAACCAAAAACCAAAAACCAAAAACCAAAAACCAAAAACCAAAAACCAAAAACCAGAAACCAAAAACCAAAAGCCAAAAACCAAAAACCAAAAACCAAAAACCAAAAACCAACAACCAAAAACCAAAAACCAAAAACCAAAAACCAAACACCAAAAACCAAAAATCAAAAACCAAAAACCAAAAACCAAAAACCAAACACAAAAACCAAAAACCAAAAACCAAAAAACAAAAACCAAAAACCAAAAACCAAAAACCAAAAACCAAAAACCAAAAACCAAACACTGAAAACCAAAACCCAAAAACCAAAAACCAACAACCAAAAACCAAAAACTGAAAACCAAAAACCAAAAACATAAAACCAAAAACCAAAAACCCAAAAAACAAAAACCAAAAACCAAAAACCAAAAACTGAAAACCAAAAACCAAAAACCAAAAACCAAAAACCAAAAACCAAAACCCAAAAACCTAAATCCAAAAACCAAAAACCAAAAACCCAAAAACCAAAAACCAAAAACAAAAAACCAAAAACCAAAAACTGGAAACCAAAAACCAAAAACCAAAAACCAAAAACCAAAAACCAAAAACATAAAACCAAAAACCAAAAACCCAAAAACCAAAAACCAAAAACCAAAAACCAAAAACCAAAAACCAAAAACCAAAAACCAAAAACCAAAAACCAAAAACCAAAAACCAAACACCAAAAACCAAAAACCAAAAACCAAAAAACCAAAAAAAAAACCAAAAACCAAAAACCAAAAACCAAAAACCAAAAACCAAAAACCAAAAACTGAAAACCAAAACCCAAAAACCAAAAACCAAAAACCAACAACCAAAAACCACAAACTGAAAACCAAAAACCAAAAACATAAAACCAAAAACCAAAAACCCAAAAACCAAAAACCAAAAACCAAAAACCTAAAACTGAAAACCAAAAACCAAAAACCAAAAACCAAAACCCAAAAAACAAAACCCAAAAACCAAAAACCAAAAACCAAAAACCAAAAACCAAAAACCAAAAACCAAAAACCCAAAAACCAAAAACCAAAAACCAAAAACCAAAAACTGAAAACCAAAAACCAAAAACCAAAACCAAAAACCAAAAACATAAAACCAAAAACCAAAAACCCAAAAACCAAAAACCAAAAACCAAAAACTGAAAACCAAAAACCAAAAACCAAAAACCAAAGCCCAAAAACCAAAAACCAAAAACCAAAAACCAAAACCAAAAACCAAAAACCAACAACCAACAACCAAAAACCAAAAACCAAAAACCAAAAACCAAAAACCAAAAACCAAAAACCAAAAACCAAAAAGCAAAAACCAAAAACCAAAAACCAGAAACCAAAAACCAAAAACCAAAAACCAAAAACCAAAAACCAAAAACCAAAAACCAAAAACCAAAAACCAAAAACCAAAAACCAAAAACCAAAAACCAAAAACCAAAAACCAAAAACCAAAAACCAAAAACAAAAAACCAAAAACCAAAAACGAAAACCAAAAACCAAAAACCAAAAACCAACAACCAAAAACCAAAAACCAAAAACCAAAAACCAAAAACCAAAAACCAAAAACCAAAAACCAAAAACCAAAAACCAAAAACCAAAAACCAAAAACCAAAAACCAAAAACCAAAAACCAAAAACCAAAAACCAAAAACCAAAAACCAAAAACCAAAAACCAAAAACCAAAAACCAAACACCAAAAACCAAAAACCAAAAACCAAAAACCAAAAAACCAAAAAACAAAAAAACAAAAACCAAAATCCAAAAACCAAAAACCAAAAACCAAAAACAAAAAACCAAAAACCAAAAACTGAAAGCCAAAAACCAAAAACAAAAAACCAAAAACCAAAAACCAAAAACCAAAAACCAAACACCAAAAACGAAAAACCAAAAACCAAAATCCAAAAACCAAAAACCAAAAACCAAAAACCAAAAACCAAAAACCAAAAACAAAAAACCAAAAACCAAAAACCAAAAACCAAAAACCAAAAACCAATAACCAAAAACCAAAAACCAAAAACCCAAAAACCAAAAACCAAAAACCATCAACCAAAAACCATCAACCAAAAACCAAAAACCAAAAACCAAAAACCAAAAACCAAAAACCAAAGACCAAAAACCAAAAACCAAAAACAAAAAACAAAAAACCAAAAACCAAAAACCAAAAACCAAAAACCAAAAACCAAAAACCAAAAACCAAAAACCAAAAACCAAAAACCAAAAACCAAAAACCAAAAACCAAAAACCAAAAATCAAAAACCAAAAACCAAAAACCAAAAACCAAAAACCAAAAACCAAAAACCAAAAACCAGAAACCAAAAACCAAAAGCCAAAAACCAAAAACCAAAAACCAAAAACCAAAAACCAAAAACCAAAAACCAAAAACCAAAAACCAAAAATCAAAAACCAAAAACCAAAAACCAAAAACCAAACACCAAAAACCAAAAACCAAAAACCAAAAACCACAAAACCAAAAAAAAACCAAAAACCAAGAACCAAAAACCAAAAACCAAAAACCAAAAACCAATAACCAAAAACTGAAAACCAAAACCCAAAAACCAAAAACCAACAACCAAAAACCAAAAACTGAAAACCAAAAACCAAAAACATAAAACCAACAACCAAAAACCCAAAAACCAAAAACCAAAAACCAAAAACCAAAGACCAAAAACTGAAAACCAAAAACCAAAAAACAAAAACGGAAAACCAAAAACCAAAACCCAAAAACCTAAAACCAAAAACCAAAAACCAAATACCCAAAAACCAAAAACAAAAAACCAAAAACCAAAAACCAAAAACTGAAAACCAAAAACCAAAAACCAAAAACCAAAAACCAAAAACCAAAAACCAAAAACATAAAACCAAAAACCAAAAACCCAAAAACCAAAAACCAAAAACCAAAAACCAAAAACCAAAAACCAAAAACCAAAAACCAAACACCAAAAACCAAAAACCAAAAACTGAAAACCAAAAACCAAAAACCAAAAACCAAAAACCAAAAACATAAAACCAAAAACCAAAAACCCAAAAACCAAAAACCAAAAACTGAAAACCAAAAACCAAAAACCAAAAACCAAAGCCCAAAAACCAAAAACATGAAACAAAAAACCAAAACCAAAAACCAAAAACCAACAACCAAAAGCCAAAAACCAAAAACCAAAAACCAAAAACCAAAAACCAAAAACCAAAAACCAAAAACCAAAAACCAAAAACCAAAAACCAAAAACCAAAAACCAAAAACCAAAAACCAAAAACCAAAAACCAAAAACCAAAAACCAAATACCAAAAACCAAAAACCAAAAACCAAAAACCAAAAACCAAAGACCAAAAACCAAAAACCAAAAACCAAAAACCAAAAACCAAAAACCAAAAACCAAAAACCAAAAACCAAAAACCAAAAACCAAAACCAAAAACCAAAAACCAAAAACCAAAAACCAAACACCAAAATCCAAAAACCAAAAACCAAAAACCAAAAACAAAAAACCAAAAACCACAAACCAAAAACTGAAAACCAAAAACCAAAAACCAAAAACCAAAAACCTAAAAACCAAAAACCAAATACCAAAAACCAAAAACCAAAAACCAAACACCAAAAACCAAAAACCAAAAACCAAAAACCAAAAACCAAAAACCAAAAACCAAAAACCAAAAACCAAAAACCAAAAACCAAAAACCAAAAACCAAAAACCAAAAACCAAAAACCAAAAACCTAAAACCAAAAACCAAAAACTAAAAACCTAAAACCAAAAACCAAAAACCAAAAACCGAAAACCAAAAACCAAAAACCAAAAACCAAAAACCAAAAACCAAAAACCAAAAACCAAAAACCAAAAACCAAAAACCAAAACCAAAAACCAAAAACCAAAAACCAAAAACCATTAACCAAAAAACAATAACCAAAAACCAAAACCCAAAAACCAAAAACCAAAAACCAAAAACGAAAAAACCAAAAAACAAAAACCAAAAACCAAAAACCAAAAACCAAAAACATAAACCAAAAACCAAAAACCAAAAACCAAAAACCAAAAACCAAAAACCAAAAACCAAAAACCAAAAACCAAAAACCAAAAACCAAAAACCAAAAACCAGAAACCAAAAACCAAAAGCCAAAAACCAAAAACCAAAAACCAAAAACCAAAAACCAACAACCAAAAACCAAAAACCAAAAACCAAAAACCAAACACCAAAAACCAAAAATCAAAAACCAAAAACCAAAAACCAAAAACCAAACACAAAAACCAAAAACCAAAAACCAAAAAACAAAAACCAAAAACCAAAAACCAAAAACCAAAAACCAAAAACCAAAAACCAAAAACCAAAAACCAAAAACCAAAAACCAAAAACCAAAAACCAAAAACCAAAAACCAAAAACCAAAAACCAAAAACCAAAAACCAAAAACCAAAAACCAAAAACCAAAAACCAAAAACCAAAAACCAAAAACCAAAAACCAAAAACCAAAAACCAAAAACCAAAAACCAAAAACCAAAAACCAAAAACCAAAAACCAAAAACAAAAAACCATCAACCAAAAACCAAAAACCAAAAACCAAAAACCAAAAACCAAAAACCAAAAACCAAAAACCAAAAACCAAAAACCAAAAACAAAAAACAAAAAACCAAAAACCAAAAACCAAAAACCAAAAACCAAAAACCAAAAACCAAAAACCAAAAACCAAAAACCAAAAACCAAAAACCAAAAACCAAAAACCAAAAACCAAAAACCAAAAACCAAAAACCAAAAACCAAAAACCAAAAACCAAAAACCAACAACCAAAAACCAAAAACCAGAAACCAAAAACCAAAAACATAAAACCAAAAACCAAAAACCCAAAAACCAAAAACCAAAAACCAAAAACCTAAAACTGAAAACCAAAAACCAAAAACCAAAAACCAAAACCCAAAAAACAAAACCCAAAAACCAAAAACCAAAAACCAAAAACCAAAAACCAAAAACCAAAAACCAAAAACCCAAAAACCAAAAACCAAAAACCAAAAACCAAAAACTGAAAACCAAAAACCAAAAACCAAAAACCAAAACCAAAAACCAAAAACATAAAACCAAAAACCAAAAACCCAAAAACCAAAAACCAAAAACCAAAAACTGAAAACCAAAAACCAAAAACCAAAAACCAAAGCCCAAAAACCAAAAACCAAAAACCAAAAACCAAAACCAAAAACCAAAAACCAACAACCAACAACCAAAAACCAAGAACCAAAAACCAAAAACCAAAAACCAAAAACCAAAAACCAAAAACCAAAAACCAAAAAGCAAAAACCAAAAACCAAAAACCAGAAACCAAAAACCAAAAACCAAAAACCAAAAACCAAAAACCAAAAACCAAAAACCAAAAACCAAAAACCAAAAACCAAAAACCAAAAACCAAAACCCAAAAACCAAAAACCAAAAACCAAAAACCAAAAACCAAAAACAAAAAACCAAAAACCAAAAACGAAAACCAAAAACCAAAAACCAAAAACCAACAACCAAAAACCAAAAACCAAAAACCAAAAACCAAAAACCAAAAACCAAAAACCAAAAACCAAAAACCAAAAACCAAAAACCAAAAACCAAAAACCAAAAACCAAAAACCAAAAACCAAAAACCAAAAACCAAAAACCAAAAACCAAAAACCAAACACCAAAAACCAAAAACCAAAAACCAAAAACCAAAAAACCAAAAAACAAAAAAACAAAAACCAAAATCCAAAAACCAAAAACCAAAAACCAAAAACAAAAAACCAAAAACCAAAAACTGAAAGCCAAAAACCAAAAACCAAAAACCAAAAACCAAAAACCAAAAACCAAAAACCAAACACCAAAAACGAAAAACCAGAAACCAAAATCCAAAAACCAAAAACCAAAAACCAAAAACCAAAAACCAAAAACCAAAAACAAAAAACCAAAAACCAAAAACCAAAAACCAAAAACCAAAAACCCAAAAACCAAAAACCAAACACCAAAAACCCAAAAACCAAAAACCAAAAACCATCAACCAAAAACCATCAACCAAAAACCAAAAACCAAAAACCAAAAACCAAAAACCAAAAACCAAAAACCAAAAACCAAAAACAAAAAACAAAAAACCAAAAACCAAAAACCAAAAACCAAAAACCAAAAACCAAAAACCAAAAACCAAAAACCAAAAACCAAAAACCAAAAACCAAAAACCAAAAACCAAAAACCAAAAACCAAAAACCAAAAACCAAAAACCAAAAACCAAAAACCAAAAACCAAAAACCAGAAACCAAAAACCAAAAGCCAAAAACCAAAAACCAAAAACCAAAAACTGAAAACCAAAACCCAAAAACCAAAAACCAACAACCAAAAACCAAAAACCAAAAATCAAAAACCAAAAACCAAAAACCAAAAACCAAACACCAAAAACCAAAAACCAAAAACCAAAATCAAAAAACCAAAAAAAAAACCAAAAACCAAGAACCAAAAACCAAAAACCAAAAACCAAAAACCAAAAACCAATAACCAAAAACTGAAAACCAAAACCCAAAAACCAAAAACCAACAACCAAAAACCAAAAACTGAAAACCAAAAACCAAAAACATAAAACCAACAACCAAAAACCCAAAAACCAAAAACCAAAAACCAAAAACCAAAGACCAAAAACTGAAAACCAAAAACCAAAAAACAAAAACGGAAAACTAAAAACCAAAACCCAAAAACCTAAAACCAAAAACCAAAAACCAAAAACCCAAAAACCAAAAACAAAAAACCAAAAACCAAAAACCAAAAACTGAAAACCAAAAACCAAAAACCAAAAACCAAAAACCAAAAACCAAAAACCAAAAACATAAAACCAAAAACCAAAAACCCAAAAACCAAAAACCAAAAACCAAAAACCAAAAACCAAAAACCAAAAACCAAAAACCAAACACCAAAAACCAAAAACCAAAAACTGAAAACCAAAAACCAAAAACCAAAAACCAAAAACCAAAAACATAAAACCAAAAACCAAAAACCCAAAAACCAAAAACCAAAAACCAAAAACTGAAAACCAAAAACCAAAAACAAAAAACCAAAGCCCAAAAACCAAAAACATGAAACAAAAAACCAAAACCAAAAACCAAAAACCAGCAACCAAAAGCCAAAAACCAAAAACCAAAAACCAAAAACCAAAAACCAAAAACCAAAAACCAAAAACCAAAAACCAAAAACCAAAAACCAAAAACCAAAAACCAAAAACCAAAAACCAAAAACCAAAAACCAAAAACCAAATACCAAAAACCAAAAACCAAAAACCAAAAACCAAAAACCAAAAACCAAAAACCAAAAACCAAAAACCAAAAACCAAAAACCAAAAACCAAAAACCAAAAACCAAAAACCAAAAACCAAAAACCAAAAACCAAAACCAAAAACCAAAAACCAAAAACCAAAAACCAAACACCAAAATCCAAAAACCAAAAACCAAAAACCAAAAACAAAAAACCAAAAACCACAAACCAAAAACTGAAAACCAAAAACCAAAAACCAAAAACCAAAAACCAAAAACCAAAAACCAAATACCAAAAACCAAAAACCAAAAACCAAACACCAAAAACCAAAAACCAAAAACCAAAAACCAAAAACCAAAAACCAAAAACCAAAAACCAAAAACCAAAAACCAAAAACCAAAAACCAAAAACCAAAAACCAAAAACCAAAAACCAAAAACCAAAAACCTAAAACCAAAAACCAAAAACCAAAAACCTAAAACCAAAAACCAAAAACCAAAAACCAAAAACCAAAAACCAAAAACCAAAAACCAAATCCCAAAAACCAAAAACCAAAAAACCAAAAAACAAAAACTTAAAACCAAAAACCAAAAACCAAAAACCAAAAACCAAAAACTGAAAACCAAAAACCAAAAACCAAAAACCAAAAACCAAAAACCAAAAACCAAAAACCAAAAACCAAAAACCAAAAACCAAAAACATAAAACCAAAAACCAAAAACCCAAAAACCAAAAACCAAAAACCAAAAACTGAAAACCAAAAACCAAAAACCAAAAACCAAAGCCCAAAAACCAAAAACCAAAAACATGAAACAAAAAACCAAAACCAAAAACCAAAAACCAACAACCAAAAGCCAAAAACCAAAAACCAAAAACCAAAAACCAAAAACCAAAAACCAAAAACCAAAAACCAAAAACCAAAAACCAAAAACCAAAAACCAAAAACCAAAAACCAAAAACCAAAAACCAAAAACCAAAAACCAAAAACCAAAAACCAAAAACCAAAAACCAAAAACCAAAAACCAAAAACCAAAAACCAAAAACCAAAAACCAAAAACCAAAAACCAAAAACCAAAAACCAAAAACCAAAAACCAAAAACCAAAAACCAAAAACCAAAAACCAAAAACCAAAAACCAAAAACCAAAAACCAAAAACCAAAAACCAAAAACCAAAAACCAAAAACCAAAAACCAAAACCAAAAACCAAAAACCAAAAACCAAACACCAAAAACCAAAAACCAAAAACCAAAAAACCAAAAAACAAAAAAACAAAAACCAAAATCCAAAAACCAAAAACCAAAAACCAAAAACAAAAAACCGAAAACCACAAACCAAAAACTGAAAACCAAAAACCAAAAACCAAAAACCAAAAACCAAAAACCAAAAACCAAATACCAAAAACCAAAAACCAAAAACCAAACACCAAAAACCAAAAACCAAAAACCAAAAACCAAAAACCAAAAACCAAAAACCAAAAACCAAAAACCAAAAACCAAAAACCAAAAACCAAAAACCAAAAACCAAAAACCAAAAACCAAAAACCAAAAACCAAAAACCTAAAACCAAAAACCAAAAACCAAAAACCAAAAACCAAAAACCAAAAACCAAAAACCAAAAACCAAAAACCAAATCCCAAAAACCAAAAACCAAAAAACCAAAAAACAAAAACTTAAAACCAAAAACCAAAAACCAAAAACCAAAACCCAAAAACTGAAAATCAAAAACCAAAAACCAAAAACCAAAAACCAAAAACCAAAAACCAAAAACCAAAAACCAAAAACCGAAAACCAAAAACCAAAAACCAAAAACCATAAACCAAAAACCTAAAACCAAAAACCAAAAACCAAAAACCAAAAACCAAAAACCAAAAACCAAAAACCAAAAACCAAAAACCAAAAACCAAAAACCAAAAACCAAAAACCAAAAACCAAAAACCAAAAACCAAAAACCAAAAACCAAAAACCAAAAACCAAAAACCCAAAACCAAAAACCAAAAACCAAAAACCAAAAACCAAAAACCAAAAACCAAAAATCAAAAACCAAAAACCAAAAACCAAAAACCAAAAACCAAAAACCAAAAACTGAAAACCAAAAACCAAAAACCAAAAACCAAAAAACCAAAAAACAAAAACCAAAATCCAAAAACCAAAAACGAAAAACCAAAAACCAAAAACCAAAAACCAAAAACCAAAAACCAAAAACCAAAAACCAAAAACCAAAAACCAAAAACCAAAAACCAAAAACCAAAAACTGAAAACCAAAAACCAAAAACCAAAAAACCAAAAACCAAAAACCAAAAACCAAAAACCAAAAACCAAAAACCAAAAACCAAAAACCGAAAACCAAAAACCAAAAACCAAAAACCAAAAACCAAAAACCAAAAACCAAAAACCAAAAACCAAAAACCAAAAACCAAAAACCAAAAACCACAAACCAAAAACCAAAAACCAAAAACCAAAAACCAAAAACCAAAAACCAAAAACCAAAAACCAAAAACCAAAAACCAAAAACCAAAAACCAAAAAACAAAAACCAAAAACCAAAAACCAAAATCCAAAAACCAAAAACCAAAAACCAAAAACCAAAAACCAAAATCCAAAAAACAAAAACCAAAAACCAAAAACCAAAAACCAAAAACCAAAAACCAAAAACCAAAAACCAAAAGCCGAAAACCAAAAACCAAAAACCAAAAACCAAAAACCAAAAACCAAAAACCAAAAACCAAAAACCAAAAACCAAAAACCAAAAACCAAAAACCAAAAACCAAAAACCAAAAACCAAAAACCAAAAACCAAAAACCAAAAACCAAAAACCAAAAACCAAAAACCAAAAACAAAAACCCAAAAACCAAAAACCAAAAACCAAAAACCAAAAACGAAAAAACCAAAAACCAAAAACCAAAAACCAAAAACCAAAAACCAAAAACCAAAAACCAAAAACCAAAAACCAAAAACCAAAAACCAAAAACCAAAAACCAAAAACCAAAAACCAAAAACCAAAAACCAAAAACCAAAAACAAAAAACCAAAAACCAAAAACCATAAACCAAAAACCAAAAACCAAAAACCAAAAACCAAAAACTAAAAACCCAAAAACCAAAAACCAAAAACTCAAAACCAAAAACCAAAAAACAAAACCAAAACCAAAAACAAAAAACCAAAAACCAAAAACCAAAAACCTAAACCAAAAACCAAAATCCAAAATCCAAAAACCAAAAACCAAAAACCAAAAACCAAAAACCAAAAACAAAAAACCAAAAACCAAAAACCAAAAACCAAAAACCAATAACCAAAAACCAAAAACCAAAAACCCAAAAACCAAAAACCAAAAACCATCAACCAAAAACCATCAACCAAAAACCAAAAACCAAAAACCAAAAACCAAAAACCAAAAACCAAAAACCAAAAACCAAAAACCAAATCCAAAATCCAAAAACCAAAAACCAAAAACCAAAAACCAAAAACCAAAAACCAAAAACCAAAAACCAAAAACCAGAAACCAAAAACCAAGAGCCAAAAACCAAAAACCAAAAACCAAAAACCAAAAACCAAAAACCAAAAACCAAAAACCAAAAACCAAAAATCAAAAACCAAAAACCAAAAACCAAAAACCAAACACCAAAAACCAAAAACCAAAAACCAAAAACCAAAAACCAAAAAACCAAAAAAAAACCAAAAACCAAAAACCAAAAACCAAAAACCAAAAACCAATAACCAAAAACTGAAAACCAAAACTCAAAAACCAAAAACCAACAACCAAAAACCAAAAACTGAAAACCAAAAACCAAAAACATAAAACCAACAACCAAAAACCCAATAACCAAAAACCAAAAACCAAAAACCAAAGACCAAAAACTGAAAACCAGAAACCAAAAACGGAAAACCAAAAACCAAAACCCAAAAACCTAAAACCAAAAACCAAAAACCAAAAACCCAAAAACCAAAAACAAAAAACCAAAAACCAAAAACTGAAAACCAACAACCAAAAACCAAAAACCAAAAACCAAAAACCAAAAACATAAAACCAAAAACCAAAAACCCAAAAACCAAAAACCAAAAACCAAAAACCAAAAACCAAAAACAAAAAACCAAAAACCAAAAACCAAAAACCAAAAACCCAAAAACCAAAAACCAAAAACCTAAAACCAAAAACCAAAAACTGAAAACCAAAAACCAAAAACCAAAAACCAAAGCCCAAAAACCAAAAACCAAAAACATGAAACAAAAAACCAAAACCAAAAACCAAAAACCAACAACCAAAAGCCAAAAACCAAAAACCAAAAACCAAAAACCAAAAACCAAAAACCAAAAACCAAAAACCAAAAACCAAAAACCAAAAACCAAAAACCAAAAACCAAAAACCAAAAACCAAAAACCAAAAACCAAAAACCAAAAACCAAAAACCAAAAACCAAAAACCAAAAACCAAAAACCAAAAACCAAAAACCAAAAACCAAAAACCAAAAACCAAAAACCAAAAACCAAAAACCAAAAACCAAAAACCAAAAACCAAAAACCAAAAACCAAAAACCAAAAACCAAAAACCAAAAACCAAAAACCAAAAACCAAAAACCAAAAACCAAAAACCAAAAACCAAAACCCAAAAACCAAAAACCAAACACCAAAAACCAAAAACCAAAAACTGAAAACCAAAAACCAAAAACCAAAAACTGAAAACCAAAAACCAAAAACCAAAAACCAAAAACCAAAAACCAAAAACCAAAAACCAAAAACCAAAAACCAAAAACCAAAAACCAAAAACCAAAAACCAAAAACCAAAAACCAAAAACCAAAAACCAAAAACCAAAAACCAAAAACCAAAAACCAAAAACCAAAAACCAAAAACCAAAAACCAAAAACCAAAAACCAAAAACCAAAAACCAAAAACCAAAAACCAAAAACCAAAAACCAAAAACCAAAAACCAAAAACCAAAAACCAAAAACCAAAAACTGAAAACCAAAAACCAAAAACCAAAAACTGAAAACCAAAAACCAAAAACCAAAAACCAAAAACCAAAAACCAAAAACCAAAAACCAAAAACCAAAAACCAAAAACCAAAAACCAAAAACCAAAAACCAAACACCAAAAACCAAAAACCAAAAATCAAAAACCAAAAACAAAAACCAAAAACCAAAAACCAAAAACCAAAAACCAAAAACCAAAAACCAAAAACCAAAAACCAAAAACCAAAAACCAAAAACCAAAAACCAAAAACCAAAAACCAAAAACCAAAAACCAAAAACCAAAAACCAAAAACCAAAAACCTAAAACCAAAAACCAAAAACCAAAAACCAAAAAACCAAAAACCAAAAACCAAAAACCAAAAACCAAAACCCAAAAACCAAAAACCAAAAAACAAAAACTTAAAACCAAAAACCAAAAACCAAAAACCAAAACCCAAAAACTGAAAACCAAAAACCAAAAACCAAAAACCAAAAACCAAAAACCAAAAACCAAAAACCAAAAACCGAAAACCAAAAACCAAAAACCAAAAACCATAAACCAAAAACCTAAAACCAAACACCAAAAACCAAAAACCAAAAACCAAAAACCAAAAACCAAAAACCAAAAACCAAAAACCAAACACCAAAAACCAAAAACCAAAAACCAAAAACCAAAAACCAAAAACCAAAAACCAAAAACCCAAAACCAAAAACCAAAAACCAAAAACCAAAAACCAAAAACCAAAAATCAAAAACCAAAAACCAAAAACCAAAAACCAAAAACCAAAAACCAAAAACCAAAAACCAAAAACTGAAAACCAAAAACCAGAAACCAAAAACCAAGAGCCAAAAACCAAAAACCAAAAACCAAAAACCAAAAACCAAAAACCAAAAACCAAAAACCAAAAACCAAAAATCAAAAACCAAAAACCAAAAACCAAAAACCAAACACCAAAAACCAAAAACCAAAAACCAAAAACCAAAAACCAAAAAACCAAAAAAAAACCAAAAACCAAAAACCAAAAACCAAAAACCAAAAACCAATAACCAAAAACTGAAAACCAAAACTCAAAAACCAAAAACCAACAACCAAAAACCAAAAACTGAAAACCAAAAACCAAAAACATAAAACCAACAACCAAAAACCCAATAACCAAAAACCAAAAACCAAAAACCAAAGACCAAAAACTGAAAACCAGAAACCAAAAACGGAAAACCAAAAACCAAAACCCAAAAACCTAAAACCAAAAACCAAAAACCAAAAACCCAAAAACCAAAAACAAAAAACCAAAAACCAAAAACTGAAAACCAACAACCAAAAACCAAAAACCAAAAACCAAAAACCAAAAACATAAAACCAAAAACCAAAAACCCAAAAACCAAAAACCAAAAACCAAAAACCAAAAACAAAAAACCAAAAACCAAAAACCAAAAACCAAAAACCCAAAAACCAAAAACCAAAAACCTAAAACCAAAAACCAAAAACTGAAAACCAAAAACCAAAAACCAAAAACCAAAAACCAAAAACCAAAAACATAAAACCAAAAACCAAAAACCCAAAAACCAAAAACCAAAAACTGAAAACCAAAAACCAAAAACCAAAAACCAAAGCCCAAAAACCAAAAACCAAAAACATGAAACAAAAAACCAAAACCAAAAACCAAAAACCAACAACCAAAAGCCAAAAACCAAAAACCAAAAACCAAAAACCAAAAACCAAAAACCAAAAACCAAAAACCAAAAACCAAAAACCAAAAACCAAAAACCAAAAACCAAAAACCAAAAACCAAAAACCAAAAACCAAAAACCAAAAACCAAAAACCAAAAACCAAAAACCAAAAACCAAAAACCAAAAACCAAAAACCAAAAACCAAAAACCAAAAACCAAAAACCAAAAACCAAAAACCAAAAACCAAAAACCAAAAACCAAAAACCAAAAACCAAAAACCAAAAACCAAAAACCAAAAACCAAAAACCAAAAACCAAAAACCAAAAACCAAAAACCAAAAACCAAAAACCAAAAACCAAAAACCAAAAACCAAAAACCAAAAACCAAAAACCAAAAACCAAAAACCAAAAACCAAAAACCAAAAACCAAAAACCAAAACCCAAAAACCAAAAACCAAACACCAAAAACCAAAAACCAAAAACCAAAATACCAAAAAACAAAAAAACAAAAACCAAAACCAAAAACCAAAAACCAACAACCAAAAGCCAAAAACCAAAAACCAAAAACCAAAAACCAAAAACCAAAAACCAAAAACCAAAAACCAAAAACCAAAAACCAAAAACCAAAAACCAAAAACCAAAAACCAAAAACCAAAAACCAAAAACCAAAAACCAAAAACCAAAAACCAAAAACCAAAAACTGAAAACCAAAAACCAAAAACCAAAAACTGAAAACCAAAAACCAAAAACCAAAAACCAAAAACCAAAAACCAAAAACCAAAAACCAAAAACCAAAAACCAAAAACCAAAAACCAAAAACCAAAAACCAAAAACCAAAAACCAAAAACCAAAAACCAAAAACCAAAAACCAAAAACCAAAAACCAAAAACCAAAAACCAAAAACCAAAAACCAAAAACCAAAAACCAAAAACCAAAAACCAAAAACCAAAAACCAAAAACCAAAAACCAAAAACCAAAAACCAAAAACCAAAAACCAAAAACCAAAAACCAAAAACCAAAAACCAAAAACCAAAAACCAAAAACCAAAAACCAAAAACCAAAAACCAAAAACCAAAAACCAAAAACCAAAAACCAAAAACCAAAAACCAAAAACTGAAAACCAAAAACCAGAAACCAAAAACCAAGAGCCAAAAACCAAAAACCAAAAACCAAAAACCAAAAACCAAAAACCAAAAACCAAAAACCAAAAACCAAAAATCAAAAACCAAAAACCAAAAACCAAAAACCAAACACCAAAAACCAAAAACCAAAAACCAAAAACCAAAAACCAAAAAACCAAAAAAAAACCAAAAACCAAAAACCAAAAACCAAAAACCAAAAACCAATAACCAAAAACTGAAAACCAAAACTCAAAAACCAAAAACCAACAACCAAAAACCAAAAACTGAAAACCAAAAACCAAAAACATAAAACCAACAACCAAAAACCCAATAACCAAAAACCAAAAACCAAAAACCAAAGACCAAAAACTGAAAACCAGAAACCAAAAACGGAAAACCAAAAACCAAAACCCAAAAACCTAAAACCAAAAACCAAAAACCAAAAACCCAAAAACCAAAAACAAAAAACCAAAAACCAAAAACTGAAAACCAACAACCAAAAACCAAAAACCAAAAACCAAAAACCAAAAACATAAAACCAAAAACCAAAAACCCAAAAACCAAAAACCAAAAACCAAAAACCAAAAACAAAAAACCAAAAACCAAAAACCAAAAACCAAAAACCCAAAAACCAAAAACCAAAAACCTAAAACCAAAAACCAAAAACTGAAAACCAAAAACCAAAAACCAAAAACCAAAAACCAAAAACCAAAAACATAAAACCAAAAACCAAAAACCCAAAAACCAAAAACCAAAAACTGAAAACCAAAAACCAAAAACCAAAAACCAAAGCCCAAAAACCAAAAACCAAAAACATGAAACAAAAAACCAAAACCAAAAACCAAAAACCAACAACCAAAAGTCAAAAACCAAAAACCAAAAACCAAAAACCAAAAACCAAAAACCAAAAACCAAAAACCAAAAACCAAAAACCAAAAACCAAAAACCAAAAACCAAAAACCAAAAACCAAAAACCAAAAACCAAAAACCAAAAACCAAAAACCAAAAACCAAAAACCAAAAACCAAAAACCAAAAACCAAAAACCAAAAACCAAAAACCAAAAACCAAAAACCAAAAACCAAAAACCAAAAACCAAAAACCAAAAACCAAAAACCAAAAACCAAAAACCAAAAACCAAAAACCAAAAACCAAAAACCAAAAACCAAAAACCAAAAACCAAAAACCAAAAACCAAAAACCAAAAACCAAAAACCAAAAACCAAAAACCAAAAACCAAAAACCAAAAACCAAAAACCAAAAACCAAAAACCAAAAACCAAAACCCAAAAACCAAAAACCAAACACCAAAAACCAAAAACCAAAAACCAAAATACCAAAAAACAAAAAAACAAAAACCAAAACCAAAAACCAAAAACCAACAACCAAAAGCCAAAAACCAAAAACCAAAAACCAAAAACCAAAAACCAAAAACCAAAAACCAAAAACCAAAAACCAAAAACCAAAAACCAAAAACCAAAAACCAAAAACCAAAAACCAAAAACCAAAAACCAAAAACCAAAAACCAAAAACCAAAAACCAAAAACCAAAAACCAAAAACTGAAAACCAAAAACCAAAAACCAAAAACTGAAAACCAAAAACCAAAAACCAAAAACCAAAAACCAAAAACCAAAAACCAAAAACCAAAAACCAAAAACCAAAAACCAAAAACCAAAAACCAAAAACCAAAAACCAAAAACCAAAAACCAAAAACCAAAAACCAAAAACCAAAAACCAAAAACCAAAAACCAAAAACCAAAAACCAAAAACCAAAAACCAAAAACCAAAAACCAAAAACCAAAAACCAAAAACCAAAAACCAAAAACCAAAAACCAAAAACCAAAAACCAAAAACCAAAAACCAAAAACCAAAAACCAAAAACCAAAAACCAAAAACCAAAAACCAAAAACCAAAAACCAAAAACCAAAAACCAAAAACCAAAAACCAAAAACCAAAAACCAAAAACCAAAAACCAAAACCAAAAACCAAAAACCAAAAACCAAAAACCAAACACCAAAAACCAAAAACCAAAAACCAAAAAACCAAAAAACAAAAAAACAAAAACCAAAATCCAAAAACCAAAAACCAAAAACCAAAAACCAAAAACAAAAAACCAAAAACCAAAAACCAAAAACCAAAAACCAAAAACCAAAAACCAAAAACCAAAAACCAAACACCAAAAACCAAAAACCAAAAATCAAAAACCAAAAACAAAAACCAAAAACCAAAAACCAAAAACCAAAAACCAAAAACCAAAAACCAAAAACCAAAAACCAAAAACCAAAAACCAAAAACCAAAAACCAAAAACCAAAAACCAAAAACCAAAAACCTAAAACCAAAAACCAAAAACCAAAAACCAAAAACCAAAAACCAAAAACCAAAAACCAAAAACCAAAACCCAAAAACCAAAAACCAAAAAACAAAAACTTAAAACCAAAAACCAAAAACCAAAAACCAAAACCCAAAAACTGAAAACCAAAAACCAAAAACCAAAAACCAAAAACCAAAAACCAAAAACCAAAAACCAAAAACCAAAAACCGAAAACCAAAAACCAAAAACCAAAAACCATAAACCAAAAACCTAAAACCAAACACCAAAAACCAAAAACCAAAAACCAAAAACCAAAAACCAAAAACCAAAAACCAAAAACCAAAAACCAAAAACCAAAAACCAAAAACCAAAAACCAAAAACCAAAAACCAAAAACCAAAAACCCAAAACCAAAAACCAAAAACCAAAAACCAAAAACCAAAAACCAAAAATCAAAAACCAAAAAACCAAAAACCAAAAACCAAAAACCAAAAACCAAAAACCAAAAACCAAAAACTGAAAACCAAAAACCAAAAACCAAAAACCAAAAAACCAAAAAACAAAAACCAAAATCCAAAAACCAAAAACGAAAAACCAAAAACCAAAAACCAAAAACCAAAAACCAAAAACCAAAAACCAAAAACCAAAAACCAAAAACCAAAAACCAAAAACCAAAAACTGAAAACCAAAAACCAAAAACCAAAAACCAAAAAACCAAAAACCAAAAACCAAAACCAAAAAACCAAAAACCAAAAACCAAAAACCAAAAACCAAAAACCAAACACCAAAAACCAAAAACCGAAAACCAAAAACCAAAAACCAAAAACCAAAAACCAAAAACCAAAAACCAAAAACCAAAAACCAAAAACCAAAAACCAAAAACCACAAACCAAAAACCAAAAACCAAAAACCAAAAACCAAAAACCAAAAACCAAAAACCAAAAACCAAAAACCAAAAACCAAAATCCAAAAACCAAAAACCAAAAACCAAAAACCAAAAACCAAAAACCAAAATCCAAAAAACAAAAACCAAAAACCAAAAACCAAAAACCAAAAACCAAAAACCAAAAACCAAAAACCAAAAACCAAAAACCAAAAACCAAAAACCAAAAACCAAAAACCAAAAGCCAAAAAACAAAAAACAAAAACCAAAAACCAAAAACCAAAAACCAAAAACCAAAAACCAAAAACCAAAAACCAAAAACCAAAAACCGAAAACCAAAAACCAAAAACCAAAACCAAAAACCAAAAACCAAAAACCAAAAACAAAAACCCAAAAACCAAAAACCAAAAACCAAAAACGAAAAAACCAAAAAACAAAAACCAAACACCAAAAACCAAAAACCAAAAACCAAAAACCAAAAACCAAAAACCAAAAACCAAAAACCAAAATCCAAAAAACAAAAACCAAAAACCAAAAACCAAAAACCAAAAACCAAAAACCAAAAACCAAAAACCAAAAACCAAAAACCAAAAACCAAAAACCAAAAACCAAAAACCAAAAACCAAAAACCGAAAGCCAAAAAACAAAAAACAAAAACCAAAAACCAAAACCAAAAACCAAAAACCAAAAACCAAAAACCAAAACCAAAAACCAAAAACCAAAAACCAAAACCCAAAAACTGAAAACCAAAAACCAAAAACCAAAAACCAAAAACCAAAAACCAAAAACCAAAAACCAAAAACCAAAAACCAAAAACCAAAAACCAAAAACCAAAAACCAAAAACCAAAAACCAAAAACCAAAAACAAAAACCCAAAAACCAAAAACCAAAAACCAAAAACGAAAAAACCAAAAAACAAAAAACCAAAAACCAAAAACCAAAAACCAAAAACCAGAAACCAAAAACCAAAAACCAAAAACCAAAAACCAAAAACCAAAAACCAAAAACCAAAAACCAAAAACCAAAAACCAAAAACCAAAAACCAAAAACCAAAAACCAAAAACCAAAAACCAAAAACCAAAAACCAAAAACCAAAAACCAAAAACCAAAAACCAAAAACCAAAAACCAAAACCAAAAACCAAAAACCAAAAACCAAAAACCAAACACCCAAAAACCAAAAACCAAAAACAAAAAAACCAAAAAACAAAAAAACAAAAACCAAAATCCAAAAACCAAAAACCAAAAACCAAAAACCAAAAACAAAAAACCAAAAACCAAAAACCAAAAACTGAAAACCAAAAACCAAAAACCAAAAACCAAAAACCAAACACCAAAAACCAAAAACCAAAAACCAAAAACCAAAAACCAAAAACCAAAAACCAAAAACCAAAAACCAAAAACCAAAAACCTAAAACCAAAAACCAAAAACCAAAAACCAAAAACCAAAAACCAAAAACCAAAAACCAAAAACCAAAACCCAAAAACCAAAAACCAAAAAACCAAAAAACAAAAACTTAAAACCAAAAACCAAAAACCAAAAACCAAAACCCAAAAACTGAAAACCAAAAACCAAAAACCAAAAACCAAAAACCAAAAACCAAAAACCAAAAACCTAAAACCGAAAACCAAAAACCAAAAACCAAAAACCATAAACCAAAAACCTAAAACCAAAAACCAAAAACCAAAAACCAAAAACCAAAAACCAAAAACCAAAAACCAAAAACCAAAAACCAAAAACCAAAAACCAAAAACCAAAAACCAAAAACCAAAAACCCAAAACCAAAAACCAAAAACCAAAAACCAAAAACCAAAAACCAAAAATCAAAAACCAAAAACCAAAAACCAAAAACCAAAAACCAAAAACCAAAAACTGAAAACCAAAAACCAAAAACCAAAAACCAAAAAACCAAAAAACAAAAACCAAAATCCAAAAACCAAAAACGAAAAACCAAAAACCAAAAACCAAAAACCAAAAACCAAAAACCAAAAACCAAAAACCAAAAACCAAAAACCAAAAACCAAAAACCAAAAACTGAAAACCAACAACCAAAAACCAAAAACCAAAAAACCAAAAACCAAAAACCAAAAACCAAAAACCAAAAACCAAAAACCAAAAACCAAAAACCAAAAACCAAAAACCGAAAACCAAAAACCAAAAACCAAAAACCAAAAACCAAAAACCAAAAACCAAAAACCAAAAACCGCAAACCAAAAACCAAAAACCAAAAACCAAAAACCAAAAACCAAAAACCAAAAACCAAAAACCAAAAACCAAAAACCAAAAACCAAAAACCAAAAAACAAAAACCAAAAACCAAAAACCAAAATCCAAAAACCAAAAACCAAAAACCTAAAACCAAAAACCAAAATCCAAAAAACAAAAACCAATAACCAAAAACCAAAAACCAAAAACCAAAAACCAAAAACCAAAAACCAAAAACCAAAAACCAAAAACCAAAAACCAAAAACCAAAAACCAAAAACCAAAAACCAAAAACCAAAAACCAAAAACCAAAAACCAAAAACCAAAAGCCAAAAAACAAAAAACAAAAACCAAAAACCAAAAACCAAAAACCAAAAACCAAAAACCAAAAACCAAAAACCAAAAACCAAAAACCAAAAACCAAAAACCAAAAACCAAAACCAAAAACCAAAAACCAAAAACCAAAAACCAAAAACAAAAACCCAAAAACCAAAAACCAAAAACCAAAAACCAAAAACCAAAAACCAAAAACCAAAAACCAAAAACCAAAAACCAAAATCCAAAAAACAAAAACCAAAAACCAAAAACCAAAAACCAAAAACCAAAAACCAAAAACCAAAAACCAAAAACCAAAAACCAAAAACCAAAAGCCAAAAACAAAAAACAAAAACCAAAAACCAAAACCAAAAACCAAAAACCAAAAACCAAAAACCAAAACCAAAAACCAAAAACCAAAAACCAAAAACCAAAACCCAAAAACTGGAAACCAAAAACCAAAAACCAAAAACCAAAAACCAAAAACCAAAAACCAAAAACCAGAAACCAAAAACCAAAAACCAAAAACCAAAAACCAAAAACCAAAAACCAAAAACCAAAAACCAAAAACCAAAAACCAAAAACCAAAAACCAAAAACCAAAAACCAAAAACCAAAAACCAAAAACCAAAAACGAAAAACAGAAAACCAAAAACCAAAAACCAAAAACCAAAAACCAGAAACATAAAACAAAAAACCAAAACCAAAAACCAAAAACCAAAAACCAAAAACCAAAAACTAAAAACCAAAAACCAAAAACCAAAAACCAAAAACCAAAAACCAAAAACCAAAAACCAAAAACCAAAAACCAAAAACCAAAAACCAAAAACCAAAACCAAAAACCAAAAACCAAAAACCAAAAACCAAAAACCAAAAACCAAAAACCAAAAAACAAAAACCAAAAACCTAAAACCAAAAACCAAAAACCAAAAACCAAAAACCAAAAACCAAAAACCAAAAACCAAAAACCAAAAACCAAAAACCAAAAACCAAAAACCAAAAACCAAAAACCAAAAACCAAAAACCAAAAACCAAAAACCAAAAACCAAAAACCAAAAACCAAAAACCAAAAACCAAAAACCAAAAACCAAAAACCAAAAACCAAAAACCAAAAACCAAAAACCAAAAACCAAAAACCAAAAACCAAAAACCAAAAACCAAAAACCAAAAACCAAAAACCAAAAACCAAAAACCAAAAACCAAAAACCAAAAACCAAAAACCAAAATCCAAAAACCAAAAACCAAAAACCAAAAACCAAAAACCAAAAACCAAAAACCAAAAACCAAAAACCAAAAACCAAAAACCAAAAACCAAAAACCAAAAACCAAAAACCAAAAACCAAAAACCGAAAACCAAAAACCAAAAACCAAAAACCAAAAACCAAAAACCACAAAAACCAAAAACCACAAAAACCAAAAACCAAAAACCAAAAACCAAAACCAAAATTCAAAAACCAAAAACCAAAACCAAAAACCAAAAACCAAAAGTTTTTGGTTTTCAGTTTTTGGTTTTTGGTGTTTGGTTTTTGGTGGTTGGTTTTTGGTTTTTGGTTTTCGGTTTTTGGTTTTTGGTTTTTGATTTTTGGTTTTTGGTTTTTGGTTTTTGGTTTTTGGTTTTTGGTTTTTGGTTTTTGGTTTTTGGTTTTCAGTTTTTGGTTTTTGGTTTTTGGTTTTTGGTTTTTGGTTTTTGGTTTTTGGGTTTTTGGTTTTTGGTTTTATGTTTTTGGCTTTTGGTTTTCAGTTTTTGATTTTTGGTTTTTGGTTTTTGGTTTTCGGTTTTTGGTTTTTGGTTTTTGATTTTTGATTTTTGGTTTTTGGTTTTTGGTTTTCAGTTTTTGGTTTTTGGTTTTTGGTTTTTGGTTTTTGGTTTTTGGTTTTTGGTTTTTGGTTTTTGGTTTTTGGTATTTTGGTTTTTGGTTTTTGGTTTTTGGGTTTTTGGTTTCTGGTTTTTGGTTTTTGGTTTTTGGTTTTTGGTTTTTGGTTTTTGGTTTTTGGTTTTTGGTTTTTGGTTTTTGGTTTTTGGTTTTTGGTTTTTGGTTTTTGGTTTTTGGTTTTTGGTTTTTGGTTTTTGGTTTTTGGTTTTTTGGTTTTTGGTCTTTGGTTCTTGGTTTTTGGTTTTTGGTTTTCAGTTTTTGGTTTTTGGTTTTTGGTTTTTGGATTTGGTTTTTGGTTTTTGATGTTCAGTTTTTGGTTTTTGGTTTTATGTTTTTTGTTTTTGGTTTTCAGTTTTTTTTTTTTGGTTTTCAGTTTTTGGTTTTTGGTTTTTGGTTTTTGGTTTTTGGTTTTTGGTTTTTGGTTTTTGGTTTTTGGTTTTTGGTTTTTGGTTTTTGGTTTTTGGTTTTTGGTTTTTGGTTTTTGGTTTTTGGTTTTTGGGTTTTGGGCTTTGGTTTTTGGTTTTTGGTTTTTGGTTTTTGGTTTTTGGTTTTTGGTTTTTGGTTTTTGGTTTTTGGTGTTCGGTTTTTGGTTTTTGGTTTTTGATTTTTGGTTTTTGGTTTTTGGTTTTCAGTTTTTGGTTTTTGGTTTTTGGTTTTTGGGTTTTGGTTTTTGGTTTTTGGTTTTTGGTTTTTGGTTTTTGGTTTTTGGTTTTTGGTTTTTGGTTTTTGGTATTTTGGTTTTTGGTTTTTGGTTTTTGGGTTTTTGGTTTTTGGTTTTTGGTTTTTGGTTTTTGGTTTTTGGTTTTTGGTTTTTGGTTTTTGTTTTTTGGTTTTCAGTTTTTGGTTTTTGGTTTTTGGTTTTTGGTTTTTGGTTTTTGGTTTTTGGTTTTTGGTTTTTGGTTTTTGGTTTTTGGTTTTTGGGTTTTTGGTTTTTGGTTTTATGTTTTTGGTTTTTGGTTTTCAGTTTTTGATTTTTGGTTTTTGGTTTTTGGTTTTTGGTTTTTGGTTTTTGGTTTTTGGTTTTCAGTTTGTGGTTTTTGGTTTTTGGTTTTTGGTTTTTGGTTTTTGGGTTTTGGTTTTTGGTTTTTGGTTTTTGGTTTTTGGTTTTTGGTTTTTGGTTTTTGGTTTTTGGTTTTCGGTTTTTGGTTTTTGGTTTTTGGTTTTTGGTTTTCAGTTTTTGGTTTTTGGTTTTGGTTTTTGGTTTTTGGTTTTTGGTTTTTGGTTTTTGGGTTTTTGGTTTTTGGTTTTTGGTTTTTGGTTTTTGGTTTTTGGTTTTTGGTATTTTGGTTTTTGGTTTTTGGTTTTTGGTTTTTGGGTTTTTGGTTTTTGGTTTTTGTTTTTGGTTTTTGGTTTTTGGTTTTCAGTTTGTGGTTTTTGGTTTTTGGTTTTTGGTTTTTGGTTTTTGGGTTTTGGGTTTTGGTTTTTGGTTTTTGGTTTTTGGTTTTTGGTTTTTGGTTTTTGGTTTTTGGTTTTCGGTTTTTGGTTTTTGGTTTTTGGTTTTTGGTTTTTGGTTTTTGGTTTTTGGTTTTTGGTTTTTGGTTTTTGGTTTTCAGTTTTTGGTTTTTGGTTTTTGGTTTTTGGTTTTTGGTTTTATGTTTTTTGTTTTTGGTTTTCAGTATTTGTTTTTGGTTTTCAGTTTTTGGTTTTTGGTTTTTGGTTTTTGGTTTTTGGTTTTTGGTTTTTGGTTTTTGGTTTTTGGTTTTTGGTTTTTGGTTTTTGGTTTTTGGTTTTTGGTTTTTGGTTTTTGATTTTTGGTTTTTGGTTTTTGGTTTTTGGTATTTTGGTTTTTGGTTTTTGGTTTTTGGTTTTTGGTTTTTGGGTTTTTGGTTTCATGTTTTTGGTTTTTGGTTTTCAGTTTTTGATTTTTGGTTTTTGGTTTTTGGTTTTTGGTTTTTGGTTTTCTGTTTTTGTTTTTTGGATTTTGGTTTTTGGTTTTTGGTTTTTGGTTTTTGGTTTTTGGTTTTTGGTTTTTGGTTTTTGTTTTTGGTTTTCAGTTTGTGGTTTTTGGTTTTTGGTTTTTGGTATTTTGGTTTTTGGTTTTTGGTTTTTGGGTTTTTGGTTTTTGGTTTTATGTTTTTGGTTTTTGGTTTTCAGTTTTTGATTTTTGGTTTTTGGTTTTTGGTTTTTGGTTTTTGGTTTTTGGTTTTTGGTTTTTGGTTTTTGGTTTTTGGTTTTTGGTTTTTGGTTTTTGGTTTTTGGTTTTTGGATTTTGGTTTTTGGTTTTTGGTTTTTGGTTTTTGGTTTTTGGTTTTTGGTTTTTGGTTTTGGTTTTTGGTTTTTGGTTTTTGGTTTTTGGTTTTTGGTTTGTGGTTTTTGGTTTTTGGCTTTTGGTTTTTGGTTTTTGGTTTTTGGTTTTTGGTTTTTGGTTTTTGGTTTTTGGTTTTTTGATTTTGGTTTTTTGGTTTTTGGTCTTTGGTTCTTGGTTTTTGGTTTTTGGTTTTTGGTTTTTGGTTTTTGGTTTTTGGTTTTTGGTTTTTGGTTTTGGGTTTTTGGTTTTTGATTTTTGGTTTTTGGTTTTTGGTTTTTGGTTTTTGGTTTGTGGTTTTTGGTTTTTGGTTTTTGGTTTTTGGTTTTTGGTTTTTGGTTTTTGGTTTTTGGTTTTTGGTTTTTGGTTTTTGGTTTTTGGTTTTTGGTTTTTTGGTTTTTGGTCTTTGGTTCTCGGTTTTTGGTTTTTGGTTTTCAGTTTTTGGTTTTTGGTTTTTTGGTTTTTGGTTTTTGGTTTTTGGTTTTTGGTTTTTGGTTTTCAGTTTTTGGTTTTTGGTTTTTGGTTTTTGGTTTTTGATTTTTGATTTTTGGTTTTTGGTTTTTGGTTTTTGGTTTTTGGTTTTTGGTTTTTGGTATTTTGGTTTTTGGTTTTTGGTTTTTGGGTTTTTGGTTTCTGGTTTTTGGTTTTTGGTTTTTGGTTTTTGGTTTTTGGTTTTTGGTTTTTGGTTTTTGGTTTTTGGTTTTTGGTTTTTGGTTTTTGGTTTTTTGGTTTTTGGTCTTTGGTTCTCGGTTTTTGGTTTTTGGTTTTCAGTTTTTGGTTTTTGGTTTTTTGGTTTTTGGTTTTTGGTTTTTGGTCTTTGGTTCTCGGTTTTTGGTTTTTGGTTTTCACTTTTTGGTTTTTGGTTTTTTGGTTTTTGGTTTTTGGTTTTTGGTTTTTGGTTTTTGGTTTTCAGTTTTTGGTTTTTGGTTTTTGGTTTTTGGTTTTTGATTTTTGATTTTTGGTTTTTGGTTTTTGGTTTTTGGTTTTTGGTTTTTGGTTTTTGGTATTTTGGTTTTTGGTTTTTGGTTTTTGGGTTTTTGGTTTCTGGTTTTTGGTTTTTGGTTTTTGGTTTTTGGTTTTTGGTTTTTGGTTTTTGGTTTTTGGTTTTTGGTTTTTGGTTTTTGGTTTTTGGTTTTTGGTTTTTGGTTTTTGGTTTTTGGTTTTTGGTTTTTGGTTTTTGGTTTTTGGTTTTTTGGTTTTTGGTCTTTGGTTCTTGGTTTTTGGTTTTTGGTTTTCAGTTTTTGGTTTTTGGTTTTTGGTTTTTGAATTTGGTTTTTGGTTTTTGATTTTCAGTTTTTGGTTTTTGGTTTTTGGTTTTTGGTTTTATGTTTTTTGTTTTTGGTTTTCAGTTTTTTGTTTTTGGTTTTCAGTTTTTGGTTTTTGGTTTTTGGTTTTTGGTTTTTGGTTTTTGGTTTTTGGTTTTTGGTTTTTGGTTTTTGGTTTTTGGTTTTTGGTTTTTGGTTTTTGGTTTTTGGTTTTTGGGTTTTGGGCTTTGGTTTTTGGTTTTTGGTTTTTGGTTTTTGGTTTTTGGTTTTTGGTTTTTGGTTTTCGGTTTTTGGTTTTTGGTTTTTGATTTTTGGTTTTTGGTTTTTGGTTTTCAGTTTTTGGTTTTTGGTTTTTGGTTTTTGGGTTTTGGTTTTTGGTTTTTGGTTTTTGGTTTTTGGTTTTTGGTTTTTGGTTTTTGGTTTTTGGTTTTTGGTTTTTGGTTTTTGGTTTTTTGGTTTTTGGTTTTTGGTTTTTTGTGGTTTGGTTTTTGGTTTTTGGTTTTTGGTTTTTGGTTTTTGGTTTTTGGTTTTTGGTTTTTGGTTTTTGGTTTTTGGTTTTTGGTTTTCAGTTTTTGGTTTTTGGTTTTTGGTTTTTGGTTTTTGGTTTTTGGTTTTTGGTTTTTGGTTTTTGGTTTTTGGTTTTTGGGTTTTTGGTTTTTGGTTTTATGTTTTTGGTTTTTGGTTTTCAGTTTTTGATTTTTGGTTTTTGGTTTTTGGTTTTTGGTTTTTGGTTTTTGGTTTTTGGTTTTCAGTTTGTGGTTTTTGGTTTTTGGTTTTTGGTTTTTGGTTTTTGGTTTTTGGGTTTTGGTTTTTGGTTTTTGGTTTTTGGTTTTTGGTTTTTGGTTTTTGGTTTTTGGTTTTTGGTTTTCGGTTTTTGGTTTTTGGTTTTTGGTTTTTGGTTTTCAGTTTTTGGTTTTTGGTTTTGGTTTTTGGTTTTTGGTTTTTGGTTTTTGGGTTTTTGGTTTTTGGTTTTTGGTTTTTGGTTTTTGGTTTTTGGTATTTTGGTTTTTGGTTTTTGGTTTTTGGTTTTTGGTTTTTGGTTTTTGGTTTTTGGTTTTTGGTTTTCAGTTTTTGGTTTTTGGTTTTTGGTTTTTGGTTTTTGGTTTTTGGTTTTTGGTTTTTGGGTTTTGGGTTTTGGTTTTTGGTTTTTGGTTTTTGGTTTTTGGTTTTTGGTTTTTGGTTTTTGGTTTTTGGTTTTTGGTTTTTGGTTTTTGGTTTTTGGTTTTTGGTTTTTGGTTTTTGGTTTTTGGTTTTTGATTTTTGGTTTTTGGTTTTTGGTTTTTGGTATTTTGGTTTTTGGTTTTTGGTTTTTGGTTTTTGGTTTTTGGTTTTTGGGTTTTTGGTTTCATGTTTTTGGTTTTTGGTTTTCAGTTTTTGATTTTTGGTTTTTGGTTTTTGGTTTTTGGTTTTTGGTTTTCTGTTTTTGTTTTTTGGATTTTGGTTTTTGGTTTTTGGTTTTTGGTTTTTGGTTTTTGGTTTTTGGTTTTTGGTTTTTGGTTTTTGTTTTTGGTTTTCAGTTTGTGGTTTTTGGTTTTTGGTTTTTGGTATTTTGGTTTTTGGTTTTTGGTTTTTGGGTTTTTGGTTTTTGGTTTTATGTTTTTGGTTTTTGGTTTTCAGTTTTTGATTTTTGGTTTTTGGTTTTTGGTTTTTGGTTTTTGGTTTTTGGTTTTTGGTTTTTGGTTTTTGGTTTTTGGATTTTGGTTTTTGGTTTTTGGTTTTTGGTTTTTGGTTTTTGGTTTTTGGTTTTGGTTTTTGGTTTTTGGTTTTTGGTTTTTGGTTTTTGGTTTGTGGTTTTTGGTTTTTGGCTTTTGGTTTTTGGTTTTTGGTTTTTGGTTTTTGGTTTTTGGTTTTTGGTTTTTGGTTTTTGGTTTTTTGATTTTGGTTTTTTGGTTTTTGGTCTTTGGTTCTTGGTTTTTGGTTTTTGGTTTTTGGTTTTTGGTTTTTGGTTTTTGGTTTTGGGTTTTTGGTTTTTGATTTTTGGTTTTTGGTTTTTGGTTTTTGGTTTTTGGTTTGTGGTTTTTGGTTTTTGGTTTTTGGTTTTTGGTTTTTGGTTTTTGGTTTTTGGTTTTTGGTTTTTGGTTTTTGGTTTTTGGTTTTTGGTTTTTGGTTTTTTGGTTTTTGGTCTTTGGTTCTCGGTTTTTGGTTTTTGGTTTTCAGTTTTTGGTTTTTGGTTTTTTGGTTTTTGGTTTTTGGTTTTTGGTTTTTGGTTTTCAGTTTTTGGTTTTTGGTTTTTGGTTTTTGGTTTTATGTTTTTTGTTTTTGGTTTTCAGTTTTTTGTTTTTGGTTTTCAGTTTTTGGTTTTTGGTTTTTGGTTTTTGGTTTTTGGTTTTTGGATTTTGGTTTTTGGTTTTTGGTTTTTGGTTTTTGGTTTTTGGTTTTTGGTTTTGGTTTTTGGTTTTTGGTTTTTGGTTTTTGGTTTTTGGATTGTGGTTTTTGGTTTTTGGCTTTTGGTTTTTGGTTTTTGGTTTTTGGTTTTTGGTTTTTGGTTTTTGGTTTTTGGTTTTTTGATTTTGGTTTTTTGGTTTTTGGTCTTTGGTTCTTGGTTTTTGGTTTTTGAATTTGGTTTTTGGTTTTTGATTTTCAGTTTTTGGTTTTTGGTTTTTGGTTTTTGGTTTTATGTTTTTTGTTTTTGGTTTTCAGTTTTTTGTTTTTGGTTTTCAGTTTTTGGTTTTTGGTTTTTGGTTTTTGGTTTTCGGTTTTTGGTTTTTGGTTTTTGATTTTTGGTTTTTGGTTTTTGGTTTTCAGTTTTTGGTTTTTGGTTTTTGGTTTTTGGGTTTTGGTTTTTGGTTTTTGGTTTTTGGTTTTTGGTTTTTGGTTTTTGGTTTTTGGTTTTTGGTTTTTGGTTTTTGGTTTTTTGGTTTTTGGTTTTTGGTTTTTGGTTTTTGGTTTTTGGTTTTTGGTTTTTGGTTTTTGGTTTTTGGTTTTTGGTTTTTGGTTTTTGGTTTTTGGTTTTTGGTTTTTGGTTTTCAGTTTTTGGTTTTTGGTTTTTGGCTTTTGGTTTTTGGTTTTTGGTTTTTGGTTTTTGGTTTTTGATTTTGGGTTTTTGGTTTTTGGTTTTATGTTTTTGGTTTTTGGTTTTCAGTTTTTGATTTTTGGTTTTTGGTTTTTGGTTTTTGGTTTTTGGTTTTTGGTTTTTGGTTTTTGGTTTTTGGTTTTTGGTTTTTGGTTTTTGGTTTTTGGTTTTTGGTTTTTGGTTTTTGGTTTTTGGTTTTCAGTTTTTGGTTTTTGGTTTTTGGCTTTTGGTTTTTGGTTTTTGGTTTTTGGTTTTTGGTTTTTGATTTTGGGTTTTTGGTTTTTGGTTTTATGTTTTTGGTTTTTGGTTTTCAGTTTTTGATTTTTGGTTTTTGGTTTTTGGTTTTTGGTTTTTGGTTTTTGGTTTTCAGTTTGTGGTTTTTGGTTTTTGGTTTTTGGTTTTTGGTTTTTGGTTTTTGGGTTTTGGTTTTTGGTTTTTGGTTTTTGGTTTTTGGTTTTTGGTTTTTGGTTTTTGGTTTTTGGTTTTCGGTTTTTGGTTTTTGGTTTTTGGTTTTTGGTTTTCAGTTTTTGGTTTTTGGTTTTGGTTTTTGGTTTTTGGTTTTTGGTTTTTGGGTTTTTGGTTTTTGGTTTTTGGTTTTTGGTTTTTGGTATTTTGGTTTTTGGTTTTTGGTTTTTGGTTTTTGGGTTTTTGGTTTTTGGTTTTTGTTTTTGGTTTTTGGTTTTTGGTTTTCAGTTTGTGGTTTTTGGTTTTTGGTTTTTGGTTTTTGGTTTTTGGGTTTTGGGTTTTGGTTTTTGGTTTTTGGTTTTTGGTTTTTGGTTTTTGGTTTTCGGTTTTTGGTTTTTGGTTTTTGGTTTTTGGTTTTTGGTTTTCAGTTTTTGGTTTTTGGTTTTTGGCTTTTGGTTTTTGGTTTTTGGTTTTTGGTTTTTGGTTTTTGGTTTTTGGTTTTTTGGTTTTTGGTTTTTGGTTTTTGGTTTTTGGTTTTTGGTTTTTGGTTTTTGGTTTTCGGTTTTTGGTTTTTGGTTTTTGATTTTTGGTTTTTGGTTTTTGGTTTTCAGTTTTTGGTTTTTGGTTTTTGGTTTTTGGGTTTTGGTTTTTGGTTTTTGGTTTTTGGTTTTTGGTTTTTGGTTTTTGGTTTTTGGTTTTTGGTTTTTGGTTTTTGGTTTTTTGGTTTTTGGTTTTTGGTTTTTGGTTTTTGGTTTTTGGTTTTTGGTTTTTGGTTTTTGGTTTTTGGTTTTTGGTTTTTGGTTTTTGGTTTTTGGTTTTTGGTTTTCAGTTTTTGGTTTTTGGTTTTTGGCTTTTGGTTTTTGGTTTTTGGTTTTTGGTTTTTGGTTTTTGATTTTGGGTTTTTGGTTTTTGGTTTTATGTTTTTGGTTTTTGGTTTTCAGTTTTTGATTTTTGGTTTTTGGTTTTTGGTTTTTGGTTTTTGGTTTTTGGTTTTCAGTTTGTGGTTTTTGGTTTTTGGTTTTTGGTTTTTGGTTTTTGGTTTTTGGGTTTTGGTTTTTGGTTTTTGGTTTTTGGTTTTTGGTTTTTGGTTTTTGGTTTTTGGTTTTTGGTTTTTGGTTTTCGGTTTTTGGTTTTTGGTTTTTGGTTTTTGGTTTTCAGTTTTTGGTTTTTGGTTTTGGTTTTTGGTTTTTGGTTTTTGGTTTTTGGGTTTTTGGTTTTTGGTTTTTGGTTTTTGGTTTTTGGTATTTTGGTTTTTGGTTTTTGGTTTTTGGTTTTTGGGTTTTTGGTTTTTGGTTTTTGTTTTTGGTTTTTGGTTTTTGGTTTTCAGTTTGTGGTTTTTGGTTTTTGGTTTTTGGTTTTTGGTTTTTGGGTTTTGGGTTTTGGTTTTTGGTTTTTGGTTTTTGGTTTTTGGTTTTTGGTTTTTGGTTTTCGGTTTTTGGTTTTTGGTTTTTGGTTTCTGGTTTTTGGTTTTTGGTTTTTGGTTTTTGGTTTTTGGTTTTTGGTTTTCAGTTTTTGGTTTTTGGTTTTTGGTTTTTGGTTTTTGGTTTTTGGTTTTATGTTTTTTGTTTTTGGTTTTCAGTATTTGTTTTTGGTTTTCAGTTTTTGGTTTTTGGTTTTTGGTTTTTGGTTTTTGGTTTTTGGTTTTTGGTTTTTGGTTTTTGGTTTTTGGTTTTTGGTTTTTGGTTTTTGGTTTTTGGTTTTTGGTTTTTGATTTTTGGTTTTTGGTTTTTGGTTTTTGGTATTTTGGTTTTTGGTTTTTGGTTTTTGGTTTTTGGTTTTTGGTTTTTGGGTTTTTGGTTTCATGTTTTTGGTTTTTGGTTTTCAGTTTTTGATTTTTGGTTTTTGGTTTTTGGTTTTTGGTTTTTGGTTTTTGGTTTTTGTTTTTGGTTTTCAGTTTGTGGTTTTTGGTTTTTGGTTTTTGGTATTTTGGTTTTTGGTTTTTGGTTTTTGGGTTTTTGGTTTTTGGTTTTATGTTTTTGGTTTTTGGTTTTCAGTTTTTGATTTTTGGTTTTTGGTTTTTGGTTTTTGGTTTTTGGTTTTTGGTTTTTGGTTTTTGGTTTTTGGATTTTGGTTTTTGGTTTTTGGTTTTTGGTTTTTGGTTTTTGGTTTTTGGTTTTGGTTTTTGGTTTTTGGTTTTTGGTTTTTGGTTTTTGGTTTGTGGTTTTTGGTTTTTGGCTTTTGGTTTTTGGTTTTTGGTTTTTGGTTTTTGGTTTTTGGTTTTTGGTTTTTGGTTTTTGGTTTTTTGATTTTGGTTTTTTGGTTTTTGGTCTTTGGTTCTTGGTTTTTGGTTTTTGGTTTTTGGTTTTTGGTTTTTGGTTTTTGGTTTTGGGTTTTGGGTTTTTGGTTTTTGATTTTTGGTTTTTGGTTTTTGGTTTTTGGTTTTTGGTTTGTGGTTTTTGGTTTTTGGTTTTTGGTTTTTGGTTTTTGGTTTTTGGTTTTTGGTTTTTGGTTTTTGGTTTTTGGTTTTTGGTTTTTGGTTTTTGGTTTTTTGGTTTTTGGTCTTTGGTTCTCGGTTTTTGGTTTTTGGTTTTCAGTTTTTGGTTTTTGGTTTTTTGGTTTTTGGTTTTTGGTTTTTGGTTTTTGGTTTTTGGTTTTCAGTTTTTGGTTTTTGGTTTTTGGTTTTTGGTTTTATGTTTTTTGTTTTTGGTTTTCAGTTTTTTGTTTTTGGTTTTCAGTTTTTGGTTTTTGGTTTTTGGTTTTTGGTTTTTGGTTTTTGGTTTTTGGTTTTTGGTTTTTGGTTTTTGGTTTTTGGTTTATGTTTTTTGGTTTTTGGTTTTTGGTTTTTGGGTTTTGGGCTTTGGTTTTTGGTTTTTGGTTTTTGGTTTTTGGTTTTTGGTTTTTGGTTTTTGGTTTTTGGTTTTCGGTTTTCGGTTTTTGGTTTTTGGTTTTTGGTTTTTGGTTTTTGGTTTTTGGTTTTTGGTTTTTGGTTTTTGGTTTTTGGTTTTTGGTTTTTTGGTTTTTGGTCTTTGGTTCTTGGTTTTTGGTTTTTGGTTTTCAGTTTTTGGTTTTTGGTTTTTGGTTTTTGAATTTGGTTTTTGGTTTTTGATTTTCAGTTTTTGGTTTTTGGTTTTTGGTTTTTGGTTTTATGTTTTTTGTTTTTGGTTTTCAGTTTTTTGTTTTTGGTTTTCAGTTTTTGGTTTTTGGTTTTTGGTTTTTGGTTTTTGGTTTTTGGTTTTTGGTTTTTGGTTTTTGGTTTTTGGTTTTTGGTTTTTGGTTTTTGGTTTTTGGTTTTTGGTTTTTGGTTTTTGGGTTTTGGGCTTTGGTTTTTGGTTTTTGGTTTTTGGTTTTTGGTTTTTGGTTTTTGGTTTTTGGTTTTTGGTTTTCGGTTTTTGGTTTTTGGTTTTTGATTTTTGGTTTTTGGTTTTTGGTTTTCAGTTTTTGGTTTTTGGTTTTTGGTTTTTGGGTTTTGGTTTTTGGTTTTTGGTTTTTGGTTTTTGGTTTTTGGTTTTTGGTTTTTGGTTTTTGGTTTTTGGTTTTTTGGTTTTTGGTTTTTGGTTTTTGGTTTTTGGTTTTTGGTTTTTGGTTTTTGGTTTTTGGTTTTTGGTTTTTGGTTTTTGGTTTTTGGTTTTTGGTTTTCAGTTTTTGGTTTTTGGTTTTTGGTTTTTGGTTTTTGGTTTTTGGTTTTTGGTTTTTGGTTTTTGGTTTTTGGTTTTTGGTTTTTGGTTTTTGGGTTTTTGGTTTTTGGTTTTATGTTTTTGGTTTTTGGTTTTCAGTTTTTGATTTTTGGTTTTTGGTTTTTGGTTTTTGGTTTTTGGTTTTTGGTTTTTGGTTTTCAGTTTGTGGTTTTTGGTTTTTGGTTTTTGGTTTTTGGTTTTTGGTTTTTGGGTTTTGGTTTTTGGTTTTTGGTTTTTGGTTTTTGGTTTTTGGTTTTTGGTTTTTGGTTTTCGGTTTTTGGTTTTTGGTTTTTGGTTTTTGGTTTTCAGTTTTTGGTTTTTGGTTTTGGTTTTTGGTTTTTGGTTTTTGGTTTTTGGTTTTTGGGTTTTTGGTTTTTGGTTTTTGGTTTTTGGTTTTTGGTTTTTGGTATTTTGGTTTTTGGTTTTTGGTTTTTGGTTTTTGGGTTTTTGGTTTTTGGTTTTTGTTTTTGGTTTTTGGTTTTTGGTTTTCAGTTTGTGGTTTTTGGTTTTTGGTTTTTGGTTTTTGGTTTTTGGGTTTTGGGTTTTGGTTTTTGGTTTTTGGTTTTTGGTTTTTGGTTTTTGGTTTTTGGTTTTCGGTTTTTGGTTTTTGGTTTTTGGTTTTTGGTTTTTGGTTTTTGGTTTTTGGTTTTTGGTTTTTGGTTTTTGGTTTTCAGTTTTTGGTTTTTGGTTTTTGGTTTTTGGTTTTTGGTTTTTGGTTTTATGTTTTTTGTTTTTGGTTTTCAGTATTTGTTTTTGGTTTTCAGTTTTTGGTTTTTGGTTTTTGGTTTTTGGTTTTTGGTTTTTGGTTTTTGGTTTTTGGTTTTTGGTTTTTGGTTTTTGGTTTTTGGTTTTTGGTTTTTGGTTTTTGGTTTTTGATTTTTGGTTTTTGGTTTTTGGTTTTTGGTATTTTGGTTTTTGGTTTTTGGTTTTTGGTTTTTGGTTTTTGGTTTTTGGGTTTTTGGTTTCATGTTTTTGGTTTTTGGTTTTCAGTTTTTGATTTTTGGTTTTTGGTTTTTGGTTTTTGGTTTTTGGTTTTCTGTTTTTGTTTTTTGGATTTTGGTTTTTGGTTTTTGGTTTTTGGTTTTTGGTTTTTGGTTTTTGGTTTTTGGTTTTTGTTTTTGGTTTTCAGTTTGTGGTTTTTGGTTTTTGGTTTTTGGTATTTTGGTTTTTGGTTTTTGGTTTTTGGGTTTTTGGTTTTTGGTTTTATGTTTTTGGTTTTTGGTTTTCAGTTTTTGATTTTTGGTTTTTGGTTTTTGGTTTTTGGTTTTTGGTTTTTGGTTTTTGGTTTTTGGTTTTTGGTTTTTGGTTTTTGGTTTTTGGTTTTTGGATTTTGGTTTTTGGTTTTTGGTTTTTGGTTTTTGGTTTTTGGTTTTTGGTTTTGGTTTTTGGTTTTTGGTTTTTGGTTTTTGGTTTTTGGTTTTTGGTTTTTGGTTTTTGGTTTTTGTTTTTGGTTTTCAGTTTGTGGTTTTTGGTTTTTGGTTTTTGGTATTTTGGTTTTGGTTTTTTGGTTTTTGGTCTTTGGTTCTTGGTTTTTGGTTTTTGGCTTTTGGTTTTTGGTTTTTGGTTTTTGGTTTTTGGTTTTTGGTTTTTGGTTTTTGGTTTTTGGTTTTTTGATTTTGGTTTTTTGGTTTTTGGTCTTTGGTTCTTGGTTTTTGGTTTTTGGTTTTTGGTTTTTGGTTTTTGGTTTTTGGTTTTGGGTTTTTGGTTTTTGATTTTTGGTTTTTGGTTTTTGGTTTTTGGTTTTTGGTTTGTGGTTTTTGTTTTTTGGTTTTTGGTTTTTGGTTTTTGGTTTTTGGTTTTTGGTTTTTGGTTTTTGGTTTTTGGTTTTTGGTTTTTGGTTTTTGGTTTTTTGGTTTTTGGTCTTTGGTTCTCGGTTTTTGGTTTTTGGTTTTCAGTTTTTGGTTTTTGGTTTTTTGGTTTTTGGTTTTTGGTTTTTGGTTTTTGGTTTTTGGTTTTCAGTTTTTGGTTTTTGGTTTTTGGTTTTTGGTTTTATGTTTTTTGTTTTTGGTTTTCAGTTTTTTGTTTTTGGTTTTCAGTTTTTGGTTTTTGGTTTTTGGTTTTTGGTTTTTGGTTTTTGGTTTTTGGTTTTTGGTTTTTGGTTTTTGGTTTTTGGTTTTTGGTTTTTGGTTTTTGGTTTTTGGTTTTTGGGTTTTGGGCTTTGGTTTTTGGTTTTTGGTTTTTGGTTTTTGGTTTTTGGTTTTTGGTTTTTGGTTTTCGGTTTTCGGTTTTTGGTTTTTGGTTTTTGGTTTTTGGTTTTTGGTTTTTGGTTTTCAGTTTTTGGTTTTTGGTTTTTGGTTTTTGGTTTTTGGTTTTTGGTTTTCAGTTTTTGGTTTTTGGTTTTTGGTTTTTGGTTTTTGGTTTTCGGTTTTCGGTTTTTGGTTTTTGGTTTTTGGTTTTTGGTTTTTGGTTTTTGGTTTTCAGTTTGTGGTTTTTGGTTTTCAGTTTTTTGTTTTTGGTTTTCAGTTTTTGGTTTTTGGTTTTTGGTTTTTGGTTTTTGGTTTTTGGTTTTTGGTTTTTGGTTTTTGGTTTTTGGTTTTTGGTTTTTGGTTTTTGGTTTTTGGTTTTTGGGTTTTGGGCTTTGGTTTTTGGTTTTTGGTTTTTGGTTTTTGGTTTTTGGTTTTTGGTTTTTGGTTTTCGGTTTTTGGTTTTTGGTTTTTGGTTTTTGGTTTTTGGTTTTTGGTTTTCAGTTTTTGGTTTTTGGTTTTTGGTTTTTGGTTTTTGGTTTTTGGTTTTTGGTTTTTGGTTTTTGGTTTTTGGTTTTTGGTTTTTGGTTTTTGGTTTTTGGTTTTCAGTTTGTGGTTTTTGGTTTTTGGTTTTTGGTTTTTGGTTTTTGGGTTTTGGTTTTTGGTTTTTGGTTTTTGGTTTTTGGTTTTTGGTTTTTGGTTTTTGGTTTTTGGTTTTTGGTTTTCGGTTTTTGGTTTTTGGTTTTTGGTTTTTGGTTTTTGGTTTTCAGTTTTTGGTTTTTGGTTTTTGGTTTTTGGTTTTTGGTTTTTGGTTTTTGGTTTTTGGTTTTTGGGTTTTTGGTTTTTGGTTGTTGGTTTTTGGTTTTTGGTTTTTGGTTTTTGGTTTTTGGTATTTTGGTTTTTGGTTTTTGGTTTTTGGTTTTTGGGTTTTTGGTTTTTGGTTTTTGGTTTTTGGTTTTTGGTTTTTGGTTTTTGGTTTTTGGTTTTTGGTTTTTGGTTTTTGGTTTTTGAGTTTTGGGCTTTGGTTTTTGGTTTTTGGTTTTTGGTTTTTGGTTTTTGGTTTTTGGTTTTTGGTTTTCGGTTTTTGGTTTTTGGTTTTTGGTTTTTGGTTTTTGGTTTTCAGTTTTTGGTTTTTGGTTTTTGGTTTTTGGTTTTTGGTTTTTGGTTTTTGGTTTTTGGTTTTTGGTTTTTGGTATTTTGGTTTTTGGTTTTTGGTTTTTGGTTTTTGGGTTTTTGGTTTTTGGTTTTTGGTTTTTGGTTTTTGGTTTTTGGTTTTTGGTTTTTGGTTTTCAGTTTTTGGTTTTTGGTTTTTGGTTTTTGGTTTTTAGTTTTTGGGTTTTTGGTTTTTGGTTTTATGTTTTGGGTTTTTGGTTTTCAGTTTTTGATTTTTGGTTTTTGGTTTTTGGTTTTTGGTTTTTGGTTTTTGGTTTTTGGTTTTTGGTTTTTGGTTTTTGGTTTTTGGTTTTCAGTTTGTGGTTTTTGGTTTTTGGTTTTCAGTTTTTGGTTTTTGGTTTTTGGTTTTTGGTTTTTGGTTTTTGGTTTTTGGTTTTTGGTTTTTGGGTTTTTGGTTTTTGGTTGTTGGTTTTTGGTTTTTGGTTTTTGGCTTTTGGTTTTTGGTTTTTGGTTTTTGGTTTTTGGTTTTTGGTTTTTGGTTTTTGGTTTTTGGTTTTTGGTTTTTGGTTTTTGGTTTTTGGTTTTTGGATTTTGGTTTTTGGTTTTTGGTTTTTGGTTTTTGGTTTTTGGTTTTTGGTTTTCAGTTTTTGGTTTTTGGTTTTTGGTTTTTGGTTTTTGGTTTTCAGTTTTTGGTTTTTGGTTTTTGGTTTTTGGTTTTTGGGTTTTTGGTTTTTGGTTTTATGTTTTTGGTTTTTGGTTTTCAGTTTTTGATTTTTGGTTTTTGGTTTTTGGTTTTTGGTTGTTGGTTTTTGGTTTTTGGTTTTTGGTTTTTGGATTTTGGTATTTTGGTTTTTGGTTTTTGGTTTTTGGTTTTTGGTTTTTGGTTTTTGGTTTTTGGGTTTTTGGTTTTTGGTTTTATGTTTTTGGTTTTTGGTTTTTAGTTTTTGATTTTTGGTTTTTGGTTTTTGGTTTTTGGTTTTTGGTTTTTGGTTTTTGGTTTTTGGTTTTTGGTTTTTGGTTTTTGGTTTTTGGTTTTTGGTTTTTGGTTTGTGGTTTTTGGTTTTTGGTTTTTGGTTTTTGGTTTTTGGTTTTTGGTTTTTGGTTTTTGGTTTTTGGTTTTTTGATTTTGGTCTTTGGTTCTTGGTTTTTGGTTTTTGATTTCAGTTTTTGGTTTTTGGTTTTTGGTTTTTGGTTTTTGGTTTTTGGTTTTCAGTTTTTGGTTTTTGGTTTTTGGTTTTTGATTTTCAGTTTTTGGTTTTTGGTTTTTGGGTTTTTGGTTTTTGGTTTTATGTTTTTGGTTTTTGGTTTTCAGTTGTTGATTTTTGGTTTTTGGTTTTTGGTTTTTGGTTTTTGGTTTTTGGTTTTTGGTTTTTGGTTTTTGGTTTTTGGTTTTTCGATTTTGGTTTTTGGTTTTTGGTTTTTGTTTTTGGTTTTTGGTTTTTGGTTTTTAGTTTTTGGTTTTTGGTTTTTGGTTTTTGGTTTTTGGTTTGTGGTTTTTGGTTTTCAGTTTGTGGTTTTTGGATTTTGGTATTTTGGTTTTTGGTTTTTGGATTTTGGTATTTTGGTTTTTGGTTTTTGGTTTTTGGTTTTTGGTTTTTGGTTTTTGGTTTTTGGGTTTTTGGTTTTTGGTTTTATGTTTTTGGTTTTTGGTTTTCAGTTGTTGATTTTTGGTTTTTGGTTTTTGGTTTTTGGTTTTTGGTTTTTGGTTTTTGGTTTTTCGATTTTGGTTTTTGGTTTTTGGTTTTTGGTTTTTGGTTTTTGGTTTTTGGTTTTTGGTTTTTGGTTTTTGGTTTTTGGTTTTTGGTTTGTGGTTTTTGGTTTTCAGTTTGTGGTTTTTGGATTTTGGTATTTTGGTTTTTGGTTTTTGGATTTTGGTATTTTGGTTTTTGGTTTTTGGTTTTTGGTTTTTGGATTTTGGTATTTTGGTTTTTGGTTTTTGGTTTTTGGTTTTTGGTTTTTGGTTTTTGGTTTTTGGGTTTTTGGTTTTTGGTTTTTGGTTTTTGGTTTTTGGTTTTTGGTTTTTGGTTTTTTGATTTTGGTCTTTGGTTCTTGGTTTTTGGTTTTTGATTTCAGTTTTTGGTTTTTGGTTTTTGGTTTTTGGTTTTTGGTTTTTGGTTTTCAGTTTGTGGTTTTTGGTTTTTGGTTTTTGATTTTCAGTTTTTGGTTTTTGGTTTTTGGGTTTTTGGTTTTTGGTTTTATGTTTTTGGTTTTTGGTTTTCAGTTGTTGATTTTTGGTTTTTGGTTTTTGGTTTTTGGTTTTTGGTTTTTGGTTTTTGGTTTTTGGTTTTTGGTTTTTGGTTTTTGGATTTTGGTATTTTGGTTTTTGGTTTTGGGTTTTTGGTTTTTGGTTTTTGGTTTTTGGTTTTTAGGTTTTTGGTTTTTGGTTTTATGTTTTTGGTTGTTGGTTTTTAGTTTTTGATTTTTGGTTTTTGGTTTTTGGTTTTTGGTTTTTTTTTTTGGTTTTTGGTTTTTGGTTTTTGGTTTCTGGATTTTGGTTTTTGGTTTTTGGTTTTTGGTTTTTGGGTTTTTGGTTTTTGGTTTTTGGTTTTTGGTTTTTGGTTTTTGGTTTTTGGTTTTTGGTTTTTGGTTTTTGGTTTTTGGTTTTTGGTTTGTGGTTTTTGGTTTTCAGTTTGTGGTTTTTGATTTTTGGTTTTTGGATTTTGGTATTTTGGTTTTTGGTTTTTGGTTTTTGGTTTTTGGTTTTTGAATTTTGGGTTTTTGGTTTTTGGTTTTATGTTTTTGGTTGTTGGTTTTTAGTTTTTGATTTTTGGTTTTTGGTTTTTGGTTTTTGAGTTTTGGTTTTTGGTTTTTGGTTTTTGGTTTTTGGTTTTGGTTTTTGGTTTTTGGTTTTTGGTTTTTGGTTTTTGGTTTTTGGTTTTTGGATTTTGGTTTTTGGTTTTTGGTTTTTGGATTTTGGTTTTTGGTTTTTGGTTTTTGGTTTTTGGTTTTTGGTTTTTGGTTTTTGGTTTTTGGTTTCTTGTGTTTGGTTTTCAGTTTGTGGTTTTTGGTTTTTTGTTTTTGGTATTTTGGTTTTTGGTTTCTGGTTTTTGGTTTTTGGTTTTTGGTTTTTGGTTTTTGGGTTTTTGGTGATATGTTTTTGGTTCTTGGTTTTCAGTTTTTGATTTTTGGTTTTTGGTTTTTGGTTTTCTGTTTTTGGTTTTTGGTTTTTGGTTTTTGGCTTTTGGTTTTTTGTTTTTGGTTTTTGGTTTTTGGTTTTTGGTTTTTGGTTTTTGGTTTTTGGTTTTTGGTTTTTGGTTTTTGGTTTTTGGTTTTTGGTTTTTGGTTTTTGGTTTTTGGTTTTTGGTTTTTGGTTTTTGGTTTTTGGTTTTTGGTTTTTGGTTTTTGGTTTTTGGTTTTTGGTTTTTGGTTTTTGGTTTTTAGTTTTTGGTTTTGGTTTTTTGCTTTATGTTTCTGGTTTTTGGTTTTTGGTTTTTGGTTTTTGGTTTTTGGTTTTTGGTTTTTGGTTTTTGGTTTTTGGTTTTCGGTTTTTGGTTTTCGGTTTTTGGATTTTGGTTTTTGGTTTTTGGTTTTTGGTTTTTGGTTTTCAGTTTTTGGTTTTTGGTTTTTGGTTTTTGGTTTTTGGTTTTTGGTTTTTGGGTTTTGGTTTTTGGTTTTTGGTTTTTGGTTTTTGGTTTTTGGTTTTTAGTTTTTGGTTTTTGGTTTTTGGTTTTTGGTTTTTGGTTTTTGGTTTTTGGTTTTCAGTTTGTGGTTTTTGGTTTTTGGTTTTTGGTTTTTGGTTTTTGGGGTTTTGGTTTTTGGTTTTTGGTGTTTGGTTTTTGGTTTTTGGTTTTTGGTTTTTGGTTTTTGGTTTTTGGTGTTTGGTTTTTGGTTTTTTGGTTTTTGGTTTTTGGTTCTTGGTTTTTGGCTTTTGGTTTTCAGTATTTGGTTTTTGGTTTTTGGTTTTTGGTTTTCAGTTTTTGGTTTTTGGTTTTTGGTTTTTGGTTGTTTTTTGTTTTTGGTTTTCAGTATTTTTTTTTTTGTTTTTCAGTTTTTGGTTTTTGGTTTTTGGTTTTTGGTTTTTAAGTTTTTGGTTTTCGGTTTTTGGTTTTTGGTTTTTTTTTTTTGGTTTTTGGTATTTTGGTTTTTGGTTTTTGGTTTTCGGTTTTTGGTTTTCAGTTTTTTGTTTTTGGCTTTCAGTTTTTGGTTTTTGGTTTTTGGTTTTTGGTTTTTGGTTTTTGGTTTTTGGTTTTTGGTTTTTGGTTTTTGGTTTTTGGTTTTTGGTTTTTGGTTTTTGGTTTTCAGTTTGTGGTTTTTGGTTTTTGATTTTGGTTTTTGGTATTTTGGTTTTTGGTTTTTGGTTTTTGGTTTTTGGTTTTTGGTTTTTGGTTTTTGGTTTTTGGCTTTTGGTTTTCAGTTTGTGGTTTTTGGTTTTTGGTTTTTGGTATTTTGGTTTTTGGTTTTTGGTTTTTGGGTTTCTGGTTTTTGGTTTTATGTTTTTGGTTTTTGGTTTTCAGTTTTTGATTTTTGGTTTTTGGTTTTCTGTTTCTGGTTTTTGGTTTTTGGTTTTTGGTTTTTGGTTTTTGGTTTTTGGTTTTTGGTTTTTGGTTTTTGGATTTTGGTTTTTGTTTTTGGTTCTTGGTTTTTGGTTTTTGGTTTTTGGTTTTTGGTTTTCGGTTTGTGGTTTTTGGTTTTTGTTTTTTGGTTTTTGGTTTTTGGTTTTTGGTTTTTGGTTTTTGGTTTTTGGTTTTTGTTTTTGGTTTTTTGGTTTTTGGTCTTTGGTTCTTGGTTTTGGGTTTTTGGTTTTCAGTTTTTGGTTTTTGGTTTTTGGATTTTGTTTTTTGGTTTTTGGTTTTCAGTTTTTGGTTTTTGGTTTTTGGTTTTTGGTTTTATGTTTTTTGTTTTTGGTTTTCAGTTTTTTGTTTTTGGTTTTCAGTTTTTGTTTTTTGGTTTTTGGTTTTTGGTTTTTGGTTTTCGGTTTTCGGTTTTTGGTTTTTAGTTTTTGGTTTTTGGTTTTTGGTTTTTGGTTTTCAGTTTGTGGTTTTTGGTTTTTGGTTTTTGGTTTTTGGTATTTTGGTTTTTGGTTTTTGGTTTTTGGTTTTTGGTTTTTGGTTTTTGGTTTTTGGTTTTTGGTTTTTGGGTTTTTGGTTTTTGGTTTTATGTTTTTGGTTTTTAGGTTTTCAGTTTTTGATTTTTGGTTTTTGGTTTTTGGATTTTGGTTTTTGGTTTTTGGTTTTTGGTTTTTGGTTTTTGGTTTTTGGTTTTTGGTTTTTGGTTTTTGGTTTTTGGATTATGGTTTTTGGTTTTTGGTTTTTGGTTTTTGGTTTTTGGTTTTTGGTATTTTGGTTTTTGGTTTTTGGTTTTTGGTATTTTGGTTTTTGGTTTCTGGTTTTTGGTTTTTGGTTTTTGGTTTTCGGGTTTTTGGTTTTTGGTTTTATGTTTTTGGTTTTTGGTTTTCAGTTTTTGGTTTTCTGTTTTTGGTTTTCGGTTTTTGGTTTTTGGTTTTCAGTTTTTGATTTTTGGTTTTTGGTTTTTGGTTTTTGGTTTTTGGGTTTTGGATTTCGGTTTTTGGTTTTTTGGTTTTTGGTTTTTGGTTTTTGGTTTTTGGTTTTTGGTTTTTGGTTTTTGGTTTTTGGTATTTTGGTTTTTGGTTTCTGGTTTTTGGTTTTTGGTTTTTGGTTTTCGGGTTTTTGGTTTTTGGTTTTATGTTTTTGGTTTTTGGTTTTCAGTTTTTGGTTTTCTGTTTTTGGTTTTCGGTTTTTGGTTTTTGGTTTTCAGTTTTTGATTTTTGGTTTTTTGTTTTTGGTTTTTGGTTTTTGGTTTTTGGTTTTTGGTTTTTGGTTTTTGGGTTTTTGGTTTTATGTTTTTGGTTTTTGGTTTCCAGTTTTTGATTTTTGGTTTTTGGTTTTTGGTCTTTGGTTTTTGGTTTTTGGTTTCTGGTTTTTGGTTTTTGGTTTTTGGTTTTTGGGTTTTTGGTTTTTGGTTTTATGTTTTTGGTTTTTGGTTTCTGGTTTTTGGTTTTTGGTTTTTGGTTTTTGGTTTTTGGATTTTGGTTTTTGGTTTTTGGTTTTTGGTTTTTGGTTTTTGGTTTTTGGTTTTTTGGTTTTTGGTCTTTGGTTCTTGGTTTTTGGTTTTCAGTTTTTGGTTTTTGGTTTTTGGATTTTGGTTTTTGGTTTTTGGTTTTTGGTTTTTGGTTTTATGTTTTTTGTTTTTGGTTTTCAGTTTTTTGTTTTTGGTTTTCAGTTTTTGGTTTTTGGTTTTTGGTTTTTGGTTTTTGGTTTTTGGTTTTCGGTTTTTGGTTTTTGGTTTTTGGTTTTTGGTTTTTGGTTTTTGGTTTTTGGTTTTCAGTTTGTGGTTTTTGGTTTTTGGTTTTTGGTTTTTGGTATTTTGGTTTTTGGTTTTTGGTTTTTGGTTTTTGGTTTTTGGTTTTTGGTTTTTGGTTTTTGGTTTTTGGTTTTTGGTTTTTGGTTTTTCGATTTTGGTTTTTGGTTTTTGGTTTTTGGTTTTTGGTTTTTGGTTTTTGGTTTTTGGTTTTTGGTTTTTGGTTTTTGGTTTTTGGTTTTTGGTTTTTGGTTTTTGGTTTTTGGTTTGTGGTTTTTGGTTTTCAGTTTGTGGTTTTAGGTTTTTGGTTTTTGGATTTTGGTATTTTGGTTTTTGGTTTTTGGATTTTGGTTTTTGGTTTTTGGTTTTTGGTTTTTGGTTTTTGGTTTTTGGTTTTTGGTTTTTGGTTTTTGGTTTTTGGTTTTTGGTTTTTGGTTTTTGGTTTTTGGTTTTTGGTTTTTGGTTTTTGGTTTTTGGTTTTTGGATTTTGGTTTTTGGTTTTTTGGTTGTTGGTTTTTGTCTTTTGGTTTTTGGTTTTTGGTTTTTGGTTTTTGGTTTTTGGTTTTTGGTATTTTGGTTTTTGGTTTCTGGTTTTTGGTTTTTGGTTTTTGGTTTTTGGGTTTTTGGTTTTTGGTTTTATGTTTTTGGTTTTTGGTTTTCAGTTTTTGGTTTTCTGTTTTTGATTTTTGGTTTTTGGTTTTTGGTTTTTGGTTTTTGGGTTTTTGGTTTTTGGTTTTATGTTTTTGGTTTTTGGTTTTCAGTTTTTGGTTTTCTGTTTTTGATTTTTGGTTTTTGGTCTTTGGTTTTTGGTTTTTGGTTTTTGGTTTTTGGTTTTTGGTTTTTGTTTTTTGGTTTTTGGTTTTTGGTTTTTGGTTTTTGGTTTTTGGTTTTTGGTTTATGGTTTTTGATTTTTGGGTTTTTGGTTTTTGGTTTTTGGTTTTTGGTTTTTGGTTTTTGGTTTTTGGTTTTTGGTTTTTGGTTTTTGGTTTTTGGTTTTTGGTTTTTGGTTTTTGGTTTTTGGTTTTTGGTTTTTGGTTTTTGGTTTTAGGTTTTTGGTTTTTGGATTTTGGTTTTTGGTTTTTGGTTTTTGGTTTTTGGTTTTTGGATTTTGGTTTTTGGTTTTTGGTTTTTGGTTTTTGGTTTTTGGTTTTTGGTTTTTGGTTTTTGGTTTTTGGTTTTTGGTTTTTGGATTTTGGTTTTTGGTTTTTTGGTTTTTGGTTTTTGGTTTTTGGTTTTTGGTTTTTGGTTTTTGGTTTTTGGTTTTTGGTTTTTGGTGTTTGGTTTTTGGTTTTTCGTTTTTGGTTTTTGGTTAATTGGCTTTTTGGTTATTTGGTTTGTGGTTTTTGGTTTTTGGTTTTTGGTATTTTGGTTTTTGGTTTCTGGTTTTTGGTTTTTGGTTTTTGGTTTTTGGTTTTTGGGTTTTTGGTTTTATGTTTTTGGTTTTTGGTTTCTGGTTTTTGGTTTTTGGTTTTTGGTTTTTGGTTTTTAGTTTTTGGTTTTCGGTTTTTGGTTTTTGGTTTTCAGTTTTTGATTTTTGGTTTTTGGTTTTTGGTTTTTGGTTTTTGGTTTTTGGTTTTTGGTTTTTGGTTTTTGGTTTTTGGTTTTTGGTTTTTGGTTTCTGGTTTTTGGATTTTGGTTTTTGGTTTTTGGTTTATGGTTTTTGGTTTTTGGTTCTTGGTTTTTGGTTTTTGGTTTTTGGTTTTTGGTTTTCGGTTTTTGGTTTTCGGTTTTTGGTTTTTGGTTTTTGGTTTTTGGTTTTTGGTTTTTGGTTTTCAGTTTTTGGTTTTTGGTTTTTGGTTTTTGGTTTTTGGTTGTTGGTTTTTGGTTTTTGGTTTTTGGTTTTTGGTTTTTCGTTTTTGGTTTTTGGGTTTTGGTTTTTGGTTTTTGTTTTTTGGTTTTGGGTTTTTGGTTTTTGGTTTTTCGTTTTTGGTTTTCAGTTTGTGGTTTTTGGTTTTTGGTTTTTGGTATTTTGGTTTTTGGTTTTTGGTTTTTGGTTTTTGGTTTTTGGTTTTTGGGGTTTTGGTTTTTGGTTTTTGGTTTCTGGTTTTTGGTTTTTGGTTTTCGGTTTTTGGTTTTTGGTTTTTGGTTTTTGGTTTTTGGTTTTTTGGTTTTCGGTTTTTGGTTCTTGGTTTTTGGTTTTTGGTTTTCAGTGTTTGGTTTTTATTTTTTGGTTTTTCTTTTTTGGTTTTTGGTTTTTGGTTTTTGGTTTTTGGTTTTTGGTTTTTGGTTTTTGGTTTTCAGTTTGTGGTTTTTGATTTTTGGTTTTTGGTTTTTGGTTTTTGGTTTTTGGTTTTTGGTTTTTGGTTTTAGGTTTTTGGTTTTTGGTTTTTGGTTTTTGGTTTTTGGTTTTTGGTTTATGGTTTTTGGTTTTTGGTTTTTGGTTTTTGGTTTTTGGTTTTTGGTTTTTGGTTTATGGTTTTTGGTTTTTGGTTTTTGGTTTTTGGTTTTTGGTTTTTGGATTTTGGTTTTTGGTTTTTGGTTTTTGGTTTTTGGTTTTTGGTTTTTGGTTTTTGGTTTTTGGTTTTTGGGTTTTGGTTTTTGGTTTTTGGTTTTTGGCTTTTGGTTTTTGGTTTTTGGTTTTTGAGTTTTGGTTTTTGGTTTTTGGTTTTTGGTTTTTGGTTTTTGGTTTTTGGTTTTTGGTTTTTTGGTTTTTGGTTCTTGGTATTTGGTTCTTGGTTCTTGGTTTTTGGTTTTTGGCTTTTGGTTTTTGGTTTTCAGTTTTTGGTTTTTGGTTTTTGGTTTTTGGTTTTATGTTTTTTGTTTTTGGTTTTCAGTTTTTGGTTTTTGGTTTTTGGTTTTGGGTTTTCAGTTTTTGGTTTTTGGTTTTTGGTTTTTGGTTTTTGGTTTTTGGTTTTTGGTTTTTGGTTTATGGTTTTTGGTTTTTGGTTTTTGGTTTTTGGTTTTTGGTTTTTGGTTTTTGGTTTTTGGTTTTTGGTTTTTGGTTTTTGGTTTTTGGTTTTTGGTTTTTGGTTTTTGGTTTTTGGTTTTTGGTTTTTGGTTTTTGGTTTTTGGATTTGGTTTTTGGTTTTTGGTTTTTGGTTTTTGGTTTTTGGTTTTTGGTTTTTGGTTTTTGGTTTTTGGTTTTTGGTTTTTGGTTTTTGGTTTTTGGTTTTTGGTTTTTGGTTTTTAGTTTTTGGTTTTTGGTTTTTGGTTTTGGTTTCAGATTTTGATTTTTGATTTTTGGTTTTTGGTTTTTTGTTTTTGGTTTTTGGTTTTAGGTTTTTGGTTTTTGGTATTTGGTTTTGGTTTTTTGGTTTTTGGTTTTCATTTTTTGGTTTTTGGATTTGGTTTTTGGTTTTTGGTTTTTGGTTTTTGGTTTTTGGTTTTTGGTTTTTGGTTTTTGGTTTTTTGGTTTTTGGTTTTTGGTTTTTGGTTTTTTGGTTTTTGGTTATTGGTTTTCAGTTTTCAGTTTTTGGTTTTTGGTTTTTGGTTTTTGGTTCTATGTTTTTGGTTTTTGGTGTTTGGTTTTTGATTTTTGGTGTTTGGTCTTCAGTTTTTGGTTTTTGGTTTTTGGTTTTTGTTTTTTGGCTTTTGGGTTTTGGTTTTTGGTTTTAAGTTTTGGGATTTTGGTTTTTGGTTTTTGGTTTTAGGTTTTACGTTTTTTGTATTTGGTTTTGGGTTTTTTGGTTTTTTGTTTTCAGTTTTTGGTTTTTGGTTTTCAGTTTTCAGTTTCTGGTTTTCAGCAGTATTTATTGATTTTATGTTCTGTTAGGGATCTGCTTGCGTAGGATGTCGGCAGATCTTCTCCAATGATGCCTTGTGATAGAACGGCTCCTAGCGCATAATCAGATGCGTCCGTTGTTAGTATAAATTCTTTTTCAAGGTCGGGGTATTGTAGAATTGGTGAAGAAGTAATGGAGTTTTTGAGAAATTAGAAAGCTACCTGACATTTCTCGGTCCAGTCAAATTTTTGTTCTTCTTGAGCAGCTCATTGAGAGGTTTTGCAGTGGCTGCGAAATTTCGGAAGAATCGTCTGTAGTAATTGCAGAAGGCGACAAAACGTCTCACGTCATCTACGTTTTGTGGAATTGGATAGTTGTTTGACAGCTGCGCATTTCGTGGGATCGGCTGTTACGCCTTTGCTGGTGATTAGGTGTCCTAGGTGAACGACTTCAGATTGTACAAAATTACACTTTAAGGGGTTTAATTTTAGATTGTACATGCGGAGTCGTTCGAAAGTTTTTATGAGGTTTTGGTTGTGATGTTTTAAGGAACAACCAAAGACTATGATGTCATCGACATATAGGAATGCGTTTGCATCTAATCCGGATAAAGCTATTGTTAACATGCGCTGAAAACTATTCGAGGATATTTTCAAACCGAAAGGCAATCGTTTGAATTGGCAATGTCCATTGCTGGACGAAAATGCTGTCATGGGCCGTGATTCATGGTCGAGTTCTATTTGATGGAATGAGCTTGTCATATCGAGTGTAGAGAAGTATTTGGCTCTACCTATGCGATGTAGTATATCGTCAAGTCAGGTGAGGGGAAATTTGTCATTGACTAATTTTTTATTTAGCTGACGATAATCGACTACTAATCGCCATTTTTGAAAGTGTTGAATGCGTGGGTGTCGTTTGTTTGTTTTAATATATCTCTGTTCTGTTCACCTACTTTCTCAATTTGGATTAGGATGAATGAAAAGATTTTCGATATACATTACAGGTGAGGTTCCGCTGGCGCTTGATGGCTTAAAGTTGTACTGTGTCACATTCCGGTTGCCGCTCCATGCACTTCAAGGCGTTTTCAAAACAAATAAACGCTTCTCCGCGCGTGGGAACATTTTCATCCTTGGTTTCTTCCCCGGTTTTATCGTTGTCGTTGGTATCATCTGAAGCCACTCCTCCATATCATCAACATCGCATTCTAAACAGCCCGTCATTTCTTTGGCAATGTCAACAAATTCTACCATGGACAGACCGTGTTCCTGTTCATCAACGGCAGCTGCTGTTTGCTGTTGTTGGTGTATACTTTGGTTTTCGGCTTCCAGTTGTTCCTTTGTTGATGTGCCGTTTATTCTATTCCAAGCTCTTTTAAGTGAAACACTTTTCACCATATTTTTGTATATGAATGCAAAACTATTTCTTCGTTGTTCTCTTCATCCAAAAACAATTTTTGGAGCAACTGGCGACGGTAGTGTCATTTGGTGCACTCAATCACACCCTGATCCATAGGCTGCAGTAGACTAGTAACATTAGGTGGGAGGAATAGGCATTTAAACTCGCCATTCTCACTCTCAAGAAGCTCAACAGGCGGATGAGTTGGCGCATTGCCGATAATGAGTAGAACCTTTTCCCGGTTTCTTTTTTAAATTTTTTTACTTCAGGGATGAAGTTTTTACTATATCATTCGAGAAATATACTCGAATACAATCATGCACTTTTTTGGTTTGTATGAGTCACAAGCAAGTTGTTAACATTTTTAAAAGCTCTTGGCTTTTTTGCTTTGCCAATCATTAGCAAAGGTGGCTGATGTTTGCCTGTAGAGTTAGCACGAACGAGAATTTTGACGCGTGCCTTACTAACATTATGCCCTGGAGCACTTTCCTCTCTTTTAGATGCCAATAGCCTCCTGGGCAAAGCCTTTTAACTTAAACCAGTTTCATCGGCGTTGTAAACAAGATCCAGATCGTAGTCTTTAGTTTGCTTTTTAAAAGTTTCCAGAAAGCTATTGGTAGCTTAACGATTGGCAGACAGTTTTTTTCCAGCTATATCTAACTCCCAAATGCCATGCCTAGATTTAAAATTGTAGAGACAAACTTGGCTTGCTTTAAACTCAACCATGCCCATTTTTCACTAAATATCAGTGCTCTTTCACATGAAATTTGACCTGAAATCGTTTGTCCAATTGAACACTGCCGTGGGAACCACGTGGAAACCGCGTTTTCAAGCTGTCCATTTTTAAGCTTACAAAACTTGAAATTTTAGCGCTGTTAGTTTTAATGCCCGATATTGTAGCCGCTCCGATGGCAAACCTCTCTGCAAGTTGTTTTCTAGGAACATCTTTATTTCATTGATTGACAATTTCTACTTTATCACTCAGTGGAAGCACAACACGTTTACGTTTTGTACTCATTTCGGACACTTAATCCAGCAGTAGCGGCTAAACGCAATGTCAACACGAACAACAGCAGAAGACGCTAAACGTAATGCCAACACGGCAGCGGTCGAATGCTCGGATGCGGGTAGATACTCTGGTGCGCAGGCGTGTGAACTTAACCAACAAAGATGAGAGCAGCAAAGCAGATAAGGCAGACTGGTGAGAACGCAGGGAGCGCATGTTAGAGGAACGGTGGATAGTGAACGCGTCGTTGCTATAGTCATGACACATAGGCATTGCCTGTGCACTATCCTATCGCACGCGCTGTATTTTTAGATATTTATTTCGCCGAAAATCGATTCGAATAATTTGGGGTTCGGATAATTAGAGTTCCACTTTATATATATCTTTATATATATATATATATATATATATATATATATATATATATATATATATATATATATATATACGTAGCTGTTTATATATATATATATATATATATATATTTATATACAGAGAGATATATATATATATATATATATATATATATATATATATATATACATATATATGTATATATATATATATATATATATATATATATATATATATATATATATATATATATACATATATATATATATATATATATATATATATATATATGTGTGTGTGTGTGTGTGTGTGTGTGTGTGTATATAAACATATGTATATATACATATATATATATATATATATATATATATATATATATATATATATATATATATATATATATATATACTACATATATATGTATAAATATGTATGTACTAATACATATGTACATATTTAGTTTAAATTTGAAGCCAGGAAACCGAAATTCCTTTTAGGTAAAAGGATTATCCAAGTTATATTATTTATGATATTCATTTCAGAGGCAACAGTACCTAGAATGACAAAATTAAATGAAAAAAATTCAAAATTGAAAAATTTCCTTTTAAAAAACGCTATTTAGTTTATTGTATAACAATACTTCCCATATACATGTATTTCGAAAACGAGCTGTTTTCTTCATCAGTGGTAAGGGTGTAAAAAACTCAATGAAGAACGGCTGCTATTCATACTCAAAAGGATAAAGAACAAAAGGATTCAGTTTTTCATACCCGTACCACTGATGAAGAAAACAACTTGTTATCGAAATACATGTATATGGGAAGTAATGTTATACAATAAACTTAATAGCGTTTTTTAAAGGAATTTTTTTAATTTTGAATTTTTTGCATTTAAATTTGTTATACTATTTAACGTAAACCTGAAATAAATATCAGTTTTTGAATTTTTTTCCTAACAAAAAATTCCATAAAATAATCGAAAATTAATTAATATACATACTTTCAACCCCCTCAAGATAATGATTTTTTTGATGCCGCCATTCATTTAGAGGGCCAAGATATTATGTCACGCAATATTGTTTGACTTTTTATTCCGAAACGTAAATAAAAATTAGCACCATCAATTTCAAACCGTAACCATTAAGTACGCGGCTTATTTAAATTAACAAAATTCACGGCACGAGAAAAGAAACAAGTTAACCAATTAATTTCGTTTTTAGTTTTATCTATATGAGTTTTCACTAACGCGCGGTTAATATTTTTTCGCACTTCCTCACGAAACACTTTATTTTCCACGATTTTTTTTGACTTTCAGTTAATAGCACCGATATTTGAAGCCGATTTGAAACAAACACCACGCTTTGCCACTTTTGAATGTATCCCGAATTCACGATACGATAATCACACGAAATTCACCAAATTAACGTGTTTTGATTCAATTTTGCGATTTGTTTACATTGTTACCTGACACTTATCACAGTAGAACCGCCAACATGACATTAGTAGCCAATATTGTGTCTCTTTTCTTCCTATGTACGCTATCCTTGTCATACAACTTCTCCTCCGTTTGATTTTACTTCACTCATACACACTGTATATGTGCTATATCGGGCTTCCTGTAGTTCTTATTCATAGGTTAGAAAGCAAAATTTGTGACTTTCGAAAATTATTGATGGTTGCAAAGTAGATTAGGATGAATAGCCAAGAAACAAAAAAACAAACAAAAGTACAAATACAAAAATATAACATATACATAATTTATGTTGAGTAAAATGCTTTGGTCTTCTTATTTCCTATTACGTCAAGAGTATGAGATCCACAACGTTGGCCAGGACCATCCACTCACCCAACCATCGGGCTGTGGTTCTTTTGTCATTGAGGAACCTTTGTCGGGATGGAGAGTCTTTGCTTGTGGACTCGTACCATTGTGACTTTAGGTCTAGCTGGGAGGGTTGCAAAGAGACAGGATGCTCCACCTCTTATCATGGGCAACAACTTCTCTCGTATAAGATAAGGTCATCCTCTGAGCTCACGTGGTCAAAATAAGTCAGTAGAAAGATATGTAGCATATCCAGCCTCGGCCTGTCAGTTAAATCGTACATGTGAAATATTTTAGCGTGGACCTGGTGCTAGGTGAAGGAATCTGCCCTGTGACGCCACAGACAGCAAGCCTGCTAGCACATGTACACGTCCCTAGACATGTCAGTTCTAGCTGAATACCAATTTTTAGCCCGTCAAAGCAGCATTTCATCGCTGTTTTTCTTTACAGAGTTATAATTAATAAAATTACTATAGGGTTTTCTATTAGGGATATACCAATTTCACATCTTTGTATGCACGCACCCAATGTCAAAACATTAGTTAAAGTTAACATTTGTAATATGGTAAGGTTCACGAACTAGCAACGTTTGAAAATTATTAAAAATTACTACCAAAATCTTGAGTCTGTTCATCAGCAAATCATCTTCAGCAATGAAGCGCACTCCTGGATCAATGGCTTTGTTAATAAACAAAATATGCGTTATTGGTCAGCAATAAACCCACATGTACTTCTTGAGACACCGTTGCATCCGCAACAAATTATTGTTTGGTTGCGGTTTTCACGCCGAAGGCCCGTAATTTTTCGTGGATGAAAACGACCGGTATGTTACCGTCAATGGCGAGTGCTATCGTGTTATGTTGGAAGATTATTTGTGGCCAGAATCGGATGAACTTGACATCAAAGATATGTGGTTTTGAAATATTATGCTATTACTACTTGGAATTTCGTCACTAGTGTAAGAAAACGGTTTTAAACTGTTAGAATTATTAATCTTTACCTACGCAAGCGGAGAATTGTTTTGCAGATAACATAGCGAGGACATTGTCCACGACGTCACAATTTCTAAGTCCGCAAACATAGCTTCGCGGAAAGAAGATTTACAATGAAACGCTATAAACTAAGCGCCAAGACGATTCAATTACTATTCTTGACTTTATTCAATTCTACTTCGGTATTTATATAATTTTCTTTCGCTTAACCTATGTCTTACGCAGCTAATTTATTTTCTTTTTTAAAAGTGTAAGTGGAAATTTATTACTTAAGAAATTTTCATTTATACTTTCAAATAAATTGATTTATTGCCTCATAGACAAAAATTGACGTGTTTCAATATTTACAAAGTCCAAAAATTCCGATCCCATAGTTCAAGCGCTCTTATTACATTCACATGCATTTATTCCGTTCGATGGATAGATGTCCATATTCCATACATTATACATGCTCTCATATGTCAACAACCCATGTTCGTACGCATCACTTGGCTATGGTCACTAACCCCTTGATGAGTAAGATGATTAGCGTGCATTGAGTGTGGTCAGGGAATACTTCCACACGTGATGAGTTACGAATGAAATGTAACGTGATACGGGTCCATTCAATATTAAGAATGAATCTAAAAGAAATTGCATTGAATGATTATGTAATTGGTATGTTTACATGTAGCCATGCGATAGGATTGATATTTCATGAATGTCTTTTTTTTGTTTAGGTTGGACTTTTGTTAGTAAGCAAATGACTTTTGTTAGTAGGCAAATAAATTGAATGATTTACAATTGAACATGTGTACATATGTTTGCTTATGATATGTACGTACGAATGTTAATATATTACGACTTTTGTTTTTGTTTACGATATATGTATACAGGAATTCAATCTATTACAATACAGTTTCAACAAGACGGTGTCATTAGCCACACAACATGCCTCACAATCGATTTGTTATGTCCTTAATGAAAACCCCAATACAAAGCTCTCTGTTGTGAGCTTTATCACTTCTCTCCTTGGAATATTTAATATTTCTTTAAATTTGGAGGACCAGCTGGTGTAGTTACTTGATGATGTATATGCTCTGGTGTCTATTTTTCTTAGAAAAAAAAACCAATGGCAAAATAAGGGAATTTTTTCGAAATCGGGCAACTGGACGCGTTTGCTAAATTATGCAACCAAACAACAAAAATATATAACAAAAATCTACATACCATTTTATACTGAAGATCATCTTCACAATGTATTGGCATATAAGTAACAATAAATACATACTTATTTCTTAAAAATAATACAAGCATTACATATCTATATATCTGCAGCCCAAATCAACATAATGTTTTTTAATCAATATAATCATTAATAAAAGTTAATGCAGTCTTTGTAAGTACTATTGAAATTATTCAGGCATATCATTGAAACGCATTCCACCGGTCTGCCTACGGAAGATCTGCTGGCTAGCAGGAAGTTTCCCGATCAAGTATTTATCAAGCATATCAATAGCCTCCTTGGAATGTCCAGTTCCACGAAATGCAATTGTGCAATCCATTCCAGCATAATCCAACATTACGTCCCATCCACCAGGATGCTGAAAATAAAAAAAAATGGTTACTAATTGAGTTTAGATGCGTGTGGTTTGATTTTAACAAAATTTATCGACTTCCATGGGCGAGTAAGTTATAATTTCATTTGATTTTTAAATGATTGATGGATCATGTTTTAATTTATATAAATTTGAAAATTAGAACGTAAACCAAACTTAATTTGCTACGTTTCTCAGGGAGATATCACCAACTCAAAATTGGAAAAATTCTGTATATTAAATGACAGCGGCAGTAAGTTCAAGCACTAGCTTGTATATGTATAACCCCTAAAAATCTTTGCGTTATATTCAAATTCACTAGGTAATAGATCCTTCGTGAAACATCGCAATTTTAACATTTTTCCTAGCTTTAACATTATCATCGAGGTACTGCGGAACATCAGGGGAAATGTAAGAAGACAACAACACTACCATTAAAGTAGTACGACCAACGCGGTCAGGCCACATACTGGTCGAATTCGGAGCAGAGGCCGGCAATAAGGAAGCATTCTGCAACGCAGTAAAGAAAGTCCTCGGCAAAAGCGCAACTATAGCCTCGCTCGAACCGATGGCAACGATCGAAATAAGAGGAGACATTGATAGCGTGACGGATCTGGCTGAGGTAGAAGAGGATATCAAAAGGGAATTCCTTAGCGTGGGAAGGATCAAAGCGAGACTGACACCAGAAAACAACAGGGGACAACGCATGGCCATAATTGACTTGACCGAAAAGGACGCCGAACAATTCCTGTTGTCTGTAGGATACGGCAAAGAGCAATGCCTCTTCAATGTTTCCAATGCCTTGGCTGTGGTCACACCACACAAGTATGCAAAGGACCCGATAGGAGTTCCCTATGTTACTAACGCGGTGAAATGGGACATAAAAGAAAAGAGTGCACGAAGGAGGTACACTGTATTCTCTGCAAGGATGCTCATACAAGACCTGATTTTGGACACGTCGTGGGATCAGGCAAATGCCGGGTATTCCGGAAATCCTTAGCCAAAGCAAAATCAGAGCTTCGATGACCCGCATCCTGAGCTAAACTTATACCGCCTCGGAGTCCTTAGTGCGGAGGATACACAATTGGAAAGTATTAGAAGATTACTCAGGCAGTGATCCTCAGTGCATTCTGCTTGAGATAAGTGAGGTTGTCTCCCAACGTTCGTGCTATCGGCTTTCTACAACTGGATGGAGCATCGGAAGGATGGACGCCGAGAGGTTCGTCAAGGTGCTCACAGCAGGTGAGCCGCTGCAGGGAGCTTCGGAGGGGCGGAAGAACTTGCAGCTCAAGACGTGGTGACCTCTACTATGAGCATAATTACGACTGCTTGCTGCGCTTCTATGCCCCGTCGAAGACCCCGCAACGGCAAGCCCCAGTGTACTTGTGGTCAACTGAAATCGCTGAAAAGCGAAGGGAGTGTCACAAGCTTCAACGGGAGGCTCAACGGGCGCGAAACTGTGACGAGGCATGCAACTGGGTGGCAGCATATAAGTCGGCCAGGAAAAGCCTTTGGAAATTGATCAACAATAGCAAGGCTCGCTGCTGGCAAGACTTAGTGGACAATGTGAACAAGGATTCGTGGGGCCTTGGCTTCATGCTAGTTATGCGGAAGCTTGGTGCGCTACGGAAACCTTGCATACATGACGCGGAAAAGATCAAAGCGATAGTGCGGGGACTCTTCACCGCCCATCCCGTCCGTGTTGACGCTGTCCATAGTGAAACAGCAGTCGAGTGTCCACTCTTCATACAGTCAGAACTGGAAGAGGAAGCCCTCTCACTGAAAGCGAGGAAGGCTCCAGGTCCAGATGTTGTTCTGTCTGAGGTGTTGCGGCTCGTCCATCACCATTGTCCTGACTTGCTGCTCACCACATTCAACGCTTGCCTATGGGACGGGGTTTTCCCGGTACGATGGAAGGTGGCAAGGCTCGTGCTGATCAGCAAGGGGAAGGGGAATCCCGAACCACCGTCTGCATACCGCCCGTTATGCATTCTAGGAATGGCTGGGAAAGTGCTAGAGAAACTATCTCCTCGGCAGTGTGGCTTTAGAGCAGGACGTTCTACCATTGATGCAATTGCAGAGGTAGTGAACGCGGTCCAAAGGGCAGAGGTATATAGTCGCACCAAGCGACGGATCGTCCTGTGGGTGACACTCGACGTCAGGAACGCCTTCAACTCCGCTAGATGGGTGGATATTCTGGATACGCTGGAAAACTCTTTCAAGTTCCAGAATATCTAATGCGGCTTTTGAGGAACTACCTAAAGGAACAAACCTGCTCTACGACACGACACACGGCCAACGAAAGATGGAAATTACATTGGGTGTCGTCCAGGGATCTATCCTTGGTCCGGACCTGTGAAACATGGCTTACGCCAGGCTACTGAGACTTGAAATGCCAGGTGAGTCGCACTTGGTCAGCTTTGCGGATGATGTTGCGGCTCTGGTCACTGGACGCACTGCCAAACAAGCGCAACTTAGGCTAGGTATGCTAATGCGCCGAATGAAGGACTGGATGACTGCTCGCGGGCTCAGTTTAGCACTGGAGAAAACCGAAGTGGTCATCTTGACAAAAAAGAGAATCCCTAGAGTAAGTATGATCAGTATTGAAGATATACAAATCGAATCGAAGCCATCGGTGAAATACCTGGAACTACTGATCGACTCGAAGATAAGTTTCTCTGAGCAAATCAGGGCAACGGCTGAGAAGGCTGCTTCAGGAATATCGGCTCTGAGTTGACTTACGGCCTACGTAGGGGGACCCAGCCCATCAAGAAGACGCCTCTTGATGAGTGCTGTAGGGTCAGTGCTACTGTATGGAGCAGAAGTATGGGGCAACGCTCTCAGCAAGGAGGTATACCGAAAACGTTTGGCACAGGTACAGAGAAGAGAAGCACTGAGAATTGCATCTTCGTATCCAACAGTCTCTGATTTAGCGGTGAGAGTTATTGCAGGCGTGATACCTGTCACCCTCTTTGCTAGAGAGGACCACGCTATTTACCTGCGCCGAAAGGAGGATGCGAGAGAGGTGGTTGTCCGCGAGGAGAGACAGCGCTCGCTCAATGATTGGCAGCAGTCTTGGGTCGATTGCACGAAGGGAAGGTGGACTGCACGCCTCATCCTGGATGTGAGACCGTGGCTAAATCGAAGGCATGGTGAGATTGACTTTTATCTGACCCAGCTTTTGAGCGGGCATGCGTGTTTTAAATCTTACCTGCACAAGATTGATAAGTCACGGTCTCCCCATTGTCGGTTTTGCCCAGGAGGCTAGGACAATGCCTGCTACACATTTTTTGCATGTACAAAATGGGTCAGACTGTAAAAGGAACTCTATAAGGAGACGGGAGAGCTCACCCGGATAATATAGTTGCGGTGATGCTCGAATCGGTTGACAAATGGATCCAGGTGGCACATTATGGTCGGGCAGTCCTAAAATATAAAAGGGACGCAGAGCAGCCGGGGGCGCTGGAGCTGGGGGATCGCTTTTCTGGCACTTCCTCTTCTCTCCTCCCCTCCCGCTAGGAAAGGGATCCCCCAGTTCGAAGGCGCCTCACCGCGTAACAAAACGAGACCTGGTCCGAAGTAATGTGTCGAACGGTTCCAGGCTGAGTTCTCAGGTTGACAGGGGAGGTGTTCAGTGGGTAGTCCTGTCGCCTTCTTGTGAGCATGGGAGTCCCACATTCTGTGCATAAATGGCATTCACCTCCCTACCACAAAAAAATAAAACATTATCATTAAACTCAGAAAGGTGTTTGGTTCAGCCAACTAATTTAATGGACTATCGCTGCATTGTGTACTAAAGTAGATCACCAAAATCACTTTTTGTATATATAAATGTTTGTTTAAAACTAAATACTGCTAACATGAAAAAAATGTGTCAAATTGTCGACTCAGGTTGGAGCTAAGATGACAATCCGAGTAAAATTTACTATTGCATTGACTTAAGACATGACCTTGATCTGACTTCAGTCTTATTAAATTTTATGGAGACGATTGAATAGGGTCTCCAACAAAACCTAATCTGTGCAAAGAGCACAAACTGCCATGTCATAAGCCCAGCCATAGCTCTACAATCTTTACCACTTAATTTAAGTAAAAAAAAATCATTTGACTGCAGGTTTGGCTCTTTGACTGAGGATTTTTTAAGCCAACAGGCATTCTATTATTGCCAAGATTCTACCAATTCAGAGTTTAACCAGTAGTCTAAAAGGGGTGCCGGTTGATTTGTGCGGCACGTACGCTCAGCTAGAGCATGCACACCGTACAGTTCCATCAAAATACGATTGACTTTCGGCAGCCTTTTTCTTCAATGAAGAAGTACTCCCCGCGAAAACACTTTATTATTGTATTGTTGTATTGTTGTTTACGCTTCAGCTAAATGACACATACTGATTCTGAAACTATATGACAGTAGCTTTTCAAACACATACTTGGAAAGGTGAGTCACTGAAATAAAAATCAAGTTACGCCATCTGTTAGAAAACCGGTACCGCTATTATATTGTGAACGATAAGAGAGCTAAGGACACCTGTATAGGGTTCTGGGCTATTGCATAAGGGCTCTGAGCCTTCTTTCGTTAAAACGCCAGGTTTTTCATTGCTATTGTACCCTCTATGCCCTGGAACCCATACAAATCCAAGCAAACTGTGTTTTCCAGAAGAACTTAGTTTTCTCTGATATTTATGGCTAATGTTTTATGTTATATTTCATCCGGAGATGGCATACTGCAGATTTTGATTTGCCTTGCTCTCCACTTATTGTCTTTCATCCATAACGTCACGTTTAGAAAAGCAACTACTTCTCCCTGAAACACACAGGTCAGCATTCCTAATCGTATCGACTCCTGGCAATCTCGGTTTAAAAACAAATCCTGTTTCAGTTCACATATTGGGCCTAGAGCCACCCATATATAACGTCATATCTAACTTACCATATAATGAACCACTAGGTTCTGTCTGGGATTCTGACATGAAATATTCTGTACGATTTTGGAACATTACTCATCTTAAATCAGTTAGCAAGCATATTTTCCACAAACAAATTGCAGATTCTATTATGATCCGCTGAAAATCTTCACGCATACCACAAATCTTAGGATGGATTTCTCCTGTATGAACAATTCAAGAGAAGGTCAGTTTAATATGGTGTATGAGGGCCTACTTGGTAATTTGCTGGTAGCTTCGGTAGTCCTCTCACACACCATTGGTTGCAACCTGCCTCAAGAGTGGCTCAAGGCGAGTCTACTTTGTGCCACCAGACGATGATGATGCGCAACAAGTTAGTGGCCTAATAGTCTCTGCATGCATCCAACATGTATGTTTGTGCTATAAGTCCCATAACTTGCCAGTAGCATTTCTACGTTGACCAAACAGCATTTGCGAGGATACGTTCTTTCCCAACAAGTCTACTATCGAAACTGACAACAAGATATTTTGCTTGTGATTGCGGTAGGATAGCGACACCCTTTTGTTAAGAAAGAATTATACCACACCTTTTCCGTCCCGTCAAGAAGAGAATCACTGTAGTATAGTGTATATTAACTGACAGCCCTTTGCCTTGACACTACTGCTGTAGGACATCTAGAGTTCTTTGCGAATTTCTGCAAAATGCCTGAAGATATTCGCCTGTGGCAATCAGGACTACATTATTTGCGAATGCTGGCAGTGAACGTCATGCTTTTTTAGACCAAATAAAACCAAGTTGATCAAAACTCTCCATAGCAGTAGTTAAAGGAAACTATCTTGAGGGCACCTTTTCTCTTCTGTCGATGCAGAGAGCAGCCTATACTCGAGCATGTTGCTGATCTACACAACAATCTTTTGTTCAACTTAATGGGCTTTTAATGTATTACCCGAGGAGTTGCACGACGCTTAATCAAAGGCTCCATCAATATCTATAAACACTGCTGGCGCTTATCTTTTCCCTTCCACTGCCTCCTTAGTTTTCACCAGTTGGGAGTGAAGGTAAGTTTAACAGGATTTTCACCAAAGATATGCGGGCTATGTAATGTAGAGTAATTAGCGTCCTGGCTGATGAAGATTTTCTAATATCCTATGCGAAAATAAAGAGAGACTCACAGAACGGTCGCTTTTATGTGCAGAGAAGTCATTTTTTCCGGTTTTCGAAATTAAAATTAGTCTCACTGTCCACCAGGAAGGACATTTTACTCTTTCTAACTCTTCCTCCTTGCGGTGGCATGAGCAGGTTGACTGAGGGTTCCTGATTGATGATCCAATTACATCCAAATTGGGTCTTAATCAGGAGTTTCAATGAATCCATATATCACCCCATAAATGTGTCGCCAGTCAACCTTCATGTTCATCTGAAGTACTTTTGTCAGTAATCCTCAAGTGAATTTCAGTTTTTGTATTTCATGGTTCTACTAATGAAATCTTGTTCTGTTAAGTCTCGATGCATTGGGCAAGTAGTGGTTTAGAGTTCTGCTGAACTAATTATAATTTCTTTGGACCTTCCATAAAGTTTTGAGTTAAGGTAGTACTAATAATTTAGCTTCCATTTCAAAATCATACACTTCTAAGTAAAAACAAACTGGAATATCCTGAATAATCACTCCACCTTTATTTATATGCTGATACGAGAGTAGTCCCAAAAGTACCCGACCTGATTTTCAACAACTTAATGTGAAAAATTCATAACGGTAGGTTTATTATTAATTTTTTACAGACATCCAAAGTGAACGCTCTCAGTGGATTTGTAAATATGAAAAAAATCGGGAATCGTTATGTGATATAATACTTTCATTTGAAAAGTCTAAGTCCAACCGATATCAAAGCCGAGTAGGATTCTAGTCTGGGGAAGTCTGCTCCTTCATCTATAACGGTCAAATATTGAGTAGCTGAGTTTAAGCGAGGTCGTACAAGCTGCCAAGATGAACACCGCAGTGGTCGACCAAATGAGGTCACTACGTCAGAAAATGTGAAGGAAATTCACAAAATGGTATTAGATGACCGTCGACTAAAAGTACGCGAGATTTCAGACATGGCAGGCATTTCAAAAAGTGCTGTGCATCGCATTTTGACCAAGAATTTGGACATGAGAAAGCTGTGCGTAAGATGGATGCCACATTTGCTCACAATGGAGCACAAACAGCAACGTGAGGATGTTTCCATCGAGTGTTTGACAATGTTTCGCAGCAATAAAGCCGAGTTTTTGCGTCGATTCATAACCATGGACGAAACATGGGTCCATCATTTTATACCTGAGACCAAGGAGCAGTCAAAGCAGTGGACTGAAAAGGGAGAACTGGCTCCAAAGGAAGAGAAAGACAGTTCAGTCAGCTGGCAAGGTCATGGCATCCGTTTTTTCGGATGCGCGTGGAATAATATTTATTGATTATTTCGAAAAAGGAAAACCAATCAACGGCGTATATTATGCAGACTTATTGCAGCGTTTGAGTGATGAAATCAAGAAAAAACGGCCCCATCTGACGAAAATGAAAGTTTTGTTTCATCACGACAACGCACCAGTCCACACGTGTGTCATTGCGATGGCTAACACCAGTGAGTTGAAGTTCGAATTGGTTCCTCACGCACCCTATTCACCAGATCTAGCTCCCTCGGATCATTTTCTTTTTCCGAATTTGAAAAAAATGCCTCGGCGGCAAAAGATTTGCCAGTAATGAAGAGATAGAGCTATTTCGAGGAGATTGACTGTTTCTACTTTAAACCGGGTATCGAAGCTATTAAACATCATTGCGAAAAATGAATCGAGCTAAAAGGAGGATATGTTGAAAAATAAAAACCATTTTCGCAATTTTTTTACTGTTTTTTTTTTGTCAGATCGGGTACTTTTGGGACGGCCCTCGTACAGAATTCAAGACATCTATGTCCAGAAATTGTATTTCTGTTGAGATATTCAAGCTTTAAATTGCTTGTGCTATCCTTCGCATGGCAAAAGCGATATTTACCGCTTCCTATTTATTCTTCATCTTCTTCTTCTTCGTAACACTACAGTTCCTCTCGGGCCTTCGCTTCCTGCAACATGCACCTCAAATTGTCTCAGTCCATTGATTCCCTCCTCCACTTTCAAAATCCGAGCAGCGATGAACTGTCTTCATCGACCGAGTTAGACCAGCGTTTCCTCGTATTCCCAACAGGTCTTCGCCCTTCAGTTGAGTATCTGTTGTTTATCCATACGATTCAGATAACAAGCCGATTGCAGCTTCCGCAGTGTTACAATCGTTGAGACCTCCGGCTCGTCAAAAATTTCAAACAGCTCATGGTTGTATCGAATTCGCCATTGATCCCCGTCTAGCTTTGCTCAGATTATTCACCTCAGGACCCGTCGCTCAAAGGCGTTTAGTATATTTGCGGATGCTTGGGTTAGGGTCCATTTTTCACACCCATAGCGTAGCACAGATCTTATCACAGGTTTATATGCTTGGAGCCTTGTTTTCCTATATATACAGCTGGTCTTCAAGATCTTCAATACTGAATAAGAGAAAGTATTTGAAAGCTGTATTCTTCGGCGTATTTCGTCTTCTTCATTGCTGGTTCTTGTTATTTTGGCACAAATTTGCTGACATTTTTGATACTGTATTTGCCATGTGTGATATTTTGGGTATTTGAGGTATTTTTCTTGACTGCCAAATGATCTTTGTTTTATATTCATTGATTTGTAACCCTACTAGTTTTGCTTCGCTGTCGATTTTCAGGAAAAGTTATTTGGCAGTTATCAACAACCGTGACAAAATGTTAATGGCATCTGCGTAGGCTACTACTTGGCTCGACTTGCATAGTAACGTATCTCTTGTATCAATGGATAACTTTCTGATAACATATTCCAGAGCCAAATTACATGGTAAAGGAACCATCCCATCTCCCTGCTTTAGACCGATATTTGTCTTTAACACAGTCATTGAGTTGGTTATTTATGAGCACTTGAGAGATTCTCGACATTGTTGTTATTTTGGAAAGACGGAGTAATTTAATCGCACCTGCTTAATCTATCCTACACCTATATAAAGTCATTTTCTTTCCCATATCTTTTAGACACTGAATATGAGTCAAAGAAGGCGCAACGCGTCTGCTCACTCAAGCAAAAAGAGAATTCGTCGGCGGATATCAAATAAACAAAATAATAGACTTCTTCGGGGCTTATCGCATTCAATAGCTTGTAGTTCCTTCAAGCGTCTCCAAACAAAGTATTTTTTGACCACACTGAAGCATTCAGAGCCATCGAATACCACTCTTGGTCCTTCATTCGCTAACAGGTGTGGTTCTTTGTTAACCAACACATCTCCATGCGCTGGTGCTCAGTACCAAGTAACCTTGTTGTTCTAGCCCGATTTTTGAGTTTTTGCAACATTCATGAACCATATTCAATGTTATTATTGGGGAGGGGATATATATATATATATATATATATATATATATATATATATATATATATATATATATATTTATATATATATTTATATATATATATATATATATATATATATATATTTATATATATATATATATATATATATATATATATATATATATATATATATATATATATATATATATATATATATATATATATATATATATATATATATATATATATATAGTCGCGTGTTATGGTTCACGGCCAATAATTTTAATGCGCCGGGGAAGTGAAAACGGAATTTCTTTTAAATTAAATTAAAAGAGTTTATTTATTTACTTAAAATTCACAATCACTCATTTAACCATTTCACAATTTTAATTAGAATCTAACTTTCACTTATCAATTAAATTTCTCTAATAACTGTCTTCACGTAACAATCAACGAAAATCACTCCACTATTACTCGATCAATATCGCTTTTCAATTCGCTATCGCAGTTTTTACTGTATCGCGGTTCTAATGAATCCAGCTCGTCTTTATATAGGTTCTTTAGTCATTCAAACCAATTCTCGTACATTGACGAATTAGCGGGAACATTCGAGCAGCGTAATGAATGGAGCAGTGACTCACTTTCAGATGTTGATGCTTGGTGGGTTTTCGAGTACGCTCGGTTTGTTGATCATGATTAATGGGTTTTCGAGTACGTTCGCTTTGTTGATCATGATCTTCTTAACAATTGTGAAAATAATTGCGACAGTAACTCGCAAAATTATTCGTGCATGTAACACTGCCCCCACCTTAGTTCTTTTCGCCCCGAAAAGATGTGTCGCAAGTTGTAGTTAATTCTCCCTGGAGGTAATATGGGACAAGACGGTCCAGGTGCACGATTTTCATTTTGGCTTTTAGCTTACGGTGATCCTGTATGCGGTATACAACGTCATTGATTCGCTTTGTAACTTGGTATGGTCCCTCCCAATTATGTTGCAAATTTTGAGAACTACCGTTTCGCCGTTGCGGGTTATATAGCCAAGCAAGTCATCTTGGTGGAAGCCAGTAGAATTTGCCTTTAGATCATACCTGGTCTTCATGCGGTCAGTAGCCGATTCGAGGTGTTTTTGCACTGTCCGATATATCTGGTTCAATCGTTGCCTTAGCTCACTTGCGTACTCCGAGATTGTTTGGGGTTTCTCAGGGGATGTTCCGAACTTTATATCAGCTGGTAGACGAATAGTCTTTCCAAAAATGACTTTGGCTGGGGCTTGACCCGTCGATGCATGTTCGGCACCTCTGTACGCCATCAAAAATAGTGGGATATGTCGGTCCCAGTCCCTTTGGTTCTCGTCAACCATTTTGGCCAGATGTTTATTGAGCGTGCCGTTGAAAAGTTTGACCATTCCATCGGATTTGGGATGCAGCGGTGTTGTCCTCGTTTTCCGTATTTCCAGCAGCTTGCACATTTCGCCAAAAACTAGTGACTCAAAGTTTCGGCCTTGATCCGAATGTAGTTCGCAAGGTACGCCGTACGTACTGACCCAATTTAATACTAGCTGTTTGGCTACAGTAGTTGCTTCTTGGTTGGGAGTGGGGTAGACCTCGGGCCACTTGCTGAAATAATTGGCCACAACCAGCGTGTATTGATTTTTCCACTCGGATTTAGGAAAGGGTCCTGCGATGTCCACAGCAATCCTTTCAAATGGTACCCCTACGTTATAGGTTTGCACTTGTCCTCTCAGTCGTCGCTTTGGACCTTTGACGGAAGCGCAAATCGTGCATCTACGGCACCAGTCCTCTACGTCTTCTCGAGCGTGGAGCCAGTTAAACCTTTCCCGCAATTTCGCTAAGGTCTTGTTCACACCAAAAAGGCCTCCCGAGGATCCTTCGTGCATCTCCTCAACCACATCGTGGGTTCGGCTTTTGGGAAGTATTGTTTGCATCCTATAGGAGCTCTCATCCGCCAGTTCCCATTTCCGCTTGAGTATGCCACATTCTACCTGAAGGGAGTTCCATTGTGCCCAATAGCTTTTCAGGGTTGCGCCGTCCATTGAAACGTCTTTCCACTCAGGTCGCCCAGTTGTCTCCTTCCATACGAGCAATGGTCCGATGTCTTCATCGGTTAACTAAGTACTTCAAATCTCCTCCGGTGACCAACCTTCATCGGATTCGGCCGTTATCAATCGCAGTTCAACGGGCGGCTCCTTTTCAATCAGTCAGCAATGCTTACAATCAACTGGACATGGACGACGAGGTAGGGCGTCAGCATTTCCATGAACTCCACCCTTCCTATGAGCAATTTCGTAGTCGTATGACTGCAATCTTTCGGTCCATCTCACGACAAGTCCTTCGGGGTTTTTGAAGTTAAGCAGCCATCTCAGCGATGCATGGTCCGTTCGAAGAACAAATTTCTGGCCATATAGGTACTTGTGGAACTGCTTGGTGGCCTCTTATATAGCTCCTTCCTGGTTACGCAGTAGTTCCTCTCACTTTTTGAGAGAACTCGACTGTAATACGAGAGGACTCTTTCTTCGCCATCAATCTGCTGGGATAGTACAGCTCCAAGACCGCCGTTGTTCGCATAGGTGTCCACTACAAACATTTTTCCGGGTTTCGGATAAGCCAGCACGGGTGATTCACACAGCTTCTGCTTCAAGGCCTCAAAGGCTACCTGGCATTGTTCACTTCAGACATACGGACGATTTTTCTCGGTTAGCTGATGTGGTAACTTAGCTATTTTGGCAAAGTCTTTGACGAATCTTCGATAGTAGGTCGCCAGACCCAGAAAACGTTGTAGTTGGCGCTTGTTGTTTGGTGTTGGTCAGCTTTTCACGGCTTCAATTTTTCAGCGTCTGTTTTGATCCCTTCTGCTGATACGACGTGTCCCAGGTATTTCACTTCAGCTGCAAAAAGGGTACACTTGTCAGGACTAAGTTTCAAATTTACCAGTCGCAATCGGGAGAAAACCTCTTCTAAGTTCCGCACATGCTCTTCGAACGTTCTTCCAATAACAATGATGTCATCTGGGTACACCAAGCAGGTTTTCTAGGGCAGGCCTCGTACCACGTATTCCATCAGGCGTTCGAAGGTGGCTGGAACATTACAAAGCCCAAATAGCATCACCACGAGTTGCCACAATCTGGTCCCAACTGAAAATGCGGTCTTCTCTCGGTCCTTCTTGTCGATTTCTACCTGCCAGTAGCCACTATTGAGATCGAGTGTAGAAAACCATTTTGCGTCGGCCAAAGTGTCCATGATGTCATCGATGCATGGAAGCAGGTAGTTATCTTTCTTAGTGACGTCGTTAAGCTGCCTATAGTCGACACAAAAACGAGTGCTACCATCCTTTTTCTTTACTAGAACTACTGGCGTGGCCCACAAACTGACAGACGGTTCGATAACGCCTTGTTTTTCCATGTTCGAGATCAGTACGCTCACTCCTCCTTGTTTGGGTATCGGAAGACGTCTCGGGGCTTGTTGAATTGGCTTGCCTCCCTGTATATCTATGATTTGAGTTACCATACTCGTTCGGCCATGGTCATCCGGGCTTATTGAGAAGATGTCACTGTACTTGGTGAACAGATCAGAGGCTCGCTTGAATAGCTGCTCTGGCAATTTGACCTGCTTCAATATTGCAGACGTGGATTCCCGGGCTTTGTCTGCATCTTGCCTCCTTTTCCAACGATGGTCGTGTGTGGCTTCCAAAGATGTGATGGTGGAAACAGGCTGGCAGCTGCCGATGACTTCTCCCGCTCTGATGCTTGTGATTGAGTCTGCGGTGTTAAGGACTCTAATCGGCACGTATCCGTTTCTTATAGATCTTAGAAGGCTTCGTCTTACGATCAAACTGCGCAATGCTGACGTCTTCGTTGGGTCTATTAGATAAGATCGGTGGTCTCCAGAATCACCATTAAGCTTGGCCCATACAATGCTCTCGGAAGATTTCGGTACATCAATGTCAATATATACTACCACACTCATCTTGGGAATTTGGATGCTTGGATCCTCCATCAATACTTCAACATTCCGCCACTTCAAAACCAACGTGATTCCATGTGGTCGCAGAAAATCCATTCCGAGAATGCAGTCATCCATAATGTTCGCGACCAGAAAATTATGTCGGAACATAAGGTCTCCCAACTGTATCTGGAGGTTGACCTCTCCATGAGCAGTCGCAGTTTCTCCGTTGCTGTCCGTAGTGAGAAAACTCTGCCCTTGTGAAGTAGTTGTTGTCTCACTAGGTCTGGTCAGATAATCGATCGGGTTGCACCAGTGTCGATTGTTATGGTGCAATGTTCTCCGTCAACTTTACCCGGAAGACATACGTCTGCTTCTCCACGATGTAGTCTTGAGATGGTGATAGTTGTGCAGGGGACGTCGATCCTCCTAGCCAACCTTTGCCCCACGAAGCTGCCCTCTAGGTTTGAAAAGCTTCCATTCTGGGTTCCTGGCTCTGTCTCGGCCTCCTCCACCCTGGACAACAGCTCGTCCTTCTTTGCTTCTTGCCGTCTTCTGGAGATGCTCCTCCTCATCGCACCATTTAACCTGCCGTTGTTGCTCAATTTTCACGCGCTCGCACCTGCAATTGTCTGTCACGGTCTCGTGAACCCAGGCAGTAGTACGAGTCACATTTTTCGTTGCCTCAAAGTTCAGACTATAAGCCAATGCATCTTTAATCGTTTGCTTTTGGGCTAAACGCACGGTTTGTTGCACTTCCTGGGCTTTTAATGCGCTGATGAATGCTTCTGCTGCTACGTCACCTTGATGTTCTGGGTCGTAAGCTGGATAAGCCAAAAGTACCAGTCGCTCAATGTCTTGAGCTAGCTGATGTGAGGTTTCGCCAGACCTCTGCATCCGATGCCGTAACTGTGACCGATAAATCTGCTTCAGATGATTGCCTCCATAACGCATGTCAAGCGCATTTATTCTAGCAGCCAAGTTTGAGTGCAACTCAATAGGGTTAGTCTGCAAAAGCTCGGCAGCTGGGCTTCTTAGAGCAAGAATAAGTGCAGTTGCTCGTTCCTGCCCATTCCAGTGATTTGTCCTGGCAGCGGCTTCAAACTGTGTTTTGTAAATACTCCAGACCGTTCGCCCGTCGAATATTGGTGCTTTCACATTTCTGGATCTTCTATGCGCTGCGGTTATAAGGTGGGCTGGCGAGTTGGTTACTACCGCCTTCGCTGCTTCCAATTCCTTTTTCACTTTTTGCATCTCATGGTTCATTCTCTCATCGACCTGGCTGATCTCATAATTGATTCTCTCCTCAACCTGGCTGACTTTCCCCTCGGCCTGGTAAACTTTTTCCTTGACGCATTCAATTTGTTTGTTCAGACTACCGAGCCCCGCTTTGATTACGGTTGATTGTTTTTGTACTTCCTTGATTCCGATCGCTTGTTAGTCTAGCTGCGGTGATTGTTTATGTAGCTTCGTAGCTAAACTGGATGACTGTTCACTTATTTTCGCAGTTAAACTGGATGACTGTTCATTTAGCTTCACAGGTTAAACTGGATGACTGTTCTCGCTGCTTGTGCTGCATCAGTATCAACATTTACATCAGTGCATTTTCTGGTTCCTTTGATTTTAGTGTTTTTGCTTCTCCGACATGGTAAATTCGTTAAATGTTAGCTAAGTGGTATTTTTATCATTTCGCCTTATTTATTTTTTTTGTTTTTTGCTTCGTAACCAGTTTCAACGTAACGTTTCACTATTGTGCATGTTAAAAAAAATTTCTTAAATTTTCACTTTCAAAATTTTCATTCTCACTTGTTGACACCACTGTCGCGTGTTCTGGCTCGCGGCTGATAATTTTAATTTTCCGGGAAAGTGAAAACGCACTTTGTTTTAAATTAAGTTAAAAGAGTTTATTTACTAAGCATACACAATCATTAATTTAACTATTTCACAAATCACATTTTAATCTAACTTACACTGTCTACCAATTTATATTCCCACTGGCTGTATCAAGAAAATCACTATCAATCAATATCGCCTTTAATTCACGCTCCACTCTATCGCAGTTTTACTATCGCGTGACGTAGCTTTTAGATATTGATCATACGTGGTCGATTATTTTGCTTTCGAGTACATTCGTTTATTGATCATGATGTTATTAATAGTTGCGACAACAATAGGGAGTGTAACAGTACATATATAGGGGGCATCAGCAAACTCCGAAAAGACTTCACAGTAATTTGTCACTTTAATGGATCTCAATGACAGTAGTCAACTGTTATCATTTCAATTGTGAAGACGTGTGTGAATTCTAAATGGCGGAGCTAGCGCAATCGAATGCGAAATACAATCAAAGAGTGGCAGTTATAGAAAGTCTGCGTGCTGGATGGACTCAAATTTCTGGTATCCGAGATCCACAGTTTATGATATTCCTCAGAAGTATACGGCCGCAGAAAATTGTTAGGAAGGTGCTCTTAATCAAGCAAGGGAAACTCATGCGAAGAAAAAGACGGCAAGGGCCCGCGAAGTTGTTCGAAGGGCCCAAGACCTCATTTTGGGGGATATTGTGAGCTCGCTCAGAAGAATAGTGGCCATCTTAAGTGTAAGTGAGGCTTCCATGCGTCAAATTGTCGAAAAGGACCTAAGGTACACGTGCTACTTCTGTGTTCACTAAAGAACGAACCTGCGGGTCGCATCCAGTTCTAGCCTTCCAACAGCCCAGATTTGTTATTGCGTTATTGAGCGAGTTACTGACAAGTCCAGACATCCGAACGTGGCATTCCTACGGGCCGCTGTTGAGCGGCATTCATCAATTTACAACGAGAGCAGTTAAAGAAGATGTGCTCATGACTTTCGGGAGAATTGAAGCATTGATTGAAGCATGCGGGGGTTACATTAAGTAATAAAGGTAAAGAGATTACCTAGAATTAAGATATTATAGCATTTGTTGCAAATGCTAGTTTAAAAGTAATTTATGATTATTCTAAGCTGCGTGATCTTTACGGATTTTGCTGACGCACGCTATATATATATATATATATATATATATATATATATATATATATATATATATATATATATATATATATATATATCTATATATATATACACAGGGTGGGCCATAAGGGTGTTGGCGGTTCAAATATTCGATTTAAAAAAAACTACGAAACATAACACAAATAATTTGTATTGTTAGAAAGTAGAAGCATAGGAATTTTTAAGACTTAAAAATAATATTGTCCAATGTTTCGTAGTTTTTTTTAAATCGAATATTTAAGCCGCCAACACCCTTATAGCCCACCCACACCCTTATGGCCCACCGTGTATATATATATATATAGATATATATATATATATATATATATATATATATATATATATATATATATATATATATATATATATATATATATATATGTGTGTGTATGTATATACGTAGGGTGGGCCAAATACAAGTTTCTTTTTACAAATTCAATAAAATGAGCTAAAAATGCACGTAAATGAAAAAACAATGCAATAAAATGAACAAAACTCAAAGGTTAACTCACTAACATAATTTTGAGCGGGAAACAGCTGTCAATGTCAAAACAATATGTGATTTAAAAAGAAACTACTTAATGACCCACCCTGTACATAGGGTTTTCCATTAAGGACATAAAAAGTTCGTCTACTTAATTTTTTATTTTTTTGATAAGCTGTCAATGTCAAAACGTTAGTTAAAGTCAACCCATTCACCGTGGTAAAGTTCAAGAACAGGCAACGTTTGAAAATTATTAAAAATTACCACTTAAATTCTGAGTCGGTGGTTGCAGTTTAAGAGCATTTACTCCAATTTTTGGCCGTAATAATCGTACCACCCGATGCAGCACTGAATAAGCTCCAATCCAAATTTTTGCCATTGAACGTTCCGGTGCCAAAAAGAAGTCGTACTGCTCGAAGCGAAGGAACTATCGCAGCCGTAAGTGAATCGGTTCAAAATGAGCCAAATCAGTTTATTCCATGTCGTTCTCAAGAATTGGATATCGCTCAAACGACCCTATATCACTTTAAGCGAAAAATCATCTTCATTTCTGGCTCGATGATTTTGTTAATAAGTAAAATATGCATTATTTGTCAGCAACAAACTCACATGTGCTTTTTAAAACATCGTTGCCTGTGCAACAAATTACTGTTTGGTGTGATTTTCATGCCGAAGGCGTGATTGGGCCGTATTACTTCGTGGATGAAAATGACCGTCATGTTACCGTCGATAGAGAGCGCTATCATGTTATGTTGGAAGGTTATTTGTAGCCAGAATTGGATAAACTTGACATCAACAAGAGCTTTGGATAACCAACTGCAAGTTGATGTGATCTACACAGATTTCTCCAAGGCCTTTGACACTGTGAATCATTTACTTCTTTGTCGTAAGCTTGAAGCTCTTGGCATCTCAGGTGCTCTTCTATCTTGGATATCATCTTATCTATCGTGTCGTCCCTGTCGAGTAAGTCTCTCTGGTATTACGTCTAGTCCTTTTTGTCCTTCATCTGGCGTTCCACAAGGTTCAATTCTTGGGCCTCTTCTCTTTCTGTTGTTCATAAATGATCTTCGCTTTGTAATTAATTCCTCGTGCCTTTTGTATGCAGATGACTTCAAAGTATTTCGAGCAGTCAAATCCCATTTAGACTGTCAGCTCCTCCAAAATGATTTGAATGCTTTAAATGAATTGTGCGCTTCAAATTATTTATGTCTCAACACTACTAAATGTCATAAAATGACTTTTTCTCTTAAGGACTCTCCTATTAATTTTAATTATATATTAAATGATGCTTTGCTCTCTGAAGTCTTCAGTCATAAAGGCCTTGGAGTAACTTTTGATCCAAAACTCAAATTTGATGCACATATTTTAAATGTGATAACTAAAGCGTCTAGAGTTTCCGGGTTTATCCTTAGACATTTACAAAATTCAATAGCATATCTTCTTCTGTCCGTCTATTTGTTTGTCTTGTTCGCCCTTTGCTTGAATACTGTTCTGTTATCTGGTCCCCCCGATATTCCTATCTCGTGACTTCTTTAGAAACTGTCCAAAGAAAGTTCACGCGTTTTCTTTTCCTTAAGTTTAATTTGCCGTATCAGCCTTATGAAAGTCGTTTATCTTTCCTATCTCTTCCATCCCTAATATCCCGACGAACTTATTTAGACCAATGTTTTTTGTACAAACTCTGCTACCATCAAGTCCCGTTAGATATTTTTTCTGAGTTGCGTTTCCGACAAACATCTCGTTCATCTCGGATGAATTCTTATTTCGTTATACCATATGCTAGAACTGATTTATATTTCTATTCACCAATCTTAAGAATCGTACGAAATCATAATGATCTCGAGCTTGGTCCTTTCCCCTCTTCTTACATAGCATTTAAGAAAAAACTAAGAGAGTTACTACTAGTTTAACTTTTAATTATCGACTTTTTAGTATTCTTTTTCATTTAAATTTTGCTGATTGTTCTTTGCGTTCCATTTTGTGATTGGATTGTTAAGTCTGTAAGATGGAATAAATAAATAAATAAATAAATAAATAAATCAACAATATGTGGTTTCAACAAAACTAAGTCCCTAGTCACACAGCTCGCCTCACAACCGCAATTGAACGCCATTGGATTCCTTTTTATGGGACAATATTAAGTCATTGGCCCATACCAACTATCCTACAACTTTAAGCTGCGTCGACGGCAAAATTCAATGCAAAATTCACAACGCTCCGATCGAACAGCGTGCCAGAGTGGTGGGAAATTGGGTCCAAAGAATCGACCGCTGTAAATAGGCTCGAGGTAATCATACGACCGAAATTGAATTTCATACATAAAATGTAATCTTCTTCTTCTTCTTTGTAGCACTACAGCCCCTCTTGGGCGTTGGTTTTTTGAAAATAGTGCCTCCAACTGTCTTGGCCCATTGACTGCGTCCTCTAATTTGAAATCCGAGCAATGATGGACTGTCATCGTCGACCAAGTCAAACCAGCGTTTCCTCAGTTTCCCCACTTATCTTCGCCCTTCAGTTCTCCAACGAATACCTTTTGGGTATCTGTTGATCTTGCATGCGAGTACCATTCTTGTGTCCAGCCCATTGAAGTTTCCGTAGTCTTACAATCGTTGCGACCGCAGGCTCGTTAAAAATTGTATACAGCTCATGGGGGTATCGAATTTGCCATGGCCATTTTAGTCTAGCTTCGCTCCGACTATTCACTTCAGAACCCGTCGCTGAAAGGCGTTCAATTTATTTGCGGACGCTTGGGTTAGGGTCAGTGTTTCATACCCATAGCATAACATAGATTTAGTAATGTACCTCGTGTATCGACAGGAAGCCTCCTTATGACGTACTCGAAAGCCAAATTGAAAAGCGATGGGGCCAGCCAAAACTGACGATAGATACAAGCCATATGGTAGCAATTTGCATATGTATTAGTCGGCTTACTATGGACAAGCTTCCGGTAGCTGTCACCCAACTGCGGCATTAGCAAATGCTTATATTTCGTCATATATACTATTTTCCGAATAAAAAACGTGCCGAACGCAGTCCGTGCATGCTATAAATTCACCTTGTATAGCCCATTGTGCTCCTAAACTTTCCAAGACGAAGCACACGTTTTGCACCTTCGACTGATAGCTCAGCGTTGAGATGTAAACAAACTCCTATAAATTCACTTTGGAAGGCGATAAAAACTAAACGGGTATAAGAACTGAAATAATTTTCACTTCACTAGGAGCGCTATTGTGTTCTCCGCGGATCATCTGGATTTCACTGTAGAAATCCGTCTCTAAACCGTACAAAACCTCGAATTTTTGTCGGTACCTCCACAATTCTTCATATAACGCCATGTAAGTTAGCCAGCAAAGTCGGCCTACTAATGGTCATGTGTGTGGTAGTAAGCGCTGCTGCCATATGGCTTGTATCTATCGTCAGTTTTTGGCCAGCCCATCTCCCTGCTTTATACAGTGACGGACAAAAGTCTACGACAATTCCTTATATCGAGATACTGGTTAGTTGGAAGCTTTAATCAAAAATCCATTGATGCACGTTTTTCAGTAACGTAAATATATTTATAAAAAAAATAAAGAGAAAAACTTCTCATACTAGAATAAAGGAGAAATTCATAGAAACATAAAAAATTGAATGGCCAAAAGTCTACGACAGTCAGTGCTGACTCAGTTAAACACAAAAAATGTCCAACTAAACGTATCGGAATGTCATCAGTATTTATTTATCTGCTCTTATTAGCATCCCGTATATGTGAAACTGCAATTCTGTTTTAGTTTTTTCCCTAGTTTCTAACTGTAAGGACCGCAAAATGTCAATTCGAAAAAAATTCTAGTGATATCCGAAATTTGATCGTACAGTGTAAAAAACACAATAAATCGTGCTCGGAAATCGCGAAATTACTGAAACTTAAGCAAACTTCTATGTATACAATCATCAAAATCTTTGAAAACAGTGGTTACATTGAAAATAAGCCGCGAACTAGCCGAGACATTCGTTTCATTCTAAAAGAAGTGAACAGTAATCCTAAAATGAGTGCTCCAGATTTGGCGAAACAAGAGGCTACGGAAAGGGAAAAGGATGTCCATGCAAGAACCATCAAGAGAGCATTAAATATTAATGGGTTTCAAAGCAGAACTTCACGTAAATATCCATTAATATCCGCCAAAAACCGACTTCTGCGTTTACAGTTCGCCAAGGCCCATATTCGCAAGGAAAATGATTTTTGGAATCATGTCCTTTTCACCGATGAGTCCAAACTCAACATTTTCAGAAGTGATGGTCGCAGTAAAGCATGAAGTAAAAAGAACACGGCTTTAGAGGCCAACAATTTGGTTCCTACTGTCAAGCCCTGTGGAGGTAATGTGATGGTTTGGGGAGCCATCGCTGCATCTGGGTATGGCAGATTGGCTTTTGTAGAAACTATGATGGACCGTTATGTATACAAGAGCCTGTTAGAACAACATTTGAAGCCATCAGTGGAGAAGTTGGGTCTTGGAGAGGTGGATTTTCCAACAAGACAATGATCCAAAACACACAGCACTCTTTGTCAAGAACTGGTAATTGTACTACGCTCCGAGACAACTTAATACATCTCCACAAAGTCCGGATTTAAACCCAATCGAGCATGTATGGGAGCTTTTGTAACGGGAAATTCGAAAATGTCACATTGAAAATAAAAATTTGTTGAAGGAAGCGCTTGTTACAGAATGGGAGAAAATCACATCTGCAAAAACTGGTAATTTAGTCCCCTCTATGCCCCAAAGACTGCAAGCAATAATTGATACGAAAGGGGGTCCAACCAAATATTAAGCCAGCAAAAAGTTTTTAAAATTATAATACGTTTAGTTGAAAATATTTTGTGTACAAGTCAGCCAGCACTGACTGTCGTAGACTTTTGCCCATTCATTTTTAAGGGTTTTGTAAAATAATTTTACAAAACCCTACTAGTTTCGCGACCAGTCTGTCCGTCTGTCCGTCCGTGTGTCACAGCAGTTTTTCTCGGAAACTACTTAGGCTGGAGACATCAAATTTTGTATGTAGGTGTAAAGTGGTGATCTCTTCAAAGTTCAACTACAAAAAAAATTTATAAGGTATTTACGGGGGGTCTCCCCACATAGGAGAGTGACCCCCCGAAAAAAAAATTACATTGAAGATAGCCGATATGGGTATCAAATGAAAGGTCTTAATGAGAACTTTTCAAACAGGTCTTAGTTTGGCAAAATTTGATTCGAGGGGCGCACAGGGAGGGGAAATACACGAAAAATTTGTGTCCCCCCCCTCGCGATTGGACACCTTCCATCCGAAAAATCTGAAAAAAATCAAGAATGTAGGCCTTGGTGAGTACAACAACAACAAATACGTTAGAAGTCGCAATTCACTCAACTTTGTTAGTAATAGTATGATTTATCGATTTGATGTTTTCTTGAATAAAATCTTAACAGTACCCTTAAATTCAATGAAATTCAGTACGTAGATGTATATTTATAAGATTAATTAATTTTGAAAGTTTCATAAAGATTGAATCATATTTAGCGAAGTTATAGCGGTTTGAATTTTCCTATATTACTATGGAACAATATGCGCTGCATGTATTACTATGGCAACATATGGCTATGGAACAACATGCGCTTTTTACCGACTCAGACACTACAGTCTTGCTAGGGTTTGCATGAAAATTTCAGGAATGATCGGTGTCATGTATATCTTTGAGAATCGGTTCAGCTAGTGTATCAGTAATTGTAAAACAAAATAGTGGCTGTTTTAGATGCGAAGATTGAATAATTTTGAGTTATTTTTTCCCAACTTCAACATTTAAGTTGCATGCTTTGAGCACTTGATTCAATTTAATGAATGACTGAAGATGAGTACCTACAATTAATGCTCATAAGTGAAACAAGTCAAGGAGGTGGGAGAGAGCTCATAGCAAAAGGGTTTTGTAACCATTCTAGGATTCGAAAAAATGGGCCATTAATCGATGATAACAGTACAGGAGAGTGGCCCCTGAAAAAAAAATTCATCAAACGTAGCCAATATGAGTATGAAATAAAAGTTTTCACGGGAGCTCTTCAAAGCAGTTGTTAAACTGTCAGTTTTTGCTACAGTTGGGGCACAGGGGGAAATACATGAAAAATGTGTTTCCTCCGTCGCGGATGGACATCTGAAATAATTATCAAGGGAGATATTTATGACCAAAAACCTCAGAAGTCGAAATTCGTTCAACTTTGTTAATAATAGTATGATCTTCGTATTTCATATTTTCTCCAATAAAATCGTCTTTGACATGTTTCTTGATTTGATTCGATCTGGTGACTGCATTTTGTAAATTGAATACAAAACCCTTCTGACATGAGCGTAGGTCTGTTTACCCAACTTGTTTTTAATGTTTTAACGAATTTTTCCTTAAGTTTGTCATGTTTTTGCCTTTGTTTTTTCATAAATATATTCACGTTACTGAAAAATGCACATCATTGGATTTTTGATTAAAGCTTCCAATCAACCACAATCTCAATATAAGTTGTCGTAGACTTTTGTCCGTCAAAATGACCAAAGTTGGCGGTGTGGTAGAGGCTATAAGTACTTGGAGAGAAATAAAAAAACTCAAGGACAGTTCTCAAATTTCAAATGGTGGCTAGTCAAAATTAAACAAGTTGGGTAGACAGACCTATGCTCATGTCAGAAGGGTTTTGTACTCAACTTACAAAATGCAGTAACCAGCAACGAATAAAATGAAGAAACATGTCAAAGACGATTTTATTGGAGAAAATGTGAAATTCGAGGATCATACTATTATTAACAAAGTTGAAGAGTTGTGAATTCTGAGGTATTTGTTTTAGTTATACCCATAGATATCTTCCTTGATAATTTTTCCAGATTTTTTAGAAACGCATTTTTCATGTATTCCCCCCTGTGCCCCCCCTGAAGCAAAAACTGTCAGTTTAAGAACTGTTTTGAAAAGCTCTCAAAGAGAATTTTCAGTTGATATTCATATCGGCTACCTTTCATGAAATTTTTTTTCAGGGCCGACTCCTCTGTACTGTAATCATCGATTCATGGCCTATTTTTTCGAATCCTAGAATGGTTGCAAAGCCCTTTTGCTAGGAGCTCTCTCCTGCCTCTTCGACTTGTTTCAATTGTTTGTTCTCATTTTCATGATACCTATCATTCCTGAAATTTTCATGCAAATCCTAGCAAAGCTGTAGTGTCTAAATCGATAAAAAGCGCATATGGCTCCATAGCCATATGTTTCCATAGTAATACAGGGCATATTGTTCCATAGTAATACGGGAAAATTCAAACCGCTATAACTTCGTTAAATACTATTCGATCTATATGAAACTTTCAGAAAAATCAATCTTATAGAAAGTCATCTGTTTGCTAAACTATATTGAATTTAAGGGTACCGTTCAGATTTTATTCAAGAAAACTTAAAATCGATAAATCATACTATTACTAACAAAGTTGAGTGAATTTCGACTTCTCATGTATTTGTTGTTGTTGTACTCATTACGGCCTACATTCATGATTTTTTTTCAGATTTTTCGGATGGAAGCTTTCCAATCGCGAGGGGGAGCACGCGAAAAGTTCGTACATTTCCCCTTCCCCTGCCCCCCTCGGTACCGATAAGGCAATTTAAAGACTTGATTTGAAAAGATCTCATTGAGACCTTTCCAATGACACCCTCTTCGACTACCAATGGTGAAAATTTTTTTTTGAGGGGTCACCTCCCTATACGGGGAGACCCCCCTTAAACCCCTTGAACTTTCAAGAGATCACCACTTCTGACCTTTCCACAAAGTTTCATGGCTGTAGCCTCTATAGTTTCGGAGAAAAAGTGCTGTGACATACAGACTGACAACGCCGCCAGATTTTCAGGAAAGGTGAATTGGGTAAATACCTCGGTTAAGCGACCATTTTAGATGAAAAATCGTGATTTCTGTTCTGACCAAAGTATTGCTCCGATTTCAATGAAATTTGGTACAAAGGTTCACTGATGTATGTGATGAATCTCACAATAAAAAATCCAAAGTCGGTACGGCAGAAACAAAATGGCGGCCGCTCAAAGGTCGAAAAACGTGCAAAATTTTGTTGTTGTAATAGTGGTCAAAGCTTTCAACAGATTTTCATGAACTTCGGTAGTTTGATAGAAATTATAAGTATCTAAAGAATTACGTAAAAAACTGGAGGTCAGGATGCAAAAAACAAAATGGCGGCCAGTTGAAGGTTGAAATTTCAAAGGCTTTTAAAAGTCGCAATTTTGATCCGACATATATGAAACTTGGTTTTAAGATAAACATTACTAACACCTCCAGTCTTTGATATTTTCGTGATCATGCATGTGCAAAGTACAAAATGGCGGCCGTTTAAATATGCGTTTTTTTCATGTTTTTGTGGCCCTCTAGCGGTCACATTTTCCAACAGATTTTGATAAAAACTTGAGATTATGAATCCCTGTACTATGTTCTTGTATTTTGCGGGAAATCATTAAAATTGAATGAAAAATAAAAAAGTCAAAAATTTAAAGCCTAATATTTTTAGCTGCGATTTTCTTTAAAAATTGAATTATTTTGCCCTGTCTTGAGTGAAACTCCTATTTGAACGAGATAGTACATTGATTTATGAGGTCCTAGCATACAAAGATTTAAAATAATCCAAAATCAAATGCATGCATTCAAAATGGCGGCCCCCAAAGGTCTGAAGGCAAGCGCAATTCGCTGTTTTAGTGCCAACTGAAATAATGAATATTTTTCATTGAAACGTTTTAGATGACTTTATTGAAAGAACTTATAAACCAGATCATTTTTAAGATATTGTATAATATTTTTAACAATTCCCTAAAAAATTATAAAATCGCGACTTGTCTGTCTGTCCGTCCCTGCGCCCGTTTGTTCGTGCGTCATAACAAGTTTTCTCGCAAACCACATGAGCTAGAATGAGGAAATTTTCTACGTAGGTCAAAAGTGGTGCCTCTTGAAATTTGCAGTGCAAAAAAATATTTTAAGGTATTTAAGGGGGGTCTCCCCATACAAGGGGGTGGGGTACAATGTTTTTTATTTCTGTAGCCCTCTAGAAGCTAAGGTTCTCAACAGATTCCGTTGAAACTTGAAATTATAAGTTATTAAGGCAAGTTAATTTAATTTGATTATGCAAATCGAATGACAAATAAAACAGTCGAAAATTTACAGCTTAATATTTTTAGCAGCCGATTTCAATAAAAATCGAAATGGCCCTCACAATTCAGAAAAAAATTTAAATGTATATATTAATGGCAATGCAAGTGCTGATTAAACTTTTATGGAAATCTTTTCAAATTAACTATTCGAGCTATTTAAGCCTTTGTGTGGTTACTACTGTGAACTGTGTAAACAGCAGATGCGAGAAGGGCGAAACCGGTATTTATATGTTTACAACAATATGTAATCCATACGCATGCAACTCAATTTAATTAGCAAAATATTTGCGCCCCGATAAAAGGTTTCTAAAAACGAACGTGGCCAGATTTTTTTTATGTTAATAAATACCCATGTGGTACAACGAAAATTGCAGAAAGAAGTTTAGTAGTAGGCAAGCCAAATTCTTTTTCGAAACTTTACGCTACATACGAGAAATTTACCTTTCCGGCTGGTGCTGCCAACGGGGATTTTTTATCGATTTAGACACTACAGCTTTGCTAGGATTTGCATGAAAATTTCAGGAATGATAGGTATCATGAAAATGAGTACATACAATTGAAACAAGTCGAAGAGGCAGGAGAGAGCTCCTAGCAAAAGGGCTTTGTAACCATTCTAGGATTCGAAAAAATAGGCCATAAATCGATGATTACAGTACAGAGGAGTCGGCCCAGAAAAAAAATTTCATGAAAGGTAGCCGATATGAATATCAACTGAAAGTTCTCTATGAGAGCTTTTCAAAACAGTTCTTAAACTGACAGTTTTTGCTTCAGGGGGGGCACAGGGGGGGAATACATGAAAAATGTGTTTCTAAAAAATCTGGAAAAACTATCAAGGGAGATATCTATGGGTATAACTAAAACAAATACCTCAGAATTCACAATTCTTTCAACTTTGTTAATAATAGTATGATCCTCGAATTTCACATTTTCTCCAATAAAATCGTCTTTGACATGTTTCTTGGTTTTATTCGTTGCTGGTTCCTGCATTTTGTAAGTTGAGTACAAAACCCTTCTGACATGAGCATAGGTCTGTCTACCCAACTTGTTGATACTTAGGGTGCCGAGGATAAATTTGCCTTTCTAGCTAGAAGTGGTTTTTAGGGTTTTGTTTTTACAATACCCTATAGAAATTGGTACCTGCCTGTCTGCCCATCCGTCCATGTATCCATCAGTGCGTAATAGCAAGTTTCCTCAAGAACTAGAGAAGGAATTGTATCTGAAGAAGTTGTGCTACAACAACAATGCATGGCAGTGGAACAATCTACGCTTCAATCGACTCAGACATGACGGGCTTGTTAGAATTCACATGAAAAATTCAGGAAATACATATATATTGTTACATGTACAAATAATTACATGTACGAATAATTCTGCGAGCTACTGTCGCAATTGTTTTCATAATCATTAAGAACGTCAACAAATGAATTTACTCGAGCCCACGAGAACCCAACAAGCATGATCAACATCTGCAAGTAACGTCACTCCATTCATTAATTTGCTCGAATCTACCAGGTACCTCTCGGTAGAACATTCGCCAATGCACGAGAAATGGGTGAATAGGTAGAGACCCTATATAAAGGCGAGCAGAATGAATGGGGGGATCATTCATTCAACCGCGATAAGAACTGCGATAGTGTGTGGAAAGCGAATAGAAAAGTGATTTTCGTACTTGTGAAGTGATTTAGAAGACAATTGCGATAAGAAATTTATGGACAAGTGTTACATTTTTTAAAAGTGAAAATTAAAATTAGTGAAAGTGTTAAATCGATTATTGTGCATTATTGTAATTGAATAAACTCTCTTAACTTAAATTAAAAGACATTGCGTTTTCAATTTCCCGGAACATTAAATTATTGGCCGCGAACCAAATAACACGCGACAGTGGTGTCAAGAAGTGCGAAAGAAAAATTTTGAAAGTGAAAATTTGAACATTTTGATAGTGCACAATAGTAAAATTTAAAGAAACATTAAAAATGCCACGAAGCTTAAACTTAAAAATTAATGAATTGACCATGTCGGAGCTTAAGGAAGAGTTGGAACAGCGAAACCTGGCTACGCAAGGTACAAAGGCCACACTGATTGCACGCTTGCGTGACGCGATATAGTCGGAAGGCGTGAATCTGGATTCGGGTGAGTTCTCAGATGCGGAAAAAGACGCAGAAGGTGGAAAAGTAGCAACATCAAAATCAAAGGAGCCAGAAAATGCGCTTATGCAAATGTTAATGCTGATGCAGCAAGAGCTGCGACAACAGTCATCTAATTTAACTGCGAAGCTGGACGAACAAGCAATCGAAATCAAAGCAGACATCACACAGAAGCTGGAGAAACAGTCAACCGAAATAAAAGCGGAGCTCGGTTATCTGAACAAACAAATTAAAGGCGTCGAGGAAAAGGTTGACCAGGTCGAGGTAAAGGTTGACCAGGTCGAGGAAAAAGTCAGCCAGATCGAGGAAAATGTCAGCCAGGTCGAGGAAAAGGTCAGCCAGGTCGAGGAGAGAATCAACCGTGATATGGAACAAATGAAAAAAGAATTGGAAGCAGCGAAGATAGTAACCGCCTCACCAGCCCCACTTATAACCACAGCGTAAAGCTCATCTAGAAATGTGCAAGCACCAATATTCGATGGGCAAACGGTCTGGACTATTTACAAAACCCAGTTTGAAGCAGCCGCTCGCATAAATCACTGGAACGAGCAGGAACGAGCAACTGCATTGATTCTTGCTCTAAAAGGCCCAGCTGCCGAGCTGTTGCAGACGATCCCCGTTGAATTGAACTCAAACTCGAATGCTATAATGAATGCGCTCGACGTGCGTTATGGAGATGATCATCTAAAGCAGATTTATCGGTCACAGCTAAGACATCGGGTGCAGAAGTCTGGTGAAACCCTACAGCAGCTAGCCCAAGACATTGAGCGACTAGCACTTTTGGCTTACCCAGCCTACGACCAAGAACATCGAGATGATCCAGCGACAGAAGCATTCATCAGCGCACTAAAGGACCCGGAATTGTAACAAGCCGTGCGTTTAGCCCAAAAGCAAACGGTTAAGGACGCATTGGCTTACAGTCTGAACTTTGAGGCAGCGAAAAATGCGACTCGTACCATTGCCCGGGTCCGTGAGGTAGTGACAGACGAGTGCAGGTGTGAGCGCGTGGAAATTGAGCGAGACCCGCATGGAAATCGTGCGCCTAGATGCTGGAATCGCGGAGAGAAGGGGCACCTGCAAAAAGACTGCAAGAAGCGGAGAAAACCGAGCTATTGTCCAGGGTGTGCAGCTAGGAGGAGATCCAGACCGAGTCGAAGCCCAAAATGGAAGCCCTTCAAACTGAGGGGTCGGGAAACATGTAAGAGCCAACTTCGTGGGGCAGAGGTTGGCTAGGAGGATCGACGTCCCCAGTACCACCATCACCGTGTCAAGACTACATCGTGGAGAAGCGGACTTATGCCTTCCGGGTCAAGTTGACGGAGAACATTGCACCATAACAATCGACACTGGTGCAACCCGATCGATTATCCGACCAGACCATGTGAGACAGCAACAACTTCACAAGGGCAGAATTTTCTCACTACAAACAGCTACGGGAGAAACTCCACCTGTTCATGGAGAGGTCAACCTCCGGATACAGTTGGGAGACCTTGTGTTCCGACATAATTTTCTGGTCGCGAACATTATGGATGACTGCATTCTCGGAATGGATTTTCTGCGACCACATGGAATCACGTTGGATTTGGGTAAACGGGTATTGAAATGGCAGAATGTCGAAGTACTGATGGAGGATCCCAGCGTCTAAGTTCCCAAGATGAATGTAGTGGTATGTACTGACACTGATGAACCGAATTCTTCCGTGAGCATTGCATGGGCCAAGCTTGATGGTGATTCTGGAGACCACCGATCTTATCTGATAGAGCCAACGAAGACGTCCGCATTGCGCAGTTTGATTGTAGGACGAAGCCTTGTAAGATCTTTAAGGAACGGATATGTGCCGGTTAGAGTCCTTAACACCGCAGACTCAACCACGAGCATCAAAGCGGGAGAAGTCATCGGCAGCTGCCAGCCTATTTCCACCATTACCTCTTTGGAAGCTACTCACGACCATCATTGGAGTAGGAGGCAAGACACAGACGAAACCCGGGAATTCACGTCTGCAATATTGAAGCAGGTCAAATTGCCAGTGCAGCTATTCAAACGAGCCTCTGATCTGGTCACCAAGTACAGTGACATCTTCTCAACAAGCCCGGATGACCAAGGCCGAACGAGTCTGGTAACTCAAGTCATAGATGCACAGGGAGCCAAGCCGATTCAACAAGCACCGAGACGTCTCCCTATAGCCAAACAAGGAGAAGTGAGCGTACTGATCTTGGACATGGAAAAACAAGGCGTTATTGAACCTTCTGTCAGTCCATGGGCCGCGCCTGTAGTTCTAGTAAAGAAAAAGGATGGTAGCACTCGTTTTTGTGTCGACTATTCGCAGCTTAATGACGTCACTAAGAAAGATAGTTACCCGCTCCCACGCATCGATGACATCATGGACACTTTAGCCGACGCAAAATGGTTTTCTACACTCGATCTCAAGAGTGGCTATTGGCAGGTAGAAATCGACAAGAAGGACCGAGAGAAGACCGCATTTTCAGTTGGGACCGGATTGTGGCGATTTGTGGTGATGCCGTTTGGGCTTTGCAATGCTCCAGCCACTTTCGAACGCCTGATGGAGTACGTGCTACGTGGCCTCACCTGGGAAACCTGCTTGGTGTACCTAGATGACATCATTGTCATCGGGAGAGCGTTCGAAGAGCATCTGCAGAACTTAGAAGAGGTTTTCTCCCGATTGCGACTGGCAAATTTGAAACTTAGTCCCGACAAGTGTATCCTTTTTGCAGCTGAAGTAAAATACCTGGGATACGTCGTATCAGCAGAAGGGGTCAAAACAGACCCTGAGAAAATTGAAGCCGTGAAAAGCTGGCCAACACCAAGCAACAAGCGCCATCTACGAAGTTTTCTGGGTCTGGTAACCTACTATCGAAGATTCGTTAAAGACTTTGCCAAAATAGCCAAGTGTCTCCATCAGTTAACCGAGAAAAATCGTCCGTATGTCTGGAATGAACAATGCCAGGTAGCCTTTGAGACCTTGAAGGAGAAGCTGTGTGAATCACCCGTGCTGGCACATCCGAAACCCGGAAAAATGTTTGTAGTTGACACCGATGCGAGCAACGGCGGTATTGGAGCCGTACTCTCCCAGCAGATCAATGGCGAAGAAAGAGTCCTCTCTTATTACAGTCGAGTTCTCTCAAAAAGTGAGAGGAACTACTGTGTGACCAGGAAGGAGCTATTGGCTATAATAGAGGCCACCAAGCAGTTCCACAAGTACCTATATGGCCAGAAATTTGTTTTTCGAACAGACCATGCATCACTGAGATGGTTGCTCAACTTCAAAAACCCCGAGGGACAAGTTGCGAGATGGATCGAAAGATTGCAGTCATACGACTACGAAATTGTTCATCGGAAGGGCGGAGTTCATGGAAATGCTGACGCCCTATCCCGCCGTCCATGTCCAGCTAACTGCAAGCATTGCCGACGGATTGAGGAAAAGGAACCGCTCGTTGATCTGCGATTGATAACGGCGGAATTCGATGAAGGTTGGTCATCGGAGGAGATTCAAAACGCCAAGTTAGCCGATGCAGACATCGGACCATTGCTCGTATGGAAGAAGACGACTGGGCGACCTGAGTGGAAAGACGTTTCAATGCATGGCGCAACCCTGAAAAGCTATTGGACACAATGGAACTCCCTTCAGGTGGAGGGTGGCGTACTCAAGCGGAAATGGGAAACGGCGGATGGCAGCTCCTATAGGATGCAAACTTTACTACCCAAAAGCCGAATCCACGATGTGATTAAGGAAATGCATGAAGGATCCTCGGGAGGCCACCTTGGTGTTAACAAGACCTTAGCGAAATTGCGAGAAAGGTTCTACTGGCTCCACGCTCGAGAAGACGTAGAGGACTGGTGCCGCAGATGCACAATTTGCGCTTCCGTCAAAGGCCCAAAGCGACGACTGAGAGGACAAATGCAAACCTATAACGTGGGGGTACCGTTTGAAAGGATTGCTGTTGACATCGCAGGTCCCTTTCCTGAATCCGAATGGGGAAATCGATATATGCTGGTTGTAGCCGATTATTTCAGCAAGTGGCCTGAGGTCTACCCCATTCCCAACCAGGAAGCAACTACTGTAGCCGAACAGCTAGTGTTGAATTGGGTCAGTAGGTACGGCGTGCCTTGCGAACTACATTCGGATCAAGGCCGAAACTTTGAGTCACTAGTTTTTGCCGAAATGTGCGAGCTGCTCGGAATACGGAAAACGAGGACAATACCGCTGCATCCCCAATCCGATGGTATGGTCGAACGTTTCAACGGCACGCTCAATAAACACCTGGCCGAAATGGTTGACGAGAACCAAAGGGACTGGGACCGACATATCCCACTATTTTTAATGGTGTATAGAGCCGCTGAACATGCATCGACGGGCCAAGCCTCAGCCAAAGTCATTTTTGGAAAGACTATTCGTTTGCCAGCCGATATAAAGTTCGGAACACCCCCTGAGAAACCCCAAACGGTCTCGGAGTACGCAAGTGATCTAAGACAACGGTTGAACCAGATGCATCGGACAGTGCGAAAACACCTCGAATCGGCTACTGACCGCATGAAGACCAGGTATGATCTAAAGGCTAATTCTACTGGCTTCCAGCAAGATGACTTGGTGTGGCTTTATAACCCGCAACGGCGAAAGGGTAGGTCTCCGAAGTTGCAACATAATTGGGAGGGACCATACCGAGTTACAAAGCGAATCAACGACGTCGTATACCGAATACAGGAACATCGTAAGCCGAGAGCTGTTATGAAAATCGTGCATCTGGACCGTCTTGCCCCATATTACACCCAGGGAGAATTGACTACAAATAGCGACACATCATTTCGGGGCGAAAAGAACTGAGGTGGGGGCAGTGTTACATGTACAAATAATTACATGTACGAATAATTCTGCGAGCTACTGTCGCAATCGTTTTCATAATCATTAAGAACGTCAACAAATGAATTTACTCGAACCCACGAGAACCCAACAAGCATGATCAACATCTGCAAGTGACGTCACTCCATTCATTAATTTGCTCGAATCTACCAGGTACCTCTCGGTAGAACATTCGCCAATGTACGAGAAATGGGTGAATAGGTAGAGACCCTATATAAAGGCGAGCTGAATGAATGGGGGGATCATTCATTTGACCGCGATAAGAACTGCGATAGTGTGTGGAAAGCGAATAGAAAAGTGATTTTCGTACTTGTGAAGTGATTTAGAAGACAATTGCGATAAGAAATTTATGGACAAGTGTTACATTTTTTAATAGTGATAATTAAAATTAGTGAAAGTGTTAAATCGATTATTGTGCATTATTGTAATTGAATAAACTCTCTTAACTTAAATTAAAAGACATTGCGTTTTCACTTTCCCGGAACATTAAATTATTGGCCGCGAACCAAATAACACGCGACAATATGTTACATATATCATGAGTATCTTTAAGAATTCATTCAATGAGTGACATCAGCAATCGTAAAACAAACTGGCAGCCGTTTCAACTAAAAAAATTGAATAAATTTGTATTATTTTCCCCAGCAACAACATGTAATGTACATATATGTTAAGATATTAAATGTTGATGACAAAATCATGGTGGTATGTTTTTATGAGTATAACAATAACAAATACCTTAGAAGTTGAAAGTTGCTCAACTTTATCAACAATAGTAGAATTTGTAAACATAACATTTTTCCCATTAAATTCATATGGGTACTCTAGTGCTCGATCAAAATTCAGCAGTCGAAGAATAGGTCGATATACTCTTTAAGTTTTAATAAAATTGATTCGTGCTTCCGGAAGTTATAGCCATTTGAAAGTTCTCCTCTTATAACAAAAACAATGAATGGTTTTTCTATGATTCGGGCTTATCATTGAAAGGGACACTATCCTTTTGATTGGGTCTTCCCAAATTTTCCGATGAAATGAATGACAAAAATATCTTTAGATTTCATTCAGTCAATGGTTGTTAGTGATTTTTCAACAAGATGGTGGCAGGTCAAAATAGAATGATAATGGTTTATCTTTTAAAGCGGGTATATCTTTGTTGAATATGTCGTTAAACTTTTTTTCGAGCTTATTCATAATTAATATCTGCATTACGTAAATTGAGAACAAAATCTTTCTGGCATGACCGTAGTTTTGTCTACCCAACCTGTTTATTCAAATTATTATCCATCAATTTTAAAACGATGTATGATCAGAACTTTTATGGTTGTTACACTCAGCAAGTTTCAAAACAATCGAATAATATTTTACGAAGTTGCTGCCATTTGAATTTTTAAGCATTGCAAGAACAAAAATATGTGATTTTAAAATTATATAACTTTTCCATAGATCCGGTATTTTCCCAAAAATTTAAGAATTTATTCAAACAGTGGTATCAGAAATACGATAACAAAATGACGTCAATCTTTAATAAAGTATGATTAAATTTGGTTCCTTTTCGCTCCCTACTCCTGCGTACTCAAATTGATTGAATATCTATACAGTTGCCCCCGAGGCTCAAGACCCAGCAGGAGAACAAACAAATATCTGCATACTGAACTCAACTCATAAGAAACAAAATTAAATAAATTGATAAAATGCTTTATGGCTCTATTTAAAAAAATCACCAAATTTAGATTTACAAACTGCCTAAAGTCAAATGCACAAGCACCCCAAAATAAAACATTTAATCGTTTAAAAATAACATACGAGTACTATGTTCGTGTTGTCTTCAATTTTCTAAATGAACCAAATTTTGCAACTTCACCTATTTAATGATTGCTTTGTTTATATCAGCTAATATTGATATAACCTGTCTGACATAGCTCCAGGAGCCAGAAATTGTTTGACGAATTAGCTCGCAATCGTTTTTGACTGAACTCTGATCCTGCTTTCTCGATTAATAGAAAGAATGGAATTTCATCAGAAAAAATCAGCGCCAAATCGGCTAGTCATTTTTTGTCGAGTGCAAAATGAGTTCGTTATTAAAATGAAGTTCAAAATGATAAATTATTTCAAATTAAATTTACCATGTCCAAAAATTTTGTGACATCATACACACGGTCGTAGATTACGACCCAGCAATCCGTGATACTGTCATGGTCAGCTACTTCCTGCAGTGAAATTTCCGGCAAATTTTCATATTTTCCGTTTTTATTTGTTGCAACTTTGGAATAGTCCAACCGAAGGGCTTTCAGCGCAAGTGTCAATAAGTTATCAGTTGTGCTGGTAGTTTCAGCGAAATCTTTCTCACTTGCATCACTAATGACACTCAAGGTTTGAATTTCTTCCATAACAAGTTGATATTAAACTAAATTTGTTTAATTTTCCACTCAATGATTAGCACTTAATGTCCTTGCGTGATGTTGAATGAGGAGATAATTCAATAACTAAATCACTCCCTGAATACGGGTATTAACACTTGGAACTATCTATCACTAAAACAAAATTTAACGATTTTCTAACGTTTTCTTAGAACTGAACGACTTCTCAAGTTGAAGGCTGGCGTTAGACTGAAGACAAGAATTATAGTAAGTTATGATTAAGATTAACAATAAATCTTGGAGAACGCCGTGTGTAATTTTTATGCCCGAACAATTGATAATGAAACTGATATATCAAAGCTCCGCGTATTTATGTTGCTCCCCAGTCGTGGCTTCGCGGGTTAGTTTTCATGCAATCGATCCGAGTAACGTGTTTTTATTATTAGTAAATAAATCTCTTGCGTAATGTTATGGTGCGTATGGCAAATTCAATTTGTCATGACGTATCGAATGAATGTTGACAGTAGGTACAATCTTTGTAATTTGATAATAAGACCGTTTGAAGTGTGGAAGATTGCATTACGTCCTGATTTACTTTCGATTTCCCAAGGTTTCAATAAAATGTCGTTGAGCAGGTGAAACCTGTAAGTTTGTGTTTTAGTTGCTGAGTGTTGAAGTGATGTTGGCAGATTAATATTAATTTATAGATTTGATCGTTAAATGCCTAAGTATGTGCTCCTAGAAGGGGATAGGATTCAATATAATTTCAATTCTATTTTGGCTCGTCTCTACTACGGCTTAAATTGCATGCATAGATTTTGTTATTATGGAATGGTAATCTTCGGCAAGAAGCAACACTTAGGTAAATTTCTCGGGAGAAATCTACCTATTGCGGAGAGTACATTATATATTGTATATATATATATATATATATATATATATATATATATATATATATATATATATATATATATATATATATATACATACGAGGTGTGTTCAAAGAGTATCGCGAATTTGGAATTTTCGCGGGTTACGTATATTCGAATCTCGATTTTTTTGTGGCGTTATGTTGGTACTCATGTCTGTCACTTATGCCGACAAGCTCGGCCATTTTGAATGTTCACTTGATTGGTGATAGCTGCTTTACTTGAACGTGTTTTCAATCGTCTTCGATTTTTACTTATTCAAAAAATGGATCAAAGAACGTGTATCAAATTTTGTGTGAAAAACGAAATTAAGTGCGCGGATGCATTCCGAATGTTGACTGTGGCATACGGAGAAGCTACCTTGGACCGAAGCAACGTTTATCGGTGGTACAAAATGTTTTTAGAAGGCCGAGAAGATGTGAACGACGAAGAGCGTGCCGGACGCCCGAGCACTTCAACAACAGACGAAAAAATTAATGAAGTGGAGAAAATGGTATTGGCCAATCGTCGAATCACCGTTAGAGAAGTTGCTGAGGACCTAAACACATCGATTGGCTCGTGCCATTCGATTTTTATCAACGATTTGGGCATGAGATGGGTCGCCGCGAAATTCGTACCAAAATTGCTCAATTGCGACCAAAAACAGCAACGCATGAACATTGCTAATGAGATGTTAAACACTGTCCGCGACGAACCAAATTTGCTCCAGAGGGTCATAACTGGTGACAAATCGTGGGTTTATGGTTATGACGCGGAAACCAAAGCTCAATCATCTCAATGGAAGCTGCCGCATGAACCAAGACCGAAAAAAGCGCGCCAAGTTCGGTCGAATGTGAAAGTTTTGCTGACAGTTTTCTTCGATTGCAGGGGCGTGGTGCATCATGAGTTCTTGCCACAGGGAAGAACAGTCAATAAGGAATATTACCTGCAAGTTATGGGCAATTTGCGCGAAGCAATCTGCCAGAAACGCCCGGATTTGTGGGAGAACAAAAATTGGCTTTTGCACCACGATAACGCCCCTGCTCACACATCGTTGCTTGTGCGCGACTTTTTGGCCAAAAACAACACACTAATGATGCCGCAGCCACCGTATTCCCCAGATCTGGCCCCCTATGACTTTTTGCTGTTTCCTAAACTGAAGAGGCCCATGAAAGGACGACGTTACGCTACGCTTGACGAGATAAAGACGGCATCGAAGGAGGAGCTGAACAAGATTTAAAAAAATGATTTTTTGAAGTGCTTCGAAGATTGGAAAAACCGTTGGCACAAGTGTATAATATCTCATGGGGATTACTTTGAAGGGGACAAAATAGATATTCATGAATAAATAAATAATTTTTGAAAAAAAACAAAATTTATATATTTTTTGAACATACCTCGTACACATATATTGGGTCTATAACTTAATTCGTGCGGGTTTTTTCAAAATTTGAACGTTTATTTAAGAAAAAAAATTGTGCAATAGTATTATTTAAAGTATTGCCCATCTAAAGCTATGACCTTCTCCCATCTTTCTGGCATTTTGTGGATTCCATCCCAAAAGAATTGCGCCGATTTGGCAGCCAAGAATGAATAAAGCCAATTTTTGATATCCTGCTCTGATGTGAACCGTTTTCCAGTGAGGGCGTTCTGCATCGATCGGAACAAATGGTTGTCAGAAGGGGCAAGGTCTAGGCTATAAGGCGGGTGGGGTAAAACTTCCCATCCACTGTTTTCCAAATAGTTCTTAACCGGAAAAGCAACGTGGGGCCGAGCGTTGTCATAATGGAAAATTATTGCCTCGTGTCTGGTCACATATTCTGGGCGTTTTTCGGCTACTACTCTCTTCAAATGGATTGATTGGGTTTGATAGCGTACTCTTTTGATGGTTTCACCCAGTTTTAGGAGTCATAATACAGCACGCCTTTCTGATCCCACCAAATACAGAGCATTGCCTTCGCGCCATGGATATTCGGCGTTGCCGATGATTTGGCTGGTTGGCCGGATTTCACATATGATTTTTTGCGCTTGAGGTAGTCGTAATGGATCCATTTTTCATCACCAGTAACAATCTGATGCAAAAATGACTTCCTTTTGTTGCGTTGCAGCAGCATTTCGGACATGCAAAACCGTCTTTCGACGTCTCTCGGCTTGAGTTCATGTGGAGCCCAATTTCCTTGCTTTTGAATATATTTAGCTGCTTTTAAACGTTTTGAAATGGCTGCTTGAGTGACACCCAAAGATTCTGCGAGCTCTTCTTGTGTTTGGCAACAATCTTCATCAGTTAATGCTTCCAGCTCTTCATCTTCGAACTTTATTGGCTGCAAGGACATTCATCGTCTTCCAAGCTAAAATCACCACTTTTAAATCGTGCAAACCACTTTTGTCGGGTCCGCCCGGCTAGAGCATGTTTACCATAATCTTCCATCAAAATACGATGACTTTTGGCAGCAGTTTTCTTCATATTAAAGTAATGAAGAAGAGTTCCCCGCAAAATCACTTTTTCAGGAACAAAGTTCGACATATTTGAGTGAAAAAAAATTATTGTTGTTAACGCTTCAAATGAATGGCATGCACTGCAAAGACACACAATGACAGTAGCTTTCTAACGCAGGTTCGGAATATTGGAACGATTTAATATTATACAAGTGATGCTATCTCTTACTAAACCGCACGAATTAAGTTATAGACCCAATATATATGTATATATAGGAATCTACGTTTAGCACTTATTGCGTGGGACGTGTTTTTAATCGCTCCTGTCATTAATTTTAAAAATTAATTAATTTTTCACAAAAGTCAGTTTCAAAAAATTAAATTAATTTTTTATAAGTCAGTCCAAAGCTTATTTTGATTTTATTGAAAAGAGCATTTATCGTCGAAGTAATCGACCCACTGAATCATGTCGAATATTATTTGACTTCGAAAAATCAGCAAAAGCAAATAAGCCAAAGACTAACTCGGGCTGCTGTATGAAGGAGCCCGAGGGCTTCCCTGCGTTGAGGGCCCCGGGGAGACTAGCAATATGAAATTGGCGGCAGTCGTCAATTAAAGAAGACATACGAGTTACTAGGACTCCGCAGATGGCGGGCGTAAAACTTAATTAGTCGAAGACAAACAAGAAGTGATTTGACTTCTAGCTGAAAATCAGGAATTGAAACTACGACTCAAAAACCTCCAAGACATGTACAAGAGAGGGAAGAGAACTAAGGATGCAAAGCCGGTAAGGCAAATGAATATGAAAACTAAGGCAAAAAAAGCTGTCAAACAAGTCATCCCAGAAGAAATATTAAGTGCTGAAGGCGCCAACGACAGCCGAAACTACTATGCAGCGCTGGGCGGATTCCAACAAGAAATGGACGTTGAAAAAAGAATTGAAGGTAATGCTAATCAAGATAACAATGATAATTTTTCCTTTACTTAAAAAGTAAAAATAAGGAGAAGAAACCAGCTCGTAGTTCTGCTGGTCCTTCTCAAAAAGTTTCCAAAAATATCGAGAAATATCCGCTAATTAATGTGTTCAGTGAAAGTGGAAAGGATATGGTACGGCTATTGGCAGCCATAAAACAATGTAACCAATTTCGTGATTTAAAGAGTTAATGCCAAAAAATTAACTATCAAAATGAAATCACTGGTTGATTACAAATCAGCTAAAAATGCACTGAATTTTGGGGTGGTTCCACACTTCACCTATACCCCAAAAAGTGAGAAGAACCAGACCTTTTTGTTGAAGGGCTTGGACTACGGAGAAGATACTGCCGATCTTCTTCAGGTACTCAAGGAAGCAATACCTGAAATTGAATTTATTTCCGTTAAAACTTTCGCGACAAGAAGATTGGCGGTAGAAAAAAATATTTACCACTTTGTTTGGTGCAGACTTTAAATCAGAGCAGTCCAAGTGCTCTTCAACAAATTAGATACTTCAACTTCCGAGTGGTGAGGTGAAAACGCCTTCAGAAAAAAGAAATGAATCAGTGTTTTTGGTGTCAACGATTTGGACATTCGGCTGCCAACTGCGCCATGCATTATCGATGCGTCAAATGCAAGGACGTTCATGCCTACGGTGAGTGCGAATTGGCTCAAACGGAGACAAAAAGAAATTAAACTGTGTTAACTGCGGTATTTTTGGTCACCCGTCATGATACCGAGGATACTCCCGATATCAAGATGCTAGAGTAAAATTTGTCCCAAAGAAAACACAACTACACCGCAGTGTATAAGCTCCGAACTTCATCAAGCCCGGAGTATCATTTGCATTCGCCGCTACAAGACCAGCAGAAAATGTGGTAAATAATGTAAGTGGCAATAATGAGCTACTTCTCAAAATTTTCCAACAGCTAATCGATAAACAAGATACAAAAATTAATTTTGTTTTTCATCGTTTAGGGCTTTCAAATGCCTCAAAATAATTTGTCAATCAGTCACATTCCCATGGAAAAGATTCATCTCATCTGAATCAACGCCAACTCCATTGTTACTGTACATCGACGTGACTATCTCCTTGATTTTATTGTTAAGTAAAAGCCTCTCATCATGCTTCTCACTGAAACCCACCTCAATTTATGGCTCTCCATGACACTTAAGGATTTTGAATTCGTCAGAAACGATAGGGTACACGGTGATGGGGAAGGTAGCACCGGAATATTGGCGAGCAGACCCTATTGTTTCCAAAATATTGAAAAAGCTGAATTCAAAAACTTTGAATCTCTTGAAGTGTCCGTTATCAAAATCTCACTGCCCGGTGGGGATAACCTCTTCGTTATCTCTGCCTATCCAACTGATCGAAATGTTCTCAAGGTCAAGAAAGAGCTCAGTTTCTTGTTTAAAATACTCGAATTGAACAGGCTGCATAGCTATTATATTCTTGTTGGTGACCTGAACGCCAACCATACATCATGGCTGAGCGCCACCAATAATCCAAGAGGTGTATTCCTGAAATTGTGGATAACAGAAAACCTAACTGAACACAGGTGCAATTTATACGGGTTGGAGCTTCTAACATTTGGACCTCTGCATTGCTGACGCAAGACTTGAATTCAACTTTAATAGTCCACAACGGAAACTGCAGGTGCTTCCTTATGATAGCGACCATAACGCAATCGTAATGGAAATCAATCATCAAAGGGATGATCTCTTCCTCGTTCCAACATGAAACTCATCGGTTGAATTTCAAAAAAACCGACTGGAGAAAGTTCCAAAAGAAGTTTAATTGAGAGTACCAGAAGCAATGTCCTCTTTCTGATGATGGCAATGCTTGCTCAATGGTTCCTTATGACAGGAATCTAACTAACGATGAAATAGATCTCTATTTGTCGAAGTTAGAGAAGTTGACGTTGGAAACGAATAAGAAAGTCGTTCCGAAGTTTAACATCAAAACAATATGGAAGGATATGAAACACCAACCATTGCAAGGTTGAAAAGATTAAAAAGCCTTCTTCTCACACTCGTTAACAATATTTATCGGCGTTTTTGGACTACAACCATCGCTCGTTGGCTTTGTTGAAATTACACCTGAAGAAAGTTAATCCGGTCATACTTCAGGAGTGAGGTCAGCAATCAATGGGCGGAAAAACTGAGGGGTAGTAGCCCACAGGACCCAGATGGCGTTTTCGCGAAAGTGAATAGCATATTCAGTAAGAAGTCTCGAGTGAAGGCATCGAATCTTGAAGTCACTAGCGGTGAGATAAACCTTCTCGATAGGGATGGTATCGAAATTGATAGTACGACTCTAGATATAAATAGAAACAGGATAATTTTTGAGGGCTGGCAGAAACTTTCCCTGATTGAAATCTATTTTGAATTGGTTCATTCACCAAACCCTGAGAAAGGGAACTAAATCTTTTCCGAGGTAGTTGAAGCAAAAGTTCCGACTTCAAATCAAGCCTGAACGGTGAATCAATTCTTCATTTCAATGAGATATTAACATCTAACCTCAGGCTGAGCTTGAATCTTATTGATTATTTTGTCAACAATGAAGACAAGTGTTTCATATTTTGCAGAATAAACAACAGGAAAGTGTAATGATTTTCAACTTTTTAGGTTCGAACGCGGAACCGACCTCTCATCGGTTCTAGACGTTAAGTCTGAGTAGTGCCAACGGATGGTACCAACCGGTCAACCAATCCGTGCACCGTAACCCATTCACGCGGTGGCTGCTTGTCGGCGAGCTAGTTCGGAGAGGATTACGGTCGCGGGTCTCCGAATGGGTTACGCTCAATTACAATATTTTCAGCCACCTGAACACGCCCGTTTTCAAAACGCGTTACAAAAACAAAACCATACGGAGAAGAAACCTACTTTACGTTACTCCGTATTTCTTCATTCATCCAGTTACAGTACAAAAATCTAATTTCCGTTTCGCGTTCCCGAATTATACCGACGCGGTACCGAAAAGTATGCTACTCTAAATTAACCCGACGAAAACTACTCTAATAAAATTACAAAACAACAAAGGTACCGCGTACCGCGCGTGACGCGAAACCGACCTCAGCGGATTTGTCGAAACCCTACCCTCGCGACGGCATACCTACCATGCACTCACTTTTCCGCTGAAACAAGAAGAACCACTGAAAAGGAAAGTCTTTGATTAATTAGCAATTCATAGTTATTTTATTTTCATTATATTAGTTTAATTGAAAAATATATGAATTCATTAAAGTACATTACCCTAGTTGGCTAAAATTTTATAAGTACGTGCTTTCTTTACTTTTTTGGATTCTTATTCATTTACAATTTGTTCTCTCTGACAGTTAGCAAATTAAGTGTATGTAACTTCAAAGATATGAAGTTTAAATTTTTGCTTTTTTTTGTTTTTTTTTTGACTTATCGAAAGTATTTATTTTGTAATCTAAAATTTAAAGTCTTATGCGTTTTAATTGTTTCTTAAAATGTTTTATGTTTTGCTTTTAAGTACAGTTGTAGGTTCTATAGTTCAGGTATTTATAACGGTGGTTAATAATATATATGTATTTAGTTGTAATTCTATATTTACCTGATTATATTTTCTTCTTAAAATTATGCTCGTTTTAATTATAGACTTTAAAAGATGTTTTTTTTTTTTAGATCTAACAGACATAAATTCCTTTGATTGTCCAGCAGCTTAAGGGTTTATGCATATTTATTTGTTAAACATATTTTCATTTTTACTAGTAGAGCACGAGGTTTTAAAGAAAATTTAGCAAAATTTAAAAGCTCCTTTTATAAAAATATTCATATATCATTGCTAGTTAAATTATCATGTATTTATATTTTTTATTATCGATTTAATTTGCAGTGCCTGATATATTGAATTATAACTTTTCCCGTATTCAGTTGATTTGCAGAGCTCAAAATATGTACTTTATAATTCATACTGAATTGACTTAGAGCTACATTTTCTTTTACAAATTTTTATCCTTGTTATCGAGACGAATTTCATTGTATTCAAAAATATCTGCGTATATAGTATTTTCGGGTGAGTAGCATAGCTCGATGATATTTATTTTTACTATGTTACTACTCTACCTTGCTCTAATTGTGTCTATAACTACTTCTGGCAATTCAGTTTCTATTTCTTTAGATTAAAAGCATCCTTTTTTAACATAAATTATCTTTGAAACTACAAAAAAAAACAAAACTGGATCAATAACTATACATTATCGATGGTATATTACTCCTTTGTTTTTATTATAGTTTTAACACTATTTGTTAAATACACTACAATTATCAATTCTACATATAAATGGACTAATAGTCCAGTGATTGCACACACAAGAAATACATAAGAAAAAACAAATGCCAACAAATAAGACAAACCAACAATGAAACCAAAACTTCCCCTAATCAAACCAATGTAAAATTGAATCAAATGGTACACTAGTCATTAGTTGAAAATGATCTTCACTCCCGTGACATTTAAGGTTTAGATTTAGTTGATTGGTCTAATTAGTAGCATGATCATCTTTAATACCCCAATCCTCATCCCCAACACCTTTACTACTACAAAAATACTAATATTCATTAACCCTGAACCTTCTGACTCTCTTTGACTTTGACACTCCAGTATCTATTTCAATTAGTCCAATTACCATCTGAATTTTAATCTTAAAATTTTATATTCCAAACAATCTGTGATGGGAGCTTCTCCTACATTAATTGTTCACATTTTATATTAGACATTTAGGATAAACTTTTTTCAGCTATAAATGTTATTTCCTTGTAACAATGACCAAAAGCCGTCCTTCTGTTTCCGAGTTATCTACTCGATTGGTATATAAATCTTTCCAATCTACGGAAATATACCTCGTACGATTACTATGGTTAGGTTTCTACTACTTATGATTTTCAACCTGCCTCATCTTAGTGGACGGATTCACGTCTTGTGAAGGATATCAATTTGTATACATAGATGATCTTGTGGGTCGATTTTCCATGATCAAATATAGGCAATATAATATATGAATGCAATGAATAATTCAAGATTCGTTAGAGATTTCACAAGATTCCATTTCTATCAACCAACATTAATACTCAATTAGGTTGTTTCATAAACTTGACTAACCGGATGAATAACAATGATCAGCCGCACTGACATACTCGTTCAAAAGCACCGCTTCTAATCACCTAAACATACCTGACAGCTGTTTGTAGTTTGCATTTGCCTCCATGTTTCCCAATTTCCCAACAATTTTCGGTATTCGATCGACATCGTTCGAATGATTGTTTACAATGGTTGCGGTGGTAGGGGAGGAACTACTACTCTTTGGGGATGAAAGTGGTGTCACTGGGCCGGAAACTGAGTTAACAGTCCCATTAAGCTTCAACTTAATCGGGTCAGGTGGTGTTATCGTGTTGTTCTTGCGCTGGCAATGATTCTTCCTCTTCACTACTATCACTGTGTCTTCTGCATCATCACGACCATTTACGTTTCCGGTATTATTATTGCTGCTGATTTTGTGCTTATAATTTATTAAATTTACTGTCGAGTTGTTCGTCGTCACTTCGGCATCGGTGGCGGCGGATTTATTTCCCTCCTTCACTGGAAATTTCTCTTGATTATTATTATCTGTTGGCTCGTCTTCTTTTGACTCCGTTACGACCGACTGCCAATCTCTCTTTTTCTGTTAATAAGAATACTATTATACAACAAATGAAAAACAATGCAATTACTCCTTACCCACTGTCAGCTCCTATTTTCCGTCTTTTGTTTGAAGGTTAAGATTGTGGGAGGACACCGAAAAACACATCACTTCTTTTGCGCGTTTTCTCTCCCTCGTGGCGTCGGACTGTCAATCTGACAACCTCCGACAAAACAGATGTGCGGAATGGAACGCCACATGGCGGCAATGTGCCTTTTTATTTGTCGCCAGTGGCATAGTGTTTTGATGGCAACGGTGGAGGGGGGCATTCCCAGATGGATATTTCTCGAAATGTGTCGGGGTTTTGATTGATATTATGTTTCAAATATTTATATCCACAGATCTAAATATTTGGAAAGAAAAACTGTGCAACGATATCCGCACGAAAGATGAAGTCCGCTTACACCTCGAGGTCATACCCATCTGGCCGGGTGCAAGGGTTCGGGATCGGAATCACTTCGATTCCTGGGCGTAGGCGTCACATTACAAAAGCATGTGGTACTGAGGGTATTCCAAATGTAATTCTTTGACATTTGCCTGAGATTACTATTAGGAATTATTGCATATTGTTCAACAACATGTTGAGCAATTCATACTTCCCATATGAGTGGAAAAAGGCCAAGGCATTTCCAATCTGGAAACAAGGAAAAGAATCTTCAAGCCCCTGAAACCTATCGCCCTTTCAGCTTGCTGCCGAACATCAGCAAGGTGTTTGAAGTGATACTCAACAAAGCAATAAACATCCACATTGAAAAATATGAGTTGATGCCGAATTGCCAATTTGGTTTTCATGCCAGGCAATTGACCACACATGCAATAACGAAAGTAACCTCAGACATCTGTTGGAAACTAAATGATAGACAATGGGTTGGAGCATGTCTCATTGATATGGAGAAAGCCTTCGATACGGTGTGGTTAGATGGACTAGTTTTAAAACTCCTTCAGGACAAGTTCCCCAGACATCTTGTAGCCATGATGTGCAATATGTTATACGGGAAATTGTTAGTTGTAACGGACGGAAATCTGACAACCAAGCGCGAATTCAAGGTCTTGAATGGTCTACAGCAGGGAACAGTTACTGCGCCTCTGCTCTTCTCAATCTTCATTCGCAAGCTATTGAACGACTTTGATTTTAACGCCTCGCCAAAGCGATCATTGGTAGCGTTTGCTGATGATCTGATCATCTATACGGCAGACCAAAAAGCCACAATAGTTCAGCGAAATCTCCAAAAAATGTTCAATGATGTACAGCTATACACTGACGATTGGCGAATGAAAATCAATGCGCAGAAGTGTGAAACAATCTTGTTTCGGACAACGCTGCAGGGGGTCAGTCAAGACCTGGAACGTAATTGGAAAGATTTCCACATTATGGCTGGCGAGGGTAGTTCAGAAAGAGTTCCACATAAATCCTGTGTCCGATACCTTGGTGTTTATTTCGATCAGTATCTCTACTATACTGAACATTTCAAAGTCATGCTCAGTAAGGAACTAAAAGTAGTCAAGAACACTATTTCATTCCACATACATTATTCAAAAGGTCAAAATTATCGGTTACAAAACCCTAGTTAGACCAGTTTTGAGATATGGATGTCAGATCTGGTACAACCAGAGTGCTAGTAGTATGGAAAAACTAAGAGTTTTCGAAAGGAAAGGTCTTCGTGCATGTACTAGTTTGTACAGGAAGCCTGAGACGGATTGGAAACACTATATATCGAATAGAAGAATTTATCAAACTGCTGAAGTGACAAGAGTCGATATCTTCATATTGAAACTTCTTCGGAATCATATCGCAAGATCTGTAACTGTGAGTGAAAACCCTTGGATTTCACAGCTGTTCCACCCTACAGACGAGTATATTGTGATTTGCCTCACTACTGGCTTCGTTCCTCCAGAAGCATTCGTGTATTTGGACATGAATCGATATGTTTTTGATTCTGACGGCGTCCCAGTCATATATCACATATATCGACGGGCCACCGGTAAGAAGATAAAATATCCTCCGAATTTGAACTCACGAGACCAACAATTCCAATGGAGATACTCATTTGCTAGATTCGTCCAACCTGATCGAGTTGAGATGGGACAATCTAGGTATTGGTGGCTGAATGACAATGTCTAAATTATTCGTGTTTATTTTCAGTTTTTTTGGTTTTTGTTACTTAGTTTTTGAGTTTCAGCTCATTTTTGCTACATTTAGTGTTGTTGTTTATTTGTGTAAAAAATTAGGTATAGGTTAGGTATATGTTATGTTTTTTTATATTACGTTTAGAGATAAGGTTAAACGCGTAGGTTAGGAACATTGTTGTAGAATTTTTCAGTATAAGATAAAATTTTTTGATTAAATTTTATTAGAATTAAGTAAAAACATATTATGTGTAGGATCAAAGTTCAGTGTTATGTTTAAATTATAAATAATTTTGGATAGTGTTGGTTGGTTTTTTCTCCTTTTTCCAATTGAATTTCAAAATAAGTAATAATCTTAATTAATTGAGTTTGTTTTAGTCTTTTTCCTAAAATTTAATTATAATTTAATGATAACGTATAAATTTAGAGAGCCATTTGGGTCATTAAGTTTTTGTATTGTTATTGTTTGAAATTTGCTTTATATTCTTGAAAATTTATACCGATTAGTATTGAATAAAGTGCTTTCGACTTTGACTTAGACTAAATTGCAATGTTTTCAATAAACGTCCTTGAGCATGTTATAGTAGACCCTGAATTTTTTGAAGTTAAGAGGTCGTGATAAACTTCATGAAAATGATCAGCAAAAACTTGTCAGATTTGATCTGAGGAAGTTGAAGTGGAGCCTTTGTAGGTTATTGTGGGTAGAAAACCATGGGCTTTGCGTTTGATGTTTTTGAAATCAAATAACTTTTTAGGGTCTCAAATAATATTTTCACCAACAGCGTTAACGTACGATTCATACGCTTCTCGAGATTTAATCTTGGATTCACTGCCAAGTTCATGATATTTGCTGTTGATTTCGATGCTTGTATTTTTGTGCCTTTTTATAATTTTGTACAACTTATTTTTTTGATTTCATAAAGACCTGAGGTGATAATCTAGCCAGGGTTTGGAAAGCTTATCTTTTGTTTTTAATTTTAGGTACAAATCTTTCAATTGTGTCAAGAATTATTTGGTTAAAATGTCGATAGAGCACTGTCTATGTCTAGCACTGAAAGAGTACCAGTCCAGTTGAATATGGACAGAAAATTGTAAATTCTATATAAATCAGCATTTTGAAAGTCAAATACAATTGCAGCATTGCATGAAATAGAATTGATTTTATCAGTAGAGGAAAATTTAATAGAATGAGCGGAGTGATGCAGTATATTACGAAAAAGGTGCTCTTTCTCAACAGTTGGATAAACCACTACCACGTCACATGAATTAGTAAAAATCTGGTCAAACCAGTTGCCGTTTTGGTTAGGTACTGAAGCGATTTGCTGCAAATCATTGCTATAAAAAATATTCATTAAATTGAAATCTTTACAATCGGAAGATATAATGGAAGAAGAAGGTTGTCTTGGTTGTCGACTATAAAATTTAAATTCGGTTGATTAAAATCTCCGGTAATAATTATTCTGACATTTTTGTCAAGGTTTTTCATAAATTTGCCTATAATATTGCAGATTTCATTAAAGACAGCTTCACTTGAATTAGGAGGAATATAGAATACACCAATGTAGAGGGAAAATTGATCTAACTAAATTTGAACCAATTTATGTTAGATCAAATTATTCGACGCAGTACATACAACCTCACTAGAAACAAATTGTGTGCAGAGACCAAAAAGCCACCTCCTCATCTCTGTCCAGTACTTCGATAATCTCTATCGTCTCTAAAGATGCTCCAATCGCTGTCTAAAATTTCTGCATTTTTGTGAGACTCGTTTAACCATGATTCCGTTAGGGAGAGGACATTAAACTGACAAGATTTTGCCACAAGAAAGAGTTGATTTAACTTACAGTTATGGTAAAAAAGTTTAAGCAGCACAGAGATTCTATTGGAGGCGAAAAAATTTGTGGTGTTGTTCTCTTGTCTTTTGAAGGGAAAAGCTATATGTAGTTTGAGCTAATATTTTTGAAAATATTTTGAATGCCGTACAAAGCAGTGATATGCCCCTATAATTTTCACACTGTAGCTTGACACCTTTTTTGTGGGTAGGGAATATAATTGATAGGCTCCACCCTTTCGTCATATAGTCTTGTTGCCAATGTGCTGGATGACTTTGTGAATAGCTTTATGAAAACTACTGCCACCATAAGCTTCACTAGAACCTCATCGATGACTGGCGCTTTATTATTCTTTTGGGCTTTCATACTGCAACAAACTTCATCCAAAGTTGGCCAATGGAAGCTCTTCGCAAATATCTATGGGCTCCGATGTTCTGGAACTGTGCGGAGGATTAAGGAAGTTCTTGAAATATGAAGCCCATCTATTTTAATCTTGGTTTCATCAATGGTTATGCTGCCGATGTCATCTTGACCGAACGTGGTTTTGGGCTTATAACTCTGTTTCAGGCTTTTCACTAATTTATATGCTTGTCTTGTGTTGTTGTTACATCTATACTTCTCAATTGGTCGTCATAGTATTTTCTTCTCTGAATTCTAATTATCTTATTTGCTACTCTTTTGAGATTTTCACAGTGCAATCTTTGTATGCCTGATTCTTTTTGTCTAACGCATTCTGGCACTTATCATCGAACCAATCGTTTCTCTTGCGCTGAGATTGATGTTCGATCGTCTGTTCTGCTATGGTCTAAATAGCCGCTTTCACTTCCATCCAGGGCTCGTTGCTTGTCTTCAGCGATGCGTCTGATGCGGCTGGTTTTCGAAGGTGTCCGTGAAATTGCGGCCACAGACGCCGTTTGGAGCGTTTCGATGGCAAATTTTTTTAAGCGGGTTGGTCTTCGCCGAATATACCTTTGACATACGACATAAATAGGTTAATTCGATCAAGTAATGATCTGAGTTACAATTGGCTCCCCAGTATTTACGGGCGTCAAGTATGCTCAAGGTCCAATGTTGCTGGATCAGAACATGATCGAACTGGTTTTGAGTGTTGCCATCCGATGATACTCAGTTGAACGTATTACTAGATTTCTGCCATTCATCAGGTGCTGGCCATTATCATTTGTTTCATCATGGAGGCTATATCCTTCAGTCGTTCCCCGCTGGGGTACCTCATTGCCAACCTTAGTGTTGAAATCACCAAGAATTATTTTTGTGTCGTTTGTACGTAATGAGTCTACTAGTCCTTTCAGGTGATTGTAGAACGTTTCCTTCGTTTCTTCTTCCTTTTTTTCGGTCGGGGCATGAACGTTGATCACCCAGCTTTTGAAGAAATTTGCTTTTATGTGGATAGCACACAACCGTTCGTTTACTGTCTTGAAGCCAATTATGTGCGATTAGAGCTCCCTATCCACAATAAAAGGCACTCGAATTATCATTTTCCAGTAGGCTTCCCACGCTTCTATATTGTGTTCGATCTCATGCCTTGAATATCATCACCAGACCAATTTGTTCCCTGGATTGCCAGTACTTTTAATTGATACTGACTGGTCTGTTATAAAAGATCCTTAGCAGCGCTAGGGTAATTGAGTGATCTGAAATCCCAGGATCCTCAGCCATACTCCTTTTTCCATTTGCGTGGTCATTGCTGTGAGTCCAATTCATTTCAAGGCCCGTCTATGGGTTTCGAAACATTTTAGGGTTTTCCGGGGATGGGGGGTTAGCCCATCGCCCAACCTCCATTCTGGCGGCGTGGTTATTACTTCAATTTCGTTATTAGGTGCAAAAGACTCGATTTCACCCTCTTATGTCCCCGCAAAGGAGATGAAGTAGGATTTGGTTACAGTTATTAGCGTTTCTCGGAATTGTTCCATTGTTGGGGAATCAGTAAACCTGCGAACGTGAGAACATTTGCTACCATTTAATTGATGGTAATGAAATGAGGAATCATGGCAGCTGTGGGATTATAGGGAAAACAATAAATGAAGTCGAGGAAAGTCTCAGGCGAATCAGGGTGAAAAAATAAAAAGATAGTTTCACAGCTCCCAAAGGCATTTTAGTGTATTTTGACGAAGTTCGATACGAATTTCTTTCTGTTTTGCAAGCAGTGAATACTTGCTTTAAAATATTTCAAGCGTTTAATTTACAAGATCCATTGCCTGCGTGCTTGGTGTGGTCCATTCAGAAATTTTTCTTTGACATAAGGACAAAATATGACAAAAGCAATGTTTTGATTAGCTTTATCTGCAATGAGCTTTCATGAAGTCTAAATATGAACTGAAATAAATACGGAAATAACCGTTTGTTTTTATTTTATATTATATGTAGATGAATTTAATTATTTTTTCTAAAACCAGCAGTACTATGTACATGAAAATACAAAACTAAAAATTCTGTGTAAGAAAATACAAAACAATATTTAGGGTGCCCTTGAAGCACTTATATACAATAGGACTACAGACACTGTGCTCAGTAAACCAATACCTTATTGTTTCTAGCACAAATTCATTGTTAAATACAACAGTTTTGATTTGTAGCGAGAACGACGAACTTTTTTTTCAATTGATGATTGAATTATGTTATTATTATAATACGAGAGCGGTTCAAAAATGATGGAAACAAACGATGTAGATGGCGCGCATGTATGTTTTGAGCATGTGATAGCTGGGTCCCTTACAAACAGCGTGGTGCAGCTTTCGTCAGAAGTGCATGTTTTACATGTGTACTACAACCATGAGTGAACGTCTAGTGCCGACCACCGTTGCGCAACGTGTTGTCATTCGTTTTTTAGTGTGGGAATACGGAAATTTTTCTGCGTTTGCAAAATCAGTTCGGTAGCGGTAGTTACAGGGTGATAAATATAGACTACAGGGGGGTGTTCCAGTGCCTCCCAACCCAATTCCGATATTGTATCGAGCGTGAGACCCGTGGTATGCGGACGCGCGTTATCCTAGAGAAGAATCGCGCTGGAATGCTCCCCTGTTTCGAGTGATAAGAGGGTTTCACGTATGCTTTCAAAAGGTTAAAGTAGTATGCGGCATTGATGAAACGTTAGTTGCACAGGTAATCGACATACAGCACGCCCTGGCGGTCCAAGAACACAGCGCACGTAACTGTAGTGAATAGATGAATTCAAAGTCCGTGATGGACTGCAGCGATGGTCTGCTGCCTCGGCAGAAGAAGGTGAAGATATCCGCCGAGAATGCCCTTGTGGGGCGGGTTCATTCCCCCAGCACAAGGACCTACTACAAAAGAATTTCGTATTCACGAATTTCTGGGGTCAAAAAAAGAAAGGCGACCGAAGTCGCAAAAATTGTAGGCAACCATACCGAGGGAAAATGACTTGCTCAGAGAACAAGTGAAACAAGCAAAAATGGGCGGACTTCCGGTAACTTCGTCGTTACCCGAAGAGGCTCATGGCCCACAAATAAGAGAGGGGCAACCGGGTGGTGATGGAGCCCGGCACACCCGCCCAACCGGATCAAAATCCATAAATGTTGCAGTGGCCAGGTATTTCTCTTCTTAGTGGAAAACTCATTCAACTTAACTTGCATGAACCTTCCCATCAGAGGAGAAGTACCCCGGTGACCAATTTATGCCATAGAACTATGCGAATCGATTACATAACCCTATGGCATAAAGAGGCACCTTGCTCAGGCCACTAAACCCGTGAAGTCACCTGAAACAAAGAGGTTAGTTGGTGCCCGGTGGTGGCTCATTTGTGGCGTGGAGAGCCTACCATCGTACCGGGTCCTATACCCGGTCGGAGAGAAGGAACGGAAAGACCGACGGTTCAATTTAACAGTCCATTTTTATTCAAGTTCGTAAACTAAGTGTATAAACAAATATATAAACAAATATATATATATACATATATATATATATATATATATATATATATATATATATATATATATATATATATATATATATATATATATATTGTCGCGTGTTTTTCGGTTCGCGGCCAATAATTTTAATGTTCCGGGAAAGTGAAAACATAATTAAATAAAATGCACAATAATCAGTTAACACTTTCACTAATTTTAATTGTCACTATTAAAAAAAAATCTAACACTTGTCCATAAATTTATTATCGCAATTGTCTTCTAAATTACTTCACTATTACGAAACACACTATCGCAGTTCTTATCGCGGTCGAATAAATGATGATCCCCCCGTTCATTCAGCTCGCCTTTATATAGGGTCTCTACCTATTCACCCATTTCTCGTCCATTGGCGAATGTTCTACCGAGAGGTACCTGGTAGGTTCGAGCAAATTAATCAATGGAGTGACGTCACTTGCAGATGTTGATCATGCTTGTTGGGTTCTCGTGGGTTCGAGTAAATTCATTTGTTGACGTTCTTAATGATTATGAAAACGATTGCGACAGTAGCTCGCAGAATTATTCGTACATGTAATTATTTGTACATGTAACACTGCCCCCACCTCAGTTCTTTTCGCCCCGAAAAGATGTGTCACTATTTGTAGTCAATTCTCCCTGGGTGTAATATGGGGCAAGACGGTCCAGATGCACGATTTTCATAACAGCTCTCGGCTTACGATGTTCCTGTATTCGGTATACCACGTCGTTGATTCGCTTTGTAACTCGGTATGGTCCCTCCCAATTATGTTGCAACTTTGGAGACCTACCCTTTCGCCGTTGCGGGTTATAAAGCCACACCAAGTCATCTTGCTGGAAGCCAGTAGAATTAGCCTTTAGATCATACCTGGTCTTCATGCGGTCAGTAGCCGATTCGAGGTGTTTTCGCACTGTCCGATGTATCTGGTTCAACCGTTGTCTTAGATCACTTGCGTACTCCGAGACCGTTTGGGGTTTCTCAGGGGGTGTTCCGAACTTTATATCGGCTAGCAAACGAAAAGTCTTTCCAAAAATGACTTTGGCTGGGGCTTGGCCCGTCGATGCATGTTCAGCGGCTCTATACGCCATTAAAAATAGTGGGATATGTCGGCCCCAGTCCCTTTGGTTCTCGTCAACCATTTTGGCAAGGTGTTTATTGAGCGTGCCGTTGAAAAATTCAACCATTTCATCGAATTGGGGATGCAGCGGTGTTGTCCTTGTTTTCCGTATTCCCAGCTACTCGCACATTTCGCTAAAAACTAGTGACTCAAAGTTTCGGCCTTGATCCGAATGTAGTTCACAAGGCACGCCGTACCTGCTGACCCAATTTAACACTAGCTGTTTGGCTACAGTTGTTGCTTCCTGGTTGGGAACGGGGTAGACCTCGGGCCACTTGCTGAAATAATCAGCTACAACAAAGCGTGTATTGATTTCCCCATTCAGATACAGGAAAGTGTCCAGCGATGTCAACAGCAATCCTTTCAAATGGTACCCCCACGTTATAGGTTTGCATATGTCCTCTCAGTCGTCGTTTTGGACCTTTGACGGAAGCGCAAATTGTGCATCTGCGACACCAGTCCTCTACGTCTTCTTGAGCGTGGAGCCAGTAGAACCTTTCCCGCAATTTCGCTAAGGTCTTGTTAACACCAAGATGGCCTCCCGAGGATCCTTCATGCATTTCCTTTACCACGTCGTGGATTCGGCTTTTGGGTAGTATAGTTTGCATCCTATAGGAGCTGCCATCCGCCGTTTCCCATTTCCGCTTGAGTACACCACCCTCCACCTGAAGGGAGTTCCATTGTGCCCAATAGCTTTTCAGGGTTGCGCCATGCGTTGAAACGTCCTTCCACTCAGGTTGCCCAGTCGTCTCCTTCCATACGAGCAATGGTCCGATGTCTTCATCGGCTAGCTGGGCATTTCGAATCTCCTCCGATGACCAACCTTCATCGAATTCAGCCGTTATCAGTTGCAGATCAACGGGCGGCTCCTTTTCCTCAATCCGTCGGCAATGTTTGCAGTTAGCTGGACATGGGCGACGAGATAGGGCGTCAGCATTTCCATGAACTCCGCCCTTTCGATGAAAAGTTTCGTAGTTGTACGACTGCAGTCTTTCGATCCATCTTGCAACTTGTCCCTCAGGGTTTTTGAAGTGAAGTAGCCATCTCAGCGATGCATGGTCCGTTCGAAGAACAAATTTCTGGCCAAATAGGTACTTGTGGAACTGCTTGGTGGCCTCTATTATAGCCAATAGCTCCTTCCTGGTCACACAGTAGTTCCTCTCACTTTTTGAAAGAGCTCGACTGTAATACGAGAGGACTCTTTCTTCGCCATCGATCTGCTGGGAGAGCACAGCTCCAATATCGCCGTTGCTTGCATCAGTGCCAACTACAAACATTTTTCTGGGTTTCGGATACGCCAGCACGGGTGATTCACACAGCTTTTCCTTCAGGGTCTCAAAGGCTGTCTGTCATTGTTTGTTCCAGACATACGGACGATTTTTCTCGGTTAGCTGATGGAGACACTTAGCTTTTTTGGCAAAGTCTTTGACGAATCTTCGATAGTAGGTTGCCAGACCCAGGAAACTTCGTAGTTGGTGCTTGTTGTTTGGTGTTGGCCAGGTTTTCACGGCTTCAATCTTCTCAGGGTCTGTTTTGACCCCGTCTGCTGATACGACGTGTCCCAGGTATTTTACTTCAGCTGCAAAAAGGGTACACTTGTCGGGACTAAGTTTCAAATTTGCCAGTCGCAGTCGGGAGAAAACCTCTTCTGAGTTCCGCACATGCTCTTCGAACGTTCTCCCGATGACGATGATGTCATCTAGGTACACCAAGCAGTTTTTCCAGGTTAGACCACGTAGCACGTATTCCATCAGGCGTTCGAAAGTGGCTGGAGCATTGCAAAGCCCAAATGGCATCACTACAAACTGCCACAATTCGGTCCCAACTGAAAATGCGGTCTTCTCTCGGTTCTTCTTGTCGATTTCTACCTGCCAGTAGCCACTCTTGAGATCGAGTGTAGAAAACCATTTTGCGTCGGCTGAAGTGTCCATGATGTCATCGATGCGTGGAAGCGGGTAACTATCTTTCTTAGTGACGTCGTTAAGCTGCCTATAGTCGACACAAAAACGAGTGCTACCATCCTTTTTCTTTACTAGAACTACAGGCGCGGCCCATGGACTGACAGAAGATTCAATAACGCCTTGTTTTTCCATGTCTGAGATCAGCGCGCTCACTTCTCCTTGTTTGGCTATAGGGAGACGTCTCGTTGCTTGTCGAATCGGCTTGGCTCCCTGTGTATCTATGACGTGAGTTACCAGACTCGTTCGGCCTTGGTCATCCAGGCTTGTTGAGAAGATGTCACTGTACTTGGTGACCAGATCAGAGGCTCGTTTGAATAGCTGCACTGGCAATTCGACCTGCTTCAATATTGCAGACGTTGATTCCCGGGCTTTGTCTGTGTCTTGCCTCCTTTTGCAATGATGGTCTTGAGTAGCTTCCAAAGAGGTGATGGTGGAAACAGGCTGGCAGCTGCCGATGACTTCTCCCGCTTTGATGCTCGTGGTTGAGTCTGCGGTGTTAAGGACTCTAACCGGCACATATCCGTTCCTTAAAGATCTTACAAGGCTTCGTCCTACAATCAAACTGCGCAATGCGGACGTCTTCGTTGGCTCTATCAGATAAGATCGGTGGTCTCCAGAATCACCATCAAGCTTGGCCCATACAATGCTTTCGGGAGAATTCGGTACATAAGTGTCAGCACATACCACTGCATTCATCTTGGGAATTTGGACGCTCGGATCCTCCATCAATACTTTGACATTCTGCCATTTCAATACACGTTTGCCCAAATCCAACGTGATTCCATGTGGTCGCAGAAAATCCATTCCAAGAATGCAGTCATCCATAATATTCGCAACCAGAAAATTGTGTCGGAACACAAGGTCTCCCAACTGTATCCGGAGGTTGACCTCTCCATGAACAGGTGCAGTTTCTCCCGTAGCTGTCCGCAGTGAGAAAATTCTGCCCTTGTGAAGTTGTTGCTGTCTAACTAGGTCTTGTCGGATAATCGATCGGGTTGCACCAGTGTCGATTGTTATGGTGCAGTTTTCTCCGTCAACTTGACCCGGAAGGCATAAGTCCGCTTCTCCACGATGTAGTCTTGACACGGTGATGGTGGTACTGGGGACGTCGATCCTCCTAGCCAACCTCTGCCCCACGAAGTTGGCTCTTACATGTTTCCCGACCCCTCAGTTTGAAGGGCTTCCATTTTGGGCTCCTGACTCGGTCTGGATCTCCTCCTAGCTGCACACCCTGGACAATAGCTCGGTTTTCTTCGCTTCTTGCAGTCTCTTTGCAGGTGCCCCTTCTCTCCGCAATTCCAGCATCTAGGTACCCCATTTACATGCGGATCTCGCTCAATTTCCACGAGCTCAAACCTGCCCTCGTCTGTCACTACCTCACGCACCCGGGCAGTGGTACAAGTCACATTTTTCGCTGCCTCAAAGTTCAGACTATAAGCCAATGTGTCCTTAACCGTTTGCTTTTGAGCTAAACGCACGGCTTGTTGCAATTCCGGGTCCTTTAGTGCGCTGATGAATGCTTCTGTCGCTGCATCATCTCGATGTTCTGGGTCGTAGGCTGGATAAGCCAAAAGTGCCAGTCTCTCAATGTCTTGGGCTAGCTGCTGTAAGGTTTCACCAGACTTCTGCATTCGATGCCTTAGCTGTGACCGATAAATCTACTTTAGATGATCGTCTCCATAACGCATGTCGAGCGCATTCATTATAGCATTTGGGTTTGAGTGCAATTCAACGGGGATCGTCTGCAACAGCTCGGCAGCTGGGCCTCTTAGAGCAAGAATCAATGCATTTGCTCGTTCCTGCTCATTCCAGTGATTTATGCGAGCGGCTGCTTCGAACTGGGTTTTGTAAAAAGTCCAGACCGTTTGCCCATCGAATATTGGTGCTTGCACATTTCTAGATGAGCTTTGCGCTGCGGTTGTAATTGGGGCTGGTGACGCGGTTACTACTGCCTTCGCTGCTTCTAATTCTTTTTTCACTTTTTCCATCTCATGGTTTATTCTCTCTTCGACCTGGCTGACCTTTCCTTCGACCTGGCTGACCTTTTCCTCGGCCTGGTAAACCTTTTCCTCGACCTGGTCAACCTTTTCCTCGACGCCTTTAATTTGTTTGTTCAGATGACCGAGCTCCGCTTTTATTTCGGTTGACTGTTTCTCCAGCTTCTATGTGATGTCTGCCTTGATGTCTGCCTTGATTTCGATTGCTTGTTGGTCCAGCTTCACCGATTGTTCATTTAACTTCGTTGATTGTTCATTTAGCTTCGATGATTGTTCATTTAACTTCGCTGATTGTTCATCAAGCTTCGTAGTTAAATTGGATGACTGTTCACTTAGCTTCGCAGTTAAACTGGATAACTGTTCATCTAGCTTCGCAGTCAGACTGGATGACATTAGCATCAACATTTGCATCAGCGCATTTCCTGGCTCCCTTGATTTTGGTGTGTCTACTTCTCCCCCTTCTGCGCTTTTTCCGCATCTGAGAGCTCACCCGAATCCAGATTCACGCCTTCCAACTCGATCGCGTCACGCAAGCGTGCAATCAGTATGACCTTTGTACCTTGTGTGGCCAGATTCCGCTGTTCCAACTCCTCCTTGAGCTCCGATATGGTCAATTCATTAATTTTTAAGTTTAAGCTTCGTGGCATTTTTAATGTTTTTTTAAATTTTACTATTGTGCACTATAAAAATGTTCAAATTTTCACTTTCAAAATTTCTCTATCCTACTTCTGACACCACTGTCGCGTGTTTTTCGGTTCGCGGCCAATAATTTTAATGTTCCGGGAAAGTTTAAACATAATTAAATAAAATGCACAATAATCAGTTAACACTTTCACTAATTTTAATTGTCACTATTAAAAAAAAATCTAACACTTGTCCATAAATTTATTATCGCAATTGTCTTCTAAATTACTTCACTATTACGAAACACACTATCGCAGTTCTTATCGCGGTCGAATAAATGATGATCCCCCCATTCATTCAGCTCGCCTTTATATAGGGTCTCTACCTATTCACCCATTTCTCGTACATTGGCGAATGTTCTACCGAGAGGTACCTGGTAGGTTCGAGCAAATTAATCAATGGAGTGACGTCACTTGCAGATGTTGATCATGCTTGTTGGGTTCTCGTGGGTTCGAGTAAATTCATTTGTTGACGTTCTTAATGATTATGAAAACAATTGCAACAGTAGCTCGCAGAATTATTTGTACATGTAATTATTTGTACATGTAACAATATATATATATATATATATATATATATATATATACATATATATATATATATATATATATATATATATATGTATATATATATATATATATATATATATATATATATATATATATATATAGATATATATATATATATATATATATATATATATATATATATATATATATATATATATATATATATATATATATATATATATATATATATATATATATTACTCTCCCGTATAAGTATTTTTCTTTTCTAACATATGTCATCAATTACTGTGAACAAAGAAACGAATTGTTCATAATTTTAGCTGTATTAAGTATATGTGCAAGTTGAGTAACTATAATTCCGTAAGGCATACTAAAAATTTAATCAACTCAAAAATTTTACCCCAAATAAAAATTGTAATTAAATAACAGAAAAGATATAAATTACTTAAGGTAAAAAAAATTCATATTCAAATATACCAAAAAAGTAAACAAAGAGAAACAAACGGGGTACTTACCCACATGGTCTGTCGAGTGCTCGATGACGATGCAGGTTTTCTACTAAATGAAGCTTCATAAAAATTAGCTTATCCTAATTGCTAATATTGATTGCAGGGTTATTTTATAACTTCATGGTTAACCAATTGCATGAAGTAAGCTGTTGCAGTAGAAAAATCTTATGTTTCGTATATCCAAAATATTTCAAAATCATCCAATACAGCTATATTAATCCAAGTTTGGGAAATATCAACAACACCGCACTTGCACTAGTCTCACATAATGCGCTTAAAATTGAAAGTAAACCAATGTTGACCGTATAGGGTTAAGCTTTGTGTGTAAAAATTGACATTCACATTTAACTGAATTGCAAAAATTTGTTTCAATGTTCTATTATTTTGTTTTATTAAATATTTTAACTGTTATTGTCACGCGCAGTCAGACGCGGTTCAATTATAACGGATATTGCAATTCACTGAAACTTAAAACATCACATTCGTGTACACAATCAATTTACGGGAGCAACAGCGCAACTCTTAGTACTTAATAATGAATCATACACTTGAAAGTAAGTTAAACAAAATTTTTTATCACCATAAACCCTATCAACTCAATCGTTGGATAATATATTTCAAAATGAGAAACTTCTGTAATTGTATTTCAACCTCTCTCTAGTGGTTACTTAAATTTTTCTACTTGTTGTCCTTTCGAGCCAAACTATTTTTAATTGCTTTGCTCGATCTCTATTTTACCGTTAATGGCGATACGCATCGTGGCCCCTGAGCGCTTATTCATAGACGGAATTTACTTCATTACTCCACATTTATTCGCGTTTACTATGATCTGCCCTATTATTTATACACTTAAACTCGATTCAGTTCACTTAATCATATTTCCAGTCCATCGGAACTTGACTATTGATTCCTATTCAAATTCACTTGCAACTTCTATTTCACATCCAGACGTAACCCGTTCCCGAGATGCTACTCCCATTCCATGATCGATACAAAAACTCCCCGCAAATGTCTCGAGGCATGTTCTTAAGCTCACGACGACGATGACGACGAGGATCATTGCTGTCTCCGATGCAATAGCATACCATGACTCTGTAAATCTGGATGCTGTTGATGTTTTTGTAGCTGTTGTTGGTGTTTAATTGGATCGAACATTTTCATTATGTGATCGATACAAATTTCACGCAAATGTATAGAGGCAGGTTGTTGAGCTGACGACGTATTTTGCTATTAGTTCGGCAAGCTTGTTCGCACGTTGATTTATGAAAGATTCAAATGCTTCACGCAGCGAATTGATGAATTTGTCGTTATGATCAAAACACGAGTGTACAATCACATGCATTTTGTCTTTAAAATCGAGTAAATCTTGAACCATGCTTTTATCTTTTTCAGGATCTATATCAATGGTATGACCTTTTTCTTAATATAGCTATTAAAATTCGCACATAGTTCTATTGTGCCATTTTTCACGCGACTAAATAAATTATAAAACAGTGTTAAATCATTAAGCCTATTTTCTTCAAGTAAATTATCTAAGCCTTTCTGGAGGATCGCGGTTAAGTGTTCAGCCAGTAATTCTTTTTCTACTCTATAAATGAGAGGGTGTTTCGTACTGGAATCCAAATAATGCAACAGACTTTCATTCTTTTCAGCTAATCGTTCATCAACATGTTGCAAATATTCGGGGACATCTAACTCTTGCATTTTACTTTGACCTTCGGCTTGGTATAATTGTTTTGTGGTAACTAAGAATTTCTCTTCAAATGCCGTTTGGTAGATTTGTAAATCACACAACGTTCGAAGCAAGCTTTGCAAGAGTGCTCTTTCCATGGCATCACCATTTCGTTCTTTTTCAATCAAAACCAAAAGCCCTTTAACTGTTCGGCGTTGCACCAAATGATTCAATGCTATATGTGTACGGAACAAGTCTAAGCCCATATCCCAAATAGGAAATATTGTTGTTCACTCATAAGAGTTGTTACTAACAATTCTATGAGTGCAAATTTATATTTTGTATGTCTAGGATTACGATGAGCTGAGTGCGAGAATGTTTGTTTTAAATACTTTCAAGTCATAGTATGATTTCCTAGATGGCAATGATTTGCTGGTTGTGTATTGAATTAGTAGATCTGGTCTTTATTATGCATGAATTTTCTTTAACCCTTTGCCCGCGCCGCATTCGAATCGAGCATTTTTATTTATAATCACATTTTTGGTTGTTGAAAATTTTAAAGAAGACATTGGATATTTAAAGTAATTCTAAACTGCATAATCATTAATGTCTACTTGATTACCGTGCGTCCCTACCCCTTTCTTCCTCCACTCTTTAGATGACACCTTGCTTTGTGGAGCGTAATAGTGTACCCAGGTTTTATCTGCAGTAAAAATTAGCATTGAAAAATCGTCTCCCTCTACCTCTTATCGCGTCAGCAAGCAGCGGCAAACTTGCAACCGCGTGAATTTTCGCTCGAAGTCTAAGAGTTTAGGAACCCATCACGCCGTTATTTTGTGATATTGAAGGTGTTCGTGGATGATTAAACATACATGCGCGTATGTATGTTTTGAAAGTCGTGGCTTGGGTATGTGATAACTGAGTCCCTAGCAAACAGTGTGGCATAATTTTTGTCTAGAGTGCATGTTTCACGCGCGTGCTACGACCATAAGTGAACATCAAGTACCGACCGCCATTGCACAACGTATTGTCATTCGTTTTTTACTGTAGGAAAGGGTTAACAACATGAAAATTTTCCTGCGTTTGCAAAATCCGTTCAGTAGTGAGTGCTTGAGTAGGACTGCTGTATTTAAATGGGCCAAAACATTCAAGGATGGCTGCGAAACCGTCGAGAATGAGCTGCACGGTCGTTGACCGTGAACCAGCATTACACTAGACAATATTTGCCACGTAAAACAACTCACTTTGGAGAACCGCAAGATGAATGTTCAAGAAATTTCGGCTGATTTCGGCATTAATATTGGTAGTGAAGGGTTTATCATCAACGAACACACGTGCATCTACAGCGTTTATCTCCATCATATTTAAACCGCTCTCGTTTCATTTATTAAATGGATAAATGAAACTTGTATTCTTGAAAAAATAATTTTTCATCTGAACAATTTTTTTGTTGATAATACAAAGATAATCTGTAATAAATTTTTAAATATTTTTTGTCAATAATTTGTCAATAATTTGTCAACTTGATCTCAACATATTGTTACGGATGCAACAGAAGGGCACCAGTATTACCGCATCTCGAACACTATCGTAGCATTCGCGTGACTTGATATATTAAGAAAGCTAAGCCGCACTCGACTAGGGTTTGTTTGCCACTCCAAATTGTATTCATAATAGTAGCTTAAATACGATTACGAAGGGCAGAATCAACGTATGTTTGAAAATGGAACGTTATCGTTTAGTGCTGTGAGGTAATTTCAAGGTTGATTAGCGGCTGATAAATGGCATTGAAAAGGTCCGAAAATGAATGCCCAAGTGGAAAGCAGGGTTCCGAATGTAAACAAGTATGCAACTGCCAGAATGATGGTACATGTGATTCTGTAAGTGGAAAGTGTTACTGCCAACCAGGTTGGATAGGCTCAGTATGTGCCAATTACTGTCCTGCTAATACGTATGGTTTGGGCTGCAACCAAACTTGTGACTGCTCAAATGGCAACTGTGATCATATAACTGGTGAATGTGAATGTTTCCCTGGTTTCACTGGAGAAACGTGTTCGATTCCTTGCCCGCCAAATACAGTTGGCCAAAACTGTTCCCAAAAATGTAAATGTAACAATAATTCGAAATGCAATCCTTCTACTGGGGCATGTTTATGCTCAACGGGCTGGGAAGGACGACTATGCGAAAAGATAAAATGTGATATCAACAAATACGGATTGAATTGTAGCAAAATATGTGATTGTGACATGCATAACACCGAACTTTGCGATCCTTGGACTGGTTTGTATCATTGTAAACCTGGTTGGAGTGGCGAGCAGGGCAATCGACCGTGCACGTTCCTGAAATATGGAAAGAATTGTGATCTAGCTTGAAATGTAAAAATAATGCGAAATGCTCATCAGTTAGCGGTGAATGTTATTGCGCTGCTGGGTTCCGCGGTAAATACTGCACGAAATCATGTCCGGAAGGAACGTATGGAGTCGAATGCAACCAAAAGTGTGATTGTAAAAATGCAGCTAAATGTTCGCCGGAAACTGGTCAATGTTTCTGTACTCCTGGTTGGAAGAAAGTAAAATGCGATCGACCGCGCGATGAACAACATTATGGAAAAGATTGTAAAGAAAAATGTCAATGTCTCCATGGCGCGTGTCACCCGGAAAATGGTTCATGTTCGTGCAAAGCCGGATGGATGGGTGAAAAATGTGATCAAGTTTGCCCAGATGGATTCTTTGGAAATCATTGTATGGAAGCATGTGCTTGTCCATCTCAAAATTTCGTATGTCATGCTGCCCTGGAATGCATATGTCGTCAAGGAAAAACTGGAGATAACTGTGACATTCCATTAATTCTAGAGCGTGTTGCTGTTATTGACAATTCAACGAATCAAGCTGGTCTGGCATTTGGTATTGAAACGGCTTTGGTACTGATTGGAATATTTGCTGCCGTGCTTTTCTACTACCGGCGTAGAGTATCGAATTTAAAAACCGAAATAGCTCATGTTGCTTATATGGCTAATCCGCAATCATATCCAGAACGGGATAATTTCGATAATCCTGGCTACGAAATGCAACCATCAGCGGACAACACACGACTGCTAAATAACTTACGTTCAAAGATGAACAATCTAAATGGACAACCATCACTTTCAAACTATGATGATGATTCAAACGCTAACAATTGTACTGATACGTATTCAATAAACTTTAACACAGCAACTAGTATGAAGAATTATAATGCAGATTTAACAAATCCAAACGTGTATCACAGTATAGACAAAATGACCAAAGAAGAGCACGTATACGACGAAATAAAGCAAAAGGAAGGTTTAAGAGAACCAAGCGAGTACGATCATTTAAACTATTCGGGACCAGGCACATCGCTGAAGCCACAGTATCACCGAATGAGTGACATGCAATTAAATATTAAGGCCGAAGTTCAAGATAAATCATTATTCAAACCGACGAATACAGATCCTAACGTTGATGATTCAAAAAATGAATCAAATGAAGGCGAAATATTTTATCCAAATCTCAAAAGTAAACAAATACCACTGACAGGTCAAACTGTCAGTGAACTATGTTCAGCTAATTCAGCCGCACTTGGAGTGATCGCCACCAGAGGGGAGCGGAAACCAAGTGGCGGCAGAAAGAAATTACCATGCTGAAGAGGTGGATGACCGGAAACAATGACATTCGGTCGAAGAGCGGAACATTGGCCGTTAGGAGGAGGCTATAAAAGCGCGCGAAGAATGACGCGCCTCCTCTTTTTCTTTTCTTATCGTGTGTGGCAAACCAGAAGTTCAGGAGAAGCAACAAGTGCGGAGGAAATTCGACGTGCGGAGGAAATTTAAGGTGCGAAGCGACAAGAAGCAGCAGCTGCAGAAGGAAGCAATATTAAAGTCGAAGCGGGAAGCAAAGCCCAGACGTGGAAGAAATAATAATAAAGTGCACCAACGGATGCAACCATCGAAGGGGCCTCTTGTAGGTATTCAGTAGAAGTAAGTTCTTTTTAGTGTGAATCAAATTGTTTGCGTATATAGAATTTGAGAGTTACATATATTATATGTTATTGAAACTTCATCGAGATTTCATTTATAAAATTTATGCTTTCAGGAAAAAAAAGTGAAAAAAAAACAGGTAAAGACTTCTTACAAATTACAGATTGTGACAGGTGCGGCTTGAGTGGCAAGTCGATGTAAAAGTGCAATAAAATGAAGTGAAATTAGAGATATATAGAATCAAAGTGTTCGGGGTTGGTGTAGTGGTCCCGGCGAGGGTTAGTGCAGGTGTAAGGTTTGAGTGGAAGTGCAGGTGTAAGGCTTGAGTGGTAGTCCGTGTGTAGGTAGGGTTCGGCCGAATCGCGACGGTGGTTATTCCGGCAAGCCGCATTCTCGCTTGGCGGCTTATTGGGGCCTTGAGAGACAAGCAAGTGGCGTCCCAAGCCCGTCTCCGGACGAGCTAAACCGGGTCCATAAGCCCTACCAGAGAGCCCCAATTTCCCTGAGGGCCATAGTGGCTCCCGTGGAATAAAAAGTGGGTGTAACAATATTGTTGGACGTATATATAATGATAAATAAGTTGTTGAATGAACCTGATTTTTTATCAATTCTACTTGGACTTTTCTCGGAGTATAGGAAACCCTATGTTTGCTTATTGCTTATTTTATGAGCTTCATACTTGCGACTATTATTAAATTTTATGCTTAGAAGATTGGTGAAGACATGGTTAAAAAAATTAACTATTGAATTTTAAGCAAAACATAAACTTGAACAGATTTACTAAGGCAACTTATCATCATTATTTTTATTCATTCATTAATTTTTAGGTGTACTTCACAAAAGAAAATTGATATTTCACTTATATGACAAGTGATTCCATTTTCGCTGCGCTTTGCTTTGTTTTAAAAATTTATATTTAACTCTTATCAATTGGTTGATGGTGAAAACCTATTAAGTTACATTTGCTGGCGTATAAGTTATCGCTTTTGCTTATTCGCATATTAGCCACCAGACGAAATGTAATTGTGACATTGATAAAAGTGGCAAACCCCTAGAATCTGCGATCATTTAAATATTTGTATGTAATAATATATAATTTACTCTTCAAGCTAACAATCAGTTTTTGGCCTATTTTACTATGTTTTCCGCAATTTCTCGTGCAGAATGGTTTGCCCATAAAATATGTAACATATAAAATATATCGATTAGAATAGTTTGATGCTATGTAAAATTGACACAGTTATACTGACAGATTGGTGATTTATTATTCAGTTACTTATTGTTATCATTTCCGCATTGATTGAGAATTTTAGATGTTCGGGTTAGAATGATTCTTGAAGCTCAGATGATTCCAAGAAGCGATAGATATCTAATGAATAATTTCTTTTCACTCGGTTGAACATGTCCAAGGCCTTTGCTTCACTTCAATTTATAATAGATCAGAAACCAAGCGACCACTCTGATGAGAGGTAGTCAAAACTGACGATAGATACAAGCCATATGGCAGCAGCGCTTACTACCACACACATGACCATTAGTAGGCCGACTTTGCTGGCTAACTTACATGGCGTTATATGAAGAATTGTGGAGGTGCCAACGAAAATTCGAGGTTTTGTACGGTTTAGAGACGGATTTCTACAGTGAAATCCAGATAATCCGCGGAGAACACAATAGCGCTCCTAGTGAAGTGAAAATTATTTCAGTTCTTATACCCGTTTAGTTTTTATCGCCTTCCAAAGTGAATTTATAGGAGTTTGTTTACATCTCAACGCTGAGCTATCAGTCGAAGGTGCAAAACGTGTGCTTCATTTGCTCGTCTTGGAAAGTTTAGGAGCACAATGGGCTATACAAGGTGAATTTATAGCATGCACGGAATGCGTTTGGCACGTTGTTTATTCGGAAAATAGTATATATGACGAAATATAAGCATTTGCTAATGCCGCAGTTGGGTGACAGCTACCGGAAGCTTGTCCATAGTAGGCCGACTAATACATATGCAAATTGCTACCATATGGCTTGTATCTATCGTCAGTTTTGGAGGTAGTCCATGCATGTACCTGCTGCCCTTACACGGTGCACGTTCTGGACCCATTTGTGATGCTGCGACATATTCCAAAAAATCCTGCAGAGGTGACAGCTGGGTTTATTAGCTCTTTTGCATCAGATTCTAAAGCACTTACCAAAACTCAATGCAGGAATCCTCAATTTAGTGCCGTGAATTGATTTTCGGCTGTTTGGGTTTATTTGAGCATTCTCGGGTTCATTTTGGTTTTGATAGGTACTCTGAGGTATTTCCGTTTAGTGGCTCCAAGCAGCCGCAGCGGGAAGAAATTAAATGAACGTGACAACTCCTAAACTTAAATTTAAGTTGTCCAAGGAAAGTTCTTATGGTTTTGGTGATGTTAAATCACATTCACGGAAGTAACAGCCGTTTGAAAGTTCTCCAACTACAACAAAGAAATATACGGTTTTTCTACCATACGGGCTTTCCATCGAATCAGACACTACGCTTTTAATTGGATCTACTAATTTCCAGATAAAATGAATGAATAAAAATATCTTTAAATTTCTTCCAGTCAATGGGTGTAAGTGATATTGCAACAAATGGCAGCGAGTCTTTTAAAGAAAGTAAGAATTAGATGTGGTTATAGTTTTCTTGAGTTCATTCATTTTTGGTGTCTACATACCGTAGGTTGAATACAAAACCCTTCAGCAATAAGTGCAGTTCTATCTACCCAGCTTCTATAGAATATGTTGTTACGGGTGAACATTGAGACTCCAAAGTGTTGCTAATCCCGAACACTACCATACGCGATTTCGTAAGGGTTTAACTTACCCAATACCGAGCCGCACTTTATTAATTTTTTTGGTAATCTGATGATGTAACTATCAGCAAGTAATTTAAATTTTCATTCACAATAGGACTACTGGTTAAATTACGAACAGAAAGCCACATAATAATTTTTGCTTTGTAACTTTATGTTAGTAAACTCAAGTAGCTATGTCGCTTCCGATTTACATGCCACAATTATGGAGAACGCAACCAGCAGCAAACGTCGAAGGCATCAAGAACCAACGCAAGCTCAAAACGAAATGAAAAATATACGCGGTAGCGGAAACGTTCGTCATCCAATCAACATATGCGGCAGCACAAAACATATAAGCCCTCAAAACAATCGTAATTGCGTCGCCAACAAAATAACATGCAACGCTGGGAGGAAATCCGAAGTTGAATCATTGCTCCCGTCATGCGACAAGAGGTGTTTGTGGTATGTGCAATAATCTGCGAGCATTTACTTCACTACCTGGAATCAAGGTCTCATACTGCCTGTGGTTTCATCGACTCTACGTTCCAGCATAGACTCCCGATGAATATCGATGCAGTATATACTTCAACTAAGTCAAATTTGAACCTGAGTGCTTAGTGCGCAGCAAATGAGCTTCCGGCCAAGGACACAAATTCAGCGATTCTGCCGCAAACATCTTCACATTCACGCAACTCCAGCAGAGATGCTTCTGAGGCAGCAATGACACGTATACCACAGGGAGACACTCGCGAGTTTCACACATCATTAGTGGTAAACACGGGACGAGTAAGGTATGATTTCGAGGCGTAACGCAACTAAAGAAGCAGCAACAAGAAAACGGAAGTGCTAAGGAGGAGGTGAAAGGAATACTTCAAGTCCTAGAAGATTTGACTGTGAACTACAATCAACAATCACCAGGAAGCGAGACCACAAAGGAGGAATTCACTGTGGCTCGATATATATAGCAGCAAAATTAAACATGAAGCTAAAAGTAAATATCGCACAAAATGACTCTAAAACTAGCAAACCAAACTCACTTTGGCACATCAATTAACAACCGCCAATCACGCCAAGCTCAAATGAGAGAAGGCTGACAAATCTACAAAAATACACGCAAGAAAAACGAATATATTTGTTTAAACCAACCAATTTAAATAGCCAGTTTAATATGTCTGTTATCACGTTATCCATATCCGTGTGCATACATAACGATTACATATTTACGAACCAAGCAATCAACCGAATTTAAAACAAGCTGAACTTCTGTTAATGAAAAGAATCAATAGAACTATTATCAGCGTGAAAATCATTATCAACATCTTATACCTTTTTTACAATTTACCATGCCCATTAAATCAATATATATGTATGTCGATATTATACTCGCGTCAATATGTATTTACGAGTATTATGGGAACTAACATACATGAATTTGTCATTCAAAGGAAAATTAGCAACCATTCATTTGGTTCTTTGATTAAAAATAAATAAAAGCTCTACGAACGTGTCGGAGGAAGTAACATGTAAACTTATATGAGTAAGAATGCTGTAACCATTCATAATCTTATGCTATGGTTGAAATTATGGTAATCGTGAACTTGATTCCTATGTTTACATTTCTTCTTGGGAACTGGCACTTAACACCATTTATTGTTAACAAGCATTAAGATCGGAGCGTGCTTCAACTTACGGCTAAATGCAATTTAAGGAACTTCAACTGACGGCTACATGCAATATAAGGAGCTTCAACTTACGGTTACATAAAACAAATCTACTGAGCTCACTTCATCCTGCCACGGAAACCGAAATTAAGGAAGTCGTGCCATTACCGGGAAGAGATTCGACGGCCGGGATTAGTGGCAAATGGTTAGTGAATACACTTGAACGGCACTTCACGCGTTGGCCCGGCAATCAAACTACCGGCGGGGATAAGGAAGACGCAGCCGGCTCAAGGAAGGACGCAGAAAACAAGGACTACTCCGAAATCCTTACATCCCGTCACGACGTAAACAAACATTGCTGACAGTTCGAACTGTCAGTCAAATGCGCTCAGCGCATGCAGCACGTAGTACACTCAATACCCAATAGGATCGCCGCAAAGTTGAACTTATGATGAGTGAAATCAAGCGAGGGAAATTACTCGGTTCAACGGAACAAAATAACTCAAAACAAGATTGTCCCGGTGGATGGAAGGGAAAAAACGTTAACCCGGGAGATTATTTAAGCCGGGAATATTGGCTCGCTTTTTCTCTTTTGTCCTGTGGAGGTATTACTTAAAAGCAACGTTGGAGCTGCGTAACACCAAGTGATAAGGAATCAGAATTTAACCCAACGACTCGATTCAAACGGAATAATAGTGAACGAATGATCAGCGACCGCTTTTTTTCTGCCGACGAATTGGAGCCGGCATTAAAAATTAAATCAGCACATGGAGACGAGACAACGGTAGTGAATTTCAAGCAGATGGAAGCAAGGGGCTCCTTACTAGGATAGGGGTTCAGTGTAAGTGCCTTTCCTGTAATATCTAATTGATCGAACCATTTTCTTGGAATAAAATTAACGTGGATTTAATTGTTCATTTTTCTTTTACTTCTCCCGACACAAGAGCTAAACTTTTTTAGGGTTTTTTACTAAAATACAAAACCCTATTGCAATCACGACCTGTGTCTGTCCGTCCGTCCGTCCGTCTGTATATCACAGCATTTTTTCTCCGAAACTATAGAGGCTACAGCCATGAAACTTTGTGGAAAGGTCAGAAGTGATAACTTCTTGAAAGTTCAAGGGTGGACAAATTTTTCAAAGGGGTTTAAGGGGGTTCTCCCCATATAGCGAGGTGACCCCCCAAAAAAAAATTTTCACCATTGGTAGTCGAGTAGGGTGTCGTTAGAAAGCTCTGAATGAGAACTTTTCAAAACAAGTCTTAAAATTGCCTTACCGGTACCGAGGGGCGCAGGGGAAGGGGAAACGTATGAACTTTTCGCATACCCCCCCCCCCCTCGCGATTAGACACCTTCCATCCGAAAAACCTGAAAAAAATCATGAATGTAGGCCTTTATGAGTACAACAACAACAAATACATGAGAAGTCGAGATTCACTCAACTTTGTTAGTAATAGTATGATTTATCGATTTTATGTTTTCTTGAATAAAATCTAAACAGTACCCTTAAATGAACAGATGACCATGTATACAATTGATTTTTCCTGAAAGTTTCATAAAGATTGAATGGTATTCGACGAAGTTATAGCGATTTGAATTTTCCAGTATTACTATGGAACAAAATGCCCTGTATTAGTATGGAAACATTTGACTATGGAACCATATGCGCTGTTTACCGACTTAGACACTACAGCTTTGCTAGGATTTGCATGAAAATTGCAGGAATCATAGGTATCATGAAGATGAGTACAAGAGGTAGGAGAGAGCTCCTAGCAAAAGGGCTTTGTAATCATTCTAGGATTCGAAAAAATAGGCCATAAATCGATGATTACAGTACAGAGGAGTGGTCCCTAAGAAAAAATTTCATGAAAGTTAGCCGATATAAGTATCAACTGAAAGTTCTCTATGAGAGCTTTTCAAAACAGTTCTTAAACTGACCGTTTTTGCTTCAGTTGGGGCGCAGGGGGGGGGGGGGGGGCTACATGAAAAATGTGTTTCCTCCCTCGCGAATGGACACCCGTGATCTAAAAAATCTGAAAAAATTATCAAGGGAGATATTTATGGGTATAACTATAACAAATACCTCAGAAGTCAAAATTCTTGCAACTTTGTTAATAATTGTATGATCCCCGAATTTCACATTTTCTCCAATAAAATCGTCTTTGACATGTTTCTTGATTTTATTTGTTGCTGGTTACTGCATTTTGTAAGTTGAGTACAAAACCCTTCTGACATGAGCATAGGTCTGTCTACCCAATTTGTTTTTAGCTGTAAGAAGTGCGGCTTGGAAAATTTTTTTCCCGGAGCGTTAACCAGGCCGGAAAATCTGGAGTGCTTAAAGTGGGTAAAACAAGTGCAAGTGTTTATGAGTGGGTAATTTTGGTTCCTCTGGTGTAGGGAAGCCCGAATTTGTGTAGGTGGCGGATCATCTTAGATCGTTCCGCGGGGATAGTTCTCCGGTGTAGGCGGCTCTCGCGGCTAAGTGGTGGCAAGCCCCCTAAAACTGTCTGGAAGGGATTTTGCTCCGGACAGTCGTCTTCTCGTTTGGACGACCTCCCCCTGAGAGGTTCGAAGAAACGAACGAGTGGTGCCCACGCCTGTCCTCGGGTGAGCTAAACTGGGTCGGTGGAGCCTCCGCCGGAGTAGCCGCAATAAAGCGGTGGCAGTAAGGGAGAATTGGGGAGTTTTTCCGGTAATAATGTGTCTGAGAACTGCTTCCTTAAACGTGGCCGTCTTACTCTGCAAATTTAGTGACATGACATCATACAATAATAAAAGTGACTGCTCCTGACAGTAAATGCAGTTCCAAACAATTAGACGTCTGGATTCCTGTCAAATAGCAAGTCAATATAAAAATTGAATTCAAATTTGCATCCAGAAATGGTAAAACATGTTCAAAGTCATGCACTATACACAACACAAGAAGAAAAGTTGCAGGGAACATTAAGAGTGTGATTATTTTATTTTACTTATACATGTTGTCGCGTGTTATAGTTTGTGGCCAATAATTTTATTATTCCGGGAAAGTAAAAACGCACTGTCTTTCACTATTTTACAACTTGTCTATCAATTTTTACTTCAACTGTCTATCACTTCACAATCAATATCGCTTTTAATTCACACTCCACACTATCGCAGTTTTACTATATCGCGGTTGTAATAATCCCCCCAACTCGGCTTTATATAGGGTCTCTAGGCATTCAATCTATTTCTCGTACATTGGCGAACTACCTGGAGTACTCGAGCAATGACGCAGTGACGTCACTTTCAGATGTTGATCATGCTTGGTGGGTTCTTGTGCTTTCGAGTACATTCATTTTGTTGATCATGAGTTTCCTAATGGTTGTGAAAACAATTGCGACAGTAGCTCGAAGAATTATTTGTACATGTAACACTGCCCCCACCTCAGTTCTTTTCGCCCCGAAAAGATGTGTGGCCAGTTGTAGTCAATTATCCCTGGATGTAACATGGGGGCAAGATGGTCCAGGTGCAAGATTTTCATTTTGGCTCTCGGCTTACAGTGTTCCTGTATGCGGTATACGACGTCGTTGCTTCGCTTTGTAACTCGGTATGGTCCCTCCCAATTATGTTGCAACTTAGAAGACCTACTTTTTCACCATTGTGGGTTATGTAGTCACACCAAGTCATCTTGCTGGAAGCCAGTAGAGTTTGCTTTTAGATCATACCTGGTCTTCATGCGGTCAGTACCCGATTTGAGGTGTTTTCGCACTGTCCGATGTATCTGGTTCAATCGTTGCCTTAGCTCACTTGCGTACTCCAAGATCGTTTGGGGTTTCTAAGGGGATGTTCCGAACTTTAAATCAGCTGGTAGACGAATAGTCTTTCCAAAAATGACTTTGGCTGGGGCTTGGCCCGTAGATATATGTACGCCTTAAAAAATAGTGGGATGTGCCAGTCCTAGTCTCTTTGGTTCTCGTCAACCATCTTGGCCAGGTGTTTATTGAGCGTGCCGTTGAAACCACTCCACCGAATTGGGGATGCAGCGGTGTTGTCCTCATTTTCCATATTTCCAGCAGCTTGCATATTTCGCTTAAAAGCTAGTGACTCGAAGTTTCGGCCTTGATCCGAATGTAGTTCACAAGGTACGCCGTACCTACCGACCCAATTTAATACTAGCTGTTCGGCTACAGTATTTGCTTCCTGGTTGGGAATGGGATAGACCTCGGGCCACTTGCTGAAATAATTGGCCACAATCAGCGTGTTTTGATTTCCCCATTCGGATTCAGGAAAGGGTCCTGCGCTGTCAACAGCAATCCTTTCAAACGGTACATCCACGTTGTAAATTTGCATTTGTTCTCTGAGTCGTCGCTTTGGACCTTTGACGGAAGCGCAAATAGTGCATCTGCGACACCAGTCCTCTACGTTTTCTCGAGCATGGAGCCAGTAGAACATTTCCCGCGATTTTGCTAAGGTCTTGTTAACACCAAGGTGCCCTCCCGAGGATGCTTCATGCATTTCCTTAGCCGCATCGTCGATTCGGCTTTTGGGGAGTAAAGCTACCATCTACCGTTTCCCATTTCCGCTTGAGTACGCCACCCTCCACCTGAAGGGAATTCCATTGTGCCCAATAGCTTTTCAGGGTTACGCCATGCATCGAAACGTCTTTCCACTCAGGTCACCCAGTTGTCATCTTCCATACGAGCAATTGTTCGATGTCTTCACCGGCTAACTGGCCATTTTGAATCCCCTCCGATGACCAACCTTCATCGAATTCGGCCGTTAACAATCGCAGATTAACGGGTGGTTCCTTTTCTTAAATCTGTTGGCAATGCTTGCAGTTAGCTGGACATGGATGACGAGATAGGGCTTCAGCATTTCCATGAACTGTGCTCTTGTGAAGTAGTTGGGGCCTTACTAGATCTGGTCGGATCGTCGATTGGGTTGCACCAGTGTCGCTTGTGATGGTTCAATGTTCTTCATCAACTTGACCCGGAAGGCATAAGTCTGCTTCTCCACGGTGATGGGGGTGCTGGGGATGTCAATCCTCCTAGCCAACGTCTGTCCCACAAAGTTGGCCCCTCCAGTTTCATGGGCTTCTATTTTAGGCTCCTGACATGGTTTGAATCTCCACCATCTTGGACCATAGCTCTGTTTTCTTCACTTCCTGCAGACTTTTTGCGGGTGCCCCTTCTAACCGCAATCCCAGCATCTAGGCACACCATTTACCTGCGGCTGTAAGGTTTCGCTAGACTTCTGCATCCGATACCGTAGCTGTGACCAATAAATCTACTTCAGATGATCGCCTCCAAAACGCATGTCAAGCGTACTCAATATAGCAGCCGGATTTGAGTGTAACTCAATGGGGATAGTCTGCAAAAGCTCGGCAGCTGGGCCTCTTAAAGCAAGAATTAATGAAGTTGTTCATTCCTGCGCACTCCAGTGATTTATCCTTGTGGTGGCTTTGAACTGGATTTTGTAGATATTCTAGACCGGTTGCACGTCGAATATTGGTGCTTGAATATTTCTGGATGTGCTTTGCGCTGCGGTTGTACGTGGGGCTGGTGAGGTGATTAGTATTGTTGATTCTCTCCTCGACCTGGCTGACCTTTCCCTCGACCTGGCAAACCTTTTCCTCGACGCATTTAATTTGCTTGTTCAGACTACTGAGCTCCGCTTTTATTTCGGTTGACTGTTTTTGGAAATCTGCCTTGATTTCGATCGCTTGTTGGTCTAGGTTCGTTGATTGTTCCTCCAGCTTCTGTGTGATGTCTGCCTTAATTTCGAATGCTTGTTGGTCGAGCATCTGGTCTAGCTTCGCAGTTAAATTAGATGACTGATGTCGCTGCTCTTGCTGCATCAGCATTAACATTTGCATCAGCACATCTTTTGTTTTCTTTGATTTTGGCATTTCTGCTTCTCCCATAAGCTCCGAAACTTTAAATTCATTAATTTTGAAAAGTTAGCTTTGCGGTATTTTTATTATTTTTGCTTTTGTATTTTTTTTTTCACCAGTTTTTACGTTAAATTTCGCTATTGTACATTTAAAAAATGTTTAAAAGTTTTTATTTTCAAAGTTTTCTTGCTAACTTCTCGACACCACTGTCGCGTGTTATGGTTCGCGGCCAATTATTTTAATATTCCGGGAAAGTGAAAACGCACTGTCTTTTAAATTAAGTTGAAAGAGTTCATTTACTAAGAATGCACAATAATTGATTTCACTTTTTTACAACTTGTCTATCAATTTTTACTTCACAATCAATATCGCTTTTTATTCGCACCCCACACTATCGCAGTTTTACTATATTGCGGTTGTAATAATTCCCCCATTCATTCAGCTCGGCTTCATATAGGGTCTCTAGTCATTCAATCTATTTCTCGTACATTGGCGAACTAACTGGAGTATTCGAGCAATGGCGCAGTGACGTCACTTTCAGATGTTGATCATGCTTGGTGGGTTCTTGTGCTTTCGAGTACGTTCGTTTTGTTGATGTTCTTGATGGTTGTGAAAGCAATTTCGACAGTAGCTCGCAGAATTATTTGTACATGCAACAATATGTTGAATTGGTTGATTAATATCTTCCACGCAATCAAACTAAATTGCTAATTTAATTATTTGCAGTCCGAGAAACCTTCTGTCGAAACATTCGAAGAACTTCTCAATAAGAACTTGGAAGTATTCTATCCAGCCCGTATAGCTAGGGCGCTCCTAAATCACAACAATACTAGTTGCTGCCTGATCAAACGGTCAAACCAATTCCTATTGAAAATCACACAATCAGATTTTCCGATGCAGAGCAAATGTTCAATGACAACGATATCTTCGATCACAAAGATGAAGATGATTGGAAATAGAATTGGCGCTTGCCGATCGAAAAAACTAAAATGAAATTCGTTACATTGAGAAAGAATTAAGCCGCTGAACTGTCCTTGAGGACTCTTTGACGGGAATGGGGTTCAATTCAGAGTTTGATAATCAAACGTTAGCGGTTTTGCGAGGGCATTTTGTTCGATACTTGATGCGTTCCAAAGATTATTTTCCTGGACGGAGCACTAAAGCATCCACAGTGGATGTGAATTTGTCGTTGGAAAGTGTCGAGGATGCAAGGAACTTTTAAGTTAAGCAGTAATGGAGAATTTTTTATTTCTAATGTAATGGAACGGCCAATTAATATTCACGGTATGGCTTTGTTGCAAGGCAACAAATCACGGTTGAACTATAATTGTGTTGTCGAGGTATGGTCTTCATTTTCTTTGGAAGGCAAGAATTTTATTAATTTTTCTATTTCGGATAGCTGGCCTCAAATTTGTGTTCCGAATAAACTACGATCTCAACAATGCGATTCATATAACTCATCAGCCTCGTAAAATAATAAATATAATTGAAATTGAGGCACATAAGTCTTTTTTAAACTTACTATATAATTTTTCATTTCATGTTTCGGATGTTGGCAATCTTTCAAAAAATAAGTAAGAAAAATCGGTTCCGTTCTCGAGTTGAATTTAATTTTTCCCTAAATCAGGCAGCTGTTTCGGGGCTTATCCGGCCTATTCTCCAGTGATCTATCTAACAAAGTGCATTTAGAGAATAATCCCAACATCTTCCAAAAAGTCTTCCCTCGTTAACTTCAGGAAAATCAAGAGATTCAAAGTAATGATATCTCCTGAGAATTGGCATTGCAGTTTCTTATGGTGTTTAGACCCTGCGTCGTATTATAATTTTTTTTTATCTCTAAGCACTGTTCAAAAATTGAGCTGAACTAGCAAAAGAGGAGTGTTGTACTGCACGTTTTGCTGCTTGATTCCTCTTGACTATTAGCTCTAGATGTTTCTAGCCAAGTTCTCCTTCGACTTGGACCAGCATCATTGTGAAAAAAATTGATTGAAAATTTAAAAATAAGGCAAATTATTTCAATGTCGTGATTACCTACCCTTGTTCCTCTTCGGTTCTCATCTTCATCTTGTTCATCAGCAGTATTTTGTCTGCCGCTCCAACTTCCTTCAACATGTTGCATACTACATGTTGTGGGTCGTGCAACTTCTTGTTGGACATCAAGCTGCTCTCCGGGGCCCTGATGTTAAGTGATAACTGTGATCATACTGACGATTTGATACATTTCGAGATCTCACAGGCGATTTTTCACCCAAATGATGATCGCTATCTTCGTTATTATTCTGTCATGTTCTCCGTCCTTTTTGATTCTCATTTATCACCGGTGGTATACGTTTAGCCCCTTTTGCCTGCTTACTTTGTCACTGCGAACATCTGATGCATCATTCTCATCTTCTGACGACGATTTTTTTATCAATTTCCCTCGTTTTTTTTTTTGCTGTAGATCTACTTGAATTTTCATCCGATTGTGAGTTTCTACCGCGTTTTGCTGTACTTGCTGTAGGAGAACTGTTTCGAACAAGTTTTCTTGTCTTTGCTCTGAGCGTTATTTAGATACTTGAGTTGGCCATGCAGTTGAGGGTGTTTCACACATCGCTATCAACAATTCTCTTCTGGATTGTAATAACGGTATGAATTACTCTATAAACTTTAATTTTCAATAAATGACGTTTACTTTTTACTTGTTCTAGATTTTAAGCCATACAGAAAAAACCTGTTCGCCTGCTAGATTTGATGTGCCCTTATTTGGAATTTGAAAATTATATATATATATATATATATATATATATATATATATATATATGTCCATGCACTTCCGATTCCAAAAATGTTTTCCCGGCACTAACTGTTCAAATAATGAGCTTATAGACTTGACTTTGATTTCGAAGCCTAGCATGTACTTATATTTTACCTTGGTAATACATTCATGTATGAAGTAATTATATATAGTAGACCCTTACAGACACTGATCAAGTGCAATAACTTAAATATAGCTTTGTGCAGCTGGAAAATAAACTAAAAAAATTAATTTCGTATTTTAAAGCATTTAATGAAATTAATGATTACTGATATCCTTAATTAAATTACAGTTTCTTGTTTATAATAAAATTTTTAAATGTACATTTGACAAAATGAAATGAAATGATAAAAACATCTAACTGGATCATTTTAATATTTTTTTCTCAATTAAAAATGAGAAAACTACATTTGGTGATAGAGTAACTGCCATTCTCTGAAAAGACTTCGAGCTTTGGCAGTAATTTTCCGCACACTACCTCGACTGCTGATACTAACTGTTTGTGCATTGTCTTCACTTTCACTACTGATATCCTCGTTGCTAACATTTAACCATTCTTAAATTGGAACTACTCGCCGCTTTGTTGAACCGTTGACGATAAGAAGATTGCGGAGAAAAAGGTGAGTTCGAACGCAATCCAGTTCTTCTTTTTGGAGGTTTTTTTATCTTCTGGAGAACTTTCATCTGAGTCTTCATTACAATGTGGCCTCTTTTTATTGCGTTTTTTTCGCGTGCGTCTACTTTGGCCACGCTCATTATAGTCTGTAGTGAATAAGTGGTTAAATAAAATGTCCGTAAAGGACTACCGCGATGGTCTGTGGCCTCGGCGAAAGAGGATGGTAGGATCAGCCGAGACAGGCCTTGTCTGGAGACGCGTGAATGCGCTGGCAAGCTAGCGTTGTGGTGTCACGGGGCGGGTTCTTTTTTCCAGCACAAGGTCCACAACAAAAAATATTTTTCGCATCCACGAATTTCGAAAGAGGGTTCAATAACTATCAACCGGAATCGAAAAGGGGGTAGCCTACTAAGGGCTATTTAATTGCTGACACAGAGGAAAAACCGGACCTAGCGATACTTATGGTCGCTACTAACGATACTTATGGCCCACAAATAAGAGTGGGGCACCCAGTTGGAAGCGGTGCCCCTTCGCACCCACCCAACCGGATCAAGATCCAAGAGTAGACGTGGCCATATATTTTCCATTTAAGTGAAAAATTCATAAATATAATTTTTATGAATTTTTCCTTTAAATGAGAAACATAAACGTGGTCAATTTACGTTATAGTATTGTCGCGTGTTATAGTTCGCGGCCAATAATTTTAATGTTCTGGGAAAGTGAAAAGGCACTGTCTCTCAAATTAAGTTAAAGAGTTTATGCACCCAAAATGCACAATAATCAATTTAACACTATTAAAAGTCTAACTTCCACTTGTCAATAAATTTCTATTGCAATTGTCTACTAAAATCGCTTGGCACTCACTTAATCAATATCGCCTTTACCTCGCGCTCCACTCTATCGTAGTTCTTACTTTCGCGATTGTGATGAATCATCCCCTCACTCATTCAGCTCGCCTTTATATAGGGGCTCCAGCCGTTCAATGCATTTCTCATACATTGGCGAATGTTCTGCCGAGAGGTATCTGGTGTATTCGAGCAGCTTAATGAATGGAGCAGTGACTCACTTTCAAATGTTGATCATGCTTGATGGGTTCTCGTGGTTTCGAGTAAATTCATTTTGTTGATGTTCTTAATGGTTGTGAAAACCATTGCAACAGTAGCTCGCAGAATTATTTCTACACGTAAGACTGCCCCCACCTCAGTTCTTTTCGCTCCGAAAAGACGTGTCAGCAGTTGTAGTCAATTCTCCCTGGATGTTATATGGGGCAGGACGGTCCAGGGGCACGATTTTCATTTTGGCTCTTGGCTTATGGTGTTCCTGTATGCGGTATAACACGTCGTTGATTCGCTTTGTAGCTCGGTATGGTCCCTCCCAATTATGTTGCAACTTTGGAGACCTACCCTTTCACTGTTGTGGGTTATATAGCCACACCAAGTCATCTTGCTGGAAGCCAGTAGAATTTGCCTTTAGATCATACCTGGTCTTCATGCGGTCAGTAGCCGATTCGAAGTGTTTTTGCACTGTCCGATGCATCTGGTTCAATCGTTGCCTTAGCTCACTTGCGTACTCCGTGACCGTTTGGGGTTTCTCAGGAGGTGTTCCGAACTTTATATCAGATGGTAGACGAATAGTCTTTCCAAAAATGACTTTGGCTGGGGCTTAACCCGTCGATGCATGTTCGGCAGCTCTGTACGCCATCAAAAATAGTGGGATATGTCGGTCCCAGTCCCTTTGGTTCTCGTCAACCATCTTGGCGAGGTGTTTATTGACCATTGACCATTCCATTGGATTGGGGATGCAGCGGTGTTGTCCTCATTTTCCGTATTTCCAGCAGCTCGCACTTTTCGCCAATAACTAGTGACTCGAAGTTCCGGCCTTGATCCGAATGTAGTTTGCAAGGTACGCCGTACCTACTGACCCAATTTAATACTAGCTGTTCGGCTACAGCATTTGCTTCCTGGTTGGAAATGGGTCAGACCTCGGGCCACTTGCTAAAATAATTGGCTACAACCAGCGTGTATCGATTTTCCCACTCGGATTCAGGAAAGGGTCCTGCGATGTCAACAGCAATCCTTTCAAATGGTACCCTCACGTTATAGGTTTGCATTTGTCCTCTCAGTCGTCGCTTTGGATCTTTGACGGAAGCGCAAATCGTGCATCTACGACACCATTCCTCCACGTCTTCTTGAGCGTGGAGTCAGTAAAACCTTTCCCGCGATTTCGCTAAGGTCTTGTTAACACCAAGGTGGCCTCCCGAGGGTCCTTCGTGCATTTCCTTAACCACATCGTGGATTCGGCTTTTGGGAAGTATAGTTTAGATCCTATAGGAGCTGCTATTTGTCGTTTCCTATTTCCGCTTGAGTACGCCACCCTCCACCTGAAGGGCGTTCCATTGTGCCCAATAGCTTTTTCATTGTTGCGCCGTGCATTGAAACGTCTTTCCATTCAGGTCGCCCAGTTGTCTCCTTCCATACGAGCAATGGTCCGATGTCTTCATCGGTTAACTGAGCACTTCGAATCTTCTCCGGTGACCAACCTTCATCGGATTCGGCCGTTATCACTTGCAGATAAACGGGCGACTCCTTTTCTTCAACCCGTCGGCAATGCTTACAATTAGCTGGACATGGACGGCGGGATAGGGCTTCAGCATTTCCATGAACTCCACCCTTCCGATGAACAATTTCGTAGTTGTATGACTGCAATCTTTCGATCTCTCTCGCAACTTGTCCCTCGGGATTTTTGAAGTTAAGCAGCCATCTCAGCGATGCATGGTCCGTTCGAAGAACAAATTTCTGGCCATACAGGTACTTGTGGAACTGCTTGGTGGCCTCTATTATAGCCAATAGCTCCTTCCTGGTCACGCAGTAGTTCCTCTCACTTTTTGAGAGAATTCGACTGTAATACGAGAGGACTCTTTCTTCGCCATCGATCTGCTGGGAGAGCACAGCTCCAATACCGCCGTTGCTCGCATCGGTGTCCACTGCAAACATTTTTCCGAGTTTCAGAGGTGCCAGCGAGATTGATTCACACAGTTTCTTCTTCAAGGCCTCAAAAGCTACCTGGCATTGTTCATTCCAGACATACGGACGATTTTTCTCGGTTAGCTGATGGAGACACTTAGCTATTTTGGCAAAGTCTTTGACGAATCTTCGATAGTAGGTCGGCAGACTCAGAAAAATTCGTAGTTGGTGCTTGTTGTTTGGTGTTGGACACTTTTTCACGACTTCAATTTTCTCAGGGTCTGTTTTGATCTACCTCTGCTGATACGACGTGTCCCAGGTATTTCACTTCAGCTGCAAAAAGGGTACACTTGTCGGGACTAAGTTTCGATTTCGCCAGTCGCAATCAGAAGAAAACTTCTTCTAAGTTCCGCACATGCTCTTCGAACGTCCTTCTGATAACAATGATGTCATCTAAGTACACCAAGCAGGTTTTCTACGTTAAGCCACGTAGCACGTATTCCATCAGGCGTTCAAAAGTAACTGGAGCATTGCAGAGCCCAAACGGCATCGCAACGAGTTGCCACAAGCCGGTCCCAACTGAAAATGCGGTTTTGTCTCAGTCCTTCTTGTCGATTTCTACCTGCCAGTAGCTACTATTGAGATCGAGTGTAGAAAACCATTTCGCGTCGGCTAAAATATCCATGATGTCATCGATGCGTGAGAGCGGGTAACTATCTTTCTTAGTGACGTCGTTAAGCTGCCAATAGTCGACACAAAAATGAGTGCTACCATCCTTTTTCTTTACTAGAACTACTGGCGCGGCCCATGGACTGACAGACGGTTCGATAACGCCTTGTTTTTCCATGTCCGAGATCAGTGCGCTCACTTCTCCTTGTTTGGCTATAGGAAGACGTCTTGGTGCATGTGCGATTGGCTCGGCTCCCTGTGTATCTATGACGTGAGTTACCATACTCGTTCGGCCTTGGTCGTCTGGGCTTGTTGAGAAGATGCGACTGTACTTGGTGACTAGATCACAGGCTCGCTTGAATAGCTGCATTGGTAATTTGACCTGCTTCAGTATTGCAGATGTGGATTTTCGGGCTTTAACTGCGGTGGGCCTTCTTTTCCAATGATAGTTGTGAGTGGCTTCCAAGGAGGTGATGGTGGAAACAGGCTGGCAGCTGCCGATGACTTCTCCCGCTTTGCTGCTCGTGGTTGAGTTTGCAATGTTAGCGAATCTAACCACCAGGTATCCTTTCCTTATATTACATGGCTTCGTCCTACAATCAAACTGCTCAATGCGGACGTCTTCGTTGGTTCTATCAGATAAGATCGGTGATCTCCAGAATCACCATCAAGCTTGGCCCATACAATGCTCTCGGGAGAATTCGGTACATCTGTGTCGGTACATACTACCACATTCATCTTGGGAATTTGGACGCTAGGTTCCTCCATCGATACTTAAACATTCTGCCATTTCAATACTCATTTGCCCAAATCCAACGTGATTCCATGTGGTCGCAGAAAATCCATTCCGAGAAGGGAGTCATCCATAATGTTCGTGACCAGAAAATTATGTCGGGACGCAAGGTCTCCCAACTTTATCGGGTGATTAATCCCTCCATGGACAGGTGCAGTTTCTCCCGTAGCTGTCTGTAGTGAGAAAATCCTGGCTTTGTGAAGTAGTTGTTGCCTCACCAGTTCTGGTCGGATAATCGATCGGGTTGCACCAGTTTCGATTGTTATGGTGCAATGTTCTCCGTCAACTTGACCCGGAAGGCATAAGTCCGCTACTCCACGATGTAGTCTTGACACGGTGATGGTGGTGCTGGGGACGTCGATCCTCCTAGCCAACCTCTGCTCCACGAAGTTGGCTCTTACATGTTTCCCGACCCCTCAGTTTGAAGGGCTTCCATTCTGGCTTCCTGACTCGGTCTGGATTTCCTCCTAGCTGCACACCCTGGACAATAGCTCGGTTTCCTTTGCTTTTCGCAGTCTCTTTGCAGGTGCCCCTTCTCTACACAATTCTAGCATCTAGATACACTATTTACATGCGGGTCTCGCTCAATTTCCACGCGCTCACACCTGCACTCATCTGTCACTACCTCGCGAACCCGGGAAGTGGTACGGCTCACATTTTTCGCTCCCTCAAAGTTACGACTATAAGCCAATGCGTCCCTAACCGTTTGCTTTTGAGCTAAACGCACGGCTTGTTGCAATTCCTGGTCTTTTAATGCGCTGATGAATGCTTCTGTTGCTGCGTCATATCGATGTGCTGGGTCGTACGCTGGGTAAGCCAAAAGTGCCAGTCGCTCAATGTCTTGGACTAGCTGCTGTAAAGTTTCGCCAGACTTCTGCATCCGATTCCGTAGCTGTGACCGATAAATCTGCTTTAGAAGATCGTCGCATGTCGAGCGCGTTCATCATAGCAGCCGGGTTTGAGTGCAACTCTACGGAGATCTTCTGCAAAAGCTCAACAGCTGGGCCTCTTAGGGCAAGAATTAGTGCAGTTGCTCGTTCCAGCTCATTCCAGTGATTTGCCCTAGCGGCAGCTTCAAACTGGGTTTTGTAAATACTCCAGACCGTTTGCCCATCGAATATTGGTGTTTGCATATTTCTGGATGTGCTTTGCGCTGTGGTTGTAAGCATGGCTGGTGAGGTGGTTACTACTGCCTTCGCTGCCTTCAATTCCTTTTTCACTTTTTCCATCTCATTGTTGATTTTCTCCTCGACCTGGCTGATCTTTTCCTCGACATGTTAAACCTTGTCCTCGACCTGGTCAACCTTTTCCTCGACGTCTTTAATTTGTTTGTTCAGACTACCGAGCTCCGCTTTTATTTCGGTTGACTGTTTCTCCAGCTTCTGTGTGATGTCTGCCTTGATTTCGATCGCTTGTTGGTCCAGCTACGCAGATTGTTCATTTAGCTTCGCAGATTGTTCATTTAGCTTCGCTGATTGTTCATTTTGCTTCGCAGATTGTTCATTTAGCTTCGCTGATTGTTCATTTAGCTTCGCAGTTAAACTAGAAGACTGTTGTCGTTGCTCTTGCTGCATAAGAATTAACATTTGCATTAGTGCATTTTCTGGCTTCTTTGATTTTGGTGTTTCATTTTCTCCACCTTCTGTGCCATTTTCCGCATCTGAGGGCTCATCTACATCCAGATTCACGCCTTCCGACTCGATCGCGTCACGCAAGCCTGCAATCAGTATGGCCTTTGTACCTTGTGTGGCCAGATTTCGCTGTTCCAACTCCTCCTTGAGCTCCGATATGGTCAAGTGGTCAATTTTTAGATGAAAGTTTCCTGGCATTTTTATTGTTTCGGCTATTTTTCCACCAGTTTCCACGTTAATTTTCCCTATTGTGCACTTTAAAAATGTTTAAACGTTTTTACTTCTAAAATTTTCTATCCCACTTCTGACACCACTGTCGCGTGTTATGGTTCGCGGCCAATAATTTTAATGTTATGGGAAAGTGAAAATGCACTGTCTTTTAAATTAAGTTAGAACAGTTTATGTACCCAAAATGCACAATAATCAATTTAACACTATTAAAAGTCTAACTTCCACTTGTCAATAAATTTCTATTGCAATTGTCTTCTATAATCGCTTCGCACTCACTTAATCAATATCGCCTTTACCTCGCGCTCCACTCTATCGCAGTTCTGACTATCACGGTTGTAATGAATCATCCCCCCATTCATTCAGCTCGCCTTCATATAGGGTTTCCAGCCGTTCCATGCATTTCTCGTCCATTGGCGAATGTTTTGCCGAAAGGTATCTGGGGTATTCGAGCAGCTTAATGAATGGAGCAGTGACTCACTTTCAAATGTTGATCATGCTTGGTGGGTTCTCGTTGTTTCGAGTAAATTCATTTTGTTGATGTTCTTAATGGTTGTGAAAACAATTTTGACAGTAGCTCGCAGAATTATTTTTACATATAACAGTATTATGCGATGGAATTACATAACACTATACCATAAAAGGGCACGCGAGCGGGACGCCACTCTACCCGGGCAAGAGCACCTGAAATATATAAAAAGGGAAGAGCTCGCCCTATAGCAAGCCCATTATTGTGGAGGGGCCGGCCATCGTTGCGAGTCCCATACTCGGTGAGGTGTTTGGGAAGAAAAGACCAAGGGTAAATTTACATTAGAAAACATTTTTATTTTTTTCTTCTATTTTTTGAATAATTTGATGTTTTATTTGTGTTATATTAATTCATTGCGCTAAATCATACGTCGCTAGCATCTGTTTTGCGGCAATTCTATGACATTTGCCCATATTTCATTATAAATTAATACTTCACAACTAATATCAATTTAATCATTTACCAATGGGTATTCGCCGGCATAGAGATCGCCATTCTTAATTAAATTTAAATTGGACAAACACAAATTTGATAAAATAATTAATCAGAACTTAATAGAAAACTTTCTTTAAAGAATAAAAAATAACACAACTGAATTGATAAAACAAAACTGGGTGGATATAATATATAAAAGGATGCTCATCCTCTCCGGGCGCCCGCTGATGATTTGGATGATTTACAATCATCCCTAGAAGCTGTCAAACTTTATTAAATTTAAATTTCTATTATGTAACACAGAGGGACAATCAGGAAGAACGTGTTTCAATTCATGCCAGGCTGTTCTCAAAGACATGATGTATTAATTCCGATGGATTATACAAATCAGCACAGCGAAATGGATGTTGTATTCAATTGCAACAAAAAATTATCCCGGGACAGTTATTTACGCTATACGGCTTGGTAATGTGCACATGACTAGTTGTAAGGCGATATGAGGACCAACAGTTTTTGACCGAATTTTCACAGCTCATTATCTCGCCGGCAGTTCAGCCCAGTTTTCTAATCTGCAATCTCAGCACCACCATAGAAAAATTTCAAAACAGCCGGTTTTACCATATAACTTCATCAGGGCAAGAGTTTCTTCACGATCACTTGAATATTTAAATAAATTGGAGATAGTTCACTTTTAAGAATTTTTAGCAAATAGCACGAATCAACCACTTTTAATTTGTTGCCATTGAAGATGCGATACACATTTATCTGCGCTTTTCTCGTCGGAAAGTGAACGGTGCACTTTCAGTTAAACATTGCTTTGATCATTCAATTGATTTAATCAAATGACACCACAATAACTGTCACAATGAGAGCTAAGAGAATGCCAACTTTCAAAACGCTTAAGAACTACACGTTCAACTATTTTCAATAATATATCACATTCTTGATTTCGATTTCAAACACAACAGGATAAATTTCACAAAATTAACTTTCTTCAAATTCACTGAAACCGATTTATTTCCGTTCAAATAAATTTTCCGTTCCAAACACATTTACGGTCTTTCCATCATTCAACCAACTATGAACGAAAGCAACTACTCATGCACACACTAATCCAACACTTTTCACTCGAGGTTTCCCGATGGTATTAATAAAACGTTTTATCCTCGTACACCTTTTATCAAGCCTCCGGACGTTGAATCACAAATTATTAAACGGAATGTAAGTTTCTTTGCAACACGCCGCGTGTGTTTTTACGGTGCGAATCCACTGTACAAGTGATAAAATAGTCTCAAAAAGATATAGGGAAAAATGTGGTGATTCGAACCGGACAGCTACGACGTGTTCGCGGTGACGGTTCATCACAGACTCCCTGATCAGTCCGAATCTCGGCGTAATTTCTATGTCGCACCGGTAAATTGAAGTGAGCTGCTAGCTCAGCCGAGTTGGATTGCATTCTGCAATGCAATACACAAATCTTACGCACTAAATCAGTGGTCGCATGCCCGAAATTTTAATTTGCAGATTTGTATTTTAAATTAACAGAAGTAAAAACATGAAAAAAATTTAAATAATAGTACGAAGATAAATATCATAAAAAATATAATTAGAAATAAAGGGTTGAATTTAATGTAAGAAAAAAATGATATAAAATTTACATTTAAATAAAAAAAAATAATTTATTATTTATAAATATAAATTGAAATAATTTAAAAAAATTTCTTTTCAGATCTGCAATGAAAATTTCGGATAGGTGTCACGAAGATTTTTGAGCAGTTTGCTAAGGCGATTGCTCAATTACTACAAGTTAGTGAACTCGTCGTCATAGTCTTCATCATCGTCATCTTCAAATATGAAGCGATTGGAACGTAACGACAATCGACATTTTGATGGAATATTATTGACAGCTGTTCGTGAACGTGAGCCTGATGCCGATTTCAGAGGTTAATTACTCCGATTTCTCTTCGTCGAGAATTTTCATCACAGTCATCATCTTCATCCCTCTCATCATTAAGGTAGCAGTATCATGGCTGTTAGTTTCGTCCACGTCGTAGAGGCCTTTCTGTTTCACGGTTGTTTTGTACCACATTTCCATTTGTTGGTGTTGTACCATTCACATTATTTCGCATTCTCAGTCGCGATGAGATATTTTCTACGATCGATGATGGGAGCTCCAAAGGATCAATTTCGTCGCTCAGCATATCTAGCTCATTTGCATTCCTTTGATGTTTAGATAGCATTCGTCCTGCACAGCGCATCATTGATGAACTGGGCTCACCATGATTATGATCAATCTGAACATGAGATCTAAATGTTGATTTTTGACTTCTAATTTCTGAAGATGAGGATAATGGTACAGCATCATAACTTGTTGTTGAATTTGCCTTCAATCGTGTTACCGAGCCACCAAATGTGGAACTACTAGGCATTTGACGATTGCGTATTGGTTGTGTTGATCTATGAACCACGCTAGCATTGCCATTGGCTATTCGACTCTCGACTGAAATCAAATTGTATACAAATCAGAAGGCATTGTTTAATGCACTAACCCTACTTAGTAGGTATTTACGAGTATATTTAATTTAATTCAATACCATTGATAGTTGAAGCCATTTTCATATTACAGACAATTTTCATTTCAACTTGGAGTGAATTAATTGATCCGATGAATAACCGAAAATTTTAATAAAATTATGAAAAACATATAAAATCAGTCAAACGTAATGTTGCGTTTGGAAGGTTATATAAAAGCGCTAACTACGTTTAACAACTACAGAAAAAGATCTTTATATGACCAAAAAGTTGATGCTTGTGAATTGATATAAAGATCGTAATTTATCTTCAAAAAGTTTTCAGTCATGAAATATTTACAGAATTTAATGTAGGACTATGTACAAGTATTTACCCATATCGCGAACAGGTCAACTTTGTCGACTTAATATCGGCAGTTCATCCTCAGAATCGTCTTCAGGTAAAACTCTGTTATTGCGATTCGTTCACACATGTCATAGTTGGAGCGGATTTTGCCTGCTTGCTATGATTTCAGGAGTTATCTTTTCCACGACAGTATGCTCTGATTCTGATGACTCGAATCAGTTTCTTAAAACTTGATTGAAAATTTAAAAAATACGGCAAATTATTTCAATGTCTTGATTACATACCCTTGTTCCTCTTAGGTTCTCATCTTCATCTTGTTCATCAGCAGTATTTTGTCTACCACTCCAACTTCCTCGAAGGCATCGTAAACTAGACCTTGTGTGTCGTGCAAATTTGTGTTCGGCATCAGATTCTATAGCCTCCCCCCGGGGCTCTGATGTTAAGTGATAACTGTGATCAGCTTCATGATGACAATGGATGAAAATGGTACATTTCAAGATTTCACGGGTGATTTTTCACCCGAATGGTGATCGCTATCTTCGGTATTATTCTGCCGTGTTCTCCTTATTTTTCGATTCTCACTTATGACCGGTGGTATACGTTTAATCTTTTTTGCCTGCTTGCCTTGTAACTCACAGCATCTGATGCATCATTCTCATCTTCTGACGACTCTGGCGACTTGTGGCCAATTTCCATCGTTTTGTTTTTGCTGTCGGTCTACTTGGATTTTCATTCGATTATGAGCTTCTACTTCGTTTTGCTGTGCATGATGTAGTTGAACTGTTTCAAGCAGGTTTTCTTGGTTTCGCTTATTTTCATTAGGTTTGTAGCTGTCTTTGGAGTCGTTTGAGTGATAACGTGCCGCGGACATCTTTGCTGCCGAGAGTGGTCTAACTCAGAAACCTTTCTTCACTATCATCATCTGAAGAACTTGATATGATGATATTATACTGCTCATTTCACTACTCGATTCCTCTTGACTATTAGCTTTAGATACTCCTAGCCAAGCGCTCCTTTGACTTGGACTTGATGCCGGCTCGGGTGGCATTATTCCGGCGAGGAAAACATGCACTTCAAGCTTTTTTTGAGCCAGGATTATTATTTTCATTTTCGTTATCCTCATCCGTTACATTATCAGATGTACCCTTATGACGTTTAGTCGATTTTCCGGATGCTGCGCTACCATTCGAGGGTTTACTTTTTGTTAACACTTTAGATGTACCAAACTTTTTTTTTCATAGGAGGCGATTTAACATTTGCTTTAGTACTTCGTCTTCAAACCAATTTGCAATTTTTTAGATATGAGTTTCGAACAATGTACTTAAACGAAGTATCATAGATCTTAGATTGAGTGAAGTTCAGGTTAATGTTGATTAGAAGTTTTGTGAAATACTTAATTGACTGCTTTGCAACTTCCAACATGACTACACGACTCACAACAAACAAATCAGGTTATCCGGTGGAATAATTTTTCATGCAACAAAGTCCCACTAATAACTTTTCCTTCCATAATTTGACTAAAATCTGACACTTACTGGCGGAATGACGTGGCAGCTGATAAAAAAAATCATAAAATTAATGACGTCATTGATAAAACAGCTGACTGTCAGTTTTACTTTTCTCTGCATTATCAATCCTAGCAAGATGGCTAGGTTTAAGGGGGCAGTGGTATGAGTCAAGTCATATATTCAAAAGACGTTGTTTGAGCCGCCAATTATATTACAATACACTTCTGGCAAGAGCACTTCCAGCTACTTCAACTTGTTATGAAATAAAACGCGTGCTTAATGGTGAAAAGGCAATTGACATAAAACCCCATTTTTATTACTCGTATACACGTATTATTTACATTTATTTATTTTATGTACATAGTTATATTACGGGAAATGAGCCATTCAACGGTACGTCAAAAATAATTTAAACTCAAGGATTGTGTAAATGTATGTGGCTAAGAGCCCGGCAAAAGGAGTTGCTGGAAGTAATCGTAGGAGTGTGTGGATCACGTCACATCTATCAGCTCCTCCACTTCCACAATGCATTGATGTAAATTGGTCATCATGACAATATTTCCCAACAGTTCGTTAGCATTCTGTAAATTGGTCAGCATGTGCAATTTCCCAATAGTTCATATAATCCATTCGTTAAAATTGCTAATGTGCACATTTCGCGAATATTGCATTATTGTTCTACTTTTCAATTAAACATATGAATCGATTACGATCGCATATTTTTCAATAAGAATGCAATGCTGATCAATCAATCAATTTATTGTTAAGTAAGTTTACTTTGTACGTAGCAATTAAGTTAAGTTCAGTTCCGGTTTCGCTCTTGAAATAAATGGTTTGTTACAATATTAAAAACGCTGTGTTTTTTTTATGATTCGAAAAAAGAATTTACCAACGTCACGTGGCTGAGGCGTCACTAATCGTCAGGCAGGTAATTTTTAATTGCGCGTATATGGCTAAGGAGTCACTAGTCGTCAGCAATCTGGCACCGGGCATCCCATCACAACACACCTTCCAACTTCTGCAGCCCACACCCCATTTCGACTCGTCACGTTCTCAAAAACTACTCCATTCAACTCACTTTGTAGTAATCGAGCAGTCACACAAGCAAGCTGCTCGAAAACCTTCCCAACACTTATCCAAAATTTTAAATTGCAGATGCGAAAAAAATTTCATTACTCCCATTCATAGTTATAAATTATAAAATATTTTTTTATTATTGTTATTAAATGTAAATTTTATATCATTTTTCTCTATATTAAATTTGAACGCTTGCCTTTAATTGTATTCTTCATCATATTTAACTTTTTATTACTATTTAAAATCTTTTTCATTTTTCTTTACTTCTGTTAATTTAAAAAAAAACAATTTAAATCTGCAAATTAAAATTTCGGACATGGAACCACTGATTTAGTGCATCCCATCTGTGTATTACATTGCCGAATGCAATCTAACTTGCCTGAGCGAGCAGCTGCATTCAAGGTACCGTTGCGACACGGGAAAGTGCAATTTCCAATCGAGAGGTATGTTGGCTAAATTACAATACGAGTTTGAAGTGGTTTTGAACTCAATTTTCACACACGGGAGTGTTTCGCAAAAAGTGTTCACGACGAGGTCTTGTCGCGCTGCATGTCTTGCGACCCCGTAAATCTTCTGAAATGTCCTGCCTCCGGGTTTTGTTTGCACGACGTGACACGATCCGAGTCCATTCTACGTACCCATAATCATCAATCTGGGAGTAGCGAAAAAGAATTTATGGAAACGAACGGGGCTTAGTGCTTGCAAAGTGCAGTGAAATTTACACTAACGAATCGCCCCATGATATATTTTCTTGTGTACAAGGGGCCCATGATAGAATTTCTTGTGTTTAATGCATGGAGCTTGGATGACGGCCTTTGCCACAAACCGTCAATACGTAGTCCAACCGATAATAACGGTTCAAGAATGCCCAGTATGTTAAGAAGTGCTTACCATGCGAGCAATGTGAATGGGGCCGAGAATTTCTTCAGTTAAAAGTTAGGGTTTCTTATAAAAATCATCGTGTGTGCAAGAGTATTCATCGGTCTTGGCATTTGATTGTAATCGAATAATCGAACATATTATTTCGTCGTGAAGCGTATAAGCTAAAAAGTATTTGATAGAATTCGAGCTTCTATAGCGTAAAGAATGCCAATCATGCGAGAATTGGTTTCACTCGGTTAGCTCATTAAATGCTCATGAAACGTTGATTAACGGGATGATCGGTTGTGACGATCATTGCCTCGTGGTAGGCGAATCTGGCGAGTATCAGATCAGAAAGAAGAATTGCATTGATGGCATCTAGAGGAGAGATCACATATATGCTATTACGAGTAGGATGTTTGAGGGCTGTAACCAGATTGTTTTCGAAGCATTTTTAATGCTTCTGAACATGAATGCATATGAAACAGAAGCACTGCAAGTTATCTACGGATTTACAAAAACATCAATATTCATCAATTTAGACAGAGGTGAACCGTAAATTGCTACATCTCGGGCTTTCGCTTGTTACAGATGCAACATATTTCGCTTTTAACGTGTGAAAATCATAAGAAAAAGACAGTATAAATACGACATTATATTTTCTTGCAGAATTGCAAAGCCCCCGACTGTAAAAATTGTTATGCTCGATCATTAATTTACTTTCCCTTGATGGGGTACATACCAATCCCCGTTAAACTATTTTTAACCCCCCAGGGGGAATGCTGGTCGACAAGAGCACTCTTGGAGGCTAGCATTCTTTGGGGAGTTCCGCCCCCACGTACCCGAGGCGATTTCCGCAGGGGGAATGCTGGTCGACAGGAGTACTCTTGGAGGCTACCATTCTTTGAGGAGCGCCCCCCCACGGACCCGAGGATATGGGGGGCGCCGTGAGGTTCCCTCCTTGGATGACAGGTAACGACTCTGATTGGATATGGACTTCGCCTTGGACAACGAACTGGAATTGATGCTTTGGGCTGGCGGATGTGATCGTTTGGACCTAGTTGCTTAGCACAGTAGCGCCGAGGTGAAACTCGGCTGAGAATGGCTCCAATTCAACTATCATACCGTCTCCGTCCCGGTGAAACCTTGGCAGGCCTCGGAGTACGTTCGAAGTTCGAACCATTGGGTTGGTGGTGTAGGTTCGGTTGAGACGGTCCCCCGATTAGCCCTGGTCTGGCTCTGAGCACTTGTCCCCATAAAGGGCTTGTGCCAATCCTCGCATAGCCTCTCTGCTCTGCAAAGATAACCATGGGACCAAAAAGGTGACAACACACACGAACGGAGATAGCGGCTCCGAGGAGGGACCCAACAAAACTGGAGCAACTACAATCAAAAGACCAAAAAAATCCGAAAAACGAAACAAAAACTAAAACAACGATGACGCAACCAGCGGTTGCAGCCTCGACGTTAACAGTACATCGAGAACGGTACTAACCATGACAAAAACGAAGAATAACACAATGACAGCGAAGGCAGATGAAAAACGGAGAATTGCAGACCGTCTGGTTCAGACTGAGATTCCTGAGGCATTCGGGCGCAGCCAAAAAATGATGCGAACGCCAGAGCGTCCTATTAAAGAAAAGTAGGAAACTCTCCTGGACGCTCCAGGTGTTTGAGCGGCGGAAGATAATATAAAGGGCACCAAAAATTCGATTGTCACTGCTGCGATCATTACCGAAGTGACCGATGCAAGGGTCGCAAATCCCGACATTGCAACGAAACATCCTGAAGCCAACGAGGAGATTACGGTACGAAAAGCAAAGAGTTACCAGACACCGCGCGATTGCACCACCAACGCCGAAAATGTGGCGGAAGTACTGCACTCGGAAACAGAACGCGATAACCTCTCCCAAGGATGGTTGGAAGGTATAATTGCCGCCCAGCGATATGAAGAAGAAAGGCTACTCCGAAAAGCGGAAGATGTTCTGAAAAGAATACAATATGCATGCGACTCCCCAAAAATCAGCAAAGCAGTAAAGGTTGGGCTCCTTGAACTAGAGGAGCTCCTGGATTGCATAGGACACTATCGGAGGAGCTGGTTAGAGGCCGAAGACGAACAGATGGCTAAAGAGGCGCTTGGGGCGAAATCTAAAAGTAACATGCAGATAGCTCTAGCATCAAACGTCAATAAAAGAATGGCGTCTAGCCCAATCGAAGGAGATCGGGATAAAAGAAGGAAGGAAGAAGCACTTGATGGGCGTGGAGCACCAGATCACGAGTTCCAGACAGTGCTTGCAAAAGGAGCGCAAAGAAACTCCTTCAAAAAGTGCCAGAAAGTAAAGGTCACATGAATGCCAAATCAGAAAAAGGACCTGATGCAAAGCAGGAGAGGCAGAAGCCCCGACGAAGACCTCGGCAGCAGGCACTGCTCGTAAAGCCCCAAGATGCGGGGCATTAGGGGAAACGTATGGCCCGAAGACACCAATACTACCATGAAAGTAGTACGACCAATGCGGTCGGGCCACAAACTGGTCGAATTCAGAGAAGAGGCCGGCAATAAAGAAGCATTCTGTGACGCAGTAAAGAAAGTCCTCGGCAAACGCCCAACTATAGCCCCACTCGAGCCGATGGCAACGATCGAAATATAAGACATTTACTGCGTCACGGATCTGGCAGACGTAGAAGAGGTCATCAAAAGGGAGTTCCCTAGCGTGGGAAGGATCAAAGTGAGACTGACACAAGAAAACAAAGGGGGACAACGTATGGCCATAGTTGACTTGACCGAAAAGGATGCCGAACAATTCCTGAACAAGGGCAAAGTACGAATCGGGTGGGTTGTCTGTAGGATACGGCAAAGAGCAACGCCTCTTCAATGTTTAAAATGCTTTGGTTATTGTCACACCACACAAGTCTGCAAAGAACTCGATAGGAGTTTCCTATGTTACAAATGCAGTGAAATGGGACAAAAAAGAAAAGAGTGTACGAAGGAGGCACATTGTATTCTTTGCAAGGATGCTGATCCAAAATCTGATTTTGGACACGTCTTGGGATCAGGAAAAGGCCGGGTGTTCCAGGAAGCCCTAGCCAAGGCAAAATCAGAACTTCGATGACCCGCATCCTGCAGCTAAACCTTCACCGCAGTTCAACCGCCGAAAATCTACTTGAGCAGTTTGCGAAGGACATGAAAGCCGACTTCTTGCTGCTGAGTGAGCAACACCATAATAAAAGTCCTGCATCATGGTATTCTGATGAAACTGGTACTGTCACCATCTGGGTTGGGAACAGTGATTTTCAAGTGGAGAGTTGTGGACAGGGGGATGGTTTAGCGTGTACCTAACCTCCAACTAATCGATGTCATCTTTCCAAGCTAAGCTTAATGCTTTAGAAGGCGCAAACGCAGAGGGCAACGTGCTCGTCGGCGGCGACTTCAACGTTAAAGCAATCGAATGGGGGATGCCTCAGACGGACCTGTGGGGAGAACGAATCCTGAAAATGGCGGCCAGGATGGCGCTCGTCGTACGAAACTCCGGAAATATGCCAACTTTCCACCGTATTGGCTGTGAGGGAACCATACCGGACGTGACATTTGCCTCGAAGTCCTTAGTACGGAGGATACACCATTGGAAGGTATTAGAGGACTACCCAGCCAGTGATCATCAATGCATTCTGTTTAAGATAAGTGATGTTGTCTCCCGACGTCTGTGCTCTCGGCTTTCTACAACTGGATGGAACATCTAAAGGATGGACGTCGAGAGGTTCGTCGAGTAGCTCACAGAAGGTGTTTCGGGGGATGGATGAACTGGCAGCTCAAGACGTGGTGAACTTTACTATGAGCATCATTACGACTGCTTGCTGCGCTTCTATGCTCCGTCAAAAACTCCGCCACGGCAAGCCCCCAGTGTACTGGTGGTGAACTGAAATCGCTAAAAAGCGAAGGGAGTGTCACAAGCTTCGACGGGAGGCTCAACGGGCGCGGAACTGTGACGAGGCATGCAACTGGGTGGCAGCTTATAAGTCGACCAGGAAATGCCTTCGCAAACTGATCAACAATAACAAGGCTGCTGGCAAGACCTCGTGGACAATGTGAACAAGGATCCGTGGGGCCTTGACTACGAGCTAGTTATGCGGAAGCTTGGTGCCCTACGGAAGCCTTGTATACCTGACGCGGAAAAGATGGACGCGATAGTGCGGGGACTCTTCCCCGCCCATCCCGTCCATGTTGACGCTGTCCATGGTGAAACAGCAGTCGAGTGTCCACTCTTCACACAGCCGGAACTCGAGGAGGCAGTCCTCTCATTGAAGGTGAGGAAGGCTTCAGGTCCAGATGGTGTTCCGGCTGAGGTGTTGCGGTTCGTCGTTCACCATTGTCCTGACTTACTGCTCACCACATTCAACGCTTGCCTACGGGACGGGGTTTTCCCGGTACGATGGAAGGTGGCGAGCCTCGTGTTGAGGGGAAGGGAAATCCAGAATCGCGTTTGCATACCGCCCATTAAGCATGCTAGACACGGCTGGGAAAGTGCTAGAGAAACTCATCAAGGGAAGACTCACTGACGCGATTCGTGCTGCTGGGAATCTATCTCCTCGGCAGTACGGCTTTAGAGCAGGACGTTCTACCATTGACGCGATTGCAGAGGTGGTGAACGCGGTCCAAAAGGCAGAGGCAGATCCGTCGCACCAAGCGACGGATCGTCCTGTTGGTGACACTCAACGTCAGGAATGCCTTCAACTCCGCTAGATGGGTGGATATTCTGGATAGGCTGGAAAACTCTTTTCAAGTTCCAGAATATCTAATGCGGCTTTTGAGGAACTACCTAAGGGACCAAAGCCTGCTCTACGACACGACACAGGGCCAACGAAGGATGGAAATTACATCGGGTGTTACCTAGGGATCTATCCTTGGTCCGGACCTGTGGAACGTGTCTTACGACGGGCTACTGAGACTTGAGATGCCAGATGAGTCACGCTTGGTTGGCTATGCGGATGACGTTGTGGCTCTGGTCGCTGGACGTACCGTTGAACAAGCGCAACTTAGACTAGGTATGCTAATGCGCCGAGTCAGGGACTGGATGTCTGCTCGCGGGCTCAGTTAAGCCCTGGAGAAAACCGAAGTGGTCATCTTGACAAAAAAGAGAATCCCTAGAGTAAGGATTATCAATATTGGAGATATACGAATCGAATTGAAGCCAGCGGTGAAGTACCTGGGGCTACTGATCGACTCGAAGATGAGTTTCTCTGAGCAAATCAGGGCAATGGCTGAGAAGGCTGCTTAAGGAGTATCAGCTCTGAGTCAACTTACGGCCAACGTAGGGGGACCCAGCGCAACAAGAAGACGCCTCTCGATGAGTGCTGTAGGGTCAGTGCTACTGTACGGAGCAGAGGTATGGGGCGACGATCTCAGCAAGGAGGTTTACCGAAAAAGTTTGGCACAGGTACCGAAAAGAGGAGCAATGAGGATTACATCTTCATATGTCTCTGACTCAGTGGTGAGCGTTATTGCAGGCATGATACATGTCACCCTCCTTGCTAGAGAGCGCCGCGCTATTTACCTGCGCCGAAACGAGGATGCGAGGGAGACGGTTATCCGCAAGGCGAGACAGCGCTCACTCAATGATTGGCAGCAGTCTTGAGTGAATCGCACGAAGGGTAGATGGACTGCGCGCCTCATCCCAGATGTGAGACCGTGGTTAAATCGAAGGCATGGTGAGACTGAATTCTATCTGACCCAGCTTTTGAGCGGGCATGGGTGTTTTCAGTCTTACCTGCACAAGATTGGTAAGTCACGGTACCCCGATTATTGGTATTGCCCAGGAGAGGAGGACAATGCCTGCCACCCATTTTTTGCATGTACAAAATGGGTCAGGTTGCGAAGGAACTCTACAGAGAGACGGAAGAGCTCACCCTGGATAATATAGTTGTGGTGATGCTTGAATCGGTTAACTAATAGAACCAGGTGGCACATTATCATCGGGCAGTCCTAAAATATAAAAGGGACTCGCAGCAGCCGGGAGCGCTGGGGCCGGGGAATCGCTTTTCTGGCACTTCCTCTTCCCTCCCGCTAGGAAAGGAGTCCCCCAGCTTGAAGGTGCCTCATGGCGTAACAAAACGAGACTTGGCCCGAAGCAATGTGTCAAACGGTTCCAGGGTGGGTTCTCAGGTTGGCAGGGGAGATGTTTAGTGGGTAGTCCTGTCACTTGGGAGTCCCACACTTCGTGCACAAATGGCATTCACCTCCCTACCACAAATAAAAAAGCCCTGAATGAAAAAAAATGTTATTCTCGATCATTAATTAATTTCTCTTGGTGGGGTACATACCCATTCCCGTTAAACTATTTTTAACAATCATAGCGACATTAAAATACACCCACATCACCAGCAGGCGCCCGGCGTGGATGTTGGGTAAGTACTCGTTTTGGTTATTAGATACAAAGTAGTCAAAGTAAATGAAATGAAATGAATTGATGTCTTGGAATATTTCAAGAATGTTAGATGGATGCTTGTGAACTACGTGATTGAATGGGGATTCAATCATTCAGCTTCGATAAATCATATTGAATTCATTAATCCTTTTGATTCAAACGTACTCTACTTTCAATTGGTTTGGTATTGTTTTAGAGTTACTATTGTGAAACAATAATGTGACGAACATATATACTTAAGCCTAAGCTGTTAAATTGAACATTTCAAATTCAATTTTTTTAATGTATCCTCCTACAACTCCTTTTATAACTAGGCTTTAGGTTTTATACCATAGATGTAAGAGAGAGGATACGAAATGCATCGAGAGAATTGAAGCACTTTATCATGTAGCGCGAAGTTGGCGCGTTATTAGCAGTTGATTCGAATTTCAAATAAATTTGACGTGACGTGTCCCACTATTTTCGCATTTTGAACTAAATCAATTTTCCGTGCGGGTATTCTAACTTGAACGATATAAAAGATTGAACATGACTTACCCTACGAAGGATACGTCCCTGACATGCTGCCTAGGGCTGTTTTTACAGTCCCGCACACGTCACTTCACTTTTCATTTTTCGACACAAAAACACTCGCGATCTGTAACAAACTTTTCAGTTTGCTAAATTATCACATTTGCAACGCTTTTGCACTAGATTCAACGCGGTTTATCTTACAAAAATTGTTTTGTGTACAATTTCAAATTCAACTTGATTAGACGTTTCCCATCAATGTTGAATTTTCACAAATCATATGTTTTCAATCATATGGTTGATATTTCGTCGACAATTCGGAGGTTAAGGTAGAAGACGAGTGGGATTTTCGTGAGAGCAACTAGAGAGCCACTTGAATGTGTGGATTCTCTAGCGGCGTGAAAGGCAGGGGGATTTCAATTCGCATGCGAGAGGAAGGCATGTATGTAGTAAAAGTACTTCACTCACGTATGGATGAAAATCAGCCCATTTCGCGTCCATTACTTTATATGTCTTTGTTTTATACGTAAAGATTATACGATAAATACTTTGTTTTGAACAGATACATTCATATATCTGTATCCAACTTGAAAACATTGATTTTGATGATTGATCATTTCGCGAATATTATGGATATCAATGATTGATATGTGCCTAGAATTTGTTTCCTTATGTGGAAAATAAATATTTTAAAAATATAACAAAAGAAAAATTTTACTTGCAACTTTCCGTTCAAACAGTAAAAATAAATTTACAATGGATTGCTAAAATTTGGAGATTCGGTCTTTCCCTTTCTTTTGACCTGATCGGGTATAGGACCCGCAACGATGGCAGGCTCCTCCGCTAACATGAGCTAGTGATAGGGCGCGCTCTTCCCTTTTTTTGCTTAACAGGGGCTCATGCCGGATAGAGTGGCCTTCCGCTTGCGTGCCCTTTTAACATATAGAGTTATGTGATTTCATTGCATAACGCTATAACTTAAATTGGTTACGTTTGTATCCCTCGCTTGAGGGAAAGAGTCATACAAAGTACTTTTGTATGAATTTTTCACTCAAATGGGAAAAATATGGCCACGTCTACGTTTGGATCTTGATCCTGTTGGGACGGTGTGAGGGGTCACCGCTTCCATTTGGATGCTCCACTCTTATTCGTGGGTTGTAAGTATCGTCGGTAACGATGAAGCCTCTATAAGTCCGTCCGTTTCATCCAGGCCCAATTTGTTTTCTGAACCAGCAACTTCCTAGCCCTTAGTAGGTTCCCTCGGCCTCGACACCAGCCGATCGGTATGTTAGCATGTTTAATAAGTAAATGCAAAATTGTTATGTAGTGGGTCCTTGTGCTAGGAGGAAAGAACCCACCCCACGACACCACAACACCATAAATTTTTTGTGTGATGTCGAAAGGAAGAAGTCGTAGAAAAGAAGGTTGCAGCGAAAACATTAAATTTAAAGTGTTAACAGGATGTATAGAGTGTAAAAGTAACTTTGTATGTAATGTAATTTTAGAATGTAGCTCTTTATTTTTTTGATGGATTTTAGCAAACACCAGAAACACGCGTTTACTCAGATTCTTTATTTAGTGTTGTTCTTTTCAACACTTTAAGATTCACTTCCTTCTAGTGTTTCTCTTCTTATATTATCCATTCACTGTAATTGCTAACTGTGCGGTCGTATTGGTGAATTACCACTGGAATAGAGTCGCTATTTGTGTTTTTCTTAACGCATTGCACTTTTCTTACGGTCCAAATGAAATATTTCTTTACATTTCCACAAAATCATTCCACTTGTATGGATTTCACGTCAAACCACTATAATTTGCTCGCTTTCACCCACCCTTTCACGGCGGCCATTTTAAATGAGGAATATTGAATAACTTTGCATTATACAGGGTTTTCCAATAAGAGGTGTTATTTTAATGTTAAAATAAAAATGCCATTTTTTAATATAAATGATCGGATGTTTATTTTATTTCTAAGGAGAAGGTATGTCGTTAACAGTGAAGAATAATATCAGGCAAATGACTACCACGACCACGCTTACAGGACCATGTCCTTTTCACGAAATTTTCCATAGCTAAATCGCAAAGTGGCTGCCCTATGTCCTCGGTAGCCTCACGAATTCCCTCTTTGAGGTCTTGAATCGACGCTGGGCTGTTGGCGTAGACCTTTTCTTTCACGTGGCCAAAAAGGAAGAACTCGCAAGGTGTTAAATCACAAGATCTCGGTGGCCAATTGTGATCACTTCTTCGAGAGATAACACGGTCCGGAAACTTTTCACGTAAAAGGTCAATGGTTTCGTTGCTTGTGTGGTATTTAGTGCCGTCTCGTTGAAAGTGAACGTTGTCCAGATCAATACCATCCAATCTCGGCCATAAAAAATCATCCCTCGATAGCGCAATCCATTCACCGCAGCTGTTGCCCCAGCCTCATTTTCGAAAATGTAAGGTCCAATGACTCCACCGGACCATCAACCGCACCAAACTGTCACACTCTCCTGGATTTTCTGAGCCCCAGATGCAACAATTTTGCTTGTTGATGAAGCCACCGAGGTGGTAATGGGTCTCATCACTCAAGATGATTTTTCGATGGAATTCCGGCTCATTTTCATCCATTTCAAGGACCCAATCAGCAAAGACACGACGTTGTTGATGATCGACCGGGTTGAGTTCTTGTGTTAACTGAACTTGATAAGCCTTACGACCCAAACCTTTATGCAAAATACGGTGAAATGACGTTTGTGGAATGCCTGATTCCAAAGAATGACGAGGAATGGACAAACCTGGGTTTTCTTCAACACTTTCGGCTACAGCAGAAATATTCTCGGCTGTTCTTGAGTGACGTGCTCGGATTTTATTCTTCACATCACTAAGTTATCCCAACAGCTCGAATTTTTCCACCAATTTCTGTATTGCGGCCGACAAGGTGCTTCACGACGACCCAAAAATGTTCTCTGCCAAATGTTCACCATTTTTATAGTGAATTTTAATAATTTCAATGCGACTTTGAAGCTTGTATCGATCCATTTTTAGGTAAATTTCTCGAGAGAAATTTACCTATTGCGGAGAGTATCATATATATATATATATATATGTATATATGTATATATATATACATTATATATATATATATATATGTATATATATATATATATATATATATATATATATATATATATATATATATATATACATATATTTATATATATATATATATATATATATATATATATATATATATATATATATGTATATATATATATATATATATATATATATATATATATATATATAAATAAATATATATATATATATATATATATATATATATATATATATATATATATATATATATATATATATATATATATGTATATATATATATATATATATATATAATATATATATATATATATATATATATATATATATATATATATATATATAATATATATATTGGGACATAACGAAATTTGTGACCACGCTAGAGGCTGCAATTATGCTCCCATTTTCACCAAATTTTTAGGAAAGGTGTGTTGCATTAATATCTCAGTTAAGGTTGTGAACCAGCTATATCAGCCAGGCAAAAACAAAATGGCGGCCATTTTAGACAAAAAATCGTGATTTCTGTTCTGACCAAAGTATAGCTCCGATTTGGATGAAATTTGGTATTGAGGTTCACTAATGTATGTGATGAATTTCACAATAAAAAAACCAAAGTCGGTACGGCAGAAACAAAATGGATTTTCATGAAATTCGGCAGTTAGATAGAAATTATAAGTGTCTAAAGAATTACGTGAAAAAACTGGAGGTCAGGTCACAAAAAACAAAATGGCGGCCAGTTTAACTCAAAACTTCAAAGGCTTCCAAAGCCGCAATTTTGATCCGACATACGAGTATATAAAACTTGAATTCAAGATAGACATTGTGCGGTGATAAGCCAGGCACATCCAAGGAGTTTAAAAATTCAATTGGATAGTTGTTGGGTTCATCTTCATTTGTGACGCAGTCAATAGATTTGAATGAATGCATTGTTCCAATGATCTTATTTTGAATTATATAGTTCAGGTCGTCGACATCTTTATTCTTAACCACTAAAATTGCTCGCTCACTCAACCATTCATTATTTTTGTAGTTAGAAATAATGACTGGAAATACATCTTTACATATAAAAGAAAGTCGTGTTAGTTAGTTCGCTCGACGATTTTGAATTGTCGACCGAGCCGTTTCGCGGGCTGCCTCACTTTGCTCTTGTGATTGAGAAGCACGAAGTCGAGCCATACTAACGCGGTGCTGTTCACGTGCAATTTCTTGTTTTTCTTCAGTCCTTTCATTTGCAGTGTTTCGTATCCTTCTTGCATTACGACTTTGTCGGGAAAGATTCGATCGTCTTGGTCGCGGCATGAGTAATTAAACTTCACTTCACTTCAATTCACCTAAATATTTATTTAAAAACTCAAATTTTCAACCATTCATTCATAGACAAAATTACTTGGCTTTTTGAGATAGGCAATGGCTCTATTATTACATTATAATTGTTATTTATTTAACAGAAATAGTTTTAATATTGATTTCTTATAAAAATCAAATTGTCATCCATACGTCCATTACATAGCTGTCATTTGTGTTTTGTTATTTCAAGTCTGATTCGTTTTTGTTATACCACGTTTTATAGTGACTGATGATTTATAAATAGTATTCTATGTCCGTCTCTTGGCTCTAAGCTACCTCCTCACCAATTTTCAGCCACATCGGTAAAGCCGTTCTTGAGTTATAAATAGTGTAACTAACACCTCTTTCTTTTATATATATAGATTAATGCAAGTTAATTTAATTTAATTATGCAAATCGGATGACAAATAAAAAATTCGGAAATTTACAGCTTAATATTTTTAGCAGGCGTTTTCAATAAAAGTTCAAAATCACGGCCCCTGGTGGTTCAGAAAAGAATCGAAAATGTATATATTAATGGCAATGCAAGTGCAGATTAAACTTTTATGGAAATCTTTTGAAATTAACTATTTGAGCTATTTAAGCCGACAAATTATCACCTTTGTGTGGTGACCACTGTGAAATGTATAAACAGCAAATGTGAGAAGGGCAAAACGAGTATAAATATGTTTATATCAATTTGTTACCCGCCGATTTTCTATATGTGATCCATCTATGAAGGGTCTCCAAATACGAACGGCGGCAGATCCTTTCTGTTAATAAATACCCATGTAGTGCTACGAAAATTGCAGTAAGAAGTCCAGTAGTAGGCAAGCCAAATTCTTTTTCGAAACCTTACCTGCCAATGGGGATGTCATTAATGATGTAGTTTTTATTTGTCAAATGTCAAAAAATGTCAGCTTCAACAGTGACATCTACCGAAATAGTGGGCTATTCAAAATAACACTTCTTATTGGAAAACCCTTTCGAGTCGCCATTTGTGTTTTTCTTAACTGTTCTTACGGGTCAAATGAAATATTTCTTTTTATTTCTACACAATTATTCCACTTGTACGTCAAATCATTATAATTTGCTTGATTTCAGCCGCCCTATCCTGGCGGCCATTGCAAATGAGAATATTGACTAATTTTGCGTTATACTTCCCCGGTTTCAACATTTAAAGTACAGGCTATTAGCCCTTGAATGAATTTATTAATGATTAGCTTAAGATGAAAGCCTGAATTTTATACGTCGAATACAAAGCCCTTCTGGTAGAAGCATACTCTTACCTATCCAACTTTTTCACTAAATATTTAAAGCTTTCTTCAACATTAACGAGTTTGGCAGCCCTTTTTCGTGAAAGCTCTTTCCTTTTTATACATACGTTCTCTTTCACAAATTCTTGGAAACGCTAACAGGTGAAAAGCTTTGATAAGGGACATTCCAAAAAGAGTGCCATACTTTTAACACCCACAAAACCACTTAATCGAAAAATGAGCTTTCCATGAACATTCTGCGACTGTTGCATGTCCGCGAGCAAGATGTGAATTCAGGATAAGGATGAAAGTTGACGGCATCCACCAAGTGAAAACTTAGTTGCGTAGCAGATTTGAATCGTGTCGGTAGACTTGCTCTACAGTAAAAGACTTATCTTGATAGTAACGAGTTCGGGAGAAAAAAATCCTTGAAAGCCTACGAAAATGTTTGCTTTCGCGATAATTAAAAAGTTTCACGTGAATAAACTAGTTTAAGTGATAGTGCAATTCGCGTAGTTTACCATTAAAATAAGTGAAGCTACTAGTGTTTGGCTTAATCAGTATCTTATCTGGAAATTTTAGATATTATCTGCTAACATATTGAGCGATAAGTGAACACCGAGTGTGAGTTAATTGTCAGTTCCTGGTACCGGACACGTATTGAATAATTGCATGCATCGTATGTGATCCATGCAAAGGATAGACACCACCGTAGGGCACATTATTAGATTGTTTTATGCAGGTAATTACTCGTGATAAATCCTCTGGCGTGTAGCATATCGAAATGTGACCGAAAGGCTATAACTCATAATTATTTATTCCAACAACGTACGAGAGTATCCCGAGCTGGGTCTATAAAATTCAGGCCACAAGCGGGTGTAGGACATGGCATGCTTTTGAATATGATTTCAAAAAGATTCCTTACGCAGTGGGATTCGAGTAAAACACAGAGTGGAAGCGAGTCTGTAACCAACAATGTATGATTATATTTTGCATATGGCTTTATTGGACTGACCCAAGGTTGTAATATTTTGATTGTTCTTTGTGGTTTGGGCAGTACTACGAGTACAAGTGTTTGTTGGATGGTGTGTGTGATGCATGGCATCATTTCTTTGCCGTGCTCGTATATGACTACCATGCAAGGGGCTTTACATGGTCTTAACTGGATGTCTGAGCTATATTTGAATAGCTTAATGAAAGGCTAATTGGCTAGAGTACGATTTTCATTAAACATTGTGGTTTTTGATTTGTAGAGTGATTATAATGGATATAGAAAGCTGTTACAAGGGTAAATAAAGGGTGATTCATAACAAGTGTACACATTTTTGTCGAAAAAAAACATAGTTTTTGTGAAGATTGAGCTGTAATGTTTATCTATTATGAAAATTTGGTCGGTTACAATTAAATATGAAACATTACTTCGGGCATATGTGCACCTCGTGCTGCTCAAACGGTGATTGTAATTTTCGACGACATTTTCGCACATTTCCGGCGTTATTAGGCGTATGTTGGCTCGAATATTGTTTTTTAATGCTTCTGTAGTTTATTTATTTAATCTATAAAACAGATATAATCCAATTACATTATAGACAAACAAAAAATAAAACAAAGTTTATACATACAATCAATATATCCAAAAAGGATAATAAAAAATTAAATGAAAAAGGAAACTACGTACAAAATACAATAAATTAGTTAGAAATAGAAAAATTATTCTTGGAAGTTAAACAGAAGAACCGATTCCTTAAGTTTTTTTTTGAATTTAGCAAAAGACAGCGATATTAAACCAAGACCAAGCGCGTTATGATTACGTGGGAGTCGTGCAGCAGGCGAAAAAAATAAAATATCAGTGCGAGCAAAGGGAACATTGAAGACTACCGAGGATCAAGTTGGATGTCCGGTATTGAAGGAGGAAATTTCAATGCCAAGGCCTATAGGAAGCAAATTGTGATAAAGCTTGAAAAGAAGGCATTCATCGAGAAAAACTCTGCGAGAGACTAATGAAGGAATGCGCAGAAAAGACAGGCGATCACTATAAGCGCAATACGGGATACGGAATTAAAAAAAAAAGGAACCGAGTAAACCTACGTTGCACAGCTTCAATAGCATCTCTTAGGTAACGTTGATGCGGACTCCATATTTGCGAACAATACTCTAATATGCTTCGAACAAGAGAAAAGAATAAACAAATATACGATGAAATATCTTTAAAATCTTTTTTGGATCTGAGGATAAAACTTGACATACGAGATGCTTTAGATACTAGATGTGTTATATGCTGTCCAAAATGAAGCTTGGTATCAAAAAATACTCCCAAGTCCTTGTGGGACACCACAGCTCTCAAAGAAACATTAGCAATCGCATTGTTATAATCAAAAGAAAACTTTTTAAGGGAGTAAGTCATCTTGAAACATTTGTTTACATTTAACTTCAGCCGATTAGTTGCACTCCAGCCAGCTAGTATATCCAGGTCTTTCTGCAGAATAATACAATCATTGACAGATTCGATCACCCTGAATATTTTCAAATCATCTGCATACATGAGTGCGCGGGAGTTGAGAAGGGAAGGAATATCATTGATAAATACGAGAAACAACAGAGGACCAAGAATGGAGCCTTGTGGAACTCCAGAACAGGGATGAAATGGAGAGGATTTATGGGCATTAATGGTCACAATACAACTCCGATCAGCAACATAAGAACAGAACCAATGTACAATAGAACTGCCTAAGCCGAAATTACTCAATTTTTGGATAAGAATCAGGTGATCAACTGAATCAAAGGCCTTAGAGAAGTCTGTGTAGATAACGTCTACTTGGTTCACCTTATCAAACTCAGCAGCAATCTTATTTGTTAAAGATAAAAGGTTGGTAAGAGTTGATCTACGTTTGATGAACCCATGCTGTTCATTGGCAAAAATTGAAGCAACAAAGGATAAACTTGTTTGCATACAATTCTTTCCAGAACTTTGCTAAAGCAGGGAAGAAGTGAAATGGGGCGGTAATTGGACACGCTTGCTTTATCTCCAGATTTGAAAATGGGAAAGACATTAGCTCTTTTCCAGCGTGCAGGAAAACAACCATCTGCGAGACTTTGGTTAAATAAGATGGACAAAGGAACACACAGCGAAGACGACAAAGATTTAGCAAATATATTGGGAATTCCATCTGAGCCACAACCAATACTGCCATCCAGACCATGTAATAGGCATTCAACTTCAACAGGGTTCACATATGCAAATGGCAAATTCATTGTTGGACCATCGATGAATGAAGATGCTGCAGCACTTTTCTTACTATAAAAAGATGAAAAATGTTGCGCAAAGAGTTCACAAAATTTCCCATTATCAGAAGACGTGATACCATCAAAATTCATTGAGTAGGGCATATAGCAGGACTTTTTAAACGAATTTATATAGGCCCAGAAAGGCTTTTTAGTACTCGACCTTATGCAGCCCTCCACGTGATTAATATAATGGCTTTTAGCACTTTTAATTAAACTATTGGCTTCAGTTCTTAGACCTTTATAACAACGTAGGTGCACCTCAGAACCCGTCAAGTGATATTTCCTGCGGGCAGCGTCCTTGGCATTTAAGAGTGAAGCGATGTTGTTATTAAACCAAGGCGCATCTTTTAGCCTTCTACGGGCATAGAGCGGTGTATAACTGGTTATCACGGATTCAAGAAAAATATAAAACTTTTGAAGCGCTGCATCAACACTTAAGTTTCGAAAAAAAGAAAACCAATTAACAGAATTTAATTCTAACACCATATCAGAATATTTGGCTTTTAGAAAATTCAAGCTAGAAGGGATAACTTTTTTTTGGACATGATCACAAGCCAGAACAATCAGCAAATGAAGTTGAGGATGGTGAGGATCAGGTTTTACGTAAGGGGTAAGGGCAGCCTACAGGGAGACACAAGATTTCGGTATATTGGACAGAACTAATCCAGAGCTTTACTGTTAACGTTTGGGATATCATTTAATTGTGAAAGTGAACAAAAAGAAAGGAAGGAGGAAAGGGTAACAGAGTAATTGTCAAAAGATAGAATTTCGGAAAATGTGCTATTCCAAACAACATGGGGTAAGTTGAAATCCCCACAAATTAAAAGCAATGAAGACGGAAAGCTGCTAAAAATGTATGAAGAAATTTCTGAAAAGAAAGTTTCATTAACAAGAACGGAACTTCCACAGGGAATATATACAGACAAAATCAGTAATGTTGTAACTGAGGACAAGGTAACAGACACAGCAATACATTCTATTGGAGGTGACGCCTTGAAATTGCATACGGAAGCTATTAAAGTCTCTTTACGAATTCTTATCAACACACCGCCTCCGTCAGATTTGCCAGAGTTTAAACGGTTACGATCTTTACGTAACACTAAATGACAAGGAAGAACTTCAACATCCAATATATCCTCGGTCAGCCATGATTCCGATAAACACACGATGTCATCAAGAGAAACAATAAAAGAAAGTCGGACCGCGAACATTTTGATAATATAAATTAAGAGAATTACTCATATTCTGCCTCTCCGACCAACGACCCTGACCGAAAATTTTTCCGCGGTTGACTTACAAACTCCTTAACAAAAACACCATAAGGCCAGAAATTAGATTTAAGCGGGGCTTTAATATCTGAACTGGTGGTGATGCGGAATGAAGCAATCGTTTGCGAGTCGAGATTTTCTGGAGTTAGGTTCTTGACTATCAGCAAAGCAGGTTCATATCCTAACTTTGCCACAATGTAACTCTTGATCAATTCTGGCTTTGTATGTTAGTTCAAACGCGAGATAAAAATTTGAGTCGGTGGAGCGATAATATCGAGCGGCGGAGGATAACTCTGAGGCTCAGAAATCGATGATAGTGATGTGGTTAGAGGCATTGGCGGTTGATCAAGTGTTGCAATCGATGGAACACAAATGGCACCTTGTACCTGTACCTCCGATTTGGCTAAACTCTGCCGGATTGATCTAGTTTGAAACAAGGTGGCTGGGACATCATGAGGTCCAGAATCCAGTAAAATAACGTCAGAAGATGCAGTTAATACAGGTTGATGATGGCTGTGCAGTTTGGCCAATGTATTCATTGAGCGATGATGTAGGAAGGAATTATCGGAAGTAAGAATGATATTCCCATCGTTGACAACAGTGTCGACTACTTTTGTGGGGGGTGATTTTGCAGTGTCTGCACAACAGTATTGACGACTTTTGTAGGGGGAGATTTTGCAATTTTTTCCTGCTGTTTAGCTTTGTGTTTTTGTCGCAATTTAACCCCCGTATGTGAAGGTGAAAAAGGACCAGCCAGCACGCAAGAGCCAACAGCAGTAGCATCTTCATAAGATGAGTCGTCCGTTAAGAACATTTTATCGACATCTTGCAGAGCAGATTGCATAGAGTGCAGCATAGATGTAGCTTGTTTTAAAGTAGTTTCCAAAGCTTGTTTCGCCACCTTCAATTTGTCCACAAAATGTGACATTGATGATGAACGACAACGACTGCAAAACCAGTATGTTCCAGAGGTTGCAATAATTGCATCTCCAATCCGTGCTGACAAGCCCACACAGCTGCAGTGGCAAGTAAGTCCGCAGAAACCCGAACACACTATGCAAGGCAAGTTTGCGGTGGAATTAGGGCACTTTGTTGCACGGCACTACATAATTAATACCAAAAGATATATAACAATAAGAATTTACTAACCAAAGAGTCTTGGCTGCAGTAAAATATAGAAACTGTATTCTGCACAAGATGGCACTGGAATAAGTTGGCCGAAAATAAAGAAGACATGTAAAAAAAGGTTTCTGTCTGGGCTAACTTCGTAAGTAGTGATTCTGAAAATCACTTATTTTAGCACGAGCACAAAATTTAAAACTCAACAGATGTCACTTTGATCAGTAACGATCTTGAACCGACAAAAGTAAACAAGTTAAACTTCAAAAAATGCCACTTTTCCAGGAAAACTTTAAGTCTCAAATTAATTCACTTCTAGTCCATGAAAACTCTCAGTCACATGATCACTGCACTCAAACGATCGAAAAAAAAACTGGCTGCACAGTAAAAAATTTAGCTAGAAGATATTTAGATACGAAAAGTAAACAGGAGTTAAAGGAGCACGAAACTACGATGTTGCTTGCATGATCGCCATTGAGTTTGGGGAGCATCAGTGTAAACACGATCCTACGGAAATCTCCAAACGAAGAAGTCACAAGGAGTCAAATCACACGATCTCGCCGGCCAATTTATGGGTCCATTTTGTGAAATTATTCGATTTTCAAACTTGGTCTTCAATAAATCAATTGTTTCACGTGATGTGTGGCATGTAGCGCCGTCTTGTTGAAACCAAATGTCTCTCGAATCCATTTCAGCCAATTCTGGCTAAAAAAATTTTCCAACATGCTTCGATAGCGCTAAGAATTTACGGTAATCGAATTTCCTCATCGTTTTCAAAGAAATATGGACCAATGACTCCACCCCACCAAAAACCACACCAAACAGTGACTTTTTCGGGATACTGGGTTGCTTGTTGAATTTCCGTTGGGTTTATATTGCTCCAATAACGACAGTTTTGTTTCTTCTGTAGCGGATGTCGGGGGCGGTCGATGTTTATTTTCTAAATGAAATACTATACTTATAACAACAAACAATAATTTTATTTTAACAAAACTTAAGAATATTGCACGCCTGAACGAGTGCTCACCGTATCGTGACGTGAAGCGTTCTGTCTCTTCTCTGCATTTCCATCCTTTATATATCCGCGGCGATGACGGCGATGAGAGCGTTGTGAGAGATTTGGGATACTCGCGGTTTTTCCCGGACTAATTGCACACGACGTTTCGTCATAACTTTGCATGCGCGAAGGATTTCCTAATTATCCCTTTTCGGAGAAGACAGGGTTTGAGGATGATGCAAGGACATTATATGCGGCGTGTGTTTATTGCCGTCTGGGTTTATGTTTTTTTTTTTTTTATTGCCGGAAACTTTGTGTATCGTTGCCGCCACACTTCACATACCCATCCAAGCTGAAGATCAATGATTTAGAAAAATTCCCATTTTCTCCGGCTGTTGAAGGTTCCAATCGATGAAACGTCGGCTCATCTCATGATCCAATGGCGTCAGACGTTGGGTTAACTTGCACTGGCGATTCTTTTTTTTTGTAAAAAGTTTTAACAATAATAAAACGTTTGGCTGATATTTATGATGCCATAGTTAGAATTGTAAAAGACGAAACTTTCATAATCTGTCAATATATGGACCTATAGTTGGTGATAAATAAGAGTTAAGGCCCATTTACATGTGTACACTTGTTATGAATCACCCTTTATTTGTTTCACCATTTTGTTTTAAGTTGAGATGAAAAATGACGACTAAAACTAAATTTTTAATTGAAGTTTTGGAAAACTAAGGACTTAATCAATTAGCGGTTTGTTAACCTTCAGGTATACGCGTTATTTTTCATAAAAAATTCACGGTTGGGGTCCGCACATATCCCCATACATTTATTGTGCAAAAAGAAGTTGATTTATTAAACATAAAGGGAGTGCGTTAAAGATAACCATGCGTTGATTCGACGTGTGTATGTTTTGGCTCACAAATTTCGAATCATATTCATAATTTTTTCATTGCAAGCATAGATTTTCATTAAATAAGATTTTTTTATATGATTAAGTCAAAAATGTTAATATTTAATTGAACATACTTCAAAATATAAAAAAAAAAAAAATAAGTCATTTCTTGTTTTAAAAATTTCAAACCTATATTGCGAGCTAAATTTTTGACTTAAAGCTATGGCTCAAGGTTTTGAAAATTATGTTTTTCGTATCGAAGTAAAAATTGGTATCGAAAACATTTTGTTATTAGTTTATAGCTTAAAGACAACTAGGACATGTGCTCGAATTATGTACCCCACAAATTGGGCTTTTAAAATTGTCGCGCATTGGTTTCGTCATTATTTTTTTCTTTGGCACGGACAAAAAGTACAATATCATCTGTTTTTGAATCACATGAATTTTCATTTGATCTAGATACTTCGTTTCGCCTTTTCGGTAAAATTTGGGTTATTTTATCCTGTAGAACCTTCGTCAAAGTCAAAACTTGCTGCCATAGTCAAAGTCAAAAGCACTTTATTCAATACTAATCGTAGTAAATTTTGAAAGAATATAAAGCAAATTCCAAACAATAATAATACAAACATTGCAAAGAGGAGAAAAAACCAACCTACACTATTAAAAATTCTTTAAAATTTCAACACAACAGTCACTTAATATGTTATAACCTAATTCTAATAAAAATGCAATCAAAAAACTTTATCTTATATTAAAAAATTCTATCACAATATTCCTAACCTGCGCGTTTAACTTTACTTCTAAACCTAATATGATAAACATAACATATACCTAACCTATACCTCAATTTTAAGACAAATAAACAACGACACTAAATGTAGCAATAATGAGCTGAAAAACAAAAACTAAGTAACGAAAAACACAAAAAGTGAAAATAAACACGAATAATTTAGACATTGTCATTCAGTCATCAATACCTAGATTGCCCCATCTCAGCTCGATCAGCCTCAACAAATCTATCAAATGTGTATCTCCATTTGAATTGTTGGTCTTGTGAACTCAAATTCGGAGGATATTTTATCTTCTTATCGGTGGCCCATCGATATTTGTGATATATGATTGTTACGTCATCGTCCGAATAAAAAACATATGTCATGTCCAAATACACGAATTCTTCTGGAGAAATGAAGCCAGTAGCGAGGCAAGTCGAAATACTCGTATACCGGAGGGCAAAAAGGCTGTGATATCCAAGGGTTTCACTCAGAGTTACAGATCTTGCGATATGATTCCAAGAAGTTTCAATATGAAGATATCGACTCTAGTCACTTGAGCAGTTTGATAAATTCCACTCGATATATAATGCTTTCCAATCCATCTCAGGCTTTCTGTACAAACCAGTACATGCACTAAGACATTTTCTTATGGCAACTCTTAATCTTTCCATAGTACTAGGCCTCTGGTTGCACCAGAATTCATATCCATATGTCAAAACTGGTGTAACTAGGGTCTTGTAACAGATAATTTTGACCTTTTGATCAATGTATCTGGATTGAAAGAGTCTTTGTAGGGCCATGACTAATTTTTGTGCCTTACTGAGCATGATGTCATGTTCAGCACAGTACTGATACTGATCGAGATGAACACCGAGGTATCAAACACAGGATTTATGTGGAATACGTTCTGAACTACCCTTGCCAGCCATGATGAGGAAATCCCTCTGCACTGACCCGAAACGAAATTGTTTCACACTTGTGCGTATCGATTTTCATTCGCCAATTGTCAGTGTACAGCTGTACATCATTGAATATTTTTTGGAGATTACTCTGAACTGTTGTAGCTTTTTGGTGTGCCGTATAGATGATCAGATCATCAGCAAACGTTACCAATGATCGCGTTGGCGAGACGTTAAAATCAAAGCCGTTTAATAGCTTGCGAATGAATATTGAAAAGAGCAGAAGCGCAGTAATTGTCCCTTCTGTAGACCATTCAAGACCTTTAATTCGTGCATTATTGTCAGATTTCCATCAGTTACAACAAACGATTCCCTGCATAGCATATTGCACATCATGGCGACAAGGTGTCTGGGGAACCTGTCCTGAAATAGTTCAGAAACTAATCCATCTAAACATACCGTATCGAAGGCTTTCTCCACATCAATGAGAAACACTCCAACACATTCTCTATTATTTAGTTTCCAACAGATGTCTGTAGTTACTTTCGTTATTGCATATATGGTTGAATGTCTGGTACGAAAACAAAATTGGCAATTCGACATCAACTCATATTTCTCAATGTGGGCGTTTAATGCTTTGTTGAGTACCAATTCAAACACTTTGTTTTTGTAAGGCAGCAAGCTGATTGAGTGATAGCTTTTAGGGCATGAAGATTTTTTTCCTTTCTTCAAGATCAGAAATAGCTTAGCCTTTTTCTACTCATTTGGGAAATATGAAGTGCTCAACATGTTAATGTTCCGGGAAAGTGAAAACGCAATGTCTTTTAAGTTGAAAGAGTTTATTTACTAAAAAATACACAATCATTAATTTAACACTTTCACCACTTATCTATCAATTTTTACTTTAACTGTCTATCACTTCACAATCAATATCGCTCTTAAATCGCACTCCACACTATCGCAGTTTTACTATATCGCGGTTGTAATGAATCCCCTATTCATTCAGGTCGCTTTTATACAGGGTCTCTGGTCATTGAGTCCGTTTCTCGTACATTGACGAATTACCTGGAATATTCGAGCAGCTTAGTGAATGGGCAGTGACGTCACTTTCAGATGTTGATCATGCTTGGCGGTTTTTCAAGTAAATTCTTTTGTTGATCATGATGTTGTGAAAAGAATTGCGACAATAGCTCGCAGAATCAGTTGTACATGTAACACTGCTCAAACCTCAGTTCTTTTCGCCCCGAAAAGATGTTTCGCCAGTTGTAGTCAATTCTCCCTGGATGTAATATGGGGCGAGACGGTCCAGGTGTACGGTTTACATTTTGGCTCTCGGCTTACGGTGTTCCTGTATGCGATAAACGACGTCGTTGATTCGCTTTGTAACTCGGTATGGTCCCTCCTAATCACACTGCAACCTTGGAGACCTACCCTTCCGCCATGGTGTTATATATCCACACAAAGTCATCTTGCTGGAAGCCAGTAGAATCTACCTTTAGATCATACCTGGTCTTCATGCAGTCTGTAGCCGATTTGAGGTGTTTTTGCACTGTCCGATATTTGTGGTTCAAACATTGCCTTAGCTCACTTGCGTACTCCGAGATCGTTTGGGGTTTCTCAGGGGCAGCTGGCAGACGAATAGTCTTTCCAAAAATGACTTTGGCTGGGGCTTGGCCCGTCAATGCATGTTCGGCAGCTCTGTAGGCCATAAAAAATAGTGGAATGTGTCGGTCTCAGTCCCTTTGGTTCTCGTCAACCATCTTGGCCAGATGTTTATTGAGCGTGCTGTTGAAACGTTCGACCATGCTATGGGATTGGGGATGCAGTGGTGTTGTCCTCATCTTCCGTATTTCCAATAGTTCGCACATTTCGCCAAAAACTAGTAACTCAAAGTTTCGGCCTTGATCTGAATGTAGTTCACAAAGCAGTACCTACTGACCCAATTTAACAATAGCTTTTCGGCTACAGTAGTTGCTTCCTTGTTGGGAATGGGCTGGACCTCGGGCCACTTGCTGAAATAATTGGCCACAACCAGTGTGTATCAATTACCCCATTCGGATTCAGGAAAGGGTCCTGCTATGTCAACAGCAATCCTTTCAAACGGCGCGCCCACATCATAGGCTTGCATTTGTCCTCTCAGTCGTCGCTTTGGGCCTTTGGCGGAAGCGCAAATCGTGCATCAACGTCCTCTACGTCTTCTCAAGCGTGGAGCCAGTAGAATCTTTCCCGCAGTTTCGCTAAGGTCTTGTTGACACCAAGGTGGCCTCCTGAGGATCCTTCGTGCATCTCCTTGACCACATCGTGGATTCGGCTTTTGAGAAGTATAGTTTGCATCATATAGGAGCTGCCATCCGCCGTTTCCCATTTCCGCTTGAGTATGCCACCCTCCACCTGAAGGGAGTTCCATTGTTCCCAATAGCTTTTCAGGGTTGCGCCATGCATCGAAACGTCTTTCCACTCAGGTCTCCCAGTTGTCTCCTTCCATACGAGCAATGATCCGATGTCTTCATCAGCTAACTGGGCATTTCGAATCTCCTCCGATGATCAACCTTCATTGAACTCGGCCGTTATCAATCGCAAATCAACGGGCGGTTCCTTTTCTACAATCCGTTGGCAATGCTTGCAGTTAGCTGGACATGGACGACGAGATAGGGCGTGAGCATTTCAATGAATTCCGCCCTTCTGATGAATAGTTTCGTAGTCGTATGACTGCAATCTTTCGATCCATCTCGCAACTTGTCCCTCAGGGTTTTTGAAGTTGAGCAGCAAACTCAGCGTTCGAAGAACAATTTGGCCATATAGGAACTTGCGGAACTGCTTGGTGGCCTCTATTATAGCCAATGGTTCCTTCCTGATCACGCAGTAGTTCCTCTCACTTTTTGAGAGAACTCGACTGTAATACGAGAGGACTCTTTCTTCGCCATCGATCCACTGGGAGAGTACAGCTCCAATACCGCCGTTGCTCGCATCGGTGTCAACTACAAACATTTTTCCGGGTTTCGGATATGCCAGCACGGGTGATTCACACAGCTTCTCATTCAAGGTCTCAAAGGTTACCTGGCATTGTTCATTCCAGACATACGGAAGATTTTGGCAAAGTCTTTGACGAATCTTCGATTGTATAATAGGTTGCCGGACCCAGAAAACTTCGTAGTTGGCGCTTGTTGTTTGGTGTTGGCCAGCTTTTCACGGCTTCAATTTTCTCAGGGTCTGTTTTAACCCCTTCTGCTGATACGACGCGTCCCAGGTATTTTACTTCGGCTGCAAAAAAGGGTACATGTGTGAGGGCTAAGTTTCAGATTCGCCAGTCGTAATCGGGAGAAAACCTCTTCTAAGTTCCACACTTGCTCTTCGAACGTTCTCCCGATAGCAATGATGTCATCTAGGTACACCAAGCAGGTTTTCCAGGTTAAGCCACGTAGCTTGTATTCAATCAGGCGTTCGAAAGTGGCTGAAGCATTGCAAAGCCCAAATGGCATCACCACAAATCGCCACAATCCGGTTCGAACTGAAAATGCGGTCTTCTCTCGGTCCTTCGTGTCAATTTCCACCTGCCAGTAGCCACTCTTGAAATCAAGAAAAGTGTCCATGATGTCATCAATGCGTGGAAGCGGGTAACTATCTTTCTTAGTGGCGTCGTTAAGCTGCCTATAGTCCACACAGAATCGAGTGCTACCATCTTTTTTCTTTACTAGAACTACTGGCGCAGCCCATGGATTGACAGAAGGCTCGATAACACCTTGTTTTTCCATGCCCGAGATCAGTGCGCTCACTTCTCCTTGTTTGGCTATAGGAAGACGTCTCGGTGCTTGTCGAATTGGCTTGGCTTCCTGTGTATCTATGACGTCAGTTACTATACTCGTTCGGCTTAAGTCATCCAGGCTTGTTGAGAAGATGCCACTGTACTTGGTGACCAGATCAGAGGCTCGCTTGAATAGCTGTACTGGCAATTTGACCTACTTCAATATTGCAGACGTGGGTTCCCGGACTTTGTCTGTGTCTTGCCGCCTTTTCCAATGCTGGGCGTGAGTAGCTTCCAAAGAGGTGATGGTGGAAACAGGCTGGCAGCTGCCGATGACTTCTCCCGCTTTGCTGCTCGTGGTTGAGTCTGCGGTGTTAAGGACTCTATCCGGCACGTATCTGTTCCTTAAAGATCTTACAAAGTTTCGTCCTACAATCAAACTGCGCAATGCGGACATCTTCGTTGGCTCTACCAGATAAGGTCGGTGGAATCCAGAATCACCATCAAGCTTGGCCCATACAATGCTGTCGGAAGAATGCGATACATCAGTGTCAGCCCATACTACCACATTCATCTTGGGAATTTGGACGCTGGGATCCTGCATCAATACTTCGACATTCTGCCATTTCAATACTCGTTTACCCAAACCCAACGTGATTCCATGTGGTCACAGAAAATACATTCCGCGAATGCAGTCATCCATAATGTTCACAACCAGAAAATTATGTCGGAACGCAAGGCCTCCCAACTGTATCTGGAGGTTGACCTCTCCATGGATAGGTGTAGTTTCTCCCGTAGCTGTCCGTAGTAAGAAAACTCTGCCCTTGTGAAGTAGTTGTTGCCTCACATGGTCTGGTCGGATGATCGATCGGGTTGCACCAATGTCGATTGTTATGGTGCAATGTTCTCCGTCAACTTGACCCGCTTCTCCACGATGTAGTCTTGATACGGTGATGGTGGTGCTGGGGACGTCGCTCTTCTTAGCCTTCCTTTGCCCCACGAAGTTGACCCCGTCAGTTTGAAGGGCTTCCATTCTGGGCTTCTGACTCGGTCTGGATCTCCTCCACCCTGGACAATAGCTCGGGTTTCTTTGCTTCTTGCAATCTCCTTGCAGGTGCCCTCCTCACCGCAATTCCAGTTTCTAGGTGCACCATTTGCATGCGGCCCTCATGTAATTTCCACGCGCTCATACCTGCACTCACCTGTCATTACCTTGCGAACCCGGGGAGTGGTACGACTCACGTTTTTCGCTGCCTGACTATAAGCCAATGCGTCCTTAACTGCTTGCTTTTGACCTAAATGCACAGCTTGTTGCAATTCCTAGTCCTAAAATGCGCTGATGAATGCTTCTGTTGCTGCGCCATCTCGATGTTGTGGGTCGTAAGCTGGGTAAGCCAAAAGTGCCAGTCGCTCAATGTCTTGGGCTAGCTGCTGTAAAGTTTTGCCAGACTTCTGCATCCAATGCCGTAGTTGTGCCCGATAAATTAGTTGATCGCCGCCATAATGCATGTCGAGTGTATTCATTATAACAGCCGGGTTTGAATGCAACTCAACGGGGATCGTCACCAAAAGCTCGGCAGCTGGGCCTCTTAGAGCAAGAATTAATGCAGTTGCTCGTTCCAGCTCATTCCAGCAATTTGTCCTAGCGGCGGCTTCAAACTGGGTTTTGTGAATGCTCCTGACCGTTTGCCCGTCGAATATTGCCATTTTTACATTTTGGGATGAGCTTTGCGCTGGTGAGGTGGTTACTACTACCCTTCGCTGCCTCCAATTCCTTTTTCATTTTTTTCATCTCATGGTTCATTTCCTCCTCTGCTTTGATTTCGAATGCTTGTTGGTCCAGCTTTCGGTCTAGCTTCGCAGTTAAACTGTATGACTGCTGTCGCTGCTCTTGCTGCATCAGTATCAATATTTGCATCAATGCATTTTGGCATTTTGGCGTTTCTGCCTCACCCTTAAGCTCCGCCATGGTAAATTCCTTTAGTATTAACTTAGTGGAATTTTCATTAATTCGGCTTATTATAATTTTTTTATTTCACCAGTTTCCACTTTACATTTCACAATTGTCTATTTTTAGAAAAATGTTTGTAAGTTTTCACTTTCAAAGTTTTCTATCCCACTATCGCGTGTTATGATACGCGGCCAATAATTTTAATGTTCCGGGAAAGTGAAAACGCAATGTCTTTCAAATTAAGTCAAAAGAGTTTATTTACCAAAAAATGCACACACAATCATTAATTTAACACTTCCACTAATTTTACTTTTTTTTTCACTTCGTCTATCAATTTTTACTTCAACAGTCTATCACTACACAATCTATATCGCTTTTAATTCGCACTCCTCACTATCGCAATTTTACTATATCGCGGTTGTAATGAATCCCCACAGTCACTCAGCCCGCCTTTATATAGGGTCTCTAGTTATTCAATCCATTTCTCGTACATTGGCGAACTAACTGGAATATTCGAGCAGCATAATGAATGGGAGTGTGACGTCACTTTCAGATGTTGATCATGCTTGGTGGGGTTTCGAGTACGTTCGTTTTGCTGATCATGATCTTCTTAATGGTTGTGAAAACAATTGTGATAGTAGCTCGCAGAATTCTTTGTACATGTAACACTATTATTAACAAACTTGAGTGAATTTTGACTTCTAAGGTATTTGCTGTTGTTGTACTGATAAATACCTATGTCTTTAATTTTTTCAGATTTTTCGGATCACAGGTGTCCAATCGCGAGGGGGGGACACAAATTTTTCGTGTATTTTCCCATCCTGTGCGCTCCCCAAAGCAAAAAATACCCGTTTAAGCCCTGTTTTGAAAAGTGCTCATCATATTGGATACCTTTGATGAAATTGTTTTCAGGGGCCACTCCCCTGTATGGAGATTGTAATGAATTTCTTTGTTTTTTTCTCAAAAATCCGTGTAGGACATGGGTGCCGATGGTCTGGCACAAGTGTCAGCGAGCTATAAACAACACCGAGCTCAGCTAGCTGGCTTCGCTTAACGACCGCTTGACGACTAACATTTGCGGGATCATATGAGGCGGGTTCTTGTCAAGCCACGAAGCTACACTACAAAATACTTATCACGCGTACTCTGCGAGACGTACCGATCAATTTTTATTACCTTAGAAATGTTATATTATGTGTCACTTAAGCTACTCTACAGTACTTCAACATTTTTTTTGCCTTGTTAAAGTTAGCGGACACGGAGGCTTGAGACAAACACAAACATTTTACAAAAAGCAATCGTTACTTTTTCCGAAGAATATCGTTGCATTACAAGGGGAATGTCAAACCTAAGTATGTTAAAGTGGCTGTAGTGGACTTCTCATCTCTGCCAATAGGATGGAAACTGGACGGATGTAGTTTGCTTTAAACTAGTAAAACAACAAACTAAGCAGTTTCGATGGGGTGACCAACTTATCTCTTCAGGAGCAGCCACTCCTGATCACCACGGGGCTGTTCGACTGCTTATGTTTATTACCGGACAGTCTCTTCGATGCCGACCCAGACATGGAGAGACTGAACGATTTCGTTCTTCACTACTGAAGAAACAATTGTTTCCGCGGTGGAGAGATGGTTGTTCGAATTTTAGGCCCCTCTCCTTGAATATAAGTCCCTGTCTTCTACAAAAGTATCCTAGTAAAACCGCTAACCAATCATAAAAACAAACCGGGTGTCGGTTGGAACTAATTGATGATGCGGATTTTATAACTGTCGGTCTTCAGATAAGCTCCCAGCAAAAACTGACGCAAATTCAAGCAGTGTATTTGAAAATCCCAGGCACCATCAGTTTGTTCAAAATTAGAACTGTCCGACTTCAAACTGTATAAAAACGTGCAAACCTTTCTTTTGGCAACATTAAGGGACGCACTGCTCTATAACATCATCGACATGTTCAGGTGGCAGAGCCACCATGAACGAGGAACTCCAGAACATGCTATAGACCTTACTATACAGAAGACAGGACAACCAACACAACACCAGAAGAAAGTTTATCGGTGACTCTATCTTTACTTTACGGAACCCTCCAAAGTACGCTACGTTAATATCAAAAGGTGAGGGCGACAGTAAAAATTGAATCGTTTAATCTGCCGACAGAAAAATTTAAAACGTGAGAACTCGAAGGAGAATGGTGTTGTTTCCCCTTTGGGCCCCACGTTGGGCGCCATTTGTAATGATTTTCTGTTCAAATCGCTCGAACGAAATCGGAACCGACCACTCATCGGTTCTAGATGTGAAGTCTTGGGACGTGACAACGGACTATACCCTTTAGTCAACAAGTCCGGACACCCTTAGTCTATTCCGAGGTGACTACTGGCTAGCTAGCTAGTTCGGAGTTCGGACATCTTACGCAAGCAGACTAAGTCCGAAATACAAAAATTCAGCCACCGGTTCACATGCCCGTTTCAAACGCGTCAAAAATACAAACATACGTAAACGAAACCTATCTCTACTTTATTCCGTATTTCTTGCATTCTTTCAGACAACAAAAAACCTGGATCCAAATTCATGTCCCCGAATTTCACCGACGCGATACCAAAAAATCTTCTACTCTAATTCGACTGCAATCAAATCAAACTATGGTACCGCGTATTGAGCGTGACGCAAAACCGGCCATCCACGGACTTCTACAACCCTACCCTCGTCACGGCATACTTACCGTTCACTATCATTCCTGCTGGAAAAAAAAGAAGGGTTCGGTGGAAAGGAAAGTCTTGCTCTCCTTAGCCATTCATGTTATTGGGTGCCACCGATAAAGTAAGTTTAAAATCCATATCAAGCTTCCCTAATGCTATGAACCAGTTAATGCTAGTAGCGCTTGCTAGTCTCCAGTATGTATAGTTATTCCAGATTATTCCACGATTTTGTTAACTCATTAGACTATAGGAATTTAAAAGCTTTATCTTCAGATTTTGTCATTCTGTATGAATCCTTAACTTAAATTATTTAGAGGGTGTAACCATTTTCACACCTTAATAATTACCGTTTGATTACAGTCTTGTTTATATGTTACAATTACACTTATTAAAGATAATACGAGTTTATCGCAGTTAACCATGCTTGTCTTTGTAAAATATATTTTATGTAAAGAATTATTCTTCGAAACTCCTCATATGCATCTTAAATTATATCAAATCCGACAAGCTAGTTTCTTCTACGTAAATAATCCTTGATTGTTAGTAACAGCAATGTTAGTTATTGATTATTTCCAAGCAAACATTCGATATTTGAAAAAAAATCTAGACCGAATAATTATTAACGTCTACTATTGCAATATGCGTTTAATCGAACCGGCTTCCACTCTTTCCTTTTATGAATTTCAGTTATTTTCCAATCTAAAATCAAGTATTTCACGTATAATTTATCGTTTTAAAAAAATTTCACTTAAAGTCTCCCTACCGCTCAGTAACCATAAACAAACAAACAGAATAAACAATCATTAAACTCATGCCAGATTAGTAGAAGCGAAAAAAATAGCATACAATTGCAATAATATTTCAAAATATAAGAAGATAAAAGTTAAATGTATAGAAACAAATATTACTACCACTGAATTAACTTGATGGCAAATTATTTGATTTTATCTGGTCCGAATTCTAAGCACATAGGGCATCTTCTTGCCCAGTCGATTTTATTAAAAATTGACGCGACACGGACGCCGCTTACGTGCTTACAAGAACATTAGCTTTGGTGGTGAATTTCAAATGATCGACACGGACAATAGCCTACATAAGTAAATAGTTCGTAACCATGGTTGACGTGTTCTTGCACTTCGATCACTTCCGAAGACTATTCGGTGGCTTATAGACCACTATTTTGACACTATCTAATGTTTCTCACGCACGTTCGAATACTGTACCGAATAGCGAGCTGAGTTCTAGGAGATCGGCATCTTAAAAGAATGTTTGTTGGGAGTTTCTTTTTTTGTCTTCACGTTTCGAGTATAAATTTAATTCAAATTTTGAAGTCAAGTCTAACTTTGCTGTCATTCTTTCGTCATCTTCTTTCAAACGGTATTTACATCACCACACGCGATATGTGATGTTCCATCTCTTTGAAAAGCTCTCATCTACTCTAACTTGGAAACAGCTTCAAAAACAAGATTTAATTTGTTGCAAGAAATTAATGGCGAGATGGTATGCAAATCATATCTTGCTCTGGCACTTATTTCGTTAAATTAATGACGTGGGCACTGCCGATACTTCACCGTAAAACTTACTTGCTAACCCCCAAACAGTTGTCACTGCATTATTCCGACTGCAAACTTTTGTTTGCATTGAGCAAGAAGTAGCGCCACAACGCAAAAGCGAAAATGGTTCGGTCCCTTCCTTTCCCAGTTACCAGCAATTGCCTGCTCGAAAATACGGTTATTTAAAAATATAATCACATAGGGTTGCACTTACTGTACACGTGACTAAACTGGGAAAAGATATCAACAATCGAAGCTGGTAAACTTTCATCGGAAAGCAGTGCCGCATTCAAACCAGGGCAGAGGCACTTCAAATAAGCTAAATTAAAGATGGGAAACTTGAGAACAACTTCCCTACCTCTCTACTTCTGATTTGCAACACCATGAGCAAACTCCTTATACTTAACCGCTCTACGTAAGGCCCAATCACGGCTCCAAATATGACGGTGAATTTCCAGTTGATTGGCGATTATCCATATGACGTGCAAAACTTCTTATACTATACTTTCACTTATTCTCTTATCCGTGTCAGGAGAGGTTGGAAATATTAAAACACGACTAATTAAGTTAAAATGAAATAAAGTGCTGACCCAGACGACGTTACTGCCGCCGTACGGATTTCGTTGAGTTTCCCAGCTCCAATGCACGTTTGACACTCTCAGACAAAATTGACGTAGGATGGGAAGTCATAAGGTGGCGCATTGCATATGATTAGTCGCCTACTAATGGTCATGTGTGTGGTAGTGACGTCTGCTGCCATCTGGCTTCTCATCCAACGTCAACGACTGACTAATAATCGCCAATGGCGTAGGGCCGATTCATTACAAGATACCCCCCTTAAGCAGCTTGTAAAATTTTTTTTGTAGTGAAACTTTGAAGAGGGCATCACTTTATTACATCTATATACAAAATTTTATGTTTGTATCTTCTACGGATGGACACACCGGCAGGCAGGCACGATTTTAGTAGGGTTTTGTAAAACTATTTTTCAAAACTCTAAAAATGAGGTCCAATTCAAGTAGAACAATTTGGCCAGACAAAACTACGCTCATGTCAAAAGCGTTTTGTACTCAACCTGCAATATGTAGATAAATAGAATGATTTAATTCAAGAAAAACTTTAATGACATGCACAACAAATATATTCTTGCTTTAGAAGAACTCCATTTTAACCAGCCAACATTTTGTTCCAATATTACTCAAATCATTGACTGATCTGAATCCTAAATGTATTTTTGTTATTCATCTCATCTGAAAATTTGGAGAAGATTCAATCAAATGAAGTGTCTGGCTCGATGAAAAGCGATGAAACGTCGAGATTTTCCAAAAGGAAATCTGAACTGGCCTCTCATCGATTCTAGACGTGAAGTCTGAGTCGCACCAACGAATGGTACTAATCGGTCAACCAGTCCGTGCACTCGTAATCCATTTCGCGGTGGCTGCTTGTCGGCCAGCTAGTTCGGCGAGGATTTCGGTAGCAGGTCTTTTAAATGGATTACGCTCGATTACTTTATTTCAATCACAACAACGGGCCCATTTCAAACGCGTCTAAAATACAACCATACGGAAACGAAACCTATCTCTACATATTCCGAATTTCTTCTATTTTTCCAGCCAACAACAAAAACTGTATCTAATTTTGCGTTCCCGAATATCACCGACGCGGTACCGAAAAATATTCTACTCTAACGCGGACCTCGAAACAACCTACTCTAACAAAAACCTCAAGGCAAACTATGGTATCGTGTACCGAACGCAACGTAAAACCAGTTTTCCGCGGATTAAACGAACCCTATCCTCGTAATGGCATACTCACCAGAAAAGATTAGCTGGGAAATAAAGACGTTTTCGATTTAGCAATTCATATTATATATTTGAATTTTATATAGTCGAATCTGTTCGAACCCAACCACTAACTATTTTTTTTTCTTATTTCTTTAGTTGCCTTCTTCTTCTTCTTCTTCTTCTTAGCACTACAGCCCCTTTCGGGCCTTCGCTTCCTGCAAACATCGCCTTCAACTGTCCAGTCCGTTGACCGCGTCTTCCGATTCTGAAATCCAAGCAGGAATGAACTGTCTTCGTCGACCGGGTCAAACCAGCGTTTCCTTGGTTTCCCCACTGGCCGTCGGTCTTCAGTCCTCCCAACGAATAGCTTCTTGGGTATCCGTTGCTCGTCCATACGATTCATGTGTCCAGCCCATTGCAGCTTCCGCAGTCTTACAATCCTTGAGACCTTCGCTTCGTCAAAAATTTCATACAGTTCATGGTTGTATCGAATTTGCCATTGGTTTCCATCTAGCTTCGCTCCGATTATTCGCCTCAGGACCCGTCGCTTCAAGGCGTTCAATATATTTGCGGATGCTTGGGTTAGGGTCCACGTTTCACACCCAAAGCATAACACAGGTCTTATCACAGATTTGTATACTCGGAGCTTTGTTTTCCTGTGTATGCAGCTTCTCTTCAAGATTGTCAATACTGAATAGAATATTTTATTTGTGAACTGTATTCTTTGACGCATTTTGTCTCTTTCATTACTAGTTCTCGTTATTTTGGCACCTAAATACACAAATTCGCTAACATTTTCGATACTGTATTCGCCAAGTGTGATATTTTGTGTATTTGTGGTATTTTTCCTCGACTGCGTCATGCACTTTGTTTTATTTGCGTTGATTTGTAGCCCTACTAGTTTTGCTTCGGTGTCGAGATTCAGGAAGAGTTTTTTGGCAGTTGTTAGTGACCGTGACAGATTGTTGATGTCATCCGCATAGGCCACTACCTGGCTTGACTTGTATAGTAATGTACCTCGCGTATCGACAGCTATGTTCCGTATGACGTACTCCAGAGCCAAATTAATTAGCAATGGGGCCAGCCCATCTCCCTGCTTTAGTCCGATATTTGTGTCAAAGGCATCGGTGAGTTGGTTATTGATGCGGACTTGTGAGGTTGTCGACGTCATTGCCATTTGCGAAAGACGGACTAATTTGGCTGGGATGCCAAAGCAAAGCATTATTTGGTACAGTACGTTACGATCAATACTGTCGCATGCTTCCTTGAAGTCAACGAAAATTTAGTGTACGTCCATGCTGAACTTACAGCATTTTTCAAGTACCTGCTTGACAGTGAACAATTGTACTTTTGGCGTATGATCCGATTTTATTTTCTAAGATTTTAGAAAATATTTTGTTCGCCGTACAAAGTAGTGATATGCCTCTATAATTTTTGCACTGTAGCCTGTCACCTTTTTTGCGGATAGGGAATATAATTGATTGGCTCCACTCTTTCAGCATATGCTCTTCTTTACAAATGTGTTGAATGACTTTGTGAAGCTCATCGATTCCCGGTGCTTTATTATTCTTTTCGGCTTTGATGATGGCACAAACTTCATCCAGACTTGGTGGGGCCAATGGAAGTTTTCCGCAGACATTTATAGGCTCTGATATTGTGGAGCTATGCGGTGGATTAAGGAGGTTCTGGAAATATGATGCCCATCTTTCCTTAATCATGGTTTCATCAGTGATGATATTACTGATGTCATCACGATAGAGCGTCGTTTTTGGCTGGTAGTCATGTTTCAGGCTTTTCACTACTTTGTATGCTTGTCTTGTGTTGTTGCTTGCTAAACTTACATCAATACTTCTCAGTTGGTCGTCGAATTTTTTGCTTTTTTCTTTTCTTCATTCTAATGATTTTAATTCGCTACTCTTCTCAGATTTTCATATTGTTCTCTCTTTGTCCTGGCTTCCCTACCTATGGAATCTTTGTATGTCTGATTCTTTTTGTCTAACGCATTCTGGCAATTATTATCAAACCTTCCATTCCTCTTGCGCTAGGCTTGATGTCCGATCATCTGCTCTGCTACGGTCCTATTAGCTGCTTTCACTTCCATCCAGAGCTCTTTGCGTGTCTTTAACGATGCGTCTGATAAGATGGGAGCCAGCTGGTTGTCGACAGTTTCCGTGAAATTTGTGGCCACAGACGAGCTTTCGATGTCAAATTTTTGAAGCGGGCTACTCTTCGCTGAATATTTCTTTGACATACGATATCGCTCTAGTTTGTACATTAAACGCCCACATTGAGAAATATGAGTTGGTGCTGAATTGCCAATTTGATTTTCTTGCCAGACATTGCATCGCATATGCAATAACGAAAGTAACCTCAGACATCTGTTGGGAACTAAACAACAAAGAAAGTGCTGGAGCATGTCTCATTGATATGGACTTATTTTTAAACTCCTTCAGGGCGGGTTCCCCAGACACCTTGTCGCCTTGATGTGCAAAATGTTCTATGGGAAATCATTTGTTGTAATTGGTGGAAATCTGATGACAATGCGCGAGTTCAAGGTCTTGAATGGTCCACAGCAGGGAAGAGTTATTGCGCCTCTACTTTTCTATATGTTCATTCGCAAGCTATTGGAGGGCTTTGATTTCAATGTCTCGCCAACGCGATCATTGGTAGCGTTTGCTGATGATCTGGTCATCTATACGGCACACCAAAAAACTACAATAGTTCAGAGCAATCTTCAAAAAATGTTTAATGATGTGCAGCTCTACACCGACAATTGGCGAATGAAAACCTCTGCACAATTTTGTTTCGGACACCACTGCAGGGGATCAGTGAAGACCTGAAACCTAATTGCAAGGATTTCCACATCATGGCTCGTGAGGGTAGCACATAACGGGCTCCACATAAATGCTGTGTTCGATACCTCGGTGTTCATCTCGGTCAGTATCTGTACTATACTGAACATGTCAAAATTAAGCTCAGTAGACCACAAAAATATAGTCATGGCACTTCGACTACTCTTTCATGCCAGATACATTGATTATAAGGTTAAAGTTATTTGTTACAAGACTCTGGTTAGACCAGTTTGACATGTGGATATCAGATATGGTACAATCAGAGTGCTAGTACTATGGACAGATTGAGAGTTTTCGAAAGAGAATGTCCTCGTGCATGCATTGGTTTGTACAGAAAACGTGAGATGGATCGTAAGCACTATACAGGGTCTATATAATAAGTAACCGGACTGAGCCTGCCCCGCGCCGTCAAAGCGTCTGCTAACCGGTATCTGGTGCTGTAGTGGTGGTGGCTTTGAGAGATAGCATCGAGCGAGAGCGGAGTACGTGTTCAGTTACGTCGTCGGAGTGAAAATGGAGCGTACGATCGAGCAACCGAACCAGAGTTTTTTAACCACGTTATTACAGGAGACAAGACGTGGGTTTTCGAATACGATCCTGAGATGAAGCGGCAGAGTTTGGAGTGGCACACACCGGCGTCACCACGACCGAAAAAGCGCGCATGAGCAAAATGAAGGTGAAAACGATGCTTATTGCTTTCTTTGACGTGAAAGGCATTGTTCACAAAGAGTTTGTGCCACCCGGCCAAACTGCTAACGGCCAGTACTACAGAGAAGTGTTCCGTCGACTAACCGCCCGGGTTCGCTGAGTCCGTCCGGAGATTGCCAGTTCATGGATCCTCCATCACGACAATGCTCCGTCGCACACCTGCCTGCTCGTCACCGAGCAATTGGTCAAACAGTCGAGGGCAACGTTGCAACAGCCTCCTTACAGCCCGGATATGGCACCAGCGGACTTCTTTCTGTTCCCCAAGATCAAGAGACACCTTAAGGGGACGTTCAACGTGCTACGACGAGGGCTCTAGACTGCATCGAGGTTGCCGACTTCCAGGGAGCGTTCGGGGATTGGAAAATCCGGTACCAGCGTGTTATCGACTCCAATGGGGACGAATTTGAAGATTTCTAAAGAAAAATTGTACATATTTTGCCAATAAAAAATTTCCTGAGGTCAGTCCGGTTACTTATTATTCAGACCCTGTATATAGAATAGAAAAATATATCAAACTGCTAAGGTGACAAGAGTCGATATACTGAAACTTCTTTGGAATCATATCGAAAGATCTGTAACGGTGAGTGAAAACCTTGGATTCCACAGCCGTTCCACCCTACAGACGGGTATATTGTGACTTGCCTACTGACCTCGTTCCTTCAGAAGCATTCGTGTATCTGGACATGAATAGATATGTTTTTGATTCTGATGGTGTCCCAATCATATATCACATTTATAGACGGGCCACTGATAAGAAGATAAAATATCCTCCGAATTTGAGTTCATAAGACCAACAATTCCAATGGAGATACTATTTGTTAGATTTGTTGAGGCCGGTCGAGCTGAAATGGAGCAATCTAGGTATCGGTGGCTAAATGACAATGTCTTAATTATTCGTGTTTTTTATGTCTATTTTTTTAGATTCATCTGATTATTGCTACGTCTAGTGTTGCTGTTTATTTGTATTATTTGTTTTTTAGATTTCAGTATAAGATAAAATGTTTTTTTGTTTTGCGTGAATTTGTTTAGAATTAGGGTGTAACATCTTAGGTATAGGATAAAAGTTCACTGCTTTCTTATTAATATAAGTAATTTTTATATAATGTAACATTTCATTCGATATATTTCCCTAATAAAACCTCATTCCTTCCTTCATGCTGACTAATTTTATTCATTAGCTCCCACTAACAAATTTTATTTTTCATACTAACAAAAATTCATTCAGGTTTCCCTACTAACAAATTTCATCTCAATGCTCACTGAGAAAGTAGCATATTGAAGTTGCTAAGACAACGAATGGGAAATCAGTAGAAGGTGGCTCCGTTGGTAACGTCGTGGATTCTCGACCAGGGGTCCGCTAGAACCCTGGGTTCAAGTTCCCCGAGCGCAGGAAAGCACTTTTTTGGAATATTGGCAAAAGCAATTGTTTTCGTATACTACATATATGATGATTTGCATCTAACCCAACGCAAATCGCTATATATGCAAAATGAAAATTGTTGCGCTTGTCGATATGCAAAAATATGTGTGGGTAGCGGAATCGAAGTGTAATGAACTTTGATTATGTTACCCAGATGGGGCAGCGGTAATCGAGAATGAAAGGATTGCGGGATTGAGGAGTGAAATGCTGGATTCGGAAAGGCAGTCAGTTTTGGGCTTTGGAAAGATAAAAGGGATTGCTTTTCGCTAGGGAGTTTTCGCGGTTTTGTGGAGTGATTTGCTGACTCATGGTTCGTCAAATAGTCGTGAAGGGAAAAGAAAGTTCTTTGGTAGTGTCGGGAAAAAGTTTTGAGATGAATTCGGGGAAAAAAGTCTTGAACTGGAACAGTAGGATTCCGTTGTGAATCTTGATTGGGAATTCGGTGATGAGTTTTTAATTTGGGTTTCGGAGATAAAGTTTTAGTGGAGGAAAGTTCGAAGTGGCATGCACAATTCCAAACTGAAGTGTGTCGTGAAGCGATTTCGGCGTCGATAATAAACAAATAAACGAAACCTGTTAATAAAAAAAATTGAATTGAATACTAAGTTGTATATGATAGTTTAAAGTGAAGAAGGATAAATGTACAGTACCTGAAAATAAAAGTGGAGTAAATTAAAAGTTTGATTCAATAGCCTAATAATTTCGGAGTTCCAAAGTGAAAAAAAAGTAGATTAGTGGCCGAAATTGAAATTAATTATAGCTTGTATTAGCTAAACTTTTTTAATTGGATCATTTCACCCTTTTTACATCAACTTAATGTAAATCTATACGACAAATTTGCTCTACATTTGAAGCTTATCTAACGTCGCGTGGATATCGATCACTCTTTCGGATGGCTCCGATAGCTTTTTAAATTACTTTTTGTGGAATTGTTTGCAGCTACATATAAATGAGTTGCATATTTTGAATAATAATTTTTCTGAAAAATTATTAGAGAAGAAAAATGTTAGAAGAAGGTGATTTCGACGTGTGCACTAATTCTCCTCAGGCCATCATTAATATGTAGCTGCAAACAATTCCATAAAAAGTAATTTAAAAAGCTATCGGAGCCATCCGAAAGAGTGATCGATATCCGCGCGACGTTAGATAAGCTTCAAATGTAGAGCAAATTTGTCGTATAGATTTACATTAAGTTGATGTAAAAAGGGTGAAATGATCCAATTAAAAAAGTTTAGCTAATACAAGTACTTACAAGAGAAATTTACCTTGAATATAACTTGCAGATACAAAAACATATTGAGTTTGCATAAGTAGAAAAATTAAAAATTAACTCCCTCACCTCTGAGCATGGTGGTCGCCATCACCGCTGTGTATCTAAGAGTGATGGCCTGAGGAGAATTAGTGCCCACGTCGAAACCACCTTCTTCTAACATTTTTCTTCTCTAATAATTTTTCAGAAAAATTATTATTCAAAATATGCAACTCATTTATATGTAGCTGCAAACAATTCCATAAAAAGTAATTATAGCTTACTTAATTTTTCTAACTCCCCTCCTCCCTTTTTAGTTGCGGAGCGCTCGGCAGTATTAAAAGAGTGCGTAAATTCTTTATTTTCTTTATAATTCGGCATTTAAGCTAAATAGAGTAATAAAAATGTTTTAGTTAATAATAATTTTTCATTTCTCAGAATGACCTCCCCCTTTCCCGTCCTTTTCCTTTCGTGTTAGTGTTTATATGTAGATAGGCTCAGCACGAGCAGAAGGTGTTCCGGAAGACAGGCGACACGACTGAGCGCTAGCCGGTCTAAGTATGCCACTCCGTGTTACGCACCCCTTTGCTAGAGATTAATGTCTGCAATTGCGGTTACTTCCGCGGTCGCTACAGTGTTTCATTGAAAACGTATAAATTTAGAGAGCCATTCGGAACATTAAGTTCTCGTTGTTTTATTGTTTGGAATTTATATTCTTTTAAAATTTAAAACGATTGGTATTGAATACAACGCTTTTGACTTTGACTTTTCTTTATCATGTAGTACATCTCTCCGATATTATATGTAGTGAGGTGATACGAACTTCCTTCCCCCATTCAAGCCCTATTACCTCGAAATTTCAAAAACGCTTGAATAAATGTTTATATATTTTTTATAAAGTGCCTCAATACTCGTACAAAAGTTTAATTGTGTTATTTTCAGTAATAAAAAACTCCCATACACACTTTCATTTCCTATTTCAACCACTTTAAACATTTTTGCGACAAAACATAGCGTTTGTCTTTTTCCAATATCTAATCTACCTCTTTACCAAACTTCATCAAAATCTGTTAAGTGATTTAGGCGCAAAAGCTTAACTGACAAACTGAATTTCTTTTGCATATATACTTTTATTAGGGATATAAGTATTGTTATATGAGCGAAATCCCGGCTCGAAAGGATAACATTTAAAGATTAATTAAAGACAAAAAAAAGGCTAACGTCTTCTTGGTGGTGCGGTCCGGCATGCCTAAGTAGCAATGGTTGTTTGCGCAAGTGGTCGGCAGATGCGCCGCCACTTAGAATGCGTGAGATGTGTGAATGCGTTGTTGTATAGTTTAGATGCATGTTAACAAATCATCTAACTGCACGTGAATAAATAAATTTCATGGAGGTTTATGGCATGCGGAATGTGTTAAGAGCGAAAGGATAACAGCAAGTTAGTCCTGACCGGACAACGTGCGCGTCACCATGTTGACGAGTTCGAACGAGTTAATCGAAGTGAAGTAAGATTTAGCAGTGGAATATTATTATTGAGAAGATTTTAATAATTTAGGAGTGGGGTTATACTCCAAATCGTGAAAAGTGGCTAAAGACAAAGCAACGAGTGCTTGTGGTGTGCTTGATTAATTCAAGATTTTGGGAAGTGCTTGTGTTTTAATTGCGTAGGAAGAAAATATATTTCAAACATAGAATGAGTGATCGTGAAGACAATAAAGATATGTTTGGTGGGCACAGAGGGTGTAGTAAATGGAGGTGTCCATTGCGACGACTTGCATACAGGAGCTGTAGATCGGAAGATCGTTGCATAGTGATATTTAAACGAAGGAAATTGAGTTTCTTCGTTGGGAGAGTTCCCTTTTGAAGCCATGGTAATTGCGAATCACCAGCGCTGAAGATTAACACTGCAGAACTGTCTACTTTAGTACCTCTGTTTGACCCGGCCACAGGATCTTATGGTGCAGCCATGTGGATTGAGAACTTAGATCGGCTGGCCGAAGTGTTCTCGTTGAATGAGCGTACAATTCTTTTATACGCGTCATTACGTCTCGGTGGCGCTGCGAGATATTGGCATCAATCACGGACCGATATTACTACTTGGCCAAAATTTAAGAAGGAATCCATGTGCAGTTTTCCTACCACTAAAAATGAATCTGACATACTTATGCAGATCATGCTTCGCAAAAAAAAAAACGAAGAATGTATAGAAGAGTATTTCTATCACATTGCAGTGTGGCCAAAAGCATCAATCTCGCAGAGAGAGAAACGATGACTTATATCATATCGGGCATGGAAGACAAGGGTATGATAAACAGGCTAGCCGCTGCCAATTGCAAGAATATGCAGCAACTGCTAGTTTTAATCAAAAAAGTCAATGCGATGAGGCAACAGGAAAGACATCGTCATCGGCTACTGAATCAAAGTAGTAACACCCTTCCCAAGAAAAGGAGCTATGAAACGGCCAACGGATCCGCTCTACCGAAAAATCGACGCTATAGCGTTCCCTTGCATTGCAGTGAAAAGAGAAGCAAGCCGCAGGGTGAATCAAATGCGGAAAATAAGGAGAAAAGTGAGTTAAAGTGTTTTAAGTGCAGTAAAACAGGGCATGGCTACCGAGACTGCCCACTTCGTATTACCAACTGTTTCAAATGTCATAAGTCGGGACATGTCGCAAAGAACTGTGATCAGACACAATGGTAATTAATGAGGGACATAGAGCCAATGTAAATAGATGAATATTACCCACTAATTTTAGTAGATGGAGTACAAATAAGGTATTTTTTAGACTTAGGAAGTGCTTGTTCTACGGTTCAGTATCAAATTATCGAAAACAATAAGTAGAATACAGTGCCTTGCAGTATCCAGTTAACTGAGTTTGGTGGAAGAGTTACGTGTGCAAGGGAAAAGACCATAAAAACTGTAAGTTTTCAAAACATTATTTTCAAGATTGAACTTTTAGTGGTAGAAAATGGGGCCCAACCGGTTCCTATAATTCTTGGAGGGATTTTCTAGAAAGGCCGATACACGCCTTTTAAAAACGTGGCAATGTTTTCAACTCTCCAAAGCCCCGGAAACTATTTACCGCATAGGCCATGGTGATTCAGATAACATTAGTGAAAAGTTATTAATAAAAACTAATTTGACAGAAGAGAAGAGACAAAAATTGTTTAGACTCGCTAATAAATTTAGAGTTTGTTTCGCAAAAAATATGGCAGAGCTAGGTAAAACTAATCTCGTCAAAATGAGTATAAGACTGAAAACAGCGGAAGTTGTTAGGTATAAACCATATAAAGTACCATACGGATTGCAAGAAGTTCTTCGGGCAAAGGTAGATGAACTACTAAAATTAGACATTATCAAAGAGTCTGATTCGGAATACGCGAGTCCGGTTCTTCTCGTGAAAAACCAGGACGGTGATTATCGAATGCGTGTCGACTATCGAAAGCTAAATTCAATTACGGTGAGTGAAATACTCCCCCTTCCAAACATAGAAAAGACACTTAATTTGCTCGCGAATAAAAAGTTTTTCACATGCCTTGATCTAATGAGTGGATATCATCAAATTGCTGTCGAGGAAAATAGTCGTAAGTTCACTGCTTTCGTGACACCTATAGGGTATTATGAATATAAGCGTGTTCCCTTTGGGCTTACGAATTCTCCAGCCATTTTCCTTAAATTGTTGAAGAAAATTGTGTACTCTATTCCATACGGGAAAGTAATTGTATACATGTCATTCAATCCCCACAGAGACGGTGGAGGAAAATTTCCAAATATTAGAAGTATTGCTTAAGGCACTAAAGGAGGCAGGTGTTACCTTAAAATTGGAAAAGTGTTAATTTTTCAACACCGAATTAAAATTTTTGGGCCACGAAATCAACTCAAAAGGTATTCAACCGGGAACAAGTAAAAAAAATTTCCAAATATTAGAAGTATTGCTTAAGGCACTAAAGGAGGCAGGTGTTACCTTAAAATTGGAAAAGTGTTAATTTTTCAACACCGAATTAAAATTTCCAAATATTAGAAGTATTGCTTAAGGCACTAAAGGAGGCAGGTGTTACCTTAAAATTGGAAAAGTGTTAATTTTTCAACACCGAATTAAAATTTTTGGGCCACGAAATCAACTCAAAAGGTATTCAACCGGGAACAAGTAAAACGGCTGCAATAAGTGAATATAAAAAACCAAGTTCGGTTAAGGAAGTCCGGCAATTTTTGGGACTCGACCATTAAATGGGCTGCTGAAGAAGGACATCGAATTTTACTGGGGCAAAGATCAACAAAAAGCATTTGAACTACTGAAGCAGAAGCTGACGGAACGACCCACCCTAGCTATATATGATGTGAACAAGCAACATCAAGTCCATACTGATGCAAGCTCTTGTGGAGTAGCCGGCATATTAATGCAAGTCGAAGATGATAAGTCAGTACGGCCTGTCTCTTACTTCAGTCGTTCATCCACCGATGCCGAATCACGATACCATAGCTTCGAGCTCGAAACACTAGCTGTCGTCGAAACATTAGAACGTTTTAAACATTATTTCATCAACAAAAATTCGTGGTAGTCACCGATAGTAATTCACTGCGGATGACGCAGAACAAAAGAAACCTCAATCCACAAATTGCGAGATGGTGGTTGAAGATAACCGAGTTTGACTTTGATATCGAATACAGACCAGGGTGTAGAAAGTCACATGCTGATGCTTTGAGCAGGGTCCCGTGCGAAAAAGCACAAGAGCCCAAAACTGTTGCAGAACAGATCATGTCGATTGGGATTGATGACGCAGATTGGATCCCAACTTTGCAGTTTCAAGATAAACACCTTGCCACAATAAAAAATAGTTTGCAAAGTTGTGACAGAAGAAATGGGAACTACAAGCAATTATTTCAAAACTTCATCCTACGTGGCGGGAAACTATTTCGAAAAACAGAGAATGGTGAACGACTTGTGATACCTAATGGGTTGCGGTGGCGTATTTTGAAAATGTCCCATGACGATATGGGACATTGCGGTATCAATAAAACGATGGATAGTGTGCAGAGACATTTTTGGTTCAGAAAATTGAAAAAATCAACAAGCAAATATTTAAAGTCTTGTGTGGAATGTCTATACAATAAAAGAGGACTTTACGAAACTAACTACCAGATCCACATACCGGAACGACAGCCGATACCATTTTTTACGGTGCATGTGGATCATTTAGGTCCGTATCCGAGAAGTAAAGCTGGTAATATGTGCCTCATGGAGATAATCGATGCATTTACTAAGTTCATCATCCTACAACCTGTAAAATCATCAAATGCAAGGGGTGTGATAAAACCCTTCAACAATGCAACGCAATTTTTTGGTATGCCTACAAGAATTGTATTTGATCGAGGGGCAGCGTTCACATCTAACGATTTCAAGAAATTTTGTCAAAAAAATGTTATCCATCATATCCTGAACGCCGTCCACACCCCGCGAGCAAATGGGCAAATCGAGAGATATTTCAGGACAGTGAAGGCTGCTATCGCATCGCTGACGAACGATTATGACGAGTATGATTGGGACACGAACATTTGTAACATCCAGTGGGCGTTAAACAATATGAAAAACACCACAACAAAGCAAACACCCAGTGAACTCTTGATGGCGTTTTCTCCCCGAAATATCATGAGAAACAAATTAATGTTAGCACTGCATGAGGGGGAAGTATTCCAAATAAGTGATCATGCAGACGATGATGAAGAAGACAATGTTGTTTTATCCGAACTAAAGGAAAGGTTAAAACAACGGGTGATCGATTCCACTGAAACGAAGGAAATGACGAACAGACGAGCTGAAGCTTTTCACAATACTGTTAAAAGCCAACGGAAACATGCTGAACAATTCAACGCATCGCAAAGGACACCGAGGATGTACACAATTGGCGACTTGGTGTTAATCCGCTCCAAGGCATCAGCAACAGGTGAGTCCCGGAAAACAAAGCCTCATTTCAAAGGTCCTTATCAAGTAAAATAAGTACTTGGCAACGATCGTAACCGAATTAGTGATCCAGACTCTATTCGGATCACTCAAAAATCATATAATTCCGTTCTGGCTGTGGACAGGATGAAACCATGGTGTCAGTTAGCGGATTTTACCTGGACCGATTCTGAGAGTGACTCAGAGGATGAACCTTTTCCCGAATAATAATTAGTATTATTATTAGTAATATTGGTTGATTTCAATAAATTCACAGTATGAACTAGAGTTATTTGTTATACCATTTCTATATTTCAATATTTCGTACCCTCTGACTGTTCATAAGATTGATGAAAAAAAAGAGATTTGAGTTTTTCAGTACTTCTGAATATAAGGGACTATTTATCAGGTGATAAGATGTGAGCGACTCGTAGTTCCGTACTTAGCTCAAACCTCGTGGAGTTCAGGAGGTGTGAAAGCATAACGGTACGAGAGCGACAAGTTCGCAAGAGCAACGTATGTATTGCTAGCAGGAGTAATTGTGGCTCGTAACTGAATGATCTAATATGTGGGAGACATAGGGTCTTGAAACTGCATATTGCTGAGTGTATCGTGGAGCGAGCAGTTGGCTCACAACCGTCTCCAGACTTGATCGTATATGGCATTCAGCAGTGATTGCGGCTCGTAACTGAATGGACTGTTATATGTATAAGATACATGGCGTCTCGCGAGTGTACATGGCTGATTGATGATTGTGTTCTTCACTGAGGACAGTGAATCGTAGGTTGGCCGAATATTATATGAGCGAGATCCCGGCTCGAAAGGATAACATTTAAAGATTAATTAAATGCAAAATAAAGGCTAAAGTCTTCTTGGTGGTGCGGTCCAGCAATGGTTGTTTGCGCAAGTGGTCGGCAGATGCGCCGCCACTTAGAGTGCGTGAGATGTGTGAATGCGTTGTTGTATAGTTTAGATGCATGTTAACAAATCATCTAACTGCACGTGAATAAATTAATTTCATGGAGGTTTATGGCATGCGGAATGTGTTAAGAGCGAAAGGATAACAGCAAGTTAGTCTTGACCGGACAACGGGCGCATCACCAAGTTGACGGATTCGAACGAGTTAATCGAAGTGAAATAAGATTTAGCAGTGGGATATTACTATTGAGAAGATTTTAACAGTATCTCTCTAACTGAAAATAGAAAAAGAAACCTTTCTTTTAATTTTGTGTATATTATTTTTATTTTTCTTCTCGAAATCGATTTTCGACCGTAGTCGTTCGGTCTTCTTCAGCGATTAATTCATTTTTACTCACATTCCTGCTTATATACTAGCTATGTTTAACCCTACATACATAACGTGAGTCAAAACGACCCACACGCGAAACGTTTTTATCTGTCTCCTTCCTAACACTTTATACATCGCGCCGTCTTTCCTAGCCAATTCAGTACGCAGCAAGAGGTCTCGAATGGTGCACGTTTGTTGTAGGTAAGCGTTGTGTATACGTAGATATGATAGCATAGTGAGTCACAATGACCCCACGTTATGAGATTTGTAACATTTGTCAATTTTGAACATGTTTTGAAAATATGTATTTGTTCTAGGTTTGAAAGTTGATTACCCTCCTGAAACACAATGACTTCATTTCGAGCGTTGCAAGACTTTCAGATGGAAGAATTTTTGGAGGGAAAACCAGAAACTGTCGATGTCTGTAGTGAGAAAGAGGATAATTTGAGTATAGATGATGTGCAAGGTGACTACGTGGATAATTTAGAGGATGACGTAACTTCCGAAGAAGATGCAGAGGTGAGCGAAACTTCTCAGAATATAGCAACACATCGTCTTTCAACTTCGATGTCAGATAGAATAATCATTTTACCACAAAGATCCATAAAAGGAAAAAATAATCACTACTCGTCTACAGTAAAGGGCGTGCGATACAGAACTTCCGTTATAAACATTGTACAAACATCAAGAGGGCCAACAAGAGTTCGTAGAAATCTATCGGAACCACTGTCCTGTTTTGATGCGTTTTTTACATCGGAAATAATAGAAGAAATTGTAACGTGGAGCAATGTTGAGATTGGTCAAAAACGGAACAATGATTTACCTGCTACCTTTGGAGAGACTTATTTTGATGAAATTAGAGCGTTTATTGGAATTTGACAGCTGCAATGCAGGACAATCATCTCACGACTGCTGAATTGTTGGCTTTTTATTTTCTGGCACACGCTACGTATGAATTATGAGTAGAGATAGGTTCATGTTTCTCTAACCATCGCTGTGATTTGATGACAAATCCCTACGTCCTAGTAATCACCGTCAAGATGTGTTTGCTCCCATAAAAAAAATATGGAATTTGTTTATTACCCAGTGTAGAACAAACTATACTCCAGGATCTCATGTGACCGTCGATGAACAATTATTGGGATTTAAGGGTTGATGTCCCTTTCCTATGTAGATACCAAAAAAACCCAACAAATATGGCCTGAAAATACCAATGACCTGCGATAGCTCGACAAAATACATGTTCGATGCCATTCCCTATTTAGGTAAGGGAACAGAAATAAATGGACTTCCACTTGGAGAATATTACATGAAGGGACTATCCAGAACCATCCATGGGTCCTGTAGGAATATAACCTGTGATATTTGGTTTACAGCCGTACCTCTGGCAAAATCTTTGCTTCAGGAGCCATATTAATTAACTTTTGTTGGTACAATGCGCTCAAATAAAAGGGGAATACCGGAAGAGCTAAAAAATACAAGGTCCAGAGCTGTCGGAACTTCCATGTTTTGTTACAACGGCCCCCTGCAAAGATGGCGTATGTACTCTCATCCTGTGACGAGGACGGTGTCGTAACATCAAGCTCCGGAAAACCCGATATGATAGAATTCTACAATCAGACAAAGGCGGGAGTCGATTCGTTCGACCAAATGTGCTCGCTGGTGTCATGCAGTAGAAAGACAAATAGATTGCCTACGGCATTATTTTATGGCATGTTGAATATGGTTTTTGTCAACAGCCACGTCAATTATTGCCACAATGTTATTTCAAACAACAAAAAACCCCTAAATAGGCATGCGTTTATGAAAGAATTGAGTACTGACTTAGCAAAGCCATGGATGAAGAAAAGGCTTCAAGTTCCTGATCTGAGTCGTAGATTACGCGAAAATATACAAAATGTTCTACCAAGTACTTCCGCTGCAACCTCATTACAAGACAAAGATGAACCAGCTGAAAAGAAAATTAAATATTGCGCCTTCTGTCCATGGAAGCTAAGAAGAAAGACTCAAGCAGAGTGCAATAAATGCAGCAAGCCTGTTTGTGGATAGCATACTTGTTTGGCCTGTATGTAGATCATTTTGAGACTGTTATTTAAATATTTTTATGTTCTGTTTAAGAAATATAAATGCGCTACTAGATAAGTGGATTTAATTCAGAGAAATAGATATAGTTTTGTTATATGTGATTTTACCAAAGGATTTTAGTTTTTGTTTATTTTCAAGAGAAATAAAAATAATATAAACCCATAAATTTATTTATTTCATTTCCTAGGCATGTCTTAAATATGAAGACAAGTCTTAAATATGAATTCATAACCTAAATTAAAATACGAAATAACCATAGCGCTATTGGGTAGAAATCATGTGTGGGTCACTTCGACCTCACGTTATGCTGTCAGGTGTATCAAAGAACGTTATGTATCTAGGGTCAAGAAAATTTACTCTAGATCATTAAAAGGTCATTAGGGAAATTTACTTAAGCTAATAAAAGGTAGGAAAGGTAATTTACAAAAGGGGTAGTTATAAAAATATTATTTTTACAAGATTCAGAAAAGATATTATTATTTAATTAATTTAAATAGCCATGATCTGCAGTTTCCGTCATCCTGATTCATCAATTTTTTCCTTTCCCGGGTTATTGCCAGGCTTTCCATCACATCCAATTCACGTATATCTCTAGCTTCCTTGATGACTACAGCGTCCTCCACTGTTATCTCGTGTCCCTTCGTGATAATATGTTCCGCTACCGCCGACTTGAAATTCGAAGTTCTTTCTTTTTTGCTGCTGCTGCTTCGCCTAGATGCTCCTTGATTCGCGTGCCGATGAGTCTCCTCGTTTGACCTATGTACACTTCTTCACAAGTGGGACATTCGATGCGATAGATACCAGATTTTTCGTGTGGTTCGCGCTTGTCTTTTGTTGATCCGAGAACGTTTTTGAGCTGGTTCTTGCTGCTTGATTTGATTAACCGTACAGAATTGAGCTGATTTATTCGCCTCTTGATCCGATTGCTGATGCCTTCGTGATAAGTTAGAGCCTTCCAGTACGTTCTGTTGGTATTCACATTTGATAATGTTAATCGTCCCTGACGCTGTCTATTAATCTGGATCTTCTGTGCCGTTCTCCTAATCGTCGAGCCCTTGAAGCCATTTAGTCCAGCCGTCTCAACAATGTACCTCATCTCCTTTTCCTTAGCTTCCTTGCTTAGCGGCAAATCGAGCACCCTGTGGATCATGGCTCTGTACGGGTAAACCTTGATTTGCTGCGAATGATTTAATGTATTTGGAATCGTTCTCTGTGTGTGAGTTGCTTTCCGGTATACATCGAAAGTTATATTTGTTTGGGTCCTCTTTACTACTATATCTAGGAACGATAGTTTACCGTCTTTCTCTACCTCCATCGTGAATACCATATTCATGTGGGCTCCATTCAGGTCAGCAAGCACCTTCTCCACGTCACTCCTTTTCACATATGCGAACACATCGTCCACATATCGGACCCAATGTTTTAGTAACTGGCATTTCTCCTGCAGTCCGTCTTCTAGTTTCGTCATAAATATCTCGCCGAAGAATGATGAAAGTGGATTTACCATCACTACTCCGCCTTACGTCTTATAAAATTTCCCCCGAAAGGTGAAATAATTTTCAATAATGGAAAGTCTCGCAAGTTGGATATACTGCCTAGTTTTTATTTTCCAAGATAATGAGTTTCCTTGGTGAGAAAGAATAGTGAAGAATAGAGCTTTCACGTCGGAAGACACCATAATTTCGTCTTGCGCTGAAGGGCCGAACTTCAGGATTTTCTTGGAGAATTCTTTGCTGTTTTTTACAGATCTACCATTCATTTGGGTCTTTCCCTTAAATTCGTTCACCAACCATCTTGCCAGTTTTTGGGTCGGTGCATTCACGGCCGAAATAATCTCACGCATTTCGTTCCCCTCTTTGTGTATTTTTGGCAAACACTTCATTCTAGGCAAAGTAGGGTTGCTCACTGGCACAGAAGATCCAGATTAATAGACAGCGTCAGGGACGATCAACATTATCAAATGTGAATACCGACAGAACGTACTGGAAGGCTCTAACTTATCACGAAGGCATCAGCAATCGGATCAAGAGGCGAATAAATCAGCTCAATTCTGTACGGTTAATCGAATCAAGCAGCAAGAACCAGCTCAAAAACGTTCTCGGATCAACAAAAGACAAGCGCGAACCACACGAAAAATCTGGTATCTATCGCATCGAATGTCCCACTTGTGAAGAAGTGTACATAGGTCAAACGAGGAGACTCATCGGCACGCGAATCAAGGAGCATCTAGGCGAAGCAGCAGCAGCAAAAAAGAAAGAACTTCGAATTTCAAGTCGGCGGTAGCGGAACATATTATCACGAAGGGACACGAGATAACAGTGGAGGACGCTGTAGTCATCAAGGAAGCTAGAGATATACGTGAATTGGATGTGATGGAAAGCCTGGCAATAACCCGGGAAAGGAAAAAATTGATGAATCAGGACGACGGAAACTGCAGATCATGGCTATTTAAATTAATTAAATAATAATATCTTTTCTGAATCTTGTAAAAATAATATTTTTATAACTACCCCTTTTGTAAATTACCTTTCCTACCTTTTATTAGCTTAAGTAAATTTCCCTAATGACCTTTTAATGATCTAGAGAAAATTTCCTTAAATATAGCTAGTATATAAGCAGGAATGTGAGTAAAAATAACTTAATCGCTGAAGAAGACCGAACGAGAAGAAAAATAAAAACAATATACACAAAATTAAAAGAAAGCTTTCTTTTTCTATTTTCAGTTGGAGTATTTTGTGAAGGCGGAAATGAATTCGATTACAAGTATCTCTCTAGTTTATAATTTTGTTGCATTTATACGTATTTTCATTAGAGCATTTCGTTAAATATGGATATATCCTACATAAATCTTAGAAGGTTAAAGATTTCAACGCAAAAGGATATTTGGGACTACTTTATCATTAGCTATTCTACGACACTGAAGTCCATAAACAGGAAAAAATGCCCAATGACATAAAATTGTCTGGCCTCATTTTATCAGCATAAAATGATCTCATTGGCTCTAGGTGAGTATTAAACCAAATCGGTGAATGTTAACTTGAAATAGAATCTTGAATCTCCTTTTATCGGCGAAAAAATCCACATCGTAATATGTATCTTGCATCAAAATAGGACCCTTGACTGGTTACATACATATCCTTTGGCTTAATTTTTGCAATCAATGTTGACCATAGTATTGTACTGAGATGTCTTATTTTTGTTGCTGTTCATACGACAATTCTTCACTTGAAAATCTTGCGGATATTTTTTCATTCTCGTTGAAAAAATAAGACGCACATCCATGTTCGAAGTGAAAAAAACTCCAGGCACGTATATAATCAGCCAGTTCCCGAATCTATTAATTTACTAGGAGCGACTCGTCTCGCATTTCAAAATATTTTTGTGGACATTCCTTCGTCCTCCATGAATCTGAAAAACATCCTTATCGATGGGACGTCAGTGCTTTTGGTTGGATCTAATTTCAGTGAATTGGATTAAAGATGTTTGCACATCGTTTGGGTGAAGGTAGACCGAGTCGTAGCGAAATATCGTCGTTATACATTTTGCATTGAATTCATTGCACGTGGAAAGGATGTTATTGAGTAAATTGTTTGTTATTATTTTTAAAAGCTGTGAAGCGCAATTTATATTGAAGTGTAATCGTGGCATTATTTATGTGAAAATCAATAAAAGCTTTTAACTCCCGAAATCCATTAACAGCCTTTCGGATCCCAAGTGTCGAATCATTTCTGCTAAGACATCAAATTTGTTCATTAGGAAAAAAATAGATTGCAAATATTGCCAGTTAATGAAAACAACTTGCGGCAGGAAGCGAAAACAAGGCTCCATTGGACCTTCACCAGAGAAACGAATAACCTTCTCTTGCCCTGAAGACAAATAAAACTCGATTAATGGTCGAAGTTACTTACGTGTTGGCTTGACCTCAATGGTCCACGCTCGGGTCGAAAAGTTCTTCACGTCATAAAAATTGCTAGTCCTGGCTTCCCTTGAGGGATGAACTTGAGCATCCAGCTAAATACTAATGAATTCCTGAACCCAAATTAAGTGATGAAGCACTGTCTGATATTGGCACTACGAATAAGACATACGTTAGCCTTAATCTAGTGCGTGTTAGATAAAAAAAATACGTAAATATAACACTTTTAATGTTTATCGGTCTCCTAGGTGAAATAGCAAGGCAAGTCAACTGAAGAGGTTATACAGGTGAAATACGTGCGTAGTTAGTATTAATCCAGTCTGCAGAATGCTTTTTTGCTAAGCACATGTATGTAGTCTACATGTGAAACGTCTATTTATACTCTGTTAAAAAGAGTCCTTATCCAGTTGTCTAACCGTGAATAAGCCGTCAGTGTACTGAGAGTTTATTTATGCTCTAGCACTCAACGTTCGTATCGATTTTCTCTCAGAACACAGCATTATCCTTGTCATCATGCAGGAACGTTCAGGCAGGTTTTGGTTACCAACGAAAAGAAAATCACACGCCCACCATAAGAATGCAGGATGTTCTCTCATGAATTTACTTCCATATGGCAGAAGATATTACGTGAATTTATTTATTCTTTTCGGTTGATCATCTGTAATTTAGGTTAGACATTGAAATTCATGGTAAATGTTGTGTTAAGCTTCATAACGAAAAGGTTACTTTTTATGTCTGCCATGGAAAGGCTAAATGTCTTTACTTCGACTAGAGATGTAAACCCAACAATGTTTTCATAGCATGAGTAAAAGGTATTCAACCAAATGGCTACGGAATCCATTCAAATACTTTCATGTTTCCTACCTTACATATTGAACTAATAAATCCGACAAATGAGACGGCGCATCACAGATTATACATCGGAAGTTCCTCGTTAAATTGAGGAAACGCTCAAGCATGAACCAGATAAATACTTCTAACTTACTAACGAGGTGTACTCTCCTCAAAAGAGTTTGATAGAGTTATTTCCTGCTTCGTCTCAAATGACTTCATCTCTAGCGATAGACTATCATCCCGTAAAAATTGGAAAGCGGATGAATGTAATAGATTGCTATCAGATACATCAAGTTAAGTTTCCGATTGCATTTTAATTATATTAATAACATAAATTTCGCAGAAAATGTTCGTTATTGACGAATTATATATAAGTTCAATCAGAATACAATTCACTTCAAACCGTTAATTACGATAGTACTCTGAATTTACTCAATTCGTTCGTTGCATGTTCACACTGAACACTTTCCAACTTGAATTGAATTTTTAAGAGATTGTCACAAATAATTCACATTTGGTTGGTTTCATCAAAATCAACACAGAATTCATCTATTTATGATATACCCTTAATAATTCTTTTATAATTAAGAGTGTTTTATTAACGTCACGTGCATCAGCATACATTGATCATCACTAATCCACAATGCATAACAAATTTTACGTTTGAGTATGTTTGATGAGTATTCCACCCGTGTACCTAAAGGTATATCCTGAACAATTTAAGACGTTGCCATTGGGAAATTTTCCTTTCCGAAACTATTAATTTATTTTTATTTTTCTTTTATTTTAACGACTGAACGATGACAAGACGTTCAACATACTCGTATTTTCTCTCGTTCCAAGATATCTCGGAAGAACTGACTCAACTGAACTTCGGTCTGAATCTCGATTCCGTCAACAAGACGCGTATTCTCAATCCTGCACCAATAATCTTCCGATTTTGTTTATATTGCCTTTGCATGAATACACAGATGTGGCAGAATTTGTCATCAAAAGCATGCGCGGGTGCACCGATCACTAACGTATCATATCGCTTTGGGATTCTCTCTAGTTACATCAGCTATGTGTGTGAGCAAGGTCACCAATAGGCAAAATAGTGAACCAGTGGCAAATCGCCAAACCAACACACTTTGAAAAACTTTCTCATACTAGTCCACATACACTTACTTAGGATTAACTAGCATTCTTATGACATTGTTAATCTTTTCATGTAATTGATTCTTCTAACTGGAATTTCAAACTTCCCGACAATGTGTAACCAAAATCAAAAAGTTATTGCCACTGCGCTCACTTCCCTATCAATCATTTTCGGATGGTTTCATCACTCATTCCCTAGAGGTAGAACTCAATGCAAAGGCGACCACCTTTCATATTCTTCACTTCATTATGCGCACTTAAACGGAATTTGTTCACGACGAGAAACTTTTCACTACCAAGATTCAACCGAACCATCCTTCTTGGCGATTTGAAGGGGACTGCCTCTTTTCACTTGTGGATCCGTCTAAAACTAGTCTTTCTTTTCATCCCGTGCATACGGTGAATCACCTCAGCTGATTCTAAGAGCTCTATTCCCTTCTCTTCCGTGATGTAATACAACGTTGAGGAGTATTACATCAGCGTTCCTCAAACCCGGAATTTTACATGCAGATTTGAAATTTTTAAAACAAAATTTAATTAAAGTAGAGAATATTAAAATGAAGTAAGGAAATTTGCAACGTAGGAAAGAAATTTTAATGAGGCAAAGAAATTTTAACTAGAGTAAAGAAATGAAAATTTTAAATAGCTAATAAAGTTAAATCTCATGACGAATAAAATGAAAGGGAGACATTTAAATTTTAATGTAATGGAAAACTGATAAAATAATAACATTTGATAAGATTAATAAAACGAAAAATTATTCTATAAAAATATGTTTGCAAATAAAATCAATTCCATATTTTTTCAAATCTTCCACAAAATTCCGAGTAGGAGATAGGAAGGTTTTCGAGCAGTTTGATTGTGTGACTGCTCGATGAATACAGTTTTCATTTTTATTGTGAGTTTCCTTCGAAATTATCTATATTATGTTGAGCTGCCAATTGCCACACCATATGTTGCCCAAAGACATTAGTCGGTGGGACTTGTTCAATACCTTATTATTTTTAACAGAAGAGCCAGCAAGTACACCGGTTGGCTTCTTCTCCTAATTTACAATAGGGGTGCGGTTTTCTAACAGATGGCGTAACTTAATTTTTTTTCCAGTGATTCACCTTTTCAAATATGTGTTGCAAAGCTACTGTCATATAGTTTCAGAATAAGTATGTGTCATTTAGCTGAATCGTAAACAACATTACTTTTTTTACTCTGAAAATGTCGAATTTTGGGCCGAATAAAGTGTTTTTGCGGGGAGTACTTCTTCATTGAAGAAAAAGACTGCCGCAAGTCATCGTATTTTGGTGGATGAGTATGGTGTGCATGCTCTAGCTGAGCGTATGTACCAGAAGTAGTTTGCACGGTTTAAAAGTGGCAATTTTGACTTGGAGGACGATAAAAGGTCCGGATAGCCAAAAAAGTTTGAAGATCACGAATTGGAGACATTGCTGGACCAAGATCCATCCGAAACGCAAGAAAAACTTGCAAAATCACTTGGCGTAGCTCAACAAACCATTTCCGATCGTCTCAAAGCAATTCTTCACAATAAAGCTTCAATTTTCGAAAACCCCTATGAGATTTCAAATATTCAATGAAGTTATCACTAGAATCGCAATAAATTTTACCTATTTCTTGACAATACATTTTGGTATCCATTGCAGCAAGTACCGTTTAGTAATTTACGTATGATATCGGCATCATGAATTGCTGTCTTCCTTGCATCTTATACTGTTAGTTTTTTTGCTGGTTGAGCCTTTTGCGTGACTACTTTATTTTTGTTCGTCTTGTATGTTATGGCGTCTTGTTTTTCTATGCTGCTTTGTTGCTTAATCGTTTTAATTTTATTGACATTTGATAATTTTCGAATCATTCCTTCCGAAGATTGTATTCGGAGTCTCATTTCTCCGTAATACGCTTTCCATGTTCAAAGTTTTCTTGTTCAATTTTCCTTTTCATTATTTTTTCGTTAATTGGATTTGGAATGCCTGGTCCCGGCTCCTCCAGCGGTGGGATGGTACCAAACTCCTCCATGCCCCCGGTGAAAAACATTTCTGCATTCTCAAACTTCTCGAAACTTTTCGGCAAGTAAAATTCAGATATTCGATAAATTGTTTTAATGATACGTCGATGCGATAAGTTTTCCATTTTAAAAAATTAGTTCCAGAGTGAAGTTTTAGAAAATTATTAAAAGGAGCTTTTAGAAATACATCTGCATGCAATGAATTCTAGACGTAGAGTGTGATACTGACTATATCACCTTCTCGAGTGCCAATACATGCGATCAAAATAATGAGATACTCTGACTATCTCTAAGCGAAGTCCCAAAAAGGGCTTTAGTGCTAAAACAAGTAAAAAAATATATATAAGGCGCATTTAAATTGGATGAAAAATGATTATGTGAGATTAAATCTTTATCTTTCCAAAAAATGAATCAATCAATGAATTGGAGGGCACGCGAATGTTTCATAAACATTATCGATCAATCTCATGGAATGTTTGTAAAGTGTCTGCCATAAAAAACTCAATTCAAATGTTAAACGATTTTCCCAATTGTTTTGCAGATTGGTACATTAAATTAAGTCACGTTTCGTTGTGTCATCATTCATCTTACACGAATTGAGTTTTTTTTTTTCATTTCACAGTCTAAAATATTTGCATCGTACTCACGTCTTAAAAATGTCTTAGCAAGCTTATAAATTGTGTCAAGATGTAGGCGTGCATCGGATTGGTATTTGTGAATAAAGTGAGTGTAAGATTTTATTGTCTTTTATTCAGACAAATCAAAATTGTTTGCTGGGAATTTCAATTTTACTGTTTGATATTAAAAAATGTTCCAGGATTAGGTTGAAAAAAATAAAGTTAAATATTTCACCGTGACACAACAATTTTAGCATTTCAAATCTGAATTTCAAAACGTCTATTAAATCCCTAGTCATTTATTAAATCCCTAAGAAGCCATATTAATCACGTGCATGCATATTTTATCTCACCATGCGAATAACATATGGTTTCACATTGATGAATCCCTCATGACGCAAAAGCTATGTAACAGCAACATTTTTATCGTATGAAAATCCTTAAATCTCTTGTAAAGAAATGCGATTCGTAGCACAAAAAAAAATACTCTTGAAGGAGATTCCTGCGCAAATATGATATGATTGAAAAATTAAGTGAAACAATAAATTTTATTTAAAATATCTTGAGGGGTGCCTTTAGAGTTCCTGTACGTAGTTCTGTTCAATCCATTCAAGTCATGAAAAATCTCGACCCAGTTCCAACATTTAATGCATACTTATAACCTTGCGGAAAACATTAGGATAAGCTCCGTAGAAAATTCAAAGAAAATAGTAGTATTCAAGCATTTAAGATATATAAGAACCCTATAAAATGATTTACCCATGGTTGCAGTGTATTTTATTTTCTGGGAAAATTCACTTAAATTAACATTGAATTTAAGTTAGCGCAGCTTAATTCAGTTTTCAAATTAGCAAATAAATATTCTCTGAATGTAACGTGCGGAATTTATTCTCATTACTATAGTAAATTACTCTCCTCATAATATATTGAATCGCTACATGCCTCTACAAGTTCTATGAACACAAAATTGTAGAAATCCTGCATACTATGAAGTAGTCAAACACACAGTAGGCAACGCAAGGCAGTTTTTGCTATTATGAACGTGCATTACATCCACCCATAATGTAATTCAAGTACAGGTGAGCTTCAGTTAATCAAATCATATTTTCCTCCTCTTTGTGGCACTTTTCAGGTTCATTACCTTCTGTTCACGTTTAAATAATATATAATTAACCCGGGAAATAAATATCAGAAGACACAACGTTATTCCAGAATATTTTCATCCGTTATAATGATTTTTTTTCTAACGTGTACCTGATAGTGATAATATAATTTATTTAAACGATTTAATTTGGAACGGATAAGTTTCCATTAAACTATGTTTGAATGTTGAAAGCTTCAACAGCTAGAGTTCTTCCAGTACACTTTTGTTTAACAGATACGCTCTAGTTTGAGGACCTTGCAGACAATGTTACGTTTCACTGTTATCGACGACAAGATCAAGGACACATGGAGGTGCATTCTACTTGCCTGATTTGATTTTGTAATGATTACACATACGGGTGAACTTGAAAATCTTATAGTAAATATATGGTCATTCATTATGAGGCTTGGTTTTTAATTTCAAATAAAATATCAAATGCTTTTTTTTTGACATAATTCTTTATAAAACCTTTCGTATTATAATTTGGTGCTGTAATAAACTATTATGTATTGGGCTTTGCCCGTGAAATAAAATAAAATAAAGTTGAATTCTATAGTAAAAATTTTATTGTGATTCGAAAGATCAATCCATGACATGTACCTTTTATTCTTGGTTTTCCCAGCGATGATGTCCGTACCGATGTCATCACGACAGAGTGCTAACACCCACGTTACAGACATCACTACTTTGTATGCTTGTCTTTACTTTTTTTTTGGTTGAGAGGAGGATGTCATTTACGCATAGCGGAAAACGCAGTCTGGAATTGTTTGACACATTACTTCGGGCCAGGTCTCGTTTTGTTGCGCCCTGAGGCGCCTTCAAGCCCACTTCCAGCGGGAGAGGAGAGCGGAAAAGGAATCGCCAGTAGGGGGTGAGTATCGGTCGGTTCGGTTACCGAATCGCACCAAATCAGCTAAACCGAAACCGAACCGACTCTCTCACAGAAAACCCGAACCGATCCGATAAATGGCAAAACCGAACTCAACCGAACCGATAAAAATCGGTTCGGTTCGGTTTTTATTGGGTTTAACCGAAATAAACCGAAAAGGATAGAGGGTTGATTAAGAATATCCATTAAAAATAAAAAATAAACAAACCATGCCTTCAATTTGTTCATAAGAAACGAAATATAGTATCTCGAGTTATACCAATTTATTAATTTTATTTTGATATCGCAATGAACAACTGAACCAAAATCTTCGAAACTTAAGTTTAAAATAAGGTTTATATAAATTTTCATTTTTTTAAGTTTAGATAGATACTTTTTAAGTTCAGATATATATTATATTATTATATTGTACTGAAAACGAGTCAAATGAAATTTTGATTATACAACAAACAATAAAAATATAATATTCAAGTTCTGCAATCTTGAACCAACCAACAGTAAATTCCACCAAAGTTAGTATAGGGGAGTCATCAAATTACTACAAATAAAATTACATTATCATATATTGTAATATGGGGGAAAAGTTAAAATTTATATCTATAGACGAAAATCTTTATAAAAAATAATAATAAATTTGGATGAATATTTACACGCCTTACACGATCATTCATGCTGATTGATCAGTATGGGAAGAGCTTGCACTAACTCCAATATTCGGTAGGTCTAGAAAGGGGAACAAACAAGCAATGAGATTGATATTAGAATGATATTAATACCTTTTTCGAATTTCTCAATCTCCTCCAATTGCTCCTCAATGCATTTCTTTTGCTTTTGTGTTCGTAGCCAATCTTGTGCACATATTAATGATTCGACAATTTTAGAAGTTAAAGAACTCCTGAATGGATCCAACACACGACCACCAGTACTAAACGTGAATTCAGAAGCAACTGTTGAAATTGGAATTGATAAAATATCACGAGCCATTCGTCAAAGGATAGGGAACCTTTCACTGTTCAATTGCCACCACCTCAACAAATCAAAATCCTTTTTATTATCTTCAACTAGGCTTTCCTCCAAGTATAAATCCAGTTTTGATTTTTTTTAATAACACCTTCCAATTCTATTTTCTGCTTCTTGAACTTTGCTTTTATAAATGAATAAGGCTCACTAGTTGATTCACTAACGCTTGACTTTGAAGACGAAGTGATGGCCAATGCACCTTCGTTTTCAGAGAAATACATTTGCTTATACTCGGAAAATAACACCGCCATTTCATTTCTGACCTCATGAAAACATATTTCACCTGTTTCTTTGCCAAACATCTCACTGAATCCATACAGCATATATTCACATTTCTCACGTGGATCCAGAATATTTGCGAAGAAGATCAGCTTATTCATTTTGCTTGGTTCTCCCCAATATTTGTTGAATTTCAATTTCATTGTATTTCCTAAATGTCTAGCTTCCAAATCATTACTGTTTTTTCATTCATTTAAAATGCAGCATACATTGCTAATCTCATTGAAAAATGAATTAGATGTTACATATAACGAACCTGAAATCCTCAGTGTAGTTTTGTAGAAATATTCAAGCATCGTCGCCACCCTTCTTGCACAAGCCCAATCTTCACTTGTAGGCACTCCATCAATCCCTAAATCAACTTTATAATTAAACTCCATCTCCTTAAATCTATCAAATGCTTTTTCAAATTTTTCAGCAACGCCTAACATTAAATAGGTTGAATTCCACCTTGTAGAAACATCCAAACATATAGATTGCTTACTATCTATTTCTTCCCATATTGAATATTCCTTAAATTTAGCAAGTCTAGCTGGAGAGTTCCGAATGTATCTTACCGCATTCCTTATACGTTGCACACTAGGGTTGATACTCCAATTATTCATTTTCCTTTTCAAATAAGAAATCGCAGTATCATTTGAGCTTGCATTTTCAACTGTAATAGTGAAAACATTGTTCAATCCCCAGTCCATCAAACATTGTTCAATGGCTTTAGCAAGATATTCACCCCTATGGCTAGTCACAGGACAAAAATTGATAATTCTTTTGTGTAATTTCCAGGAATCATCTATGAAGTGTACAGTAATACACATGTCATTAATTCTTTGCAAAGATGTCCAGGTGTCAGTAGTGAAACTAACTCTGTGTGCATTGTTTTTCATGAACGTTTTTAATTTCAGTCTTTCATCGATGTATAATTGAAAACAATCTCTAGAAATTGTCCACCGAGAAGGAATCTTGAAACTAGGACAAGAATCTTCCATGAATTTGCTAAAACCATCACGCTCAATAAATTTAAAGGGAAGCTTGTCAACAATAATCATATGAGCAAGTGAAGATCGTATTAGGTCTTGATCAAATTTCCAAGTACTGATTTTACATGGAATCCAAACGTTATCGTGATTTCCTTCCTTCACATTCTGTTGCAAGTTTAATAATGTTTGTCGAAGTCAAAGTCAAAGTCAAAAGCGCTTTATTTAATACTCATCGTTATAAATTTTAAAAGAATATAAAGCAAATTCCAAATAATAACAATCAAAAAACTTAATGGCCCAAATGGCTCTCTAAATTTGTACGTTATCATAAACTCATTACATCAAAAAAAAACTATAGCAAATGCAATTAATTACGATTATTACATATTTTTACAATTCAATTGGAAAAAGGAGAAAAAACCAACCAACACTATCCAAAAATTTTTTATAATTAATACACAACAGTGAAACTTTGATCCTACACCTAATATGTTGTAACTTATTTCTAATAAAATACAATCAAAAAAACTTTATCTTATACTAAAAATACTATAACAATGTTCCTAACCTAAGTGTTTAATCTTATCTCTAACGGAATATAGTAAACATTACATATACCTAACCTATACCTGATTTTAACAAAAATATATAACAATACTAAATGTAGCAATAATGAGCTGAAACTCAAAAACTAAATAACGAAAAACACCAAAACTGAAAACAAACACGAAAAATTTAGACATTGTCATTCAGCCACCAATACCTGGATTGCGCCGTCTCAACTCGATCAGCTTCAACGAATCTAGCAAATGAGTATCTCCATTGAAATCGTTGGTCTCGTGAACTCAAATTCGGAGGATATTTTATCTTCTTATCGGTGGCCCGTCGATATATGTGATATATGACTGGGACGCCGTCAGAATCAAAAACATATCCATTCATGTCCAAATACACGAATGCTTCTGGAGGAATGAAGCCAGTAGCGAGGCAAGTCGCTATATACCCGTCTGTAGGGTGGAACGGCTGTGAAATCCAAGGGTTTTCACTCACAGTCACAGATCTTGCAATATGATTCCGAAGAAGCTTCAATATGAAGATATCGACTCTAGTCACTTCAGCAGTTTGATAAATTCTTCTATTCGATATATAATGTTTCCAATCCGTCTCAGGCTTTCTGTACAAACCAGTACATGCACGAAGACATTTCCTTTCGAAAACTCTTAATTTTTCCATAGTACTAGCACTCTGGTTGTACCAGATCTGACATCCATAGGTCAAAACTGGTCTAACCAGTGTCTTGTAACAGATAATTTTGACCTTTTGATCAATGTATCTGGAATGAAAGAGTTTTCGAAGGGCCATGACTACTTTAAGTGCTTTACTGAGCATGATTTTCACATGTTCAGTATAGTACAGATACTGATCGAGATAAACACCGAGGTATCGAACACAGGATTTATGTGGAATTCGTTCTGAACTACCCTTGCCAGCCATGATGTGGAAATCTTTCCAATTGCGTTTCAGGTCTTGACTGACCCCCTGCAGCGTTGTCCGAAACAAGATTGTTTCACACTTCTGCGCATTGATTTTCATTCGCCAATTGTCAGTGTACAGCTGTACATCATTGAACATTTTTTGGAGATTGCTCTGAACTATTGTAGCTTTTCGGTCTGCCGTGTAGATGATCAGATCATCAGCAAACGCTACCAATGATCGCTTTGGCGAGACGTTAAAATCAAAGCCGTTCAATAGCTTGCGAATGAAGATTGAAAAGAGCAGAGGCGCAGTAACTGTTCCCTGCTGTAGACCATTCAAGACCTTGAACTCGCGCATTGTTGTCAGATTTCCATCGGTTACAACAAACGATTTCCCGTATAACATATTACACATCATGGCGACAAGGTGTCTGGGGAACTTGTCCTGAAGAAGTTTAAAAATAAGTCCATCTAACCATACCGTATCAAAGGCTTTCTCCATATCAATGAGACATGCTCCAACACATTGTCTATCATTTAGTTTCCAACAGATGTCTGAGGTTACTTTCGTTATTGCATGTGTGGTCGAATGCCTGGCACGAAAACCAAATTGGCAATTCGGCATCAACTCATTTTCCTCAATGTGGGCGTTTAATGCTCTGTTGAGTATCACTTCAAACACCTTGCTGATGTTAGGCAGCAAGCTGATTGGGCGATAGCTTTTCGGGCATGAAGATTCTTTTCCTTTCTTCAAGATCGGAAATACCTTAGCCTTTTTCCACTCATTTGGGAAATATGAATTGCTCAACATGTTGTTGAACAATATGCAATAGTTCCTAATAGCAACCTCAGGCAAATGTCGGAGAACTACATTTGGAATACCATCATTACCACATGATTTCTTGTTGTTTATCTTGCGAAATATGAAACACAAGTCTTCATAGCTGACAAAATAATCAATAAGATTCAAGCTCGGTATGAGGTCAGATGTTAATGTTTCATTGAAATGAAGAATTGATTGGCCGTTCAGGCTTGACTTGAAGTCGGAAACTTTTGCTTCAACGATCTCTGAAACTATTTCATTCCCTCTCTCAAGGTTTGGTAGATGAACCAATTCAAAATGTGTTCCAATCAGGGCAAGGTTATCCAATCCTTCACAAATGATCCTGTTTCCATTTCTATCCGGAGTCGTACTATCAATTTCGATACCAGCCCTATCGAGAAGATTTATCTCATCACTAGTGACTTCAAGATTCGATACCTTCACTCGAGACTTCTTGCGGAATATGCTATTCAATTTCATGAACACGCCGTCTGGGTCCTGTGGGCTAATACCCCTTAATTTTTCCGCCCATTGATTGCTGACCTCACTCCTGAAGTATGACCGGATTAAGTTCCGGACATTCTTCAGATGTAATTTCAACAAAGCCAACGAGGGATGGTTGTAATCCAAAAATCGTCGATAAATATTGTTGACGCGTGTGAGAAGAAGGCTTTTCAATCTTTTCAACCTTGCGATGGTTGGTGTTTCATATCCTTCCATATTGTTTCGATGTTTTATCTTGGGAACTACTTTCTCAATCGTTTCCAACGTCAGCTTCTCTAACTTCGACAAATAGACATCTATTTCATCGTTAGTTAAATTCCTGTCATTAGGAACCATTGAGCAAGAGTTGCCACCGTCAGAAGGGGGACATTGCTTCTGGTACTCCCGATTAAACTTCTTTTGAAACTTTCCCCAGTCTGTTCTTTTGAAGTTCAACCGATGATTTTCATGTTGAACTGGAATGAGGAAGAAATCATCCCTTTGATGATTGATTTCCATTACGATTGCGTTATGGTCGCTATCATAAGGAAGCACCTGCAGTTTCCGTTGAGGACTATTAAAGTTGAATTCGAGTCTTGCGTCAGCAATGCAGAGGTCCAAATATGAATTTGTCCTAGGGTATGTTGGGAACTCCGACCCATATAGATTGCACCTGTATTCAATCTGGTTCTCTGTTATCCACGATTTCAGGAATACACCTCTTGGATTATTGGTGGCGTTCAGCCATGATGTATGCTTGGCGTTCAGGTCACCAGCAAGAATATAATAATTATGAAGCCTGTTCAATTCGAGTATTTCAAACAAGGAATTGAGTTCCTCCTTGAGCCTGAGAACAGTTCCACCAGTTGCATAGGCAGAGATAACGAAGAGGTTATCCCCACCTGGCAGTGAAATTTTGATAACGGACACTTCAAGAGATTCAAAGCTTTTGAATTCGACTTTTTCAATATTTTGGAAACGATAGGGTCTTCGAACCAATATCCCGGTGCCACCTCCCCCATCACCTATTACCCTATCGTTTCTTACGAATTCAAAATCCTTGAATGCCATGGAGTGCCATGAATTGAGGTGGGTTTCGGTGAGAAGCATGATGTCAGGCTTTTGCTTAACAATGAATTCAAGGAGATAATCACGCCGATGTAAAGTAACAATGGAGTTGACGTTGATCGAGATGAGACGAATCCTATCCATGGGAATGTGACTGGATGACAAACTATTTTGGAGCATGTTGACCTAAACTTTGAAAAACGAAATTGATTTTTTGGTCTTGCTTATTAATTCTATCTGAAAGCGATTCAAGTTGCTGGTAGATTTTAAGAAGCAGCTCATTATTGCCACTTACATTATTTATTTTATTTATATTGTTGTCTGCTGGTCCTCTGGCAGCAAGTGCAAATGATACCCCGGGTTTGATGAAGTTGGGAGGTAACAGATTCTGATTTACTTTGGTTTGCTTTGGGAAAAAATTAGCTCTTGCATCTTGATACCGAGGGCATCCTCGGTATGATGCTGGATGACCAAATGTACCGCAATTAACACAATACAATTTTTCTTTTGGCTCCACCTGAGCCAATTTGCATTCACCGGGGGCGTGGATATCTTTGCACTTAACACAGCGATAGTGCATTGCACAATTGGCAGCCGAATGACCGAATCGTTGACACCTGTAACACTGGTTGACCTCAGTTTTTTGGAGGCGTTCCCACCTCACAACTCTAAAGTTTAAGTACCTTACCTGTTGGAGGGCACTCGGACTGCTGTCGTTGGAAATTTGTACCAAATAAAATGGTAATATTTTACCTTCTACAGTTGATCTCCTTGTAGCAAAATTTTTCACACACATGAACTTAACAGCTGGTGCTGCTTCCTGCAACATCTCAAGGAGATCAACTGTATTCTCCCCACAGTCCAGGCCCTTCAACAGGAAGGTCTGATTTTTTTCCGCCTTTGGCGTATATGTAAAGTGGGGAGCTTGGACACTATTAAGAGCATCTTTCGCCTGTTTGAAGTCAGCCAGTGTCTTTGTCTTGATCGAGAGCTTATCACCGGTCACTCTCTTAATTTCAAAGTTTTTGATTTTATGTTCGGCTGCCAATAACCGAACCATATCTCCTCCACGCTGCCCGAAAACGTTTATTGGAGGAACTTTTTCATTTACCACATTAATTTTATTAGGAGGACCAGCAGACACACCGGTTGGCTTCTTCTCCTTTTGCTTATTTTTTAATTTTAAATATTTAATGAAATTATTATCGCTATCAATATTACCTGTCTTATCGTTGCTCTCCATCTCGACGTCCATTTCCTCGTGCATTGCAGACAGCACCGCATAATAATTGGCGCTGTCGTTCGCTCCTCCTGCGCTCAGGATATTTTCCGCATCATGGATTGTCTTGCTCATATCTTGCGATTTCATTTTATTTATTGGGACTCCTTTCCCGTTGGTCTTGCTTGTTGTTTCCAGTTTTTCATTCTTCTTAGTGAGTATCGGCTCTTCTTGGCCGGACGTATTCTGCGGCTTGGCTTTTTGTTTGTTCCCATTTGACAACGTCCGGACCATATCTTCTAAACTCTGTATCCGGAGTTTTAATTCGTCATTTTGTTTCGTAATCCTTGTATTCTCCATGGTTACTTTTTCATAATCTTCGCTTGAAATCGTAATTCGCTTTCCATGCTCACAATTGTCTTGTTCATTTTTCCGCTTGTTCATTTTGTCATTTGTAATTTTCAAAATGCCTGGCTCTGGGTCCCCCAGCGGTGGGAAGCCGTCGGGCTCCTCCATCCCCCGGTGAAAAAAACTTTTTTTTCCTTTCTTGAAACTTTCTCGTAGGTAAAGTCAAGATACTCGATAAATTGTTCGAATAGTTCGACGATGTAATAAGTTTCTTTATAAAATTACTTTGTAATTGACGTTTTTTAAAAATTATTTTAATTTAAAAATTCTTGACAGGAGCGAATTAAAAACACGTCTACACGCAACGAGTGCTAGACGTAGAATAATAATGTTTGTCGTGTATCCATTGAGTGTGGATTTTGTAAGCAAACATTCATGTGATTCTTAAGGGAAGATGTACCATTTTTCTTTGGATGGCAACAAAAAACACTTCTGCAATAATTACACCTAGCTTTCACAAGTACACTTTGTTCATCTTTGATTTGTTCAAAGTGATCCCATACTTGGGACTTTAATCTTCTCGTCTTCTGGGATCCATTCGGTGTGCAACTTTTCTCAACTTGAAAACATACAAAAGGCAATTCATTGCTTTCAGTGATATTTTTATCATTTTCCATTGTTGATTGTTGAGATTGTAAATCAGGCATCTACAATGCAACCAAATAATGAAGATGCACCAGTTTTTGGGCCAAAATAAATCAAATGTGGAATGTAAAACAATCTAAACACGTTCTACTCACATAATACTTAAAACCTTAACACACGAGCGCACTGAACATGGATTTGGTCTGGCGGATCAAATCCGTGTTCGGTACGCTTTGTGCAACATAAGATTGGACCATCCAGGTATTATCAACTTTTGTTGCGCGGAATGTTTTCGATTTTGTCACTGCTACAAACTAGGCAAGTCAAGGTCAAAGTCAAAAGCGCTTTATTTAATACTCATCGTTATAAATTTTAAAAGAATATAAAGCAAATTCCAAATAATAACAATCAAAAAACTTAATGGCCCAAATGGCTCTCTAAATTTGTACGTTATCATAAACTCATTTCATCAAAAAAAAAAACTATAGCAAATGCAATTAATTACGATTATTACATATTTTTACAATTCAATTGGAAAAAGGAGAAAAAACCAACCAACACTATCCAAAAATTATTTATAATTAATACACAACAGTGAAACTTTGATCCTACACCTAATATGTTGTAACTTATTTCTAATAAAATACAATCAAAAAAACTTTATCTTATACTAAAAATACTATAACAATGTTCCTAACCTAAGTGTTTAATCTTATCTCTAACGGAATATAGTAAACATTACATATACCTAACCTATACCTGATTTTAACAAAAATATATAACAATACTAAATGTAGCAATAATGAGCTGAAACTCAAAAACTAAATAACGAAAAACACCAAAACTGAAAACAAACACGAAAAATTTAGACATTGTCATTCAGCCACCAATACCTGGATTGCGCCGTCTCAACTCGATCAGCTTCAACGAATCTAGCAAATGAGTATCTCCATTGAAATCGTTGGTCTCGTGAACTCAAATTCGGAGGATATTTTATCTTCTTATCGGTGGCCCGTCGATATATGTGATATATGACTGGGACGCCGTCAGAATCAAAAACATATCCATTCATGTCCAAATACACGAATGCTTCTGGAGGAATGAAGCCAGTAGCGAGGCAAGTCGCTATATACCCGTCTGTAGGGTGGAACGGCTGTGAAATCCAAGGGTTTTCACTCACAGTCACAGATCTTGCGATATGATTCCGAAGAAGCTTCAATATGAAGATATCGACTCTAGTCACTTCAGCAGTTTGATAAATTCTTCTATTCGATATATAATGTTTCCAATCCGTCTCAGGCTTTCTGTACAAACCAGTACATGCACATTTCCTTTCGAAAACTCTTAATTTTTCCATAGTACTAGCACTCTGGTTGTACCAGATCTGATACAAACTAGGCAACAGTACAGTCATATATGACCGATAAAACAACAAATATGAGACCAATCAAATATTGCATAGACCACCGAAAAAGGTTGATTACTACCCTAAAATATCTTGCAACAAGCAGAGAATTCACAACTGATGGATTTGGTCCGATCAAACTGTACACACGCGCGGATTTGGTCCGTAGCGAACCCGGTCCGGAAGAAAAACCATCGAACTCGATTGGACTTAATTTTTGTCCGTGGACTGCTATCCACATGACTGGATTTGGTCCGGTCCGTTTCTGTTAGCACTATCAAAAACATAAACCATGTTACACACCACAATCAAATCTAAATAGAACCAATCCATTCCAGAGATGGCATAAAAATAATATAAACTGAACACTAGATTCCAAATGCCTTCCGCTAACAGAACCGAATATTAAGGAAACACTTAAGAAAGTAAAAAACTGAATACACGAAAATCCAATTGTATCCAATAGATGCAAAGTGCGGCTATTCATTTTTTTTTTAAATTAGACATTTATGTATGCAGCTTAAAAAATAATGCATTTTCCAATGATTGATTCTTTTTTTAGTTGAAAATTGACTACCAATGGCTAGGCTTTTAGAAGTCTTTCGTCAATTACATCAAAAGTTGAAAACTGAAATTGCCGCACTTTGCATCTAATGTACACAATTCAAATATCAATTCCATTACCGTAATATCACACACTTACAATTGCAGGGCAACTATCCAATAACTCGCGGAATCAACGATCACGCACAGCACAGGTATAGACATCAAGAAACTAAATGGATGTGAAGTGCCTCAGCAGAAATCAAAAATTTTTTCACCAACTATTGATTGTTTATATAAGCTTAAAAATAGAATTTCTATGTCCTTGCATACCACTCTGTCCTATTGCAACTCTACTCTAATAGGGCCCATACCTACACGGTCAACTTTGTCATCAACTTCGGACATCAACCTTGTTGTCGGTTGATGCAAGAGGCGACAGGTGATGTTGACAACCAAGTTGAAAACATCATTTTCGAGGCTGTGACCATTAAGTAAAGAAGCCAGAGTATGAATTTTCCTTTATTTTGTATGCGTTGCGATGCCAAAATACGTATAATACAAACGATTGTTTGTTTTATTTTATTCGCTTTTGAAACGCTTTACAAAATCGAAAGAATATACTAACGCATATTTACTTAAAATTGCATCGGCTGCAATTCATATACAAAATTTAGTATATTGAGCATTAATAAAACGCATAGAAATCCAAGCAAATGGGTTTTGAGTGATAATTTCAACATAAAATATCGTTCTGTCGAACATTTATCCTGTAGCGTTCACAAAATATGAATGATGTTGACAATCTTGTCGTCAACTAGACCATTCACGCATCAACTTCGTCACCAACATCAGGCTCCACCTATCAAATATCAAATCGATTTGATCTACCTCAACTTCAACCTCAACATCGAATTTCAGTCATCAACATGCGATCAACTTTGTCATCAACGTGAGAAGTTTATGTCCATAGTTGATGACGGAGTTGATTGTGTATGGGCCCTATGACTCGTATTTAGTTGGAGTTGTTTATATTATATTTTATACCATTCTCTCCATTCGCTGAAATATTCATCAATTCCTAAAGAATTCCTGAAAATTGGTTTTGCTTGTGAAAACAATATAGCTCACACAGTCAATTTCTGAAGAATTAGTTGATTTGATAGTTTAGAAAGTGGTGTTGAAGGTAGAATTTAGAACATATGGTGCTTTGTATAATGCTCTGGTCAATATGTATAGGTCGTTTTGTGTTTTCGGTCGGTTCGGTTTTGGATCGGTTTTAACTCTGAAAACCGACCCGAACGGAAATGTATTTCGGTTTCCCATTTTTTAAACCGACCCGAAACCGAAACCGATAAAACCGAACCGAAATGGCCAAATCGGTCGGTTTCGTCGGTTCGGTTTGGAGTCCAATAAGCTCTGCTCAGCCTTAATCGCCAAACAAGCAATCCCCCAGCCCCAAAGCCCCTGGTGGCTGTGAGTCCCTTTTATCTTTTAGGACTGCCCGAAGATAATGTGCTACCTAGTTCCATTTGCCAACCGATTCAAGCATCACCGCGACTATTTTATCCGGGGTGAACTCTACGTCTCACTTTGCAGTCCGTCCCATTTTGTTCACGCAAAAAATGTGTGGCAGGCATTGTGTTCCTCTCCTGAGCAAAACCAAAAATTACGGTACCATGACTTACCAATCTTGTGCAGACTGAAAACACCCATGACCGCTCAAAAGCTGGATCATATAGAAGTCAGTATCACAATGCCTTCGATTACACCCCGGTCTCGCATCCGGGATGAGGCACGCAGTCCACCTTCACTTCATGCAATTCACCCAAGACTGCTGCCAATTGTTGAGTGCGCGCTGTCTCTCCTTGCAGGGAGCCATCCCCGTTGCATCCTCACTTCCACGCAGGTAAATAGTGCGGCCCTCTCTAGTAAGGAGGGCAACCGGTATCACGCTTGCAATAACTCTCACCCCTGAACCAGAGGCTGTTGGATACGATGTTACGTTAAAAATGTTAACGATACGTTACAAGAAGCGATTCCGGTTGGGGTCCTTGGGGTCCCAACTAACCCGTGGAGACGGGGTAGGAAGCGCCACTCCCCAACTCTAGTATTGCCCTCAGGAGCCAATTGGCTCCCCGGAATGGTCCTTCCGCTTGAATATCTACTGGTGACCTTGACTCGGCTCATCGAGCTGCCTATCACCACTTTCACTAACTTCCACTAGAGAAAACTGATTTTCACGAAAGAAAACTAACTTCTACAAAAGAAAAACCAACCTCCGCTAAAGAAAAATGTCTGCGCAGATTGAAATCCCCAACGGGACGAATTCTTACGCACTTCAGGCCAAATCTACGCCTTCCGCCAACTCCGCGCGCTCCATGCGCAAAAGCACTGGCTGAAACACTTCACACAACACGAATATTTTGTAGTAGAAAGTTAAATCACTTATCATACAAACTTGTCTGCGATGGAAATGAAAATTGTCCAATTGGCGACGAAGGAAAAGGATGTGAAACAGTTTTAGTTTTAATAACGTATGCAAATGAGAATGTAGTTAACTGGCTAACAACCCTAGCCGATAGTTTTCACGTGAGTGACGATATGGCAAAAATGGCGACTACAGTTCAAATTATTTCATAAGCGATTGTTCAGTTGGAAAGGCAGTTATATCGTGACGCAGTGCGGCGCTGAGAAGGAAGTCTCATTCGATAACGGATTAGATGGCTCAGTAACGGAAGATTGTTTCTTTGCAATGTGGGCATTCGGCCAAGGATACACTTTTAATTTCATCGAACGTAAAATGTGTGAGAAGTCACCATTCACTTTGCTCAACTTCTAGCAACAACGCAAACGATGGCTTCAAGGTATTCTGCTTGTGGTGCATTCAAAACTGATCCCTGAAAAGCACAAACTCCTATTATGTATAAGTGTTTATTCGTGGGTAATAATGCCATTATCCACTTCTAATATCATTTTTGCCGGGCTCTATTCAATCTCCTGTCCAAATCGAATGGACTTTGTATGCGATTTTATTGGCACCGTGAATATTTACATGTATGTATTTGGTGTAATCAAATCATTCTCATTGTATCGATGCGGAATTATCAAGTTAATTGCATGCGTACAGAGTGCAGTGTATACGATAACAATTAATGTGGTAATTAAAAATTGCGCCATCATATGGGGTCTAGCCGGTAAAAAGCATAAATTCTATGTTGTTCAAAAAGACATTGGTGCGTTGCAAACGATGTAAGACAAATTTTATACTATTTATAGTAATATTGTTGTAATCTTGTATGTCGTTTTGGGGTTGGTGTTTGTCCTATTTGAAGTATGCGCAACTTACACGACCAATCAAAGACTATTAGTGTTACGCTGCTCAACGTTTACCCGAAGCTTCATTAAAAGTCTACACTCACAACATTGTGAACCAATTTTAGTACTCTCTACTGAATATTTTGCAACAAACATACACGTTTGCCACTATACAAACAAGCTACCACAGCAAGTATAAATAGAAATACACGCTCAATATATTTCGCTTAAAGCCACCACCACTCATGTGCTCCAAATGAAAAAGACGGACCTGACAATTCAGATGAAACGGAAGGATGCGAACTTTTGGAGAATGAAAATCTCCGCTGTTTTTGTATCGCCACCAACTGGTGTATATCAAGTCAACAATACACAGGCCAATACATCAACCAACCATACATCAGTTTGCAATGATGATGGTTTATATTGCAGTACTCCAAGTGTGACATAATCGGGTGTGCCAAGAATTTCACGAATTTGACTGCCATTCCTCGTCTTGAGAGCGGAGTTGAAGTTCGGTGGCGAAGAGAAGCTGCTTCCTTCTTATTTATTTTTTTTCTGCTTCATACCCAACCTTAGTTAACGCTGATAATTTACATTGGTTCGAATGTTTCTGGGTTTCACTTAAATGATGTACTTGAACAGGACGCGCGATTAATGAGCAAATTTTACAATATGATTAAAAGCAAAGAATTCTGATTGAGCGTATTAAAAATCAACCTTACTTAACGCTAATAATTTACATTGGTTATCTTAACATTACTTTAGTCCTTCCCACGAGTACTTCAGCGTGTGGAGTGGTTCTTTGGTAATATTCTGACTAAAATCTTGGAGTGCAAGGAATCTTTCCCTTCCAGTAGTGGCTCTGGGATTTAATTTTATATTTCGTAACAACGAAGATGCAATCGTCAGTGCTCCTCTTCTCTGAACCTGTATCAAGCGTTTTCGGTATACGTACTTACTGAGAGCATCGCCCCATATTTCTGCGCTGTACAGGAGCACTGAGCCTACCGCACTCATCAAGAGGCATCTTCTTGATAGTTGGGTGTATCTACGTTGTTGCTACCTGAAGCTGCCCCCTCAGCCCTTGCCCTGATTTGCTCAGAGACACTAATCTTGCAGTCGATCAGTAGCCCCACATACTCCGCCGCTGGCTTTGAGTTCATTAGTTTACCTCAAATACTGATCATTCTTTTGCTAGGTATTCTCTTTTTATTCAAGATGACCACTTCAGTTTTCTCCAGAGCAAACTGAACACACAAGCACTCATTCAGTCTCTCACTCGGCGCATTAGTACACCTAGCCTAAGTTGCACTTATTCAACGGTGTGTCCAGTGACTAAAGCCACAGGATCATCCGCATGGCGCATCAACCGCAACTCACCTGGCATCACAAGTCTCAGTTCGAATGTTCGCCTCGGAACTGGGTATGAACCGTGAAAAAGTCATACAAATTTTAACCGTCGATTTTGGGATGGAAAAGTTGCGCGGGAAGATTCCAAAGAACCTTTCTGAGGAGCAAAAGCGTGTCCCAGAATTTGGCCTCTAAAGGGATCGCCATGTTGCAATAGCCACCTTATTCAACCGATATGTCACCTTGTGACTTTTTTCACAAAATCGGTGGTCAAAGGAACGCAATTTGAGTCGATTACGGACACCCAAGTGGGCGCGACGAGGGTACTCGCGGAAATGTTACGAAGCATGGAAAACGCGCAGGAATTGTTGTATAGCTGCCCAAGGGAACTACTTTGAAGGGGATAGTGGAGTTGAAGAATAATTTTTAAATACACGGTTTTCATGGAATCAGTCTCATTATTAATTGTCACACTTCGTACCTAACCTAAGTTGTGCTTGTCCAACGGTACGGTCAGTTACCAGAGCCGCAACATCATCCACGTAGCCAATTAAGCGTGGCTTATCTGGCATCTTCAGTCTCAGTAGCCCATCATAAGACAGCTTCCCCAGGTCTGGACCAAGGATAGATCCTTTGGCAACACCCGATGTAACTACCGTCCTTCGTTGGCCCTGCGTCGTGTCGTAAAGCAGACTCAACCCTTCACGTGGTACCTCAAAAGACCAATTAGATATTCTGGAACTTGAAAAGGGTTTTCCAGCGTATTCAGAATATCCATCCATTTAGCGGAGTTGAAGGCATTTCTGACGGCAAGTGTCACCAATAGGACGATCCGTGGCTTGGTGTGGCTATGCCTCTGCCTTTTGGACCGTGCTCACCACGTCTGAGATTGCATCAATTGTGCAACGTCCTGCTCTAAAGCCATACTACCAAGGAGATAGGTTCCCAGCATCATGATGAGATTCTCTAGCATTTTCACAGCAGTGTCTAGCATGTATAATGCGTGGTATGCAGAAGGTAATCCGGGGTTTCCGTTCTCCTTGCTGATTGGCATGAACCTCGCCACCTTCCATCATACCGGAAAATCCCGTCCTGTAGGTATGTGTTGAATGTGTTGAGCAGTAAGTCAGGATAATGGTGACAGACAAGCTTCAACACCTCAGCTTGAACACCATCTCGACCTTGAGCCTTCCTCGCTTTCAATGAAAAGACTGTCTATTCCAGTTTCGGCTGAGTAAAGAGTGGACACTCGACCGCTGTTTTACACTATATTGTCCATCCCTCCCATATCATGTATGCAAAGTTTCCGTAGGGCACCAAGCTTCCGCATTACCAGCTTGTAGCCAAGGCTCCACGGATCCTTTTTCACAGTGAGACTTGCTGTTGTTCATCAATTCGCAGAGGCATTTCCTGGCCAACTTATATGCTACTACCCGGTTGCTTGCCTCATTGTGGTTCCCTGCCCATTGCCTCACACCAAAGCTTGTATCACTTACTTCGCTTTTCATTGATTTTGGTCGACCACCAGTACGCTGGGGGCTTGCCGTGCTGGGTTTTTGGCGGGGCTTTGAAGCATTGCAAGCATTCGTGATGATGCATTCACCACGTTTTCATTCGAAACGTTGAAGAGACGCTGCTCTTCACCGTATCCTACAGACAACATACTCTATTCCAACTTTACCCTTATTCAGAAATTGGTCGGTGCCTTTTCGGTCAAGTCAATTATGGCCATGCGTTGTCCCCTACGGTTATTTGGTGTTAGCCTCGCTTTGATACTGCCCACACTAGGGAGCTCGCTGTTGATGGCCTCTTCTACCTCGTTCAGATTTGTGTCTCTTATTTCGATCATTCCCATCGGTTGAAGTGACGCCATAGTTGCACTTTTGCCGAAGACTTTGTTTACTGCGTCGCAGAATGCTTCCCTTTTGTTGGCCTCTGTACCGAATTCGACCAGTATGTGACCCGACCACGTTGGTCGAGCTGCTTTAATAGCTGTGTTGGTGTCTTCAAGCCTAGCGTTTCCCCCAATATCCTGCAGTACCTCCGCGTAGGATCAATCATCTTATGGTTTTACGAGCAGTGCCTGCTGCCGGAATCTTTGTCGGTGCAAAACAGGAGAGAAAGACCTGTTTTGCATCAGGTCCTTTTTTATGGGTATCCGTGCGAACTTTGTTTTATGGCACATTTTGAAGGAGTTTCTTTGCGGTTTCCTGAACTCCTTTTGTCGCCACTATCTAGAACCTCTGATCTGCCGGTCCGTACCCACCAAGTGCCTCTTTTTTCTTTCTTTTATCTCAATCTCTTTTGATTGGGCTAGACGCCATTCTTTTATTAATTTTTGATGGTGGAGCCATCTTCATCTGCAATTTATATTAAGCCGCCAGCATTTCTTTGGCCTTCTGCTCTTCTTCAGCCTTCTGCTCCTTTTTGACCTTTATCTAGCTCCTCCAATAATGCCCATTCCGTTCAAGGAGCCCAATCTTTACTACTTTTTCACATGCAGATTGTATTCTTTTTAGTATATCTCCTGCTTTTTGTTGGTTCAGTCACTTCGGTAGCGATTTTTATATTTTTCTCAACCGCTCAGACATCTGACACGCCCTGCAGAGTTTCCCACTTTTTTGTTCTTAGGACGCTCTGTCGTTCGCATCATTTTTTAACTACGCCCTAACGCTGCAGAAATCTCCGTCTGAACAAGGCTGTTTGTTAATCTCCGTTTTTAGCTCTTCCCCTTCATTATATTTATCGTCGTTTCGGTCATCGTTAGGACCGCTCCCGATATGCTATAAATATCGTGGCTACAGCGGCTGGTTGCGTCGTAATTGTTGTTAGTTTTGCTTTTTTGGGGTTTTTTTCTCTTCTTTTAGGGTTTTAAGTTGCTCCAGTTTTATTAGGTCCCCCCTCACAACCACAATCTCCGTTCGTGTGTGTAGTCGTCTTGTTGGTCTCATGGCTATCTTTGAAGAGCAGAGCTTAGAGCCGGACCAGCGCTAATCGGGAGTCCACCTCAATCAAACCTACACCACCAACGCCATGGTATGAACTTCGAACGTACTCCGAAGACTGCCAAGGTTTTATTGGGACGGAGACGATATGATAGTTGAATTGAAGCCATTCACACACGAGTGTCACCTCGGTGCTACCGGGCAAAGCAACTATGTCCAAACCATCATATCCGCCTGGCCAACGCATAAATTCCAGTTCGTTGTCCAAAGTGTAGTCCAGATCCAGTCGGGGTCATTAACTTTAATCCGAGGAGGACACTTCACGGCGCCCCCCATATCTTCGGGTTCGCGAAAGCGGTGCTCCCCAAAGAATGCTAGCCTTCAAGAGTAATCCTGTCACGCGGGAAATTTCCTCGGGTATGTGGGGGCGAAACTCTCGAAAGAATGCAAGGCTCCAAGAGGACTCCTGTCGGCCAGCATTCCCACTGCGGGGTTTTCTCGGATACGTAGGGGCGGAACTCCCTAAAGAATGCTTGCCTCCAAGAGTACTCCTGTCGGCCAGCACTCGCCCTGCGGGAGGTCTTAACATTTGCATCCTCACGATATAACAATCTCTAAGGTAGTTCGTGTGGTGGAGTGGTTAGAGTGCTCGCTGCGTAAGCCGAAAGTCCCTAGTTCGAGTCCCGTCGAAAAGAAGAGGTTTTGTAATTCATCGGACGGACTTTCAGTTCGTTTAATTGTGATACGTAATAGTTTAAAACTAGAACGTATCGTAGAAGCGTGGTACTTACCATATCACCACTCGATCAAAATCATGAAATACTCTAACTATTCTTAGTGAAGGCCCAAAAGGGGCTGTATTGCTAAAGTACAAAAAACTATCTCTAAGCGAAGGCACGCAAGGAGGTGTAGTAGTAAAACAAAATACAACCAAAAAACTAAGGTGCTAGCAATAGAAGCTTTATGTTACAAAAAAATGTATTAAACTCATACTGTAATAATTCTGACAAATGAGGAATCAGCTTACAATTTTCACTATCATACACTATAATACTATATAATCATTGCGTAGTTTCCCACAATCGAACACTTTAATGCTTCATGAGGTATCCTTGACAGCACAAGCATGAGAATATCACAGAATTTTATATACTATCAAAATATAATGATCCTTGCGATGGAAATGCTTTTTCAAGTGGAATAAGTACCTTGGAATCACAAAACCATTTAAATATGTCTCAAGATTCGATTTTCACGCTTTTGAAATCAAAAGGACTTAAAATTAATGACTTAGGTACGAAGTTATTCACACCATTCAAATTTTATGGAACACGTTTAGGCTTAAATTATTCAGCTTGTAGGATCTCTTTACAAATTGTTTAAGAATTCTTTCACCTTCAGCATTTAAAGTTTTGGTTGAAGTAAATGTCAAGTCTTAAGGAAGATTTGTTTTTATTCACTTAATACTTTCTACTTTATGCTGTACTCTTCAGTTTCGGTGCGATATTTTATATAAAAGAGAGTTTCTTAATCAAACCACCTGTACAAAGGATACTCCTCATGCCGAGTATTAATATCGTCGGAAAAGTATATATCACAAAGAAAAATTTCATATCCATACAATTATATTGTTTGCTCTGACCTTGCAAGAAAATAAAAATTGCGGATTGAACTTGAAATAAATAAAAGCTTGTTTTCTAACATTGTGCGTTTTTGTTTTGTTTCTTCTTTTATTTTATTTATTTTTCATGAATCTACAGCAAAGACTACTCCATGAAAATATTCCTCAGCAAAATCAACAAGATTGCAATTCAGAATGTTGAAATCCATATTCACACGTGTGGGTGGGATTTCAAGTGTAGAATTTATCGAGTGGATGCAATCATTTGGACAAATAGAAACAAGAGTTGTTGTACAGATCGGATTTGTTACCAGCGTTGAATCCTTGGAATTGGTAACTAAAGATAGCAATACGAGTAGTTTATGAACAAACTCGTGTCAGAAACAGATGATGTCCATCCAACATGATAGTAAGGCAACAGCTCTACAACTTTGTTCTTTAAATTAATGTGACTTTGAATGAGTAGAGTAGCATGTGCACTTATCCTGTTGTTTAGGTAGGTTATAAGAAAGGACAATTTAGTGATTATCCGAGTTTAAATTGAAGTACGTTGCACGTGCTGTAATCTTAACTTTCAATAGTTGTGCAAAAAAGCAAAAAGTTTAAGCGTAGAGGAACGTTTAATTTTCAGAAAATTAATTCATACAGGCATAAATGAAAGCTTCCACGTGTCCCTAATTATAATCAAAAGCATTCTAACTCTCTGAAAACATCTAATTAAAGGATATAGCATTAACCTCATTACATTACCCTAATCAACACCAATTGTGGGTTTGTATAATTACCATAAATCCTTTTTTGGCAAATTTTTCTAACAAACAGCATACAATACATTGAAAATTTGTGTGCATCTTGTTTCCCACAGGAATTTTCAACCCAATCACGTAAAGCTTTTGATAAAGTTTATTCTAACAATCACGAATATAATTTTCTTATTCAGTGTAGACAAGATATAAAAATTAAAAATTTTTGCGGAAAGGAAATCATGCAATCTTTGCAAACTTGCAAGAATTTTCAAGGGTCATAAGTTATTTTGATTAAGACATATTTTATCATTTCAATCAAAATCTTTAGGAGTTAGAAAATTGCGTGTGCTGAATAAAGTTTCTAAAGCAATTAAAAAAATTGTTGCAGCTACAAGAAATTTCTATTTGAAATTTAAATAGAATGTACATAAATTCTGTGCACACTATGTGTAAATTTGTGCATACTGAGTGATGTATTTAGTTGGTCCTTAAATTTTTTTTTTGTAAACGTGTTAAAAAATTTTTTTTGTGAACGTGTAAACGTGTTAAAAACTTTTTACTTGCTAAAATTTTTGTATCTAGCTACTTTGTAATTGAGTTGCATTAATTAATAATTTTTCTTAAAAATTATTAAAGAAGAAAAAAGTTAGAAGGTGGTTCCGCCGTGTGCACTATAAAAAGTTTCATCAGGCCATCACAGTTTAGACACACACGGATGGTGGCGGCCATCATACTTGAAGTGAGAGAATCATTCCAATTTATTCTACTTACGCGAACTCAATACGTTTTTATAACTACGCATTATATTTAGGTTAGTTTTCTCCTGTAAGTACTTGCCTGTGCCAAACTTTTTTCTATTGGTCACTCGATTCTTTTTACATAAATTTGATAAATTCTTCGTCTAGGACTTGTTGCACACAGACGTGATTTTAAATCGCTTCTGCCGAAAGTTTCCAAAAATTAAATTAAGTTTGTTGAGTTCCTGACACCTCTGAGCGCCCATCACGGCCTGCTCTGGCAACGTCAACGCTTCAATCAACTTACATAGTTATTTATGGTTAATTAGCACTGTAATAATTAGCCCATTCGTAATAAATTTGATTTATCAATTGATCGATCATTTTATTTCAATTCACCAAATTTAGTTCGCCACAAAGCAAAAATCCTGTAAGTTTCGAATACCACATTTTTATTTAATCAATCGAGGGACCCATTGCTCATTCATTTTTTAATCTGTCAAAACTTTGAAACAAAAGTTTATTCATTGTTCAATTGTTGGTTGGTCTGTATCATAGCTGCTGAACGTTTATTAAAAAAGTTTTTAACGAATTTTCGGGCTTTTTGCTGAATGTGTTAAATAAAAATAATAAAGTTCGGGACAAAAGAGTCCCAGCGCAAACATTCGGAGGTCCCGGCGGGATGCACGTGGTATTTATTTTGCCGTACATAACTGAATAATTGTTTTTTCCCCGGTGAACAGGTCGTGAAGTGTTGTGTTGTGTTTTTATGTAGTGTCGTTGTGTAGCCGCGCTTTCTGTTTCTACGCGATGGCGAATGTGGATCGCCTGACTGAGAGCCTAAAAGGATTGGCTCGAATCATCCAAGGCGTCATTTCAAACTTAAAGAAGGACTTCCCCCCAAGGGGGCAGGAAGCCGGGTATTATGCGGAGCGACTGCGACAACTGGAGGCCCCGTGGGAGGATTTGAACTAGGCGATAGTTACATCCGTTCCCTACTGGAGGTCGCTTCGTCGCACGAGTATCTTACCCAACATATATCCGACACTACCAAAGGCAACTACCTCCGTTTGCAGCAGCACTTCCGCAATCAAATGCGTGCCAAAATACAAAGTCACCAAAACGACCTGAAATTCAGGATAGCGCGAACAAGGGCCACACTGCAGGAGCCTCAACACTAAGAGATGCCAGTGTGGTCAGGATGCTGCGTCGCTACAAAGTCATGGCAGGCTCGTTGAGGAGGATCGTCGACCGTTTGGAAAACAAGGAAGCCAATTGGACCTGGTGCAGAAGTTAACTCATGACCCCAGTGGCGGATCCAGGGGGGGCTATGGGGGCTGTAGCCCCCCCCCCCCATAGCTACGGTCAGAAAAAAAGTCACTGCAAAAAATCCCGAAATCAATTTTTCCCGAAATTTTTTCTAGCCAGACAAGAATACTTTGAATAATTTTCGAAGTGAGTTTCAATCTTGAAAGCACATTTTTTACTTATTTCGAAAGACGAATGTGCCTATTTCATATAAAAACAACCTTTACGTCGATTTTATTTCAGGATTCATGCGAATCGATTTGAACTTCCCGCGGAGAAGATAGGGCCATAAGTATTGTGTCGACATAAACTCAGTGCTGCATAATATATGCAGTATCTTTCGCCTCCGGGGCTCAACAGCTGATATGAGCAACAAATAGGTTGGGTGTTGGATCGTATTCAACGTTTTCGTCTGCCATTCTCCACTTTCTTAGTTTTCACGCGTGTTAATGTGTTTTTGTGCTGCATTTCTCGATAAAGATGGACATCAGAAACTATTTCGCAAAAAGGCCACGATTATCGAGCCCAGAAATAGAAAATGGACAATCAGAGGTAATTTTGAACAGCTGCATATACTTATAGAGTAATTGTCTCGCATAGGCACTTTTCCCAAAAAAGCTTCTAGAATGAATTTTGTCCATCATGATATACCCTTTATGACGGAGATTTTTTGACGCACAAAATTTCAGTGTAAAAATTGAGGTTATGTTTGAATATTGTGACAAGTGAAACGAGAGTGTTTTTGCAGCTGACAGATCTTCGGAAACTTAATATTTTAAGATCATTTAGATATATTATGTGAAAAAAATAAAAATTTCATCCGCAGAGAAAAAAGTAAAACAATAATTCCGAGAGTACGAATGCAGGAGAAACCGACGATTTAATGGTTTTTCCTTCATCAAATCAGTCTGATGGATGCGACAAACAAACATCTGTTTCACAAAACTCAAAAACATCTGGGATATCTACAACGATTGAGGTAAATTTTTAACTATTCAAAGATTGCATACTTTATGTTAGCACCAGTGAATAAGTTTTCCGCAATATTTGCAAATTCGTCAAAAGACAGAAAGATAATTGAATCAAATCAGTATTTGGTGTCACACGTACAAATGAGTAAGTCTTTGTTACAGGCCACAACACTCGAAAATTCAGATCGAACTGTCAAGTACGATATCGGGTTAGCTGTAGATAAATGCCATAAATTGAAGCAGGACGAAATCTACAATTACTTAATCCACACTAAAACACCAGAACCATCGTTCAAATTTCCTGTGTGTATGGAAGGGCAACAGAGCAGAAGGTTTCAATACAATTTTCTGCAGCGTTTCAAATGGCTTGCCTACAGCGAGGAAAAAAATGGAGCTTTTTGCAAATATTGCGTTTTTTCGCACCAACCAGTGGTGTTTCGCGCTCAAGTCAGGTAAGAAAGGAATCCCTGTCGGAATTAGATTTTTCTTATGAAATCTATATAAAAATTGTCGTTTTTTTCAAGTTTGAAACACATTTACGCAAAAAACTTGCATTGACTCACTTTCTCAAATGAAATATTGTTGTCGACAAGTTCACAATTCCTTTTCAACCTATAAGATCGTCACGCTTTCCTTCAGGTCGTACCTCAATCCTTGGATTCATTAAAACAACTTTTGTAGTAATATATTATAGAATATAGACTAAAAATACTTGATTTCTCACAGGATTTGAAAACCTTCGTCTGCAAGCCTTTGAATAAATATAAGAAGGCAGTCGAAAAAATGAACCGACACAGCAATTTGTCTTATCATCGTTTCTCTGAAGAAAAAGCTCTTGAGTTTATGAAGAACATTGATAGCCGGAATTCAAACGCAGTCGACATGCTTCTTGATAAGGAGAAAAGAAAGATCATCGAAAACAATTGCAAACGTTTGGGCCCAATCGTTGAAACCGTGCTCTTCTGTTCTCGCAATAATTTGCCACTACGTGGACACAGGGACTCCGGTGACATGAGGACAGTCGAAAAACTGGAAGACGCGTTGTCTGGCAGAGAGGGTATTTTCCGGTCATTGTTGGCGTTCCGAATAAATGCTGGAGATGAAGATTTAAAACTTCACTTGGAAACAGCACCGAGGAACTGTACTCTGATCAGCAAAACGGTGCAGAATGAAGTTATCGACATCATTGGACAGACTCTTCGCGGCAAGATTGTGGAAAGGATCAAAAAATCAAAATTTTTCGCCCTTATTTCTGATGAAACAACAGATGCGAGTAGAAAAGTACAACTGACCATGTGCGTGCGTTATGTTGATATAGAGGAATACGTCGTTCGCGAGGATTTTCTGGGGTTCATGCGATTAAAATCCACTGTCGGAAGAGATGTCAAAACGGTGATCTCAGATGAGCTGGAGGCTTTGGGATTAAACATCATTGATATGCGTGGACAAGGATACGATGGAGGATCCAACTTCTCTGGTAGGGAAAATGGAGTTCAAGCATTAATTTCCAAGGAACAACCACTGGCATTTTATACGCACTGCTTCAGCCATTCATTGAATCTGTGCGTTTCAAAATCTTGTGAAATCCCCGAAATTCGAAATATGCTGGGAACAGTTTCGACGTTGATCAATTTTTTTACAAGTTCATCGAAAAGAACGCAATTACTCGAAGACAAAATAAAAGAAGAGCTACCGACATCGCAAAAAACCCATTTGAAAACACTTTGCTTTACGCGCTGGGTTGAGAAACATGAAAGTGTGAACACCGTCTGTGAGTTCCTGCCATATATTGTTCAAGTGTTGGATGATTTGAAGTACGATAAGGACATCGAAACGTCTTCGAAAGCGACACAACTACTCGGTGCGATTGAAAAATCTGATTTTTTGATTGCTCTGCAAGTTCTCAATGATGTGAATTCCCCTATCGTGACCGTGAGTAGGACTCTTCAACATTCTCAACTGCAAATTTCTTCGGCTTGTGCTCACATCGAGCAAATCATCGAGCTGTTTCTTGAGACGAGAAAGGGAGAAAAATCCTTCGAAGAAATCTTCCAGAAAGCCGAAAAAAGAGCTAACAAGATGGAATTAGAACTGAAAATCCCTCGCTTGTGTGGCCGGCAGAAGATCAAACAGCTTTTGGATATTTCCGGTAAGTTATTTGAACTTTTTTCTGCTTCTTGCTGTATCTTGCTGACTAACAAATGGACAATCTACTCGAATTTGCATATTATTATTCGTTCAATCTAAAATACTGAATTTCTAATATAATACATTATGCGTTCAATGCAATTATATCAACAAAACTTCTTTTCCTGAAAATATTCGAAATTAGCTCGAGTTGACGTTTCTAACGAATTTATCTTTCTGCGTTTCAGAGCTACGATTTTTACCCTTATTTGGATCATATGATCTCTTCTCTGACTTCGAGGTTCAAGGGTGAATTTCTGAAGATACTACCTCTGGAAGGGCTAATTCCAACGCTCTGTACCAAAGTTTCTGTTGACGAAATTTTGAAAGCTGCATAAGTATACGAAGGAGATCTGAGCGGCTGCAGCGAAACAGAGCTGAGAAAAGAAATTCTTCTTTGGCACAAGCACTGCAAGACTACCGCTTTTCAACAAGCCCAAACTGCGATTGATGCTCTGCAAGTCATGAAATCGAAGAATTATGGCTCATTTTTTCCGAACGCTGCGACACTGCTACAATTATTCGCTAAAATTCCAGTCACTTCAGCGACAGCGGAGCGTACTTTTTCGACGCTCAAACGATTGAAGAGTTTTTTGAGAGTCAACATGTCCGAAAATCGTCTCAACGGCTTAGCGTTAGCTAACATCCACAAAGAAATAGGAATAAAGACGGAAGAAGTTGTGGATACGTTCTGCAAATTGAAACCTCGACGAATCGAAACTTTGGACTGGTCGGTAGATGATTTTCAGAGGTGAATTCACCATATGAAACCTCGACGACTAAAATCTTCGGGCAGGTCGGGCGATAATTTTTCTGATGTAGTAACAGCGATAAGCAATTCAGTATCAAAAGTGCAAGAAGTCAAATATTGTAGCCTCTTTAGTGCAACTTGAGAAAATTCTCATACTAATTTACTGTTGTTCATATTGTCGTAATTATAATAGTAGAAAATAAAGCGTTCGTGGAAAAATTGTTTTTCTTGAAATATTAATATGTATCCACACGAATTTTACGGGGAAAAATTTCTGCACCGAAAAGTTAGAACTGGAATTAATTATTTCAACTCAACTTTTGAGGTCCTAACTGTCAAGCCCCCCCAAACCTGAATCCTAGATCCGCCACTGACTATTGGTAGTGACGCTCATCAACAAATTCATGAGTCAGCCACCTCATGCTAATGAAAGGTCATCAGTGGTAGCAACAAAGGCTCTACATGACACTACAAAAGAGTGTTTTAGAGGCCTGGAGAACCTGCAAGTGTCCCTAAGGGACTGGAGTTCGTCGCTACTACATGTGCTAATCAGAAAGTTGGATCCAGTGACTCACGCATCATACGAACAATCGTTATCCAACCCGCGCGAGCTACCACTCTTGAAAAGTTTGTTGGACTTCATGGAAATGCATTTCCAGGCCTTCGAGACACTTGGCCATAAAACAAAGGAACCGAAGATCAAACGTAGGAAAGCCTTTCAGTCGACCGTGTCCGCCAGACAACTTTTCGGTGCTTAATGTGTGAGCAGGATCATCCGCTTTACTACTGCGCGGATTTCCTTAGGATTACTGCAGCAAAGAGACTACGTTTTGTGCGCGCTAAGAAGCTGTGCAGGAGTTGCCTTCGAGAAAGACATCAGGCTTCCAGCTGCGCGGCCAGAAGTTCCAAGCACTGTTCCAAGAATCATAACACCCTGTTGTATCTGCCTGGAGACAACAAGCCCAAACAGACCAAGACGATATACTCGAGCACGACCACGCCGAGTCAAGACTCGAAATCGCAAAAAAATGCAGAACCGCCATTGCTCGTTTTAACGAGTCTGATGGAGCCCCAACCCCAAGGACATGTACTTCTGGGCACAGCCGTTTTCAGGTTGGCCACCAGCAATGAGAAGACGACGAATTGTTGAGCTGTGCTGGATCCGGGCTCACAAATAAACCTTGTCACCAAAAGAATCATACAAAAATTGGGTTTATCATCGATATCAAACCTTGCCCTCATGAAAGCACTGTGAAGGAATACGACAAGGTGAACCTCAGGTTAAGATCCAGATTATCAGGATATGCGCGCAGTTAGAAGCCTACGTCATGGAGAAAATTATATTACCGCAACCGTCTCAGAGCTTGAACACATCGGGATGGCACATTCCCAAAAACATAAGGCTGGCAGATCCAGACTTCCACCGAACGGAACGCATCGACGTATTGCTGAGTGCCAAAAACTTTTACGAGGTCCTAGCCGTTGAACAAATAAAGTTGGGCCCACAGCTCTCAGTGCTCCAGAACATGCTTCTAGGGTGGATTGTAGCCTGAAGAGTGGTCGCACCTCAAGTGTCTTCCGTGACATGCGGCATTCTGGTAGAAGAGAACCAGCTTAATCAGCTCATCAAGCGATTTTGGGAGGTCGAGGAAGTAAAGGATCTGCAGCACAAGCTTACGTTAGCTGAAATCCATCAGACAATGACAAGACAACCGTTTCTTTGTTGAATTCCCATTTAGGAAGAATCCTGAGACGTTAGGTGATTCCCAAGTGGTGGCCACTCACAGATTCATTGCCTTGGAGCATCGACTGGAGAAGAACCCTGATCTAAGACTTCCAAATGAGGACTTCATGGAGGAGTATATTCGGTTTGGGCATGTGGAGGATATGACGTCGCAGCAGCGGGAGGAGTTACGATACTCCTTTCCACATCATTGTTTGCTGAAGCCGGACAGGTGGTTTTCGATGCATCCAGTAAGACGATCACAAACGTTTCGTTGAATAATTTCCTTCATACAGGCTCTACTGTCCAGGATGACCTTTTTTCGATACTCCTGCGTTTCAGAATGCCTTGTTTCGTATTCACCGCCGACATCGAGAAGATGTACCGGCAGATAATGCTCCATCCTGAAGACCGTCGGTACCATGGCTTAATTTGGAGAAATAGTTCAACGCAACCAGTGCGATACTATGAGTTGAAAACAATAAACTATGGCACGATGTGTGCCCTGTATCTTGCTACAAAATATCTACAGGTTCTAGCACAGGAGAACCAGCAGAAAGGTCCCCTGGGCAGTAGTGCGTTGGAAAAGGATTGCTATATTGACGACGTCATGACCAGGACAGACAGCTTAGAAAAGATGCTTTGCAAACAGGTGGAGCTAGGCACAATACCCTCGAGCACAGGTATGCATTTGCGCAAATGGTGTGCCAACCATCCTCTATTGTTGAACCAGATTAAACCTGAAGACCAACAGGTCCAGTTGGACTTCATTAGTTTCCACGAGGACTATATGAAGATGTTAGGAGACAACTGGCGTCCAAAAACTGACGAGTTCCAGATCCAAATCAACCTGGATCCAACCGATGCGAAGTTCTCCAAGAGGACGATGGCATCTGATATAGCCAGAATGTTCGATCCATTGGGCATTCTGGGTCCTGTGATAGTAGCAGCCAAGTTATTCCTGCAGGAATTATGGTGATTAAAATCGGACTGGGATACAACATTACCAGTGGGGATCCATACCCAGTGGTCCGGTTTCCCCAGTGGGCTGCCATCATTGCAGCAGGCCCAATTTTCTCGTCACATCAGTACAGGCGAGAAACCCGTGCAAGTCAGTTGCACGCATTTTGTGATGCCTTCAAGAGGTATTCCTTTGTGCTCTCAAACGTTTCATGCGACGACAAAGATACTGCCAAAACCAATTTCGTGACAACGCCACCAGCTTTTTGAGAGCTCACAACCAGCTATCAGAATTGTCGTCCTCATTGTATTCCAACGAAGTGCGTCAAGAAGTAATAATGGCGTGCTCCAGCCAGGGAATCGATTTTCACTTCATCCCTCGACGGTCGCCTCATTTTGGCGGCTTGTGGGAGGCGGTGGCCAAATCGGCTAAAAATTTGATCCGTGGAGGCGTTTCGTCGGCGGCTCTCACGTATGAGGAGCTGCATGCCTTTTTGGTTGAGATAGATCCTCAATTCTAGATCACTGACTCCAATGTCAAATGATCCCAATGATTTGGCAGCCTTAATTCCAGCACACTTCCTCATTCGAGAACTTCTCACAGCCATAGTGGATGGTTGCGCGGAGCCAATCACCGGAGGTCTCCATGCCCGACGGAAGCAAACCAATCACCTGAAACTCGAATTCTGGAGTAGAAGGTCGCACTAGTGCTTAGCGCAGTTGCAATATCGTGTCAAGTGGAGACAGTCAAACCCCAATGCGATCCCAAAAACCGTGGTCATCAGAAGCGAAGACAACACTCCATCGATGAAGTGGCCACTGGGGCAAATTATCAAAACGTATGAAGCCGCCGATGGTCTCGCACGAGTCGCTGATGTCAAAACCACCTCTGGAACTTTGAAACGGCCAATACACAAACTGGCCCCGTTACCAGTACTCGACGACGCACAGTCTAACGAAGAATCATCACAAGCAAGTTCCCCCCACTTGACGAAGGAAGGGTCCCAAATCAGCGACGATGACATCCCGATCGATGCGAACCGATAAATGAATTGTGGCGCTGCTTTTGATGTGCCTGCTAGCTCCCATAGCACACGCCTCTCCAACACAAGGCTCAACAACCAGATCCCATACGGGTCTGTATTTTCAACCATTAAATCGAGTCTTCTTATCTTCTAGCGAGTGGAAGTTGCTCATTTATTACGATTTAGAACCGTACTGGCGGGAATTGGTTATTCTACAGAACGGGCCGAACCTTATGGACTCTTTCAACGACTCCACTTATTTTACTCAGTCTGCATCTGAAATCGAGGAACTGCGACGACAACCACAAGCGCAAGGACCGATCAAGTGACCGACCATGACATCCACCAGTACACCATCAGCTACCTGGGCATTCTTGGAGTAGTCATACTGGTGATCTACCTCCACTGCGGCGGGGAGTGGATGTTGAGTTCCTGACACCCATGAGCGCCCATCACTGCCTGATCTGGCAACATCAACGCCACATACTGGTTGAATTCAGAGCAGAGGTCGACGCTAAAGAAGTAAAGAAAATCCTTGGCAAAAGCGTAATAGTAGCCTCACTCGAGCCGATGGTAACAATCAAAATAAGAGACATTGAATACAACATGAACCTGGCCGCGTGTTCCCTAGTGTGAGGTGCTTCCTAGTGTGAGCAGAATCAATTAGAGCTGACTCCAGAAAACCATAGGGGGCAATCAAGGCCATGATTCACTTGACCGAAAAGGATGCTGAATAATTTCAGAATAACGGCAAAGTAAGACATGACACAGTCAATGTCACTAATTTTGTGCATCACTTTCTTAACTGCATCGCAGAATACTTCTTTATTGTCGGCCTCTGCTCCGAATTCGACCAGGAAGTATGCGGCATCACTACATTTGTGGTACTGGTTTAAAAGTAGTGTTGGCGTCTGTGGGCTTTCCATTCTCCCTGATTTGCTACAGTACTACTGCGGAGAATCTTCCATCTTGGTGTTTTACGAGCTATACTTACTGTCAGTTTCTTCGCCGGTGTTTTTTCGTTCCTGTTTTGCATATGGTTTTTTTTCTTGTAGAGTATATATGCGAATCTTATTTTGTGACACTTTTTCAAGGAGTTTCTTTCCCGTTTTCCTCGTTTCTTTTAACTATACTGTCTGAAACTCCTAATCAAGTGCTTTCCTTCTTTCATCCCGATCACTTTCGAATGAGCTAGATGCTATTTTTGTATTGATATTTGGTAGTGGAGCTATCCGCAAGTGTTATTTAGACTTAGCTCTCAATGCTTCTTTAGTTGTCTGCTCTTCTTAGGCTGTTTTGTCCTTAGTTTGGCAAAGTTTGCTTCGAGGGGCGCACAGGGAGGGGAAATACACGAAAAATTTGTGTCCCCCCCTCGCGATTGGACACCTGTGATCCGAAAAAAATCAGGAATGTAGGCCTTGGTGAGTACAACAACAACAAATACGTTAGAAGTCGCAATTCACTCAACTTTGTTAGTAATAGTATGATTTATCGATTTTATGTTTTCTTGAATAAAATCTTAACCCTTAAATTCAATGAAATTCAGGACGTAGATGCCTATTTATAAGATTGATCTACCCTGCAAGTTTCATAAAGATTGAATCATATTTAGCGATGTTATAGCGGTTTGAATTTTCCTGTATTACTATGGAACAATATGCGCTGCATTTACAGGGTGCGGCAGCATAACTTCCTTTTTTCAAAATTCAACAAAACAAATTTTCAGCGGTACTTGTTTTTTACGCATGATAGCGACTTTTTACGCATGATAGCGATTAACCAAGGGATGAGCAAAACTTTAAAATCACCTCTCTCGGATGAGACTACTAGCGCCGCGCTATAACAGTTAGCACTTTAAGGGCGGGCATTTCAAAAAAGGAAGTTATGCTGCCGCACCCTGTATTACTATGGCAACATATGGCTATGGAACAACATGCACTTTTTACCGACTCAGACACTACAGTTTTGCTAGGATTTGCATGAAAATTTCAGGAAGGATAGGTGTCATGTCGATCTTTGAGAATCGGTTCAGCTAGTGGTATCAGTAATCGTAAAACAAAATAGTGGCTGTTTTAAATGCGAAGATTGAACAATTTTGAGTTATTTTTTCCCAACTTCAACGTTTAAGGTGCATATTTTGAACACTTGATTCAATTTTATGAATGACTGAAGATGAGTACCTACAATTAATGCTCATAAGTGATACAAGTCAAGGAGGTGGGAGGGAGCTCCTAGCAAAAGGGTTTTGTAACCATTCTAGGATTCGAAAAATTGGCCATTAATCGATGATAACAGTACAGGAGACTGGCCCCTGAAAAAAAAAATTCTTCAAACGTAGCCGATATGAGTATGAAATGAAAGTTTTCATGGGGGCTTTTCAAAACAGTTGTTAAACTGTCAGTTTTTACTTCAGTGGGGGCACAGGGGGGAAATACATGAAAAATGTGTTTCCTCCGTCGCGGATGGACATCTGAAATAATTATCAAGGGAGATATTAATGAGTATAACAATACCAAAAACCTCAGAAGTCGAAATTCGTTCAACTTTGTTAATAATAGTATGATCTTCGTATTTCATATTTTCTCCAATCAAATCGTCTTTGAAATGTTTCTTGATTTGATTCGATCTGGTGACTGCATTTTGTAAATTGAATACAAAACCCTTCTGACATGAGCGTAGGTCTGTTTACCCAACTTGTTTCTTTATGTCGCTGGATGGCAATTGTGCTTTGTGACCTCCTTTCTTGGGAGAGGTTATTGGCTGCAGTTTTCAAGCACAGTACTTCAGCCACATTTTCGACGGTGGCTGTCATGATTATTTTGCGGACTTTAGGATGGGTTGTTATTATTTCGGGATTTAAGACACTTGTTTCGGTCATTGTGGTTGCGATCGTAGGAAGAATCATTGAATTTTCGATATTTGATATATATTTCCCTTTGGCTTGAACATCTGGCACGTCCTGCCGAATTTCCTGCTCTTGCTAATTAGGACATTCTGGCGTTCGCATTATTTATTTGCAGTGTCCAAATACCGGCAGAATCTCAGTCTAGACAGGACTGTCTGTTAATCTCCGTTTTCCTTCCGTCTTTACTGCCACTATGATCAGCATCATTCTTTCATCGTTAGTACCGCTCCTGATGTGGTGTGAGCATGGTAGATGCAGCCACTACTTGCGCCGCAGTTGTTGATTATTTCAGTCTCTCTTTTTGGACTTTCTTTCTCTCTCTGTTTTAAGAGTTTTGAAGTGAATTTGCTCCAGTTTGACTATGTCCTCCCTCGGATCCACTATCTCCGATCCTGCCCCTAGTCGCCTTTTTGTCCTATCGTTATCTTTACAGAGAAGGAAATTCATGTGAGGGTTGGCACAAGCGCTAATCGGAAGCCTGTCTCAACCGTAGCTACACCACCAACCCAATGGTACGAACTTTGAACGCCCCCTGAGCCCCCCAAGGTTTTACCGGAACGGACACGGCATAATGGTAGTATTGGACACGTTCACGCACGAGTGTCACCTTGGTACTACCGTGCAAAGCAACTAGGTCCAAACCATCATATCTGCCTGCCCAAAGCATAAATTCCAGTTCGTTGTCCAAAGTGTAGTCCAGATTCAGTCAGGGTCGTTACATGTCATCCCAGGAAGAACCTCACGGTGACCCTCATGTGCTCGGGTCAATGGGGGTGGTGCTCCCCAAAGAATGCTAGCTTCCAAGAGTATTCCTGTCAACCAGGATTCCCCCTCCCGGAATTCCCCCGGGTAAATGGGGGTGGCACTCTCCAAAGGATGCTAGCCTATAAAGCATTCCTGTAAATCGCCATTCCGGCTGATAATAAAAACTCAAAACGAAGACGAAAATTTTCCAATGAATAGGAAAACGTAAAAAAAACTGCTTAGCCAACGAAATCTCTCGCACCCAAAAACGCAAAATAAAATTAAAAGTAGTACATCAGCTTCGAATAAATTTTCACCTAAGAATTACAAGTTGCTCAAAGTAAAGGAAAATTATGCTTTAATTTAACCAAGTAATTAGAATATTTAGCAAACGAAATATTATTGACATTAGCCGGCACACTTCTTCTTATGTAATGATGGCTGATAGAGTGGGTGAGGTTGAGTAATGGCTGATTATGAGGGATGATGGCGAGTAATAGTGCATGCGGGCCGATGATGCTATATGATAACGTATGGCTGTTGATGGTGGAAGAGGTTGGACTATGCTGGATGATGGCTGGTGATGGCTCATGATGGCCTATGATGCCGAATGATATCTTCCGATGGCTGATTATGATGGATAATGCCACATGATGATGTTTGATGGCTGATAATGGCATATGAGGATGAAAGATGTTGATGGCTAATAATGGCGTTCAATATTAGATCATATCTATTGATGGAATATCAGGGCGGATGATATAGTATGGGGCCGAATGATAGCTGTCGCTAGCGATTCATGGAGAAGGATGGAGTTTGAAGGCTGGTTAAGAGTGATGATGGTCAATGATGGTGGGTGATGCCCCATAATAACAGACGATTACTGATGATAGTGGATGATGATGGCTTGTGTTGGCTTATGGGAGGTTAGGGCAGATTATGGTTGATGATAAATAATGATGACTGATGATGGCAGATGATGACATATTAGGCTGGACTTTTGGATTTTAGCTGGTGATGGCAAATTATACCAGATGATGTTTGATGATGGCCTGTGTTGGCTGATGATGGCAGAGGAGGGCGGATGGGGGCGTATGATACCATATGAGAGCTAATGATCACTTTAGATAGCTAGTAACTGCGGATGATGACCGGTCATGGTGGATAATAGCTTATGATGCTTAAGATGCATGATAGATTATGCTGTGAGATGCTGGATGAAGGCGGATGATAGCTGCTTATAGTAGCTGTAGGCTTATGACGACATTAGATGGCTGGTGGCAGATGGTGAATGGGGGAAAAGGCTGGTGTATAACGGTTGGTGGCTGAGCTGTAACAAGGTACAGTTTTTTCCTAGTTTGAAGTTTTCACTTCTGTTGGCAGTCCTCAATGACTGCCTTTTAAGTGCTTTTTTTTCGAAAAGCTTTTCATTAAGTGTCCTTTTCTTCTTGGGAGAAAGTTCTGAATTTCTGATGTTTTTGGATCACATGCAAAATTATAATAAGGTTTTGTTTCTTGTTTTAATTTAATTTGTTCAAAATTATATTTTAATCAAATATTTCAATGTTTTATTAATTTATTTAAGGTGAACCACTGCTTATTTGTGCTTTTGTTTTTATGTCTTGAATCACCTTTAAGATTCAAAATTTTAAATTATCATACGAGACTATGGAACATGAAAGATTTTCCTTTCATTTACAAAGGTGGCTTCAACATTACCTACTTTTCTATATTAGCAATATGTTTGTGTGCATTGCGCGATGCGGGCAGAATAACCTCTTAAACAAGCTACGTCAGGTCAGCGCTTAGAACATCGCTCGCCAGTTAATGTTCTTAACTGGCCACCAAATAAAAATGGTATTTGCAATAAACTCCATGATAGTTCCCAGTTTTCGCAGCTCAATAAACTCTGACACATGCATCCGTAAAAAAAGAATCCTTCGAAAAATTTTAAAACATTTTTTAAACGATAAAAGCTATGTTACACACTGGTCAGTTTTATTGAAAGCGATGACGAATTCGATACAGCCATGAGCTGTACGAAATTTTCGACGAAGTGGAGGCTTTAACGATTATTCGACTCTGGAAGCTGCAATAGGCTGGCCATGTGAATCGTATGGTCCAAAAACGGATACCCAAAAAGGTATTTGTTGGAAGAACTGAAGGGCGGGAATCAGTGGGGGAACCAAGGAAACACTGGTCTGACTTGGTCAAGGAAGACAGTTCATCGCTGCTTGGATTTCGAAATTTGAGGAAGCGGTCACCAAGACAGTTGGAGGCGCTTGTTGCAGGAAGCGAATGCCCGAGAGAATCTATAGTGCTACAAAGATGAAGAAGTATTCACTTAATCTATATATGAGAAAATTTAGCTTCATTTCATCTAGTTGATGTAGGTTTCAACATTCATTTTCTTTCACGGCACGTTTTTCTTCTATCACGGAAATCTTCTTTTCCAAAGAAACTCGTTCTTAATATAATACTAGCACGTTAAACATTTATAGATTTCTTTCCATCCATTCATACAATCTATCTAATAGTTTTATTCCTAGAAAAGATTCACTTTCTCTCCGTTGATAGTATTAATTAGCAAACTCTTCCGAACTTATCCTCTCTGCACGGAACACTAGAAGTTCATAATTAATTAAAGTTTATTTTGCACATAGATTTTCTCGACAGAAACTAAGAAATCTTATTCCAATACATTCACGTACAGTGATTAACTTTGTTCACTCATAGACATCCTCCAACAGGATTAAAGGTTTAATTATAGGTTGTAGTCAATATACTCGTGCATGGGTATTGCTGGTTCATGATGAGAAACTACGTGAGGTTGATTGGTATTGCTTCTTTTTATCGCTAATTCTTAAACTCAATTTGTGAAAATGCAGCTGATGCGTTCATGCTCTAAACCTTGAACTTAAGAGTGCAGCTGTAGTTGATTGAAGGTTATATTGGGAGCAGAGAAAATTTTTGCGAGCTTTGATACTTTATTTTCGAGGCTTTGTAAAATAAATTTTATAAATATTTACCAGCCTCGCGTCCTGTCTGTCCATCCGTCCATCTGTCCATGCATCATAGTAGATTTTCTTAGAAACTAAAGAAGCTAGAAACCTCAAACTTTATGAAACGGTTTCTCAAAAGATGAGGCTTTATTAAATATTTCAAATTTTTTTAAATGATGTCTCCTCCTTATGCTGGTCACCCTTCACATTTTTATCAAATGTAGTCGAGTGGGGTTTACTTAGCGCTTTCAGAATCTGAAAGTCATTCAAAAGATCAGAGGGTCTAGGAGGCGAAACGTACGAAAAATTGAGGTGGCCTGAATAAGGTGGAGTACGTGATTAGATTTCGCTGTATTATATTTGAAGCAACATTTACGTTCTTTTGAATGCAGATCTACCAGTTTGTCCATGTACCACATTCACCACAAACAAATTTACGAGGGCGGTCGGATACATAGTTAGCCTCATTGCTCGATCGCCCTACTATCGCAACATGTAGTACATTCTTGTGGACGACTACTATCAAAATTTCAGCCAAATCGGACTCGTAGTTTTGTTTTGACCATATGTGTAAGCGGGCGTATCCGCCGATTTTAAAAAAATTGAGGAGAAATATCGGTTGGTGATTCGATTCTTGTTTTTGGAAGGGAAATCGGTAGTAAATTCAAAGAGCGCTTAGATGTTATGTACGGTGATTCATTTGGTGCGTTTTAACGTGGTCTGCGTAAGCTGCCCCGAAAACGGCTACCTGGATTCATATCCTGAATGACTGAGTAATATCCTGAATGAAATTTTAGGAATAAGAAAGCTGTCGGCGCGATGTGTGCCGCGTTTGCTCACTCCAGACAACAAATATAAACTACTTCAAAGGCGTGTTTGTTGCTGTTTAAGCGCAATCCGAAGAAGTTTCTGTATCGTTTTGTGACCGTCCCCGAGACATTGTTCCACTGGTGTACACCAGAGAACAAGCAGCAGTCGAAACAGTGGACCGAGATGACATTAAAATGATAAACAACCAGTCTCATAGGATAGATATCTTCGTGTGATTTAATGAATGAGTATAACTGAGGACGCGAGGAAGTTGGTTGCTCGCGAGGAGAGACAGCACCCACTCAACCATTGGCAGCATTGCTAGGTGAATTTAACGAAGGGAAGGTGGACTGCGCGCCTCACCCTGGATCTAAGACCATAGCTAAATCAAAAGAATGGTGAGCTTGGCTTCTATCCGACTCAGCATTTGTAAAAAATAGACGTATTAGATTTTGGTTGGAGAACCAATACAATCGTAAACGATATGAGTTAGAGGCTCTTGAAATACCACAAGTGTGCATGGATATGATGCCAGCTCCCTCATCTGAAATATGTGACAAATTCCAGGGAATGCAATTAGCCGATGCTACCAGAGAAGACATAGAGTTGGAGAATGGAATAGCTGTGTTGATTGGAGCAGATAATTATTGGAATTTCGTCTATCAAAGAATCTAGCAGCGATTAATACTAAATTAGGGTGGACATTACAGGGACCCTACAAAGATGTTAGTCAAATGAACTCCGTCGTAACTAATTTGCTTGTTGAAGATCACAGCGATTGCGAAATACGAAAAATTTGGAGTCTGGAAGTGCTAAGAATTTGAGCAGACCTCGATAAGAATGTTAATTTTGCAGCAGATTTCTCGCAACATTCAGTCATTAAGAAGGAGAAAAACGTACGAGGTAAAATTACCCTGGAAACACATCAACGAGATTCTTGATGACAATCGCTCAAATGCAATGTCGCGGTTGCAATATTTATTGCGAAAACTACAACGAGATTGCGCAAATATGATGAAGCAATGAGACAAATGATCACAGCTGGTATAGCAGAGCATGTAACAATTGCAACATCAAACATTAAATATTACATGCCACATCAACTGGTTTATCGCCTTGATAAGCAGACAACGAAGCTTCGTATTGTCTTCGATGCTTCATCTCATTCACCCGGTAAACTTTCGCTAAACGATTGTTTGCTATCAGGAGATAATCTTTCACTAAATCTGTTAGGGGTTCTATTGAGATTTCGAATTGGCATTATTGCGCTTGTGGCTGACATAGAGAAAGCTTTCCTGCAGATATCTTTAGCAGAAGAAGATCGTGATGCTCACCGTTTTATATGGCTTGAAGAGCCCATTTCAACTACAAGTAATATACCACGTTGGAAAGAATACCGTATGACCAGAGTAACCTTTGGTGTTACAAGCAGTCCATTTTTACTGGCCATTACGCTTCAAAAGCATTTTAAAGAAAACGCAAAAGAGTATCCGGAAAGTGCAAGTATTCTTTCTAAATGTTTCTACGTCGATGATTTAGTCGTTAGTTTGAACGACATCGATACCGCTAGGCGTCTTTATAAAGAAGCAATGATTATAATGAATAGGGCAAACATGAATCTAAGAAAATGGGTATCAAATTATACTCGTATACGCATGAATCGATTATTCAATCAAACAGAAGACGTCACACTAATCGTACAGAAGGTGCTTGGAGTTAATTGGTTTCCAAACTCTGATGACATTGCTGTGGATCTAAACCCTGTGCTTGATTTTGTTGGGTCGGAACGAGAGCCTACTAAGAGAAGTATTCTTCAAACATTATCAAGAATTTATGATCCTATAGGTTTTCTAGGTCCGTTTGTGGTGAAACTGAAAATTTTATTGCAGAATTTATGATGAAAGAAATATGATTGGAATGATATTATTCCGGAGGAACTGCAGAAGGAATGGAATAAATGCTGCAAAGGCTTACGGAAGTTAGACGTCTTTAGCGTGTCAAGATGTATTTTTCTGAAACCTAGCCCAACTACAATTCAACTTCACGTATATGCGGACGCTAGCCTACAAGCATAAGGATGTGTAGCTTGCTTAATTTACGTGATTAATGCAAACGGACGAATATTTCCAATTTTTAAATTCAACGAGTATGGTAAAGTAATACGAGTCACAGCGCATTCATTTCGTAAACTACAATGACCGAAGGTCGACAACGAGTACATATCCGCAGCGGATTATAAATATGCCGGAGAATATTAGACTAAAGTCACGCAAATAGAATTCTAAAATGCAGAAATAATAAATTTACAGCGAGGTAATCCAATTCCTTCCTCGTCTGAGCTTCGAATTCTTTCACCGACACTAAAGGAAGGCATTCTTCGAATTGGAGGAAGATTGCAACTCATGGACGGTGATGAATGCCACCCTATAATCCTGCCAAAATCAGCCTATTTAAGCAAATTAATAATTCAGCGGCTTCACAACGATTCATTTCATGGCGGTACTTAGACAATTCTGACATTGCTGCGAAAACGCTATTGGATCCCCGGAGGTCGGCAGCTAGTAAAGTCGGTTATACGAGCTGTATTGTTTGCAAACGGTTTTTCAGCAAAGCTCTAACTCAAACAACGGCTCCGCTACCATATGAAAGAATAAACGCTACAAGACCCTTTAATACAACGGGGATAGACTTAGAGGAATGGCAAAAGGTATACTTCATGATTTTCACATGTGCTGAAATAAGAGCAATACATCTGGAGATGACATTGGATCTTTCGACTGAAAGCTGTTTATCTGCTCTTCGGCGTTTTATAGCACGTTGAGGACCTCCGAGTATTATAATGTCGGATAATGCAAAATCCTACAAACGAGCAACTCTTGAACTTACAACCTTGGGAAAATTTATATGTTCCACGAATCTTCAAGATTTTATGAATCAGAGAGGGATTAAGTGGAGATCCATCGCCGAAAGAGCACCATGGTGGGGCGGCTTCTGGGAGCGCCTAATCAGGAACGTAAAAAACGCTCTAAAGGTTTCTATTGGACGAGCTACATTAAATGGAGAACAGTTAAGAACGCTTTTAACTGAAATAGAAGCGGTGGTTAACTCAAGGCCCCTAACATATCTTAGTGACGATCATCGGGATATTCAACCTCTGACGCCTAACCATTTTTTGCTTGGAGTTCAGACAGCGACAGCACTGACTTCTAATGAAACAGGAAGCAATGCTAGCAGATCTACATTACTGAAGCTTTGGAATATCAGACAACAAGTTTTAAATCGGTTCTTGAACAGATGGAAAAATGAGTACATCATACGAAACAAGTAAAACCCAGTTGTCTTAAGGTTTGTGATGTAGTTATCGTTCGGGACGACTCTCTACCAAGGCTACTTTGGAAATCGGCACGAATAAAGGAAGTTTATCTGGGAAGGGACAATCAAATAAGGTCATGCGAGCTACAGTTATCAAATGGCGTTATACGGAGACCTATCCAACACCTTTGTCCATTGGAAATACCTGGAACGGATCAAGCCCGGCCGGAGGATGTAAAAAATATGGCAACGCAGTCAGTCTGAGATTCTGCTGATAATCGTTGAGAAGTTAGTCATCGATTCGCTTTCTTTCCAACGAGATCAAATCAACCGAACCACCGTTTGATAATTAAATTAATGTAATACTGTATATAGATGTAAATATATAGACTAATCGGTTACTTGAATTGTGCTTCAATTGCATCCCTAAGAACGAAATTATTACAGCATTAGAGCGTGCATGAGTGTTTCCAGTCTGATTTGCACATAATCGGTAAGTCATGGTCCCCTCTTATTGGTTTCACCCAGGAGAGGAAGACGATGCTCACCATACATTTTTTGCGCGCAAAAATTAGGGTAGCCTGCGACGAAACCTCTACAAGGAGTCGGTGACTCTTCGATCGGTTGACGAATGGAACCATGTGGCACATGATGTTTGGGCAATCCTTAAAGATAAAAAGGACTCACAGCGACCGGAAACATCAGGGCTGGGGTTTCCTTGCCCGACAATTCCACCACATGGCATAGCAAAACGAGACCTGGCCCGACGTGATGTCTCAAACAGTTTCAAAATAGGTTCTCAGATTGACAGAGTAGGAGTGTAGTGGGTAATCAGTTGCTCACGAGCATTAGAGCCAACAATAAATGCGTAAATGACGCACATCTCCCAACCACAAGAAAGAGGAATTTATGGATTCACACTATCAATGAAGCTCGACAAAGAACGTCTTCGATACCACTCCCGAAGGTCTACTGCTACTCCACGAATTTCACCGTTTGACAACGCTCGACTGGCTCAGCTGCGCCTTTGTTGAGTTGCTTGTCACTGACTGGAAAGCTTCAGTCCGAAACAACGGTAACAGCAAAACAAATAATCATGGAGCAATTATAAACCGACAACCAAAAACCACAATAAATAACACACCGTCAGCAACAGTAGCCATCACAATCTCTGGCTGCAAAGATAAACTGCTTGATTCACCTCCCACCGTAGAGAATATCGTCCACTTTTAATAATATCCCATCGCTAGCACTAAATCAACGTACTTTGGCTCACTTCCAACTGACTAGAAGCATTTTATGGGCATGCAGTCAATCGAGCAATGGAAATGGAAGCAGTAACATTGTCAGGGATGAAGTGTTTTCCAACATCGAAGCCCAAAACAATAATAAAGCGCCGGGCATCGATGAGATACCAGTGGAGCTCATCAAATATGGTGGCAGCAGTGTTCATCAAGCTATTCACAAAATCATCCAGCACATCTGGTAACAAGAGCATATGCCAAAAGAATGGAGCCATTCAATTATACTCCCTACCCACAAAAAAAGTGACAAGTTACAGTGCGAAAATTATAGAGGCATATCACCACATTGTACGTCGTACAAAATATTTACAAAGATCTCAAAAAAAAAAACAAACGGATCATATGCCGACAGTATTATTGGGGAGTATCAAGGTGGTTTTATAGCAGGTAGATCGACGGTAGACCAATTGTTCATAGTGAAGCAGGTACTTGAAAAATGCTGGGAGTTCAACATAGACGTACACCAAATTTTCGTTGACTTTAAACAAGCATACGGCAGTATTGATCGCAATGTAGTGTACCAAATATTGCTTGGTTTTGGCATCCAAGCCAAATTACTCCGTCTTTCCAAAATGACAATGACGATGACAACCTCTTTGGTAACCCAGCCAAATCTGTCCATCCTACCATAATGAAAATAACGTCAACAATCTCCCAAGTTGGCATCAATGATCAACTCACCGATGCCTTTGAAACTAAAATCAGACTATAGCAGGGAGATGGGCTGGCCGCTTTGCTGGTCAATTTGTCTCTGGAGTACGTCATAAGAAAGCTACCTGTTGATAAAAGAAGTACATTACTATACAACTTGAGCTGAGTGACAGCTTATGCGGATGACATCAACATTTTTACACGCTCATAAACAACTGCCAAAGAAATCTTCCTGAAACTTGACAGCGAAGCAAAACTAGTAGGGCTACGAATCTAAGAAAATAAAACAAAGCTCATGACGTAGTCGAGAAAAAATACCTCAAGTATACAAAATATTACACTTGGCGAATATTGTATTAAAAATATGAGCAAATTTGTATAGTTAGGTGCCAAAATAATGAAAACCAGTAATGAAAGAGACGAAATACGCCGAAGAATACAGCTTACAAATATTTTTTTTTGTTTTGACGATCTTGAAGACCAGCTGCATACACAGGTAAACAAATCTCCAAGTATACAAATCTGTGATAAGACTTTTGTTCAATCAAATTACAAGTTTGAATATAATTAATGATTGAATATTCTATTTGAATTTATTTCGTTGAATACAGTTGTTTGAACGTAAATTTACATGCATTGAACGTCCATTGTTTCATTAAATCTTATACTTCAATGTCATTTTCGCTAAACCACATCATCATTACATTACATTCGTGATGGAGAAGATGCGTGTCGTGCAGGTTGTGAATATAAGAAAAAATAAAGAGCTTACATATACAAATTAAATGTACTGAATTGTTTTCCGTTCAAATCTTCCGTAGCCCATAGATAAAAAACATTGGTCTGTCGAACCAGATACGGAATAGCTTAAGATTTGTGAAACATGTGGTAAAATCTCGGTCATTTATAGCATAAATAGACAAACACGCGCGTGGTAATCAAACGAAACAAAATGTCGTCGGTAGCGGAATTAATACGAAAACGCGGAGGTATTAAATCGCAGGTGACCAGAATGAACAAGTTCTCTACTGAAAAGGGTGCTAATGCTACAATCAAAGAATTGACGATGAGACTGGAATAAGTCCAACTTTGATATAAAGAATTCGTTGACATTGAAGACCAAATCATAGAGGCTGGTGACTCAGGAGGTGAGCCGAGTGAACTTGAGCAATTTGAAGAACAGTTTTATGCAGTAGTTGCAAAGCTTCAGCGTTTAATTAATGTCAATGGCATCAGTAAAAGCGGCAAGTACCAAACAACAAAGTGGTGTAAAACATAAGAAATTTAAGTTACTCAAAACATCTAGTACCAAATTTGACGATAAATACAAGAGTTGGCCTGCATTTAGTGACGTATTTTCCAAGGTCATAGACAGTAATAAATCATTGTCTTCATCACAAAAGTTGCAATACTTGAATGAACTGTCTCAGCCGGGGCCGCAAAGTGTCATAAGTTCATTCCCCTTGACAGACTCAAATTATGCCGAAGCTTAGAACAACCTAGAGGATCGGTACAACTGTCCAAAATTCATAATCAATGCATTCATCCAAGATTTTTTGGATCAGTTAGCGGTTTAAATACCAGATGCGGCACAGTTATGGAAAATAATTGATAACAGGGACTCGGTCGTCTGAAATTTAAAGTTACTGGGAGATCGCACTGAATCCAGAGATCTATGGTTCATATTCTTGTTAGTTAAAAGAGTTAACGAACAAACACAGCAACTATGGGCGATTGAGTCGGCAGGTAATACTGAACATACGTTCCAAGAGTTTGCTGCATTTTCAAACAATCGAGTTGCAGGGCTTATGAGTTTCCAGTTCTGTGTGGCCTCACTAGCAGAAAACTCAGCGCAAAAATAACAGGCTATCAGAAATTTGTATGTAAACAATGAGAAATGTCAAGTTTGCGGCAAGGGATCACATCAGCTGTCGTCGTGTGGAAAGTTTGCGGTTCTCACGTTAGCAGCAGAATAAAGTTGGTTAAGACAAATTGATTCTACTATAATTGCTTACGACTTGGTTAGGGCATTTTTAAGTGTTACGCTAAGACAAGCTGCATGAAATGCAAGCACAGACATCGTGAAATGCCACACATTGACCAGCCGGCAGAAACTTCCAAAAATCAAGTAAGTGCGAATACTATTTATCAGAATCGTGAGACAAGCCCGCAACATCGGCAAGTTAATCTCGCGATTTTACCGGCAGTATAAGTGAACGTAATCAGTGGACATGGCAATATGCAGACTTGTTGCGCAGTGTTAGGTTCTGAGATGTCATTCATAACTGGATCATACACTCAGAAATTGCAGTTGCGAAGGTTGAATGCTCGTATGATAGTAACAGGAATGGGGGGCATACCATCCGGAACATTGAGAGGAGAACTTCAGTTACAAATGTCTTCGCGAATCGATCCATCGCTAGTGTTTAATTTAAGGGAGTTGATTATGATCAAGGTAACGTCACAACTGCCCTCAAGGCAGTTTGATTTCGATAAGTGGCCTTAAACTGGCTGATCTCAAATTCAATGTTCTTGGGAGAGCAGTCATATTAATCGGCGTAGATAAGTTTTTTACGGTACTACGTTCTGAACAAGTAAAAACTAACCACAAAATAAAATGTTTGGCTGGACCATCTATTACAGGACACACCCTCGCCTAGAAAAAACCAACAGTCTGCACGCGCATGTTGTTGATATTGATCGAACTTTGCGAAAATTTTAGGAGAATGAGGAAGCACTGATTCAGCAAAAATTGACAAGTAAGAAGTTGGAATGCCCAAATCATTTTGAAGATAACTGGTACCGAGCCAATGACGGTCGTTTTGTGGTAAGATTGCCTTTTAAGTTATCTCATCCTGTCATATTCGGTAATACTCAGTCAGCTGCTGAAAGGCAATTGTATCAAATGGAAAAAAGGTTGCAGGGGAACAGTGAGTTTAGACGTCACTATATTCAGTTCATTTGGGAGTATGAAGCTCTGAACCACATGAAAGAAGTGGAACCGCCGGACAGTGACGATTCCCACGGGTTTTATTTGCCGCATTATGGAATGGTGGAAGAGACCAGCAGCACCACAAAAATGCGCGTGGTTTTTGACGCTTCAATCATCAACTGGCCGATCTCTGAATAAAGAACTATTAATCGGTTCAACCATCTAATAGAATTTATGTTCGATACTATTCAGATTCCGTTTGTGCAGAGTGGTGTTTATCGTCGATGTGGAAAAAATGTACCGAAAAGTTTGGGTCGATACAAACTATCAGTGGATATTATGGAGAGAGAATGATACCGATCTTATCAAGCACTACAAATTAAAAACAACTATGTATCACATTTCTTGTTCACCATACCTTGGAACGCGTGTTCTTAATCAAATTGCAATAGAAGAAAGAGGCGAATATGTAAACGCTGCTACTATAATTGAACGAGACATTTATGTAGACAGTCTGATATCAGGGAGCAAAGGCTCATTGTCACTAATGAAGGTGATTCAAGAAATTCGAGAGATTTTGCATATAGGTAATTTTCCTCTCAGAAAGTTTTTGTCAGACGTGGAAGAAGCATTAAACTCAATCAAATGAATCAACTTAACAGATACTTTAAGCGTAAAGGTGCTTGGCATTGATTGCAACCCAAGTGAAGACGCATTTTCGTTTTTGGTCAATTTGGATCACAATTCTGCGTCAACGAAACGAGGCTTTCTTTCGGGCAACTCTCGTCTGTTTGATCCAGTAGGCTGGTTAACCTCACTTATTATTCGAATTAAGGTGTTATTTCAACAGCTGTGGCTACAAAATTTAACCTGGGATGATCCATTATCTAATACAATTGAAGAGGAATGGCGTTCATTGCGGAATAATTTAAAATCACTCGAGATACTAAGAATTCCCAGATGTGTGGACACTGTGAGGGACAATGTTCTCAAAATTCATGGTTTCAGCGATGCATCGGAAACAGCTTATGCAGAGGTGATTTACATTCCAACTCCAACAGAAAAGAGTTGACACTGTCATTTCCTCTTTCTTCTTAGCACTACAGCCCCTTTCGGGCCTTTGCTTCCTGCAAACAGCGCCACCAACTGTCTCGGTCCGTTGACCGCGTCTTTCAATTCTGAAATCCGAGCAGCGATGAACTGTCTTCGTCGACCGAGTCAGAACAGCGTTTCCTCGGTTTCCCCACGGGCCGCCGGCCTTCAGTTCTCCCAACGAATACCTTCTTGGGTATCCGCTGTTCGTCCATACTATTCATGTGTCCAGCCCATTGCAGCTTCCGCAGTCTTACAATCCTTGAGACTTCCGATTCGTCAAAAATTTCATACAGCTCATGGTTGTATCGAATTCGCCATTAGTCCCCGTCAAGCTTCGCTCCGATTAATCGCCTCAGGACCCGTCACTCAAAGGCGTTCAATATATTTGCGGATGCTTGGGTTAGGGTCCATGTTTTACACCCATAGCATAACACAGGTCTTTGTATACTTGGAGCTTTGTTTTCCTGTGTATGCAGCTGGTCTTCAAGATCGCTAAAACTGAATAAAATATTTTATTTTCGAGCTGTATTTTTCGGCGTATTTCGTCTCTTTCATTGCCCGTTTTCGTTATTTTAGCGCCTAAATACACAAATTCGCTAACATTTTTGATACTGTATTCGCCGAGTGTGGTATTTTGTGTATTTGGGGTATTTTTCCTCGACTGCGTCATTAGCTTTATTTTATTTTCGTTGATTTATAGCCCTACTAGTTTTGCTTCGCTGTCGAGTTTCAGGAAGAGTTCTTTGGTAGTTGTTAGTGACCGTGACAGAATGTTGATGTCGCCCACATAGGCCACTACTTGGCTCGACTTGTATAGTAATGTACCTCGCGTATCGACAGGTAGCTTTCGTATGACGTCCTCCAGAGCCAAATTGAATAACAATGGGGCCAGCCCATCTCCCTGTTTTAGCCCGATATTTGTGTCAAAGGCATCGGTGAGTTGGTTATTGATGCGGACTTGGGAGGTTGTCGACGTTATTGTAATTTTGGTAAGATGGACGGATTTGGCTGGGATGCCAAGGCAATGAATTATTTGGTACAGTACGTTACGATCAATACTGTCGTATGCTTGCTTGAAGTCAACGAAAATTTTGTGTACGTCTATGTTGCATTCCCAGCATTTTTCAAGTACCTGCTTGACTGTGAACAATTGGTCTGTTGTTGATCTACCTGCTCTAAAACCACCTTGATACTCCCCAATAATACTGTTGGCGTATGATCCGATTTTATTTTCTAAGATTTTAGAAAATATTTTATAAGCCGTACAAAGTAGTGATATGCCTCTATAATTTTCGCACTGTAGCTTGTCGCCTTTTTTGTGGACAGGGAATACAATTGATTGGCTCCACTCTTTCGGCATCTGTTCTTGTTGCCAAATGAACTGGATGACTTTGCGAATAGCTTGGTGAACACTACTGCCACCATATTTGATGAGCTCCACTGGAATCTCATCAATGCCCGGCGCTTTATTATTCTTTTAGGCTTTGATGATGGAACAAACTTCATCCAGAGTTGGTGCGGTCAATGGAAGCTCTCCACAGACATCTACAGGCTCCGATGTTCTGGAGCTGTTCGGAAGATTGAGGAGGTTCTTGAAATATGATGCCCATCTTTCCTTAATCTTGATTTCATCAGCGATTATATTGCCGATGTCATTACGACAGAGCGTAGTTTTGGGCTGATAACCACGTTTCAGGCTTTTCACTACCTTGTATGCTTGTCTTGTTTTATGACAAGATGGGAGCCAGCTGGCTGTCGAGGGTCTCCGTGAAATTTTCGGCCACAGACTCCGTTTGGAGCCTTTCGATGTCAAATTTTTGTAGCGGGCTGGTCTTCGCTGAACATGCCTTTGACATACGACATCGATAGTTTAATTTGATCAAGTAATGATCTGCATTGCGATTGGCTCCTCGGTATGTACGGACGTCAAGTATGCTCGAGGCCCAACGTTGTTGGATCAGAACATGATCGATCTGGTTTTGTGTGTTGCCATCTGGTGATACCCAGGTCATTTAATGAATGCGTCGATGTGGGAAGCAAGTCGAACGTATGAACAGATTTCTGCTACATGAAAAGTCAATCAGGCGCTGGCCGTTGTCATTTTTTTCATCGCGGAGGCTATATCCTCCTCCAGTTGTTCCCCCATGAGATAGCTCATTGCCAACCTTCGCGTTGAAATCACCCAGAATAATTTTTTTTTTTCGTTTGTGTGCAATGTGTCGACTAGTCTTTCCAGGTGATTGTAAAACGATTCCTTCGTTTCTTCGTCTTTTTCTCCGGTCGGGGCGTGAACATTAATCAGCCAGGTTTTGTAGAATTTCACTTTTATGCGGATCGCACACAACCGTTCATTGACTGCCTTAAAATCAATAACGTGCGATTTGAACTTCCTATCCACAATGAAGGCTACTCCAAATTCTCGTTTTCCAGTAGGCTTCTCACTTTTAAATATTGTGTGCGACCTCATGTCTTGGATATCGTTTCCAGTCCAATTCGTTTCCTGGACTGCCAGTATTTTTAATTTATATTGACTGGCCTGTTGTTAAAGGTCCTTAACAGCGCCAGGTTAATTGAGTGATCTGACATTCCAGGATCCAATGCCATTGTCCTTTTTTCGTTTGCGAGGTCGATGACGTGAGTCCAATCCATTCCGAGGTCTATCTGCAGGTTTCGAAACATTAAACACTGGCATTTACTTGCATCGAAAAAAGTCGCAATTTTGAGACTTGGATTGTGTGGAGCTGTCTTACTAGTCAAGTTATGGAAAACAGTATCCGAGGCAATTTAGGTTGAAAATGGGACTGCACTATTTTGGACAGATTCTACTATTGTTTTGAATTGGCTTCCTAGTCGTCCTAGACGATGGAAAACGTATATCGCAAATCGGACTTCGGAGATCCTTCCAATCGACATCGCGTGATCAATAGTATCGTGTACGGTCTGAGCACAATCCAGTAGATCTAGCATCGCGGGGAGTGAGATCACTGCCGTTGATTAATTCCTGTTTATGGCGGCATGGTCCTGATTGGCTGCAAGAGGACAGGAAGCTGCGGCCAGATGAAGTTATTACTTCAGATGATAATGTACCCGCTGACGAAGAGCGAGTGATAAATGTTTCGGTGAACTCTTTCGTGTTGGACAGCGAGTCTTGCATATTCAACCGGTTGCTTCAAGAGGATAATACATTTACAGCTATAAGACAACAAATCGCATTTATTTATTTATTTATTGTAATATCTATATGTACAGAGTAAACTCCAATTATAATATAGAAAAGTAAGAAAACTATGAAAAAAGGCAAAAATCATCAATAATAAAAAAGCAAAAGAATGTATATTAAAACATATAAAAGCATAAAGGAATTAATAATCCGTTAAACAGTTAAAAATGAAAACTTAATTAATAAAAACGAATTCAAGAACATTCCGTTTTAAACGAGACCTGTATTCGTAAAAAGAAGAAGGTATAGGACCAAGACCACGAATATTGTGATTGCGGGGTATCCGAGCAAAAGGCGAGTTAAAAAAAATCTCGGTTCGGGCGAAGGGGATATTAAAAATTACTGAAAATCTACTCATACGTTCAGGAGTAAAGGCCGATATATTGTCGCACAAAGCTGGTGGCAAAAGATGGTAATTAAGTTTGTACAGGAGGCTTCATCCAGGAAGATCCTGCGAGATAATAAACAGGGGAGCTGTAACAGAACGAGACGCTCACTATAGGAAACGTATGCAATCTGAAATTTGAAAATAAGAGATCTTGTGAATCTACGCTGCACTGTCTCAAGCGCATCAATTAAATAACGCTGATGAGAACACCATACTTGTGCACAATGCTCTAATAGACTACGAACCAGCGATAGAAATAGATAGGTACAAGACCGTATATTATTGAAGCCTTTAGAGGTTCTTAAAATAAAACCAGACATTTTAGATGCCTTCGAAACAATATAAGAAATGTGGCGATCAAAGCGGAGCTTATCGTCAAAAATTACACCAAGATCTTTATGAGTGGTCACTACCCCAAGAGCAGTGCCACTGATCGAATAAACAAAAGAAAATGGAAATTTTTTACGTGACAAGATTCATACGTTACCACGCACTCACGATTATAGAGGTAAGAGTATAGCCAGTGGAGAAGGGTCGAGTCAATATTTAATGCCTTAAGCTTGTTCAGTAGAAGACCATGGTTGACAGAGTCAAAAGCTTTTAAGAAGTCAGTATAAATAACATCTACTTGATTCCTTTGATCTATAGCAGAAACCACCGTATGAGAGAAGGAGAGAAGATTAGAAAGAGTGGATCTGCCTTTGATAAAACCGTGTTGCTGAATAGCTAAATTAGGAAGTAGAAGGGAATATAAGTTGTTATAAACTATGCGTTCGAAAATCTTGCTAAAAGAAGACAGAAGGGCTATGGGACGGTAATTTGAGATTGCAGCTTTATTCCCAGTTTTGTGAATAGGAAGGACAACTGATCTCTTCCAGAAAGTTGGAAAAGTGCCGCAGGCTAGACTTTTGTTGAACAGAATTGATAGCGGTACGCATAAAGATGAAGAGAGAATTTTGGCGAAGTTGTTTGGAATACCATCTGGATCGCTACTGTCATATGTATTTAACTTATTAAGAAGCAATTCTACTTCAAGTGGGCTAATATAAGAAAAGGAATCTGTTGGCGAGAATTGTTGGAAAAACTCGAGGTTGGAAGAAGATGTCTGCTTAGCATAAAATGATGAAAAATATTGAGCAAACAACCACCAATCTCTTCATTATTTGACGTTTCAATGCCTTCGTGAATCATAGAGCCAGGAAAGTTATTGCCATTTCTTAGAGACTTAATGTAAGCCCAAAATGGTTTCGATTGGTTATTACATATTGAGCCTTCCACATACTTAAGATAATCTAGTTGGGTTTCAGTTATAAGTCTTTTAACAACCAGTCTAAGCACTCTGAATAGCTGCAAATCTAAACACAAACCACTTACTAGAAACGCTTTACGAGCCCTATCCTTGGCTTTTAAAGCTGTCGCAATTTTCATATTGAACCACGGCGCATCTTTACTTTTTTTGGGACGGACTGTAGGAGTATGTACTGCTATTAGAGAGTCAAGAAAGTTATAGAATTTACGTACAGCATCCTCAATATTTAGATTACATAAAAAAGAAAACCAATTGACAGAGCAAATCTCTCTTTCTATAGCTGAGTAATTTGCTTTGTTGAAGTTGAATCGAATAGCAGTGATACTCTTTCTAACGGATTCTAAGTACACAGATATCACCAGATGAAGAGGAGGGTGATGGGGGTCAGAGGCAACGTAAGACTGTGCAAGGGAGCAATATGAGATGAAAGAAGAAAGAGAAATCGAAAAACTGTCATTAGAGAACATGTCAGTATATGACTCATTCCATGAGATGTTAGGAAGGTTGAAGTCTCCACAAATCAAGACGAAAGTTTTAGAACTAAAGTTGTTAATAAACGAAGACAACTCAGCGAAAAATCTTTCATAGACATAAACAGAACTATTACAAGGGATATAAACAGAAAAAATAACTAGTTTTATGGCCGGGGATAAGGCAACGGTAGCTGCAATACATTCTACAGGTTGAGAAGGATCAAAATTTGAGCAGAAACTTGAACTAAAAGATCTCCTGACTCCAACAAGACCACCACCTTCGTCCAAAAACACCATCTCCGTCCAAGAACACCACCTCCGTCCAAATTTACCAAAGAGTGAGCGATTACGGTCCCGTCTGAAAACGATGTAAGAGGGAAGAATTTCATTGTGAAGTATATCTTCAGTAAGCCAAGTTTCCGTGAGACAAACAATATCATCCGATGCGATACAGGAAGCCAGTCGAAATTCGTTGGTCTTGGTCCTAAGACCCCGAACATTTTGGTAATACACATTAATCGAATTTACTATTTTGGATCTTTTTGGAGGACTAATGATCGAAAATTCCGTGGTATATTGATGAACTCCTTGAAGAAGACAACCTTTGGCCAGAAGTCCTTGTTGAGTAGATTCACAATACCTGAGCTGATGGTTATCCTGAATGACGAGATTGTCTGAGTAGACAGATTATCGGGAGTAAGTTTTTTACAGATAAGCAGAGACAGTTTCTAACCCAGTTTTGCAATCACATAAGTTCTAATAGTTTCAGCCGTGGCATGATATGCCAACCGAGATACAAACACCTGAACAGGCGGCGCCATAACGGAAAGTTCCGGCAAATCAGGAATCGTTGTGAGGACATTAGAGGCAGCTGAAACTGTAGCTTGATCCGGATGTATTGATATGATTGCCGGAGTCACCGCAGGCGTAACCGGGGAGTTCGCTAATGTATGAGATCTTGGCGGAGATAAAGCTTGCTGTCAACGAATACCAGTTTTCTTGCTTCTCGTGATCGGATGCTGCCTCAGCGGACTTAAAGCACCTTCAGTCAAGGCTGTTCATAGGCTGTTCATTCCCAGAATGTAAAGTATTCGACATTCCTAATGATTTTAGTGAAGTAGAAGCTTGAGAACGGTCCGCAATATTCACTAAATCCTTAATTTCTACGTGGGCGCCATCGAGCATTTCTTTCAAACTACTGAATGTTTTAGAAATCCCTTCAATAGTGTTTTCGGCAGCTCGTAATCGTGATACGTAGGCTGAGATCGAGTATTTTCGGCAATCAGAGCAGTACCAATATATCCCATTTCCACTACGCATGATGAGATCGGTGATTGGACCTGACAAATTAGCACATTTGGCATGAAAAGGTAAGCCACAGAATCCAAAACATGACACAAAAGGTGATTTATTATGTTTACCCCCACAAGATTTTGCTGCGCATAAGGTCGAAGCCATGTCGCAGGTCAGGTGGATATATTACAATTTCAAAAATCAAAAACAAAAAAGAAAATTTATAAAATTTAGAAATATTTCCTACATAAATCTGCTTTTTATCAATAAAGTTTGATATTCACTGAAAAGCGAAATAGCAAGAGTACCGCGAATCCCCCACGGTGACACAGAGATGGCCCTTACCGTGATTAGAAACAAGTCAATCACCTGTGCACAATTACTAAAGGGTCGAGTCACTGCTAATGTTAGTACCAAAATAGCACAGCACGAAAGCACTAACACCAGGTAATAACCGTGATATCGAGGAACAAAGCCACTGAATAGTTTGCACAATCACTAAAGGGTGGCTATAATCACATTAAAATGAACTTGCTGAACTCAATAATCAAAATAAGAACAAAATAAAGATCAGCACTTAAGTTTAGAATCACTTTTTCCAACAAACGCGCGGAAAAGAAAACTCAAAATAGCAGCACCCCAGAAGCACAGCGATCAACGCTATTCGAAAACACGCAGGCAGGAAATCAAACTATCGTGGAATTTATCAATAACTATTAAAAATCACGGAACCCAACTATGCAGTGTTCGACAGATGACAGATTCAGAACTTCAGTGAGGCTGGAGAATCGCTTATCTTCGTTCAATTATTTATTGATGATCTAAAGATACCGCAACGCTAGCCTGCAAGCGTCGGTAGCCAATTCCAACGAGCACTAATATCTACACTCGCTCAGGTAGCAGACATTTGAATACCTATAGACACAACAAAATAACGGCAGTGAACCTGAAACTAACGAAAACAATGTGCAGTTGCATTCATCAGTCACAGAAAACAAAGACACAGAGCTAGATCCATGGGATATTCTTCGAGTTTGGAGCTTCCCAATCAAAACCTACAGCCAGCAAAAAGAAAATAATAACGTCCGCCGATGATGAACTTTGTGACAGACATGAACAACAGCATTCACATTCGCAACCGACTCGCAACATTATTTCCTCAACAATGTCTCAAAAGAGGGAGTGTCGTGGATACTAGATGCTCGCCCACAGGGACGTTGCAACAGAGTGAGTTTGTAGTGCCACATGCCCGCCACCAGTGGCACGTCAATCAATAAGAAGCCTTTTGAATTTTGCAACTACAATCAATCAGATGATCATGACAGCCAGACGAAGTTCAGTTTTATCCAAAGTGATCAATTGTTATACGTAAAAGTAAAATGAGTTGAAATTTGTAAATTAGTTGGTTCAGTAATAACGAAAATAAATAAGCAAGAACTACACACTCATTGAAGAACAGCAGCTTGAAATACCATGAAGCCAGCAAAATCGTTGGAGCTTGCGTCAAATAATCAATAATGGAGGCCTTTAAATGGTGGAAGACTTTGGAAATTAACAAATTTAATAATACGTATAGACTATTGAACGACGAAACGGATTTTAATAACTCCCCCTTGTTGAATTCATTTGAATATGCTCGATTTGTTGCTTTTATTCAATTAATAAATTATAACTTCATCATTTATTACAGTGCTTAGCTTTCATTTGATTTACAATAACCTTTTTATTAGTGTCCGCGTGGCTTAGTGGTTAGAGCACTAAATCAGTATGCCGAAGGTCTCTGGTTCAGGTCTCGTTGACGTCAACGAGATTTAGTTCGAGTGATTCTTCGGACGGACTATGAGCATGTTCAGTTATGATACGTGCTGGTTTAAAATCTGAACGTATCGCAGCTGGGTGGACGGACACTCGTCCAAAGCGTGATAATGATCATATCACCTGGTGGAGTGCCGATACATTCGATCATGACAATGAGATTTTTTGTTACATACCTCCATTCCCTTTCACTCTCTCCATCACACTTTCTTCGTCGCACAACGCTCGTGCGACCTGCACTTCACATTTCGTCGTTTCTTCAGGTGTGCCACCCAGACAATGATTAGACCATCGGTATAAGGGGGCACACAAATTATGTGAATTTATCCTATTAATCTCATCTTGTCCATTTCGTGATCAGCTCTCAGAGATAAAAAAAACTTTGTAATACGCCGTGGGAAAACAAACTCTGAGTTATAAAGTTAGTTGTCTTTTCAAGCATCTCGACGATAGGGTTTAAAGTGCCCTTAGATGCTTTGTTGAAATTTATTGGACTGAGATTCTCCATAATAATATCTTTCTGCTATACAATCTCGACGATAGGGTCAGAAGGGCCCTAAGGTGCGATGTAGAAATTTATTGCACTGAGATTCAATCGTTGTTAAATAAATACTCTTTAAGCCATTTTTTAAAAACTATAAGTGAGTTTGCATCCTTAACTGAATCTGGGAGATTGTTGTATATACGCAAGGAATCGTTCGTAGCATCATTCTGTAGACGATCCGTTCTTGCAAAAGGTATTATGAATTGATTTGCGTTCCTAGCATTGTAGTGATTTTTCTGCGATACTTTCATAAATTGAATATGTGACGAATTTGAATTCAAGCATTTAAAAATAAACTTGGCTTTCTCTGCTTCAACGATTTGAGTAAATGTTAATGTTTCGCTGATTGGTACACAAATCTAGTTGGTGTACGTATTGGTAGATTGAGCATATTTTTATAAGCCTTGGTAAGCAACCTGGGGTTGATATTAAGGTGTTGCTTTGATGACTGGCTCCAGATTACTACTCCGTAATGTAGTTTCTACAGAAAGAATGCTTTTAGCACCTTCTGCTTGATATTGCTTGGAAATCCTTCATATCTTCTCAGTAATCCAATAACAGGAGCTAATTGTCTTCTTACGTTGTTTATATGCGCCAGCCATGTTAATCGTTGGTCGATGATGAGTCCAAGATATTTGAATTCCGCTACTCTCTCCAGTTTTCCGCTATTAATTCTTATATCAATGTTAATGTCTTCCTTGTTCTTCTGTTTGAAAATAATGTATTTGGTCTTAGAAGTATTTAGCGCTAGCTTATTATTACTTAACCACGAATGATATGTACTTAGATCATCATTAATGGTATTCTCTAAGTAATCTTTTTTGCATCCCGAGTAAAGTAGAACTGTGTCATCAGCATATAGTGCATAGTGTCCCTTTGGTCCACATGTATTTAAATTGTTAGTGTATAACTAGAATAAGGTAGGGCCAAGTATGGAGCCTTGGGGAACGCCTGACTTCATAGGTGCCAAGTCGCTCAATACATTATTGACTACTGTTTTCTGCGATCTTCCCTTCCTAAAAAGTTGATTTGGTTTCCCGTGAATGCCATATTATTCGAGTTTACGAAGTAAAAGCTCATGATCCACCGTATCAAACGCCTTTTTCAGATCCACAAAAATGGCAGCAACATAGTCACCCTTGTCAAGGCCTGTATTTATGAAACGCGTGACTGGGAAAAGAGCATCAAAAGTTCCTTTATTTTTCTGGCAACCAAATTGTTGTAAATTTAAAATTGAATTTTCCTTAATGAATGATGATAGACGGATGTTTATTAATTTTTCGAATATTTTACTAAATCCTGTTAAAAGTGCGATCGGGCGGTAATTATTTGGTTCCATACGGTCTCCTCCCTTGGAGATTGGGACTATTTTTGCTCTATTTCTATTTCCTCAGGAAACGTTCCATTCCTAATATGTTTGTTTATACAATTTGCAACACATTCTGCTATCTCTTCCTTTATAAGGTTTATTTCATCCATGGTGATATTGTCTATACCTGGTGCTGTATTTTGCTTCAATTCATCAATAATTTTTATTACTTCAACTTTGTAAGTTAGATGCATGTGAAAGGAAGATTTTGGCGACGTAATTGTAGAAGTAAAATTGCTTGTTGGCGCTGGCTGGATTCCATTGGCAATTTTTTCACCTATAGTTGAAAAAAAGATATTGAGGTTACTTGCAGCTTCAAATGCATTTGCTGAAGATGAGTTCTCTATAGTGAAATCATGGGTCGTAGAGTTACGCGGTGAGTTTCTTTTAACTTCGTTTATTATGTCCCATATTTCATGCGCATTGTCGCAGCATCTAGTGTTTTGGAGTAATACAAAAGTTTTGCTTCTTTCACAACACGTTTAGATGTTTTATTGGCTTCGATGTATATAAACCTGAGCGATTGATCATTCATGTTCTGTTTGTAGTTCATATAAGCCTTCCGCTTGTTCTTACTTGCCTCAATAACTTTTTTGGTTATCCATGAATGTTGACGACATCTTATTTTTTTCTCCGTAGTCGAGGTGTTCTTAGCTTCCATTATGATGTTTGTGAGCTCCACTAAGTTTGAAGGTTTTTGGTTAATTAATAAACCCTTAAGATTTGATCTAAAGAGGTCCTTATTTAAGTATTTGAAAACATTGTAAGCAGGCTTTTGCTTTTTATTTATTTTAATGCCTTGAATAACAACTTTCAAAACACGATGATCAAGTTCAGGCCAGTCCGCTAGAGTATAAGCAATTTTCCCAGCAATTTGATTATCATTTGTGACTATGTGATCCAGGCAGGAATTAGATGCTAGTCGGGTAGGTTGAAGTGGGTTCACAATAGTGGCACCATTCGTTTCTAGTACGTCGTTGTACATCCTTGACTCATTAGATTCAACCAATAGATCTATATTCGTATCGGCAACTGTGATCAAATCATTTTCCATAGAATATAGTTCGTCTAATGTCAAGCACAGGTCTTGCGCGTTAAGTCGGGTGGGGTTGTAAAATGTGCCAATTTTTATTTTCTTTCCAGGGCATACTAGTTCGATGACTATCATATTGTATTTATTAGTTATTACTCGCCTCGTTACGAAATTAAGAGTTTTTTTTTAATATAAATTGCTGTTCCTCCACCTCTTCCGGGCCTGCAGGAAAATATAGAATCGTATCCCTGAATGTTGTAGTACTCCACTTCCTCGGAATATCTATATTCGAATGTTGCTTTACATAAATTTGAAGTTCGTTAAGTTTTTGTCGTAAACTTCTTATATTAACAAAGAGGATAGAAATTTGGGTGGCTTCAAATATCTTTGTATTATTGAATGGCATATTAATCATGGTAGTTAATGCTTCTCTTAGCAATCAAAATCCTACGTTTTAATTCTGGGCATTCTGTCGAATCTGCCCGGTATGCATGGCCAATTTTCGTACCATTTTCCATACAATTACAACATTTTTCAACTGAACTTTTACAGTCTCTTGCATCATGCAGTGGTACACATTTAGCACACCTCAATTCCCCTTCACATTTTGATGTCTTGTGATTGAACTTTTGGCATTTGAAGCACCTCGTGACGTTAAAATCTTCCTTTATGTAGTATGATCCATAGTCGATATTAACATATCTATTCGCTATCTTCTTGAACATTGTTCCATTCACCTCTGAAATATGTAACCATTTTGCGCTCCGTATTCTTCTAGAGTGAACCAATTCCATTTTATCTTCATCTAAAATGTTCGGATTCAGACTTTGGATTTCAATTCTTAGCTCCTCGTTTGTGAATTGCTTCTCTAATCCATTTATAACCAATCTTGGTTGAATAGACTTAGTTTCCATTATTTCGTATCCCTTCATATTTTCCTTAATAATATTGAGAAGCGTAGATGAATTGTCATTCGAAGAAGTCTTAATAATTGCTCCACCATTTCGAATCGGACGGACTAGCTGGAGTGGAATCTTGCATTGAGAGGGTCGGATTTTAGATTTGAAATCGGAAAGAGTTTGATCGGAGCTTGAATGGGCTTTGGGCTTGATGATTATGCCTTTTTGTGATGTTGTGTTTGTGCGTTTTTCTTTCTGCAAACCAGCATCCAATTTGGTCACATCTGCATATGTAATTTTATTTACATGAGTGTTTTTTTCCATTAAGGCACTGACGGTAGACTTCAGTTCAATTAGCTGGTTGACTGTTTGCTTCATTTGTTCCATGAGACGATCATCTTTTAATTTTTTGTTATAAGATTTACAAGCGGAGCACATCCAAAGAACATCTTGAGTAATCTCCATAATCTATAGATATCTTTCTCCAGACATTTGAATACAGCTTATGTTGAACCACTTATTACATATTCCATCACACCCTATTCCTTGTTCCGAATTCTTAGCGGTCTTTTTGCATTTACCACGTTTGTTGCATTCCACCGTCGACATTTTCCTTATTTATTATTTTAGGAACTCTTACCAATAATAGTTGAAAAGGATTCAATCACTACTATTTTAATCTTATGATGATAATTATTATTTTATAAATTGTCTGCAATATCAATTTATTACGCGTAGGGGAAATAATATTAATGCACCTTATAAAATTAATTTGAAAATTATCAACAATAATTAGTTGGAAAAATTGTTATTAAGTTTATTCTAAATTTTATAAATTTCCTAAATTTATTATAAATTTTCCAAATTATCTTCGTACTACACGAGAATCCCTCTCCTTGTATAAAGAATAATTGGAAGATTTTCCAATTATTCTTTATACGCGGTTTAATGCAGAATTTTTAAATGTAGAATTTCCTCTAAGATAATGTACTTATCCTTGATTTTCACTCTTGAAAATACCGAAATTCTAACACCAAATTCACCAAATCAAGAAATAGCAGATTTCTCTTTCAAATCCCACTTTTTGAACGTTTTTTCTATAGAGCTGATAAATTTCACGTCACCACCTGACAGTTGTCACTAGTGATACTCTAACTATCTCTAAGCGAAGGCCCGAAAGGGGCTGTAGGGCTACAAAGAAAGAAGATTTATTAATTTATGTTCAATGTTGATTTAATATGTTTGATTATACATCAAAAGTACATGTAACGCCATTATTTTAATCCATCGTAATTTTATGTTATGTTTGATTTTGTTAAAAAGTTAACGGTAGTTTATTGAATCTATTAATACTGGCTATGAATGCTTAATTGTACCATTAATACTAGCAATGAAGACGTAATTTGTCGAAACGGCCGTCGTGCAAATAAATATTTAGTGGAAATCTAAAATGAAAACATTGTTTTCTTTTACGATGTGCTCCCACCATGTAAAAGCCTTTAACCTTGATTACTTTTGCGATAAATTTGAATGCTTTCTTGTACAAGTAACGTACAGGGTGGGCCATATCAGTGTGTTATTGCAACATGATAACAGACTTTTTGGTGCCAGCTTTGCAAGAACTTCAAGGCAATACCTCGAGGATGTGGTTTCAACAGGATGGGGCCACATGTCATACGGCTAGGGTATCCATAGAGCTGCTGAAAAATGTTTTTCCCGGAAAACTCATCTCGAAAAGGGGGGATATTGAATGGCCCCCACGTAGCCCCGATCTCTCTCCATGCGATTATTTTCTATGGGGCTACCTCTAATCGGTAGTTTACGAGAATAATCCGACCAATTTAGAGCAGCTGAAGAGGAATATTATTCAGGAAAGTAACAAAATACCGAGAACAACTTTTCAACGAGTTTTCCAAAATTTGCGACTTCGGTTCCAAGAGTGCCAAGCAGCCGAGGGAAGCCATTTGGACAACATTTTTTTTAAGTCTTAAAAATTCCTATGCTTCTACTTTTTAACAATACAAATATATTTGTGTTATGTTTCGTAGTTTTTTTTAAATCGAATATTTAAACCGCCAACACCCTTATGGCCCACCCTGTATAAATAATTCAAGCCATCGATTTATACCATCAGAAAACTTGTTCCGAACACTAGGATGGATACAAAGCCCTTCTGATAGGAGCACTCTCCTGCTCACTTGACTTGTTTCTGTATATTTGTTTTATAATATGGACAACCATATTTATGCAAATATTTACAATTCCCAAACGTCATCTAGTTTTAAGCGCAAGAGACTAAACACTTCCACATATTGGGTTAAAATCAATTTAATGCAACCATTTAGAAATTAATTTGACTAAAATGGTTTTATCGCTATCCACATTAACAACTGACCCACATTATAATCTGTCAAAGCTAATGTCCAGAGAAGTTTCAAAATATCACAAAAATTTGTTTGAACCTACACAATCAATTTACTTTGCTGCCACTAACTAATTTTCTGTAACCAGCAATCTTGGGTCAATGTTAATGTATTCCAATTTTTGAATTACTAAGGTCCTTATCCTTGAACTCGACAACTTTATTAAATCATTTGAATTTGCCTTGTGTCACTAACATCAATCGAATTCTCGAGAAAATGGAAAATGGAATGTGCATCCTTTGAACATGGAAATATCCTCTCATACCAACAAGCACGCAAAATATCTCAATCCTCTAAACTGCTTTCATGTCATGGCTACCACACTGTAGAGGTGGAAGGTAGCAATTAAAATACTGAAATAGAAGTGCGCAATGTCCTTCGAGTAAATATTGAAATTTCAGCATCCTGGACCCTGAGGATGGATGTTGAATGTTAGTCATTTGCAGTAAATAAGAGAAAAAAATTGAGTACCTTCATTTATGATTGAACATGCATTTAATGCTTCGAGCTTAAACGTTCAGACCCGAAGGATGCTGGGATATTGAAAATTGAACCCGTGGTTGGAGGACAAACAATACATGAGATGATTACACTGTTGCTCGTTATTCCTTGAGACTGGTGTATGTCTTCCCATCAATTTCATATTCCTCTTGTTGGTTATGAATCCTGTGAAAAATTGAAATGGTATTTCTATACTTGTTATATTCTAATAGAGGGGAGAATTTCTTGGAAACTTTGAAATTTGTTTCTAAAATTGAAATCTTACAAGTTGTTTGTTCTTACGATTCAAGTTCCTGGTGGAATAAGAAGAAATACCGAACACTTCCAACAGTATACTCGTATATATATATATATATATATATATATATATATATATATATATATATATATATATATATATATATATATAAATATAAATATATATATAAATATATATTTATATACATATATTTCAAAATACTGGCTATGAATGCTTACATATATACTAAATTCACCAGAGTCTTGAATGAAATAATATTTGCTAGAGAGACTTTGACATTTAGGTCTCTATCTTGTAATTGCTTCCTCCTGCTTTTCTTTGGAACACAACTCAATACTCTTTCACAAACAAAAAACTGTTTAACTGAGATATATTTCTTCAGATATGGTCGGTGAAATGGATTGTAATATTAACCAGGTTCTAATACTTCATTGAAGATGACTTCCACATACTGTGATTAAATGAATATAAGATGATGTGAATCTGTCCTGAAGTTACAATTTACAAAGCTAACTATAATATCATTACGCTGACTACACATGTGAACAGACAAAGCGGCTTTAAGGGGCAGGCGGGTCGTCGGGAATGAAAAGAACGTCTGCACAAAGGAATAAAGCATCTAAGGACGACAATAAATTAACAAATCAACAGAAATCGTTAGAGAGCACATATTAAACGGATAAACATGCGGAATTTTGGTGCAGTAACAAAAACTATGTGCACTCTATAACCCTTCACACAAAAGGATGTAACACTGAAAAACCCTGAGCTAGAAAAATAGACCGTGACGGAAAAGAAACCGTGTGCGGAAACCAACGATATACTGTTGTATAATGTTAATCTTATCACCACCAAATGGCCTAAGGCATAAGATTTGACTATCAAAATGGTGAAACTTTTTACAAGACTTTTGCTACCATAAAGAACGGTTAAGTCAAAAAGCAAGAAGCGTCCTATAAAAAACTATATCTACCTGCAACTCTTACACAAAATTGGCAAGACTCTCTGAAAAAACTAATTATTAAGCGCTTGTGGCGACGAACGCTTTAGGTGTTGTTGAAAGAATGACGCCAACCACACACATCGAAACACATCGTGTGGCAGCCAGGCCACCAATGAACAATGCGACACATCACACACACAGGAAACTATATGTGGAAGGCGAGTTGCTAGGAGAAACGAGTCAATCAATCATTAGACCTCCAACGAACATCAATACATACGGCGACCGAGCTCTAACCCTGTCCTTTGGTCTACCGCGAATTTTCCAGTGGTGATTCACCGTGGTCAAAGTATCACGACCTATTGTAGGCGCAGACTTTATTCGGCATTTCGGGCTGGTGGTAGATCTCAAAAATGGCCAACTATCAGATCCCAGTAAGAACGCCTCTGCTAAAGCAAAAGTAAGGAGAACAACCAAAAAGAGTCCGTGAATGCAACTTTAATGTATGCCTCACCCCTCAGAGTTTCAAGGACTCACTAACCCTGCAATAGCTGCACATGCTCCAACTCATGGCATGAGGCATTATATTGCAACGACAGTCACCCAGTGGTAGACCGGCCTGGGTGATTAAATCAGGAAAAGCTACAAGTGGCACGGCAAGAATTTCAATTCCTTCTTGACAATGGATGTTGTCGACCTTCCAAAAGACCTTAGATAAGCCCTTTGCACCACATCCCGAAGAAAAATGGTGGCTGGCACCCATGCGGGGACTACCGCCGATTGATAGCCATGACTTTGCCAGACAAGTACCCGATGCAACACATTGAGGACATCTCATTGAATCTAGACGCCGCACGGTATTTTGATTGATTTGTTCCGAGCATTTCACCAGATTCCGATAGCTGAAGAGGATATTCCAAAAACTGCAATCACTACGCCGTTTGGCCTTTATGAATTCACAGTAATGACATTTGGTCTTCAAAACGCTGCACAGACTTTTCAGTGATTCTTGGACTAGATTTTTGCGTGTGCTATGTTGATGATTTATTAATCGCCTCAAAAATGATGGAAGAGCATGTGCGGCACCTACACCTTATATTTCAGCGCTGGGATTCAGCCAGTTAGAGTATTTGGGGCACGTTATTGACGAAAAAGGTATAATTCCCCCAAAGTCACGTATGGACGCCATTCGAAACTTTAAAAAACCAACTACGGTTAAGGAACTTTGACGGTTTTTTAGGAACAATAAATTTCTACATGCGGTTCATTTGCAATGCTGTCGTACTACAGGCTCCGCTCAACAACTTGTGCGCTGGGCGTAAAAAGAATGACAAAACCGTCATCGAATGGACCCCAGAAACGAGCGATGCATTTATAAACTGTAAATATAGTCTCGCTAATGCTGTTTTATTAGTCTACTTTTGAACCAATGAACCGCTCAGAATCACAACCGATGCATTTGATGTTGCAGTAGGCACCATTTTAGAGCAGAAACAAAATAATAATTGGCTACCATTGGCATTTTTCCAGAAAAAGTTGTCCGCTCCTGAAAGTAAATATAGTGTACACAATCACGAGCTTCTAGCTATATATTCCAGCGTCAGACATTTTCAGCACTATTTAGAAGGCTCCAGTTTCTATATACTCACGGATCACAAACCGCTAAAGTATGCATTCGCTCAGTTTGCAAGCAAAACGTCGCCGCGCCAAATCAGACATCTCGATTACATCTCGCAGTTTTCAACAGATATCCGCTTTGTCGCGGGCGCAAGTAATGATGTTGCCAATGGGCTCTGGCGGCTAGAAGAGATTACAATGCCCACAATAATTGACGAATCTGAACTGATGAAAGAGCAAGAACGAGATGTCGAACTGCAAGGACTACTTCATTCTAACACTACATCCCTAAAACTTGTCCGCCAGCCTATAGGCTCAAGTGATGGGATAGTTTACAAAAAGTCACTGCAACGGTTAAGGCCCTTCATTCCGCTGACGTTATGAAAGAAAGTATTTGACATGTTTCATCAGCTAGCGTATCCCAGTGCACGTGCCACAGGCAAGGCTATAGCTCAGAGATACGTTTGGACAAACATGAAGAAAGACGTCCGCGTTTGGGTTCGTTCATGTGTTCCATGTCAGCACTCCTAAGTTGCTCGGCATCAAATGAACCCAGTACAGCCTTTTTCAATGCCCAATGTTCGCTTTCAACATATCCACGTCAATATCGTGGGCCCACTGGTTCTGCTGCAGGGTTATAAATATTGCTTGACAGTCATAAACCGATTCTCTAGGTGGCCAGAGGCATTCCCCATTGCGGGTCAAACTGCAGCTATCGTCGCAAAAACATTTTTTAACAATTAGGTTGCTCGTTTTGCCACGCTTCAAACAATCACCACCGATCAAGGTACTCAGTTTGAATCGGCACTGTTCAAAGCCCTGGCTGCTTTCATCGGAAGTAGATTATGTGTCACCTAACAATTCTTCCTGGCCAAATATCCTTCCCACCGTGTTACTGAGATTGCACACCAGCTTTAAGGAAGAGTTACAAGCCTCGTGTGTAGTGTTGCTATACGGAATTACATTGTCCATTCCGGGAGAATCCGTCTGCCAGCATGATTTTATTGTTCACCTTCGCAATGTCATGTCATCAATTAGGCCCGTGCACCAAACCGTTATGGTGACATAACAGTTTTTATAAACAAAAAGCTGAGTACATGCTGTAGTACATTCCCTGAAATAAAAATACTTAAAACTAAATTTTACAAGAAACATGTGCAAACCCCTTAGGACCTACACACAAGCTCGCGATGTACGACCCGCCTTAGAAAATAAAATATTAAATTTCTTCCGCATACGAAAGTAGAAATTGCACTTGACCTTCCTCGTATGTATCATATGATGGAAACACATACTGTGTGAATGAACTGTGTGTGGTCCACGTGACCACAACGTTTATATGTGTTTCCATATATCGGGAAGTCTTGTGCAATGAGAATTGTACTTGACCTTCCGATAATTAAAGAAACTAAGGAATGCACATTGAACCATACAGGAATGTATGAGGTCCACGTGACCAACTATAAACAATGGGTTGTACTACGACTCGTGGTAATGGGTTATGAATAGAATGCAATGCAACTTTTTTATGAATAGGTTTTAGGATGCAATTTGTTGTAAATAGAAATTGGAATACAATTTTTTATGAATAGGTTTTGAAATGCAATTTGTTGTGAATAGAAATGAGAATACAATTTTTTATGAATAGGTTTTTAAATGTGAAATTTTTAGGAATAGACTTTATTTGGATTTAGAATATAGATTTTTTTTACATAAGTTATCATAGGAGCATTGGTACGAAATTTGTATAAATAGCGTTGGAAGAAATAATAAAACACACTCTTGTGAAGATAATTACTAGCGTTACACGCTGCTCTTCTTTCACTTCAGTCAACTTGCTATCCGGCGTTAACCGCTGTTACACCCACTCTTTACCTCGCGAGAGCCACTATGGCCCTCAGGGAAACTGGAGTGCTCCGGCGGGGCTTATGGACCCGGTTAGCTCGTCCGAAGACGGGTGTGGGGCACCACTCGCTTTTCCCTCAAAGCCCCAAATAGCCGCCAAGCGAGAATGCAACGAACCGGATCAAACGCGACGTTATTCGGCCGAAACCCTAGCTACTAACCACCCTATGATCTTCACTACAATACTTCACCTACACCACTGTACACCTCTACTTCTTAATCACACTAATCTTCGCGTGGGCCACAATACCACCCCCGAACACTCTGACTCCCGATATCACGGGTTTCATTTAATTCCACGACACTTCCACTTCGACTTGTCCTTCCAAGCCGCACTCGTCACAACCCGTAATCTGAAAACAAAGATTTCTCTAATCTTGTCCTAAAGACAAAAATTTCTTCCTCCAAGTATTAATTTATCACAAAGAAACTTCGATTATTTAAAATTTTCCAACACTTGTACTCCAAATCGAAATAATTTATAATTTTAACATATGATACACTATAGCATAAAAAAGAAACTTACTTCTATTATATACCTACAAAGGGGCCCCTTCGACGATCGTATTCGCGGATGTATTCTGTAGCCTTTCCTCCAATGTCGGAGCTTGCTTGTCGCTTTGATACGAATTTTTCCTTCGCTTGGATCTCACTTTGCTGATTCCGCTGTCCTCCACTTGAAGATTGCCGCTGCGCTTCGAATTATGTTCTCCCTGGTTGCTCTTGTTCCGCTGCTTCGTCGCCCACGATAAAAAAGATCAAAGAGGAGGCGCGTCATTCTTCGCGTGCTTTTATAGCCTCCTCCTAACGGCTATAGTTCCGCTCGTCGGTCATCCACCTCTTCAGCGGGGTAATTCCTTTCTGCCGCCACTTGGTCTCCGCTCCCCTCTAGTGACGGGCACTCCAAATGCGGCTGAATCAGCTGAACATAATTCACTGACAGTTTGGCCTGTCAGTGATGTTTGTTCACTTTCCAAGTCGTTTATGTCCATTTGAATCTTCTGATAGAACAGCTTTTTGACACTTTTGCATTTACGATGCGCTAGCAATTCTTTTAAATGTCCATCATATGAGCAACTTAATGGATTTCCAGGCAAATCTTTGTAACTTTGGCATTTGAAAAACTGTATCTTATTTGGATCCGAGTCGATTTTCTTTGCGACAGCTGAAGCCATTTGCTTATAAGTGTGCCTTTGCGGAAGGACCAAGGAAAATCCTGTGTCGTTCGGGCGACTCTTGTCTATGAATGTCACTTCCATTTTGAAGAGAAGACTGGTAAAATATTCATCACATGTCGGTAAGTTCAGTTTTTTATCCAAAATTTTTTTTCAAAAATCAATATGTAACCTTGGTTTTCAACCCCAGAAATACATAAGCTGTATCCAAGGGAATCATTGGTCTTTGTAAATTTATTGAGACTGTTCGGTCCCAGCTCCTCGTAAATGTTCAATTCAACATTTTCAGCCAGGCCCAACATGTTTTTAACTACATTTGCAACGTCGCTAAGTCTGGTGTCTCAAGTAAATTGGCTACAGCCCAAATAATTCAAGCTATTCCGTACGGGATCAAAGTACTTCAGAAATATTAAAATGTGTTGGCTGGGATTGAAGTGGTTAATCGTTTGATCATTATCAGCGTGCAAAGTTTCTAAATAAATTGCCCATGTTGGGGCTGTATCCACTATATACGCTAAAGTCGTCTCCATCTCGCTATTGATATCAAAATACACCATTCGAGTTGTTAAGCGGCAACAAAGCAATGGCCAAATTCGCATTCTTGTGATAGGGATGCGAAAGTAGTTACACATTGCACCCACCACGGATCCGATCGTTTCCGATTTCTTTGCTCGAAATAATGTGTATTGGACAGTGTTTGGATCGAAGTACCCAGCAGCGTCATGTGTTTCAAAACAATCCTCCATGACTATTTGTATTGTAAAAAATATTGCCTGATCAGTTTTTGCTTTATGGATCATCTCGATCCTGGTCTCCTCTTCCAATCGTTCTATTAATTCTGACGGTATATCTGCTTCAACTATTGTCTGAAGTACCCTAGGGATTCCCGACAATCTGATATACACGAGCATGTAGGCATTGCTATTCGGCTTATCATTTAAGGTTATTTCATTATCTGAACCACCGTAATTATGCTCAATGGCTTCAAATTTCGTACAGCCTGAAACGACGTCATCATCGAACTTACACCAATTTCCCTCCAACAGAGGATTTATGTAAGCAACGTAGTGTCCGTTTTGATTGTCTCCTGAATGGACTAACACCGCATGAAGGCGATAAACAGCATCAGTTTGTTCTTTCTCTGCTAAGAATGGATCCAAAACAATTTGTCATCAAACTCAAATCGATCGTTAAATTTCAAGGAACAGTCAGTTACAGGATCGTATTGAAATCTCATTGAATGCAGCTGCAAAACTGGCGGGAACGAAATAAAAATCACTCCTTTTTCAGCTTCCTGAAGACTGTACTCTTCACCAGCATCGTATTTGTTGTCACCATCCAGCATTTCTGTAACAATGTAACTCTTGAAAGATTCGTAAACCGGACAATTATTCTAAATTTAGAAATGCGTTTCCATCGACAATATCATGTGAACCGATGTTTTCTAAATGTACTCGTTGCTCCCGGAGAAACTGTAGCGTTTTATCGACATTTTCAAGACAGTGAATTCTCATCATCTGAATCCTCCTTGGCAACATCTGGCTCGATCTTGTCAGGTTTTGATTTTACCGAAATATCTGGGGAACATTCCAACTTCAAACATGCGGTGGTTCTGACCTTCGCTCGATGACAATTATGTTTGCTTTAAACTACCAATAATCGTATTTAAACTACTAATATGATTACAATTTGGACTGGCAAACAAACCCTAGTCGAGTGCGGCTTAGCTTTCTGACTATACATAGTCACGCAAATGTTACGATAGTGTTCGGGGTGAGGTAATCCTGGTGCCCTTCGGTTTTATCCGTAACACCGCCCAACCTACATGCGCACCTAGGCGCTTTAGAATACCTGGGTAAGCCTGAATCTTTAATTTCATACTAGGACCAAACAGTTAAACTTGATTACATTCCTTACTTATCAACATGGGAAGGTCAAGTGCAATTTCTACTTTCGCATGCGGAAGAAATTTAATATTTTATTTTCTAAGGCGGGTCGTACATCGCGAGCTTGTGTGTAGGTCCTAAGGGGTTTGCACATGTTTCTTGTAAAATTTAGTTTTAAGTATTTTTATTTCAGGGAATGTACTACAATGCATACATGTTTTTATGTGCATCGATGCCAACGTGTCGATGGAGCACCTCAAACCCGCATTCATTGAAGCTTTAGCAGACGAATATCCTTGCAATTATACATACATATTATACCGACCTCGGAGCGATCATCTCGAGTGCATACAAAGCAGTATCCAACCGAGTTATTGCAGGCATGATATCTGTCACCCAATTTGCTAGAGAGCGTTGCGCCATTTGCTTGCGTTGAACCAAGGACGTAAGGAGAGTCAGAGCTCACTCAACGACTGGCAGCAGTCTTGGCTGAATCGCACGAAGCAAAGGTGGACTGTGCGCCTCATTCCAGAACTGAGGCCGTGGCTAAATCGAAGGCACGGTGAAAATGACTTCTATATGACACAGTTTATGAGCGGGCATGGGTGTTTTCGGTCTTACCTGCACAAGATTGGTAAGCCACGGTACCCCGATTGTCGGTTTTGCCTAGGAAAGGAAGGCGATACCCACCATGCAGTTTTTGTACGCAAAAAATGGGACAGGCTATGATGGGACCTCTACAGGGTGATGAGAGAGCTCACCTTAAGTAGTATAGTCCCGGTGATGCTTGGATCCATTGGCGAATGGAACCAGATGGCACATAATGTTCGGGCAGTCTTTAAAGATAAAAGGAACTCACAGCAGCCGGTACGCTGGGGTTGGGGGATCGCTTGTCTAGCAATTCCTCTTTCCCTTTCCACTAGAAGAGTGTTCTTCAGCTCGAAGGTGCCCCAAGGCATAACCCAACGAGACCTGGCCCGAAGTAATGTGTCAAACTCTTCCAGGTTGGGCTCTTGGGTTGACAGGGTAGGTATTTAGTGAATAGTCCAGTCTCTCGCACGCATTGGAGTCCCACACTCAGTTTTAAATTGGCGTTCATCTTCCAAGTGCAAAAAAATTCCGATAGTATGGTTATTACTGTCAATTCTATTATCAGGCGTGAAAGTCTTGGCCTCATCCTCTTACATCACTATGAATGAGGAGTATGTAGGATTTAGTACAAATCTGTTGATGTATTTCAAGTTACTGGCATTTCTCGGTATTTAATGTTTCATTATTTAGGAACCAGTGAATCCAATGTATGACCTGGAGACCAATTACTACTATTTGGTCGTGAGATTTAGGATGAGGAAGCATGAAAGCTGTTTGTATGGTAAACTAGGGCTCCCTCCTCCTTTCGCAAATGGGCTTAGGACTGTCTACAGTATAGGGTATGTGATTCGCTCCATCTAATTTCCTTTATCAACTTCCTTATAGATGCTAGTTTTTTTCCACGCCATTTTTTATGGGTGACAAAAACGGGTGGAATTTTTCATAGCTCATGCATCTTTAGAATTTTTTCTCCCATATCCAAAATTTTGTTGAGGTCAGAGGTCTTTTTTATGCTCACAATTTGTTACACATTTATAGGAAGTTGTAGTAGTCTTCAAAAAACTGCCGGGGACTTTAATTTGTATTGCTTGTGAAATTTGAGATGACGTTCGGTCGCCAGTGGTTCCCTATTCTGTGTTCCTTTAGGCATTGCCAACGTGTTGAGTAATCTTTGCTCAAATGTTTCATATTCACTCTCAACCGATACAATATCAGTGACTTGGCCTAGAACTTTCGAGTGTAATTCCTCGATGACTTTGTCAAATTTTTGATCGTGTTTTGCAATTTGATAATTTCAAAATTGAGGTTTGAGTGTATCAAACCAGACCACCGGCCGATTTCTCAAAAACTCAAAATTTCAAAAGAGAAAATAGAGTTAACTTGCGTATGGATACCATTCAAGGCGTCGACCATGTTTTCCTCCCCCAACATTTTCGACGCATGAGTTCTGGTTTATGTAATTTATTCGCTACTTGTTTATCCGTTTGATTTTAGGGTCACCAGTTGTTGGGGCGGGTAATGACAACCACCAACAATTACGACAAAAACTTTATTAATTGCTATAAACACGATAATTACAATAAATTCAAATTTCATATTAGTCGCGGCGGCGATTGATATTAATGGTGGATGACTCATTGAGAGAAAAATGAATAATGACACTTTGCAAACATGTATTTAAGACGTCCGCAACACCAGTAGCAACTTGGTGGCAACACGATGGAATTCGCTACTAGTGCTATCCGAGAATTTCGGTTAAACTTATGTTTTTGCGTTTATAGTTTATTATTTTGTGTTTATTGTAGTTTTATTAGAGTTACACTTGTATTTACACACTGACAATAAACTTTACTAACTACATATGTACATAAAAATAAACATAAAAAGCAGAGCAAAATTTTTACGATGGGCGTGAGCAACGCTTGGAAAAATGATGAAAATTCCCTTGCCCCTTTTCGTTCCGCAACGACAATCAATTCATCTGGCTGCTTGTCGTTGCTTGTTTTTTTTCATACATTCCGGTTTGCAGCGAATGGCTTGTTGCCTGTAATTGTTGCAGTCGTTTACAAAATCACTTCGATGCGGGAAATCAGCAATTGGTTGCAAGGGGGCCACATGGGGACGGAATTCACGTGCGCATCGTGCCGAATAGTTTGGGATTCCGAAAACCCCACAGGTACTCCCCCTCCAGTGTCCTAAACCACAGGGGAAGGAAACAATACTTGCTTTTTATTCGTGCAAGGAGGCAGTGATGTATCCATATTAAGAGATGAACAAGGATCTTAAAGAACCTGTAGGTCATTGTTTTGTTGAACATCTGAGTCAGCTTTCACAGAAAAGATTAGTTTTATACAATCAATTGAAATTGTTTTCTTTCGACATATCCTTGAAATTTTTTTTTGATGATGTAAATATGATCGTTAACCTTCGTGGTGACTTTAAGATGACCAGAATAAGGAGGATCGAGAGGTCGTTAGACAGCATCAACCCTGACAAAAACGTGAGAGCAGGTGTATAAGTCCTTGAGGTTAAAGGTTCTCAGCTTAGAGTGATGTGCAGTAAGGGTAGGTTTTACTCTTCTGATGAATTCTCTGAGCTTTTGTAAGAAAAAATTAGGATCAGCTGGCCTGTCTTCGTTAATAAAAAAATCGCCTGGGATGCGAAGGTCTGTGCCAAACATAAGTTGGGCGGATGATGCATTCGGGTCCTCTTTGAAACATGATCGAAGACCAAGAAGGACTGTTGGTAGCAATTGTGGCCAAGATGTAGGTACGCCGCACATTAAAGCAGCTTTAACGGTCCTATGCCAACGCTCAATGAGTGCGTTGGCTTGTGAGTGATACGGTGTTGTGTGAATGCATTGCGCACCAACCATCTGAGCAAGAGCTGTAAAAAGTGCAAACTCAAACTGAGTGCTTGGATCCGTTGTAATTGTGAGGAGAGTGCCAAATTGCGCAATCCATACTACTGCAGTGGCAATAATATATGGTGTAATGTCAACTAGAAGAACTACAACCGGCCAGCGAGAGAAATGATCAAACATGGTCAGGCAGTAGCAAAAACCGTTGACTACTGGCAGCGGAATGATGTCCAGGTGGATGTAATCAAAATGATTGCCCGGAACGTCGATGTGTTTTGGGCCTATACTATTGTGCCTTTGTTCTTTAGATCGTTCACATGAAATGCATTCTCTCTCCCAGATCAGAGCATCTGCTCGCATGCGAGGCCAAATGAACTTTTTCCTTAAATGTCGAGCCGTTGAACGATTGCTAGGATGAGCAGGGCTGTGAATGATGTCAAACGCTTGTTTGCGAAGAGATGTTGGAAGATAAGGACGAATCCATAACGTGGAGGTATCACAGTAAATTTGATGGCCTTAGTAATTTTTGGTTGTAGTTTAAGAGATTGGTTGTCGTTTAATAAATTTTGGAGCGGTTGTTCTGATTGTTGAGCATCTTGTATGGTTTGGAAGTCTCAAACGGTAGGCATGTTGATTACGGTGATTCTCGATAAGGCATCTGCAACTTCATTATGTTCGCCTTTCACATAAACGGTTTCTGTGGTGAACTCGGAAATAAAGCTGAGTTGGTTAAGCTGTCTAGGAAAACCTTTGTCCAATTTTTGTGCAAAAGCATGAACCAATGGGCGATGGTCAGTCTTAACGATGAATGTTCGACCTTCCAGGATATGTCGAAAGAATTTAATACTGGCGAAAATTGCAAGAAGTTCCCTGTCGTAGGTACTGTAGTGTGTTTTAGCGGGGCTTAATTTCCTAGAGTAAAATCCAAGTGGTTTCCATGTTCCATCTTCGAATTGCTCTAATGACGCACCAATGGCATGGTCAAAAGCGTCCTTAGATAATGCAATAGATGTTGATGGTGATAAAAATGCAGTTACAACAGCTGATGAGATACTCGATTTGCACTCCTCTAGGGCAGTTTTACGTTCCGGTCTCCAGTTAATTTTTATTTTGTCTCGCTTTTTTGCATTCTTTGGAAGCTCATTGAGAGGTGCCTGAATAGCAGAAGCCTTCGGGATGCAACGTCGGCAATAATTAAGCATACCCAGCAAACGCCGCAGACCAGAAATTGTTTCAGGAATTGGATAGTTGAGAACTGCTTCTATTTTCTCTGATGAAGCTGTAAATCCATCTTTTTTGAGACGATAGCCAAGATACACAACTTCTTCCTTGCGAAATGAACATTTGCTAGGATTTATAACCAGGTTATTTTCCCTTAGAATCTTGAAGATAGCCTGTCGATGCTCCATGTGGTCTCCTACTGATTTAGAAAAAATCATTATAGCATCGATGAAACAGGAGGGAAAGCTAATATTGCGAAGAAGATTATCCATGTGACGTTCAAAGGTTTTTGTGGCATTTCGAAGACCTGGAGATATAACACAGAATGAAAACAGCCCAAATGGCGTTGTAACCGCTGTTTTGGGGATGTCCTCCTCCGCAACTGGTATTTGATAGTAGGCCTTCACAAAATCAATCGTTAAAATAATGAACAGCCATGACAGCGATGAAGTAGGTCGTCAATCATATGAATCAGATAGCTATCCGGTATTGTCTGTTTATTGAGGCGGCGATAGTCACCCGTTTAACGCCAACCGCCAAACTTCTTTGTTACCATATGAATAGGGCTAGCCCATTCACTGGTGGAAGCTCTAATTGCACCATGTTGAAGCAGAAGATCAAAATCAGTTTTAGCTGCTAAAAATTTTTCCCTCGTGAGACGTCGAGGATGTTCTGATACAGGAGGTCCATTCATGACAATATGATGACGAGTTTTTGTAGATTCGAGGCTAACTGGAAATGGTTTAGGCACACTGATATCAACAAATTTTTGTAGAAGCCGTCTATAATGTGTTTCAATTTTGTTGAAAGAAGAATCTTTTGATGATGCTATAGTTGAAATACTGTGGATTGGTGCTTCGGCAACATAGCCTCGTGTGCTGAGTTTGGTATTTTTGTCAATGAGACATTTACCTTGTAGATCAATAAGTAGTCCGTAATAAGCCAAAAATCCGCACCTATGATAGCGTGAAAAGTATCAGCCACAGCAAATGACCATTTGCAATCACGACGAAGGCCAAGCTGTAGCGAGAGATGCTGATTGCTGAGTTTGTAGTCAGTCAATTCGAGCTAACGACGTATCCAAGATCGTGGAATGATTGATAGCATAGAACCAAAGTCTATCAGTAGTACTAAATTGCTACTTTTATCACGGACGAAAAGATGGTATGCTTTAAGTGGTTGATTGTTGATATCGCTGTCGCCAACCACCGCTACTGACGACAGCTTATTTAGTTTCCCTCAAATGAAGGTGATTGCGTTACTGTGGGCTTGAAAGTGACATAATTATGGTGATAATAACAGTGTCCTGCTGGAGAATTATGTGGCTCTCTGGACATTGATTGCCCGCAAACTCGATCTCTGCTACGCTCGTCATTGTGAGTGCCTTTTTAGCATGTTGCCCACCTCTTTTTATTGCATGTATAAATTCTCCAGGGCCTGTTTAATTTCCTTAAGCTCAGTAATCATGGCGTCTTCAGTGGCATCCGGGGTTGGCAGAGCTGCTGATAGATAGCTGGAATTCATGGCGGCAGCCATGACGAAGTGAGGTGATTCACCACTTTCCATTAAGGTATCTGCACCAGTAAGCCAGTTCATCAATTGAGGCTGTGGCTTGGACCACTCGTAGCAATTTCTGAACTGTCGTGGGAGTTGAGCTAGCCAGCGAACGGTTAACACATTTTCCGGGGCTTGTGCGTCCACCATAGACCGCATAAGCTTAAGCACTTCTGAAGGCTTCCTTCCACCAAGCTCGAGCTCAGCCAGAACCTTGTGTAACTGTTGATCGGCAGAATCTGCTACGCGATTGATGAGCTGCATCTTTAAAAAGCTGTATTTGTCCTTGGCCGGTGGCGATTTAATTACATCTGTGATGGCTAACAATGCATCGGCAGTGAGGCTACTTACGACCTAGCGATATTTCACATTATCATCTCGCACATTGAACGATTGAAAATCTGATTCTGCTTCTAGAACCCAAATCTCTGGATTATCTTTCCAGAATGGTGGGAGCCTGCAGTTCTGAATTGAGGCCTCATAAGCACTTTTGTTGCTTGCGAATTGGCTTGCATCTGGTGGCACAGCTGCGCCGCAGTTGATTCATTTCGTGATGCTCTCGATTTTGGCATTGCTCACGATAATGCACAAAAATTTGTTAATTGTTGCAATTATTACACTATTTAAACAGTTTATAACTGTCGCACAATAGTTATGACCCGACACAAAATGGTACTTGCTGCCCGGCACAAGGAGTAAGATTTTGCAAAGTCCCGCTAACAGCAACACGGAGAGATTTCATCTTTTGGGGTCACCATTAGAATTTATTATTTCGTGTATATTGTAGTTTTATTTGTGATAGTTCAATTAGAGTTACACTCGTATTTACACACTGACAAAAAACTTCACAAACTAGATATATGAAAAATAAACATAAAAAGCAGAGCAAGATCTTCACGATGGGCGCGAGCAACGCTTGGATGCCGAAAAGCACAGACATAATCTCTCCAGCAAAGATGATGAAAATTCCCTTGCCGCTTGTGGTTCCGCGACGAAGATCAACTCGTCTGGCTGCTTCCCGTTGCTTGTTGTTCTCATACATTCCGGTTTGCCGCGAATGGCTTGTTGCCTGTAATTGTTACAGTCGTTATAAAATGACTTCGATGCGGGGAATCAGCAATTGCTTGCGAGGGTGCCGCTTGGGGACGGAATTCACGTCCACGTCGCGCCGAATAGTTTGGGATTCCGAAAACCCCAAAATACTCCACCTCCAGTGTAATGAACCACAAGGGAAGGAAACTATGCTTGCTTTTTATTCGTGAAAGTACGCAGTGATATGTCCAGATTAGGAGATGAACAAGGATCCCAAAGAACCTGTAGGTCATTGTTTTGTTGAACATCTGAGTCAGCTTTCACAGAAAAGACCGGTTTTAAACGATCAATTGAAATTGCATTTCCGTTCCATTCATTTCGATGATGAAAACACGGTCGTTAACCCTCCTAGAAATAAGGAGGATCGAGAGTTCGTTTGACAGCGTGAGAGCAGGTGTATAAGTCTTTAAGGATGAAGGGTCTCTGCTTAGAGATGTGCAGTAGGTGTAGGTCGTACTCGTCTGGTGAATTCTCTGAACTTTTCCAAGAAAAAATTAGGATCAGCTGGCCTGTCTTCATTAATGAAAAATTCGCATGGGATGCGAAGGTCTGTGCCAAACATAAGTTGGGCTGGTGATGCATTGAGATTCTCTTTGAAAGATGATCTAAGACCAAAAAGGACTGCTGGTAGCAATTGTGGCCAAGACGTAGGTGCACCGCATATTAAAGCAGCTTTGACGGTCCTATGCAAACGCTCGATGAGTCCGTTGGCTTGTGGGTGATACGTTGTTGTGTGAATGCGTTCGCCAACCATCTGAGCTAGACCCGTAAAAAGTGCGGACTCATACTGAGTGCTTGGATCAGTTGTCATTGTGAGCGGAGTGCCAAATTACGCGATTCAATGATTGAAAAATGCAGTGGCAATAGTATCTGCTGTAATGTCAATTAGAGGAATTGCAACCGGCCAGCGAGAGAAATGATCAATCATTGTCAGACAGTAGCGAAAACCGTTGACTACTGGCAGCTGAATGATATCCAGATAGATGTGATTAAAACGATTGTCCGGAACGTCGATGTGTTTTGGGCCTATACTATTGTGCCATTGCACTTTAGATCGTTCACATGAAATGCATTCTCTCGCCCAGGTCAGAGCATCTGCTTGCATGCGAGGCCAAATAAATGTTTCCCTTAAATGTCGAGCCGTTGAACGATTGCTAGGATGAGCAGGGCTGTGGATGATATCAAACGCTTGTTTGCGAAGAGATGTTGGAAGATAAGGATGAATCCATCCCACGGAGGTATCACAGTCAATTTAATGGCCTTGGTGATTTAGGAGTTGTTGTTTAAGAGATTAGTTGTCGTTTAATAAATCTTGGAGCTCTTGGTCTGATTGTTAGGCATTTTGTATGGTTTGGAAGTCTAAAGCGGTAGGCATGTTGATTACGGTGACTCTCGATAAGGCTTCCGCAACTACATTATGTTCGCCTTTAACATAAGCGATTTCTGGGGTGAACTCGGAAATAAAGCTGAGTTGGTTAAGCTGTCTACGAGAACCTTTGTCCAATTTTTGTGCAAAAGCATTTCCCTCGTGAGACGTCGAGGACGTTCTGATACAGGAGGTCCATTCGTGACAATATGATGACGAGTTTTTGTAGATTCGAGGCTAACTGGAAATGGTTAAGGCACACTGATATCAACAAATTTTTGTAGAAGCCGTCTATAATGTGTTTCAATTTTGTTGAAAGAAGAATCTTTTGATGATGCTATAGTTGAAATACTGTGGATTGGTGCTTCGGCAACATAGCCTCGTGTGCTGAGTTTGGTGTTTTTGTCAATGAGACATTTATCTTGTAGACCAATAAGTGGTCCATAATAAGCCAAAAAATCCGCACCTATGATAGCATGATTAGTATCAGCAACAACAAACGACCATTTACAATCACGACGAAGGCCAAGCTGTAGAGACAGATGATGATTGCCATAAGTGTTGATAGTAGAGTTGTTGTGATGATAACAGTTTCCTGCTGGAGAATTATGTGGCTCTCTGGACATTGATCGCCCGCGAACTCGATCTCTGCTACACTCGTCATTGTGAGTTCACTTTTTTGGCATGTTGCTCACCTCTTTTTGTTGCATATATAAATTTTCCAGGGCCTTTCTAATCTCCAGAAGCTCAGTAACCATAGCGACCTCAGTGGTATCCGGGGTTGGCAGAGCTGCTGATGGATAGCTGGAATGCGTGGCGGCAGCCATGATGAAGTGAGGTGATTCACCACTTTCCATTAAGGTATTTGCACTAGTAGCTTGTGGCTTGGAACACTTGTAGCAATTTCTGAACAGCCGAAGGAGGTAGTGCTAGCCAGCGAACCCTTAACACATTTTCCGGGGCTTGTGCGCCCACCATAGACCGCATAAGCCTGGGCACTTATGAAGGCTTCCTTCCACCAAGCGCCAACTCAGCCAGGAACTTGTGTAACTGTTGATCAGCAGAATCTGCTAGGCGAATGATGAGCTGCATCTTTATAAAGCTGTATTTGTCCTTGGCCGACGGCGATTTAATTACATCTGTCATAGCTAGTGAGGCTACTTATGATCAAGTGATATTTCACATGATCAGCTCGCACACTGCACGATTGGAAAACTGATTCTGCTTGCAGAAACGAAATCTCTAGATTATCTTTCCAAAATGGTGGGAGCCTGCAGTCCTGAATTGAGGGCTTATCAGTACTTCTATTGCTTGCGTATTGGCTTGCATCTAGTGGTAGAGATGCGCTGTCAGTTGATGCATTCCGCGATGCTCTCGATTTTGGCATTGTTCACGATAATGCACAAAAAGTTTCTTAATTGTTGCAATCATTGCACTATTTAAATTGTCTTTAATTGTACCAAAATAATTATGAGGCGACACAAAATGACACTTGCTGTCCGAAACAAGAAATTAAATTTTGCAAAGTCACAGTAACCGCAACATGGAGACATTTTTTGAGTCAACATTAAAGTTTATTATTTTATGTTTATTGTAGTTTTATTAGAGTTAACACTGACAATAAACTTTAAAAATTGCATACATAAAAATAAACATATAAAGTAGAGTAGAATCCATAGATATAGAGAGTACTGGATCCGCAACCGGTCGTGAGAGCCGAAGCAATTAGCAACCTTCGCTAAAGTTGTGTGAAGTTCAGGTGTGAAGTGATATGCTTTTGTTTTAGCACTCTATTCACGGCAAAACACGTTCGTACTTAAAAAGTTTTTAATTTTAAAGATCGCGCGTACGTAATCGGAACTTTAATACACTGTTTTAATTAAAAATTTACGAAATTTCCATCCGCTTTGACACATGAGTTTTCCCGCGTCTTTCGCGCACTTTTCGATTTTCTTTTGCTTTGGTGCTCGAGTTTTCCGTGAGAGTCTTTTGTTGTTTGTACTCAAACTGTTTTCCGAATGATAACGAAGGCGCGACCCTGTGCACGTGAAATGAAATTTCGTTGGTGTGCGCGGGTGTCAGTGGGGCAAGCGATTCTTCTGAAGAGAGAAAAGAAAAACCTGTCGGGAAAGAAAGGGGAAGGAGAAGCAGAGGGAATCATATATGTAGTTTCGAGAGCGTAAGTTATTTATAACTTATATATGTGGCAAAATTGCTTCTCACATAGACGAGTACACAGATTCTCCGTTGCTCGTCCATTTGTTTATATGTCTTTGGTAGAATCTTTACAATAGGTGCAAGCAACGCTTGGATGCCGACAAGCACACACGTGATCACTCCAGCAAAAATGATGAAAATTCCCTTGCCCCTTGTCGTTCCGCGACAACAATCAACTCGTCTGGCTGCTTGTCGTTGCTTGTTTTTCTTATACATTCCGGTTTGCCGCGAATTACTTTTTGCCTGTAATTGTTACAGTCGTTTACAAAATTAATTCGATGCGGGGAATCAGCAATTGCATGCGAGGGTGCCGCTTGGGGATGAAATTCACGTGCGCATCGTGCCGAACAGTTTTGGATTCCGAAAACCCCACACGTTTCTTTTGTCTTCTTCTCCTGCCTCTCATGTCTTTTCCGATACTCTTTAATGTTTGTTTTTCTTTAGTACTAATAAATTGGTGTATATTCAGATGACTCAAAGAATTATAATCTATAGTGCATAAAAAAATATTACCTGTGGTGGTAGTCTCTCCCGCGAAATAATTTTTCTGAAATACTCTTCTACATGACATGTCTCATCACTATGATAATTCATTATAATCTGTTTTTGTTCTCCTCCGCCTTTCTCTTGAAGATCAAAGCACTGTTCAAAAACTGATGCAAAGCGATTTCCTTGTAACAGTCCAATATTTTTAAGTGAACCTTTCCAAATCAGTTGGAATATTTTCTAAGTTGATAAGCGCTCACCATTTGTAGAACGATTTAGAAACAAAAACAAAAGACAGTAGCTAATTCGAAATATTTGGAGGGATTCTGTGACTGAGTAAATATGCTGCAGTGCTATATATGCCCCTTACCACTTTTTTGCACGATTTCACGCTTAATTTAAGCGCTGAGAGTTGATTGAAATCCGTTTCGCCCAGGAATATGGCACTCTTTGAACAACAATTCACAGGTCGCAAAGAGCTCGTAACGCACTCGCATGAGCAACTTCCGCTAGATATTGAGCAGCTTCCGCTACATATGAAGCGATGGTTGCTTCTCTTTGCTACAGCAACCTAATGATATACCCAGAAAAAGAAACGAAGAATAATAACGACGACACAACCAGCGGTTGCAGCCACGATGTCAACAGTACATCGCGAGCGATACTAACAACGACAAAAACGAAGACTAACACAACGACAGTGAAGACGGACGGAGAATACAGATTGGGATTCCTGCGGCGTTCGGGCGCAGCAAAAAAATGATGCGAACGCCCGAGCGTACTATTAACGAGAAACGGGAAACTTTGCAGGACACTTCAGGTGTTCGAGAGGTGGGAGATAACATAAAGAACACCAAAAATCCGATTGTCACTGCTGCGATCGTTACCGAAGTGACCGATGCAAGGGTCGCAAATCCCGACATTGCAACGAAAAATCCAGAAGCCAACGAGGAGATTACGGCACTAAAAGCAACGAGTGACCAGACACCGCGTAAATGCACCGCCAAAGTTGAAAATGTGGCGGAAGTACTGCACTCAGAAACGGAACGCGATAGCCTCTCCCAAGGATGGTTGCAAGGTACAATTGCGGCCCAGCGATATGAAGAAGAAAGACTACTCCAAAAAGCGAGAAATGTTCTGAAAAGAATACAAGCTGCATGCGACTCCCCAAAAATCAGCAAAGCAGCAAAGGAAGGGCTCCTTGAACTAGAGGAGCTCCTAGATAGCATAGCGCACTATCGAAGAAGCTGGTTAAGGGCCGAAAACGAAGAGAAGGCTAAAGAGGCACCTGGGGCGATATCTAAAGGCGACACGTAAATAGCTCCACCATTAAACGTCAATAAACGAATGGCGTCTAGCCCAATCGAAGGAGATCGGGATAAAAGAAGGAAGGAAGAGGCACTTGAAGGGCATGGAGCACTAGATCACGGGTTCCGGACAGTGCTTACAAAAGGAGCGAAGAAAGCTGCAAAGAAACTCCTTCAAAAAAAGCCAGAAAGTAAAGTTCGTACGGACGCCCAATTACAAAAAGGACCCGATGTAAAGCAGGAGAGGCAGAAGCCCCGACGAAGACCCTGGCAGCAGGCACTGCTTGTAAAGCCCCAAGATGGCCGATCCTACGCGGAAGTATTGCGGGACATCAGGGGAAACGTAAGGCCCGAAGATACCAATACTTCCATTAAAGTAGCACGACCAACGCGGTCGGGCCACATACTGATCGAATTCGGAGCAGAGGCCGGCAATAAAGATGCATTCTGTGACGCAGTAAAGAAAGTTCTCGGCAAAAGCGCAACTATAGCCCCGCTCGAGCCGATGGCAACGATCGAAATACGAGACATAGACTGCGTGTTGGATCTGGCCGAGGTGGAAGAGGCCATCAAATAGGAGTTCCCTATCGTGGGAAGGATCAAAGCGAGACTGACACCAGAAAACAACGGGGGGCAACGCATGGCCATAGTTGACTTGACCGAAAAGGACGCCGAACAATTCCTGAACAAGGGCAAAGTACGCATTGGGTGGGTTGTCTGTAGGATACGGCAAAGAGCAATGCCTCTTCAATGTTTCAAATGCCTTGGTTATGGTCACACTACACAAGAATGCAAAGGACCCGATAGGAGTTCCCTGTGTTACAAATGCGGTGAAATGGGACATAAAAGAAAAGAGTGTACGAAGGAGGCACACTGTATTCTTTGCAAGGATGCTGATCCAAAACTTGATTTTGGACACGTCTTGGGATCAGGAAAATGCCGGGTGTTCCAGGAACCCCTAGCCAAGGCAAAATCAGAACTTCGATGACCCGCATCCTGCAGCCAAACCTACACCGCAGTTCAACCGCCACAAATCTGCTTGAGCAGTTTGCGAGGGACAGGAAAGCCGACTTCTTGCTGCTGAGTGAGCAACACCATAATAAAAGTCCTGCATTATGGTACTCTGATGAAAATGGTACTGCCGCTATCTGGGTTTGGAACAGTGACTTTCAAGCGGAGAGTTGTGGACGGGGGGATGGTTTCGTGTGGGTTCGGTGCTCAGGGACTACTTTCTTTAGTGTGTACCTAACGCCGAACGAATCGATATCATCTTTCCAAGCCAAGCTTAATGCTCTGGAGGGCGTTGTCTCGAACGCAGAGGGCAAAGTGCTCGTTGGGGGCGACTTCAATGCTAAAGCAATCGAATGGGGCATGCCTCAGACGGATCGGCGGGGAAAACGAATCCTGGAAATGGCAGCCAGCATGGCCCGCGTCGTACTAAACTCCGGAAATATGCCGACTCTCCGTCGTATTGGCTGTGAGGTAACCATACCGGACGTGACATTCGCCTCGGAGTCCTTAGTACGGAGGATACACAGCCAGTGATCACCAGTGCATTCTGCTTGAGATAAGAGATGCTATCTCCCGACGTCCGTGCTCTCGGCCTTCTACAACTGGATGGAACATCGGAAGAATGGACGTCAAGAGGTTCGTCAAGGTTCTCACAGCAGGTGAGCCGCTGCAGGGAGCTCCGGAGGGGACGGAAGAACTGGCAGCTCAAGACGTGGGGAACTCTACTATGAGCATAATCACGACTGCTTGCTGCTCTTATATGCCCCGTCGAAGACCCCGGCACGGCAAGCCCCCAGTGTACTGGTGGTTAACTGAAATCGCTGAAAAGCGGAGGGAGTGTCACAAGCTTCGGCGTGAGGCTCAACGGGCGCGGAACCGTGACGAGGCATGCAACCAGGTGGCAGCATATAAGTCGGCCAGAAAATGCCTTCGCAAACTAATCAACAATAGCAAGGCTCGCTGCTGGCAAGACCTAGTGGACAATGTTAACAAGGATCCGTGGGGCCTTGGCTACAAGCTGGTCATGGGGAAACTTGGTGCCCTACGGAAGCCTTGTATACATGATGCGGAAAAGATGGACGCGATAGTGTGGGGACTCTTCCCCACCCATCCCGTCCGTGTTGACGCTGTCCGTGGTGAAACAGCAGTAGTGTGCACACTCTTCACACAGCTGGAACTGGAGGAGGCAGTCCTCTCCTTGAAAGCGAGGAAGTCTCCAGGTCCAGATGGTGTTCCAGCTGAGGTGTTGTGGCTCGTCTATCACCATTGTCCGGACTTGCTGCTCAGCACATTCAACGCTTGCCTACGGGACGGGGTTTTCCCGGTACGATGGAAGTCGGCGAGGCTCGTGCTGATCAGCAAGGGGAAGGTAAATCCCGAATCGCCGTCTGCATACCGCCAGTTATGCATGCTAGACACGGCTGGGAAAGTGCTAGAGAAACTCATCAAGGGAAGACTCACTGACGCGATTCGTGCTGCTGGGGACCTATCTCCTCGGCGGTACGGCTTTAGAGCAGGACGTTCTACCATTGATGCGATTGCAGAGGTGGTGAACGCGGTCCAAAAGGCAGAGGCATATAGTCGCACCAAGCGACGGATCGTCCTGTTGGTGACACTCGACGTCAGCAATGCCTTCAACTTCGCTAGATGGGTGGATATTCTGGACACGCTGGAAAACTCTTTTCAAGTTCCAGAATATCTGATGCTGCTTTTGAGGAACTACCTAAAGGACCGAAGCCTGCTCTAGGACACGACACAGGGCCAACGAAGGATGGAAATTACATCGGGTGTTGCCCAGTGATCTATCCTTGGTCCGGACCTGTGGAACGTGTCTGACGACGGGCTACTGAGACTTGAGATGCCAGATGAGTCGCGCAACTTAGGTTAGGTATGCTAATGCGCCGAGTGAGGGACTGGATGACTGCTTGCGGGCTCAGTTTAGCACTGGAGAAAACCAAGTGGTCATCTTAACAAAAAAGAGAATCCCTAGAGTAAGGATGATCAGTATTGGAGATATACAAATCGAATCGAAGCCAGCGGTGAAGTACCTGGAGCTACCGATCGACTCGAAGATGAGTTTCTCTGAGCAAATCAGGGCAACGGCTGAGAAGGCTGCTTCGGGAATATCGGCCCTGAGTCGACTTATGGCCAACGTAGGGGGACCCAGCTCATCAAGAGACGCCTCTTGATGAGTGCTGTAGGGTCAGTGCTACTGTACGGAGCAGGGGTATGGGGCGACGCTCTCAGCAAGGAGGTATACCGAAAACGATTGGCACAGGTACAGAGAAAAGGAGCACTGAGAATTGCATCTTCGTATCCAACAGTCTCCAACTCGGCGGTGAGAGTGATTGCAGGCGTGATACCTGTCGCCCTCCTTGCTAGAGAGCGCCGCGCTTTTTACCTGCGCCGAAACGAGGATGCGAGGGAGATAGTTGTCCGCGAGGAGAGACAACGCTCGCTCAACGATTGGCAGCAGTCTTGGGGAAATCGCACGAAGGGAAGGTGGTCTGCACATCTCATCCCGGATGTGAGACCGTGGCTAAATCGAAGGCATGGTGAGACTGACTTCTATCTGACCCAGCTTTTGAGCGGGCACGGGTGTTTTCAGTCTTACCTGCGCAAGATCGGTATGTCACGGTCTCCGGATTGTCGGTTTTGCCCAGGAGAGGAGGACGATGCCTGTCACAAATTTTTGCGTGTACAAAATGGGTCAGGCTGCGAAGGGAACTCTACAGGGAGAGGGAAGAGCTCACCCCGGATAATATAGTTGGGGTGATGCTCGAACCGGTTGACAAATGGAACCAGGTGGCACATTATGCTCGGGCAGTCCTGAAATATAAAAGGGACTCACAGCAGCCGGAGGTGCTGGGGCTGGGGGATCGCTCTTCTGGCATTTCCTCTTCCCCTCTCCCCTCCCGCAAGGAAAGGGACTCCCCAGCTTGAAGGCGCCCCACGGCGTAACAAAACGAGACCTGGCCCGAAGTAATGTGTCAAACGGTTCCAGGCTGGGTTCTCAGGTAGACAGGGGAGGTGTTTAGTGGGTAGTCCTGTCGCGCATGGGAGTCCCACACTCTCTGCAAAAATAGCATTCACCTCCCTACCACAAAAAAAATATATAGCAAACACTCTCTTTGATCTTGAAACCACTTAAAATTGACCAATTTTCCCGATCGCGAATCGAATAAATTGGCACCCACACTAAGGTATCTGAATTTTCTAAATCACGCCTACCTGGCTCGTTTTATTTCAATAATGGGGTTATGTCTCTCTGACATCGGTCTCTTTCCACCTTCTTCCTTGTCCTCATGCACTTCGTGATGATAAAACGTTTCGTTTTCCGGAAACGCCTGTTAATGGGAAATTTATAAGGCGCAAAATAAATTTTGAAAGTGCGTGGCTTAAATTATTCGAGTGTTACACTTCCGTACAAATTAAATGTTTCGCTTACAACAAGGAATAAGCATGTGTGCTCTTCATTGAATTTTTGCGAAGACTATACTACTACTACTAGTTTCTTTAGCAGTAATACTCGATTGCAGGAAACCTTTCAAATGAAAATCATTAGATAAGCGGTTCACCTCGGCACACAGCGCTTTCATCTGCTTTTAACCCACTCCCCTACTTTGTGCAACTTTATTTTTAAGGAAAGAAAAGAAGAAGTAAATTAACTAACTTATCTTTTATATAAAACCACCGCTAAAAGGCTCTTAAGAAAATTAAATTTCATTCTGTTCATCCTTAAAATATTTCAAAGGCTTCGCGTGTTACTAAACCGAGTGAAAATGAAATATTGTGGAATCCTGAGACAAGAGTACACACCTTTAAAATGATAGCAGCTACCAACCAGTCAGAACATCATTCAATAGGAAATTATTGATTTTCTAACTGGCGTGGCTGTTCGCGATAATTTTCGTTGAAATACTCAAATATTAGCAGCGAATAATCCGCGGAGAACATTCTACCCAGGTTGTTCGAAGCCACAAACGTTAGCAATTCAGAATGTTATCGTTGGTGTCAACATTCATAATCACCAGATTATGTGCCTATTAATATCATAATTTCCATGCTGACATCGGTATTGGCTGAAAATACGAAATAAGTTTATCGTCGAAACGTTCCTACATCTTTGATAACAAATTGGTGTAAAAGGTAATAAGTCAAAGGCTAATTTCTACAAAGTGGATAACTAAATGTTTAAGCTTATTAAGAATTTAAAGCGATTCTTTAGAATTATTGGTAGCAAGAAAATATACTGCGGTATATAAATATTCCATAATTCAACCATTTCTAAATTTGCTCTCATATCCTCGAATATTTTTCAAAATACGAGTAATTGAAATATTGCTATGTGAAATAAAAGTGAAGATTGTTCTTTAAGAAACCTATACTGTGATTATAATGCTATCAAAATAAAATTAGGGTGTTTTTTTTCGATAAAACTTTAAATTATAATTCACCAAGTTGAGTAAATAGGAGAGTGCTCCTACCAGAAGGTCTTTGTAACCATCCTAGGGTTCGAAACAAGTTTTCTAATAGCGTAAATCGGTGACATGAATTATTCATTCAATATTTGGGTTAGAAATCGTTCAAATCCATGCAAAAGATGCAGAGTTTCCTTCATAAGCACGTTCCAACCGTCATTTTGCTCCATCTTAAAATATTTTTCTGAATGCTCGGCCAATTGAAGATATTCAAATTAAAGACTATTGCATAAATTTTCATGAAAATTGGAAGAAGACCTTTCATTTGATATCCTACTCGAGTTATTTAAAAAAAAAAAATTTAAGGACCACTTTGTAATAAGGGGAGAGATTTTATTAACGACCTAAAAAAGATATTTTTAATTGTATTATTTTACATATTCGATAGATCAATGGTTGGCATTTACACCTGAAAATGATTTCAAGCATAGAACAACTGACGAGTTCCAGACGTCGAATTCCAGACCCAAATGTTTAAGCCTGCTGTTTGTATACCTCGTATAACACCATTGATTCTGGCTTAAAATCTGCCAATTATTTCTGGTTTAACAGTGTATGCTAGTACCTTCACATCAAACAGCAAGAAATAGTTGAGAGATGCAAAATAGCATTAACAGGTCCCTTTCTTCGTAGCATTACAGCCCCTCTCGGGCCGCCACTTCTTGCAAATAGTGCCTTCAACTGTCTCGGTCCATTAACCGTATCCTCCAATTACGAAATCAGAGCAGCGATGAACTGTCTTTGTCGAACGAGTCAGACCAGCGTTTCCTCGGTTTCCCCACTGGTCTCCAGCCTTCAGTTCTCCCAACGAATACCTTCTTGATTATCCGTTGTTCGTCCAAAGGATTCATGTGTCCAGCCCATTACAGCTTCCGCAGCCTTATAATCGTTGAGACCTCCGGTTCATCTTAAGTTTCATACAGCTCATGGTTGTACTGAACTCGCCATTGATCCCCATCTGGTTTCGCTCCAACTATACGCCTCAGGACCCGTCGTTCAATGGCGTTCAATACAGTTGTGGATGCTTGAATTAGGGTCAATGTTTCACCCCCATAGCATAACACAGGTCTTATCACAGATTTGTATACTTGGAGCTTTTTTTTCCTTTGTATGCAGCTGGTCTTCAAGATCGTCAAAACGGAATGAATAAATTTTATTTGTGACCTGTAGTCTTCGGCGTATTCCGTTTCTTTCGTTACCCATCTTCGTTATTTTGGCGCCTAGATACACAAATTTGCCAACATTTCCGATTTTGTATTTGCCGAGTGTGATATTTTGTGTATTTGAAGTATTTTCCATTGAATACATCCTGAGCTTTGTTGTATCCCCATTGATTTGTAGCCCTACTAGTTTTGCTTCGCTGTGGAGCTTCAGGAAGAGTTCTTTGGCAATTGTAAATGACCATAATAAAATGGTGATTTTGTCTGCATAGGTTACTACTTGGCTCGACTTGTATAGTCATGTACCTCGTGTATCGACAGGTAGCTTCCTTATAGCACACCCAGAGCCAAATTGAATAGCAATGGGACCAGCGCATTTCCCTGTTTTAGTCTGATATTTGTGTCAAAGGCATCGGTGAGTTGCTTGTTAATGCAAATTTGGGAGGTTGTCGACGTCATCGTCATTTTGGTAAGATGGACCAATTTGGCTGGGATGCGAAAGCAAAGCATTATTTCGTACAGTACGTTACAATCAATACTGTCGTATGCTTGCTTAAAGTCTACGAAATTTGTCTATGTTGAATTCCCAGCATTTTTCAAGTACCTGCTTGCCTGTGAACAATTGGTATATTGTCGATCTACCTGCTCTAAAATCACCATGATACTCCCCAAAAATACTGTTGGCATATGATCCGATTTTATTTTCTACAATTTTTGAAAATATTCTGTTCGCCGTATAAAGTAGTGATATGTCTGTATAATTTTCGCACTGTAGCTTGTCATTTTTTTTTTGTGGATTGGGAGTATCACTGATTGGGTCCACTCATGACATTGTGAATAGCTTTTTGTCTAACGCATTTTGGCACTCATTTTCGAACCAATCAGTTCTCTTGCACCAGGCTTGATGTCCAATCGTCTGTTCTGCCACGGTCATAATAGCCGCTTTCAATTCCATCCAGAGCTCGTTTCTTGCCTTTATGGATGCATCTGGTAAGATGGGAGCCAGTTGATTGTCGAGGGTCTCTGTGAAATTTTTGGCCACAGATGCCGTTTGGAGCCGTTCAATGTCAAGTTTTTTTAGCGGGCTGGTCTTCGCCGAATATGCTTTTGACACGCAACATCGATAGGTCAATCTGACTGAGTAATGATCTGAGTTACAATTGGCTCCTTGGTATGTACGGCCGTCAAGTATGCTTGAGACCCATCGTTCTCGGACCAGAACATGATCGATCTGGTTTTGTGTATTTCCATCAATCCGGTGATACCCAGGTCATTTTTTGAATTTGTCGATGTGGGAAGCAAGTCAAACGTATGACTAGATTTCTGCTAGAAACAAATCGATCAGGCGCTGGCCGTTGCCATTTGTTATATCGGGTACGCTATATCCTCCAGTCGTTCCCCAATGAGGTAGCCTTGTGCCAACCTTAGCGTTGAAGTCACCCAGAATAATTTTTGCGTCATTTTTGGGCAATGAGTCAACCAGTCTTTTCAGGTGATCGTTTAACGATTCCGTCGTTTCTTCGTCCTTTTCTTCGGTCAGGGCGTGAACACTAATCAGCTAAATTTTGAAGAATTTCGCTTTCATACGGGTCGCGCACAATCGTTCGTTTATTGCCTTGAAATCGATAAACTACGATTTGAACTCCCTATCCACAATAAAGGCCACTCCGAATTTTCGTTTTCCAGTAGGCTTCACACTTTTGAATATTGTGTGCGATCTCATGCCTCGAATGTCGTTTTCAGTCCAGCTCGTTTCCTGGATTGCCAGTATTTTTAATTGATATTGACTCACCTGTTCTAAAAGGTCCTTAGCAGTGCCAGGGTAATTGAGTGATATGCCATTCCAGGATCCACTGCCATATTCCTTTTTTACTTTGCGAGGTCGTTGCCATGAGTCCAATGCATTCCAAGGCCCGTCTGGAGGTTTCGAAAAATTGTGGGGTTTTCCAGGGACGGGGAGTGAACCCGTCACCCAAAGTGCATTCTGGTGGCATGCTTATTACGTCGATTCCATTATCAGGCACGGTAGATTCACCTTCACCCTCTTACGTCCCCACAAAGGAGGTGTAAGTAGGATTTAGTAACAGAGCTGTAGATATATTTACAGTTATAAGCATTTCTCGGCATTTAACGTCCTATTATTGGGGAACCAGTAAACCCAATGTGCGACCCCGAGCACATTAACTACCATTTAATTGGGGGGTTTGGGATGAGGAATCCTGGCAGCTATGGGTTGAAAAAACAAAGGGTTCTCTCCTCCTTTCTCAAATGGGCTTGGGACTGCCTACGGTGGAGTTAACAGGTTCCTTAATTAACATCAAATTATCACCAAATATTTATCTTACGAGTTGATGGGATTGCAGTTTGCCGCGGCTTAAAATTTAAATTGCCACGAAACTGAAATAGTATTAGTTTGCATGGCGAGGAATATGTCTGATTACCAATTGCTCACTAAAAGATTTCTCTCAAACCATTTTCATCTGGATGCATAACAAGTTTCACTCTTACACTGTTACTCTTATTTGCTTACTAATGCCCTGTTGACATGGTAATAGAAATCAGGGATGTAGTAGTAGCACTTCATTGAGTCTTTTATAAAACATGATGTCTTCACTTATTTCTATTTTTAGACCTTTGTAAAAACTTTTTACAAAGATGTACTAGTTTTGCGACCTGTCTGTCTATCCGCCTGTCCGTACGTCACCGCAAGGTTCCTCAGAAACCAAAGAAGCTAGAAGGCTAAGATTTTGTGAAAAGGTCAGAAGTTATGGTCACTCCAAAGTTTAGGCTAAGTCCATATAAAATGTATAGGAGAGCATGCGACCGATTTCTGCTCTTTTCTAAGGGATCAGTCTGTCATTTCCTCTCCGTCTGCCTCTTGCTGCTGGCTTTCTTGTTACAGAAGCTCACTGAATTGAATCAAGCTGTCAAAATGACTGATGCGAATTGGATGCCAAATTGGCCAAATTGCAAGTTTCGTCGCGAACTTTATCCGATATTAAAACTGTGGAAAGTGTCCGCGATCATTCCAAGTGTTTAAACATCCTATTGTGCTTTGTGATTCGAATAGCTTTAACGTGTGACACTGTGAAATTAATTTACAATTTCAATATTAAATTTGTAGTGCCTTCGTATAAATATTATAGTCAAAAAGGATCTGTAAGTGTTTCCTTTCACAGATAAGTAGTTAAAATGTTCATGCTTTGCATGTTTTTCTCATAATGCTGAAGATTTTTTAAATAGGGGACAAATTTCCATACTTGATAGTAGTTATTTGCAATATTTTTGTTTTCCTACCGTTTGCTCATTTGATTTAAATTCTTTTAAATAGTAACAAATTTACACTTACAACTAAACTAAACCTATTCTTGCTCTAATTCTTAAGCGAAATACTAATATTCTGTTACCCTCTAAAAAAAGGATACTCCAGCGGGGCTGCTCGGTTCCGGTTAGCTCCCGGAGGACGGGTCGCAAGCGCCACTTACTCACCTTGCTAGCCCCAAGAACCGCCGCGTGAGTTTGTGGCTCGCCGGAGTCTTTGCCCTCGTATATTCTGAGAAAAAGGGACACTTTAAGCAAAACGCTCACAAAACGACTAGCTCTTCTAACAACCTGAAAACTTTCTAACAAAGAGCACCGAAAGAGAATCGAAAACCAAAAAGACCTTCTTTCTCGTTTTTAGTCCAGTTGGCCAGCACTTCCTACACTAACTAAGCCAATTATGAAAGGCGAACGAAACCCGACCTTTTAATTGCCGTGAAACGTCTTCGCCGAAAAATAAATCAAACATAATCTGCCAATCAAATTCAGTTCTCTTTGAATCATTACCTTTTAACATACAAATCGAATTATTTTAAATTCTACAAATTAAATTCGATTTCACTTTAACTTATTTCAAACTATTCAAATTTAATTTGCATGCAAATTAATAAGTAAACCGGCTTACCTATCTAAACCTTACATGTTGAGACTCTTTTCTAGCAGACGCCAGAAAAAATAAAGAAAACACCAGAAACTGATTAACTAATTAACGATACTTCTTTCCACTGAACTTTTTTTTGCTACCATCTCCGCCCGTCTCGAGAAAAAATCCCAGAATAACTCGAAGAGAAGCGCACCAAAATGTCCAAATGATCTTTTCTCTACCTAGTGGCTCCTCCCTCCCGGACTTCGGACCTTACAAAGTTCAAGCCCCCATATTGTTTCTCGTTTCACCCAGTTGTTTTGAATTTCCGCTCAAAGATAACTTCATTTTCCAGAGGTTGCAACTGTTTTCCACTTCAACGACAATTTCAACTGCTCTATCATCTGTATAGTAAAAAGTAATTTCTGTGAACGTCAGTATGGTAGTTGTCATCGGCCAAAACAAAAATTGATTTATTTAACCTATCGAAAATTAAAAGTTCGCATTGATGTTCAAAAATTAAAAGTTTGATTCGTGTGTGTTGAACAAGCATAATTCTAATAATTACAAGTGCAGCAAGTTTTAAGTTTTCTTGGTATGTTTGTTTTTGGGTTATGTGTATACAGATGAAGACTTGTTTAAATTATTATATATTCATGTGTTGTTAGCTTTTATTCTCAACATGTAATTGGGGTTGACTTCCAGAATAATGATGCAAAGAAAAATACTCGATCATCTACAACGTTTTTTTAAATTTTTATCACGTAATCCAGGGCGACTACTTTACAATACTGAACGTTGTGCTCTGCGGGCATATGATCGCAGTTGGCAATCTGCTACTGTTAGTGATGGATGTTTGAGACCTTTGACAATTGGTGTTTGGGATTGTTCGTAAGACTTCAATATTTTCTTCGCTGCTTTTAGTTTTTGCAGCAGTAATTCATTCTTCTGTCGCTCGATCACTAATTCATGACTCAGTTGTGCTTCACTTTTCGATTGGATGGATTGGATGGATGGAACCAATCATTTCTTTCGCGCCGGGCTTAATATCCGATCGTCTGTTTTCCTACTAGCTTAATTGCTGCTTTCACTTCCATTTTGTTTTCAGCGATGTATCTGATAGAATGGGAGCTAGCTAGTTGTCGAGGGTCTCCGTGGAATTTTTTGACGTTAAGCGTGATTATTTCTGAAAAATCTTTAATTCGTTTATGGATCGACCCCTTTTTGAGCCTTCCGATGTTGAATTTCTGTATAGGGCTGACCTTTGCTGAATACGCCTTTGACATACAACATCAAGTTTGATCAAGTAATGATCCGAGTTACAATTGACTCCTTGGCATATACGGGCGTCAAGTATGCTCGAGCCCCATATTTTTTGGATTAGAACATAGTCAATTTAGTTTTGTGTGCTGCCACCGGTGTCATCCGGGTCATTTTATGTATGCGTCGATGTGGGAAGCAAGTCAGACATATGACTAGATTTCTACTGCATGCAAAGTCAATCAGGTGCTGGCAGTTGTCATTCATTTCATCGTGGAGGGTATATCCTCCAGTCATACCCCGATGAGATATCTCGCTAAGGTTGGCAACCTTAGTGTTGAAATCACCCAGGATTATTTTTGCGCCGTTTGTAGGCAATGAGTGGGCTATCCTTTCCAGGTGATTGTAGAACGCTTCGTTATTTTTTTCATCCTTATCTTTAGAGTTTTAACATGTTATTTTTGTCCCTCGCTAAGCGCTCGAAGGTCCCCAGAATCAGAAGTAAGTAAATAGTTGATTTTTTATTCAATCTTTTTTCTGTTTTGCATGTCAGGCGTTTGGTTTTTTGCACAGTTATTTTTTGAGGGGTCTATTTTGATTTTGATTAGAAAATCGTTGCGATTATTTTAGTCAATTTTTTTTTATTAAATCAAACGGCCATAGATTGGTGAAACTATTTTTAATCATTTCTCAAAATTGCCCTTACCCTTACCTTCGTCCCTTTTTGTGGTAGTTTTTGATGTGAAATGATCCAGCATTAGTAGAGGATTTCCCGATAAACTGTCAACACGGCTGAACGGCAGCCGGTCTCAGAATGGCACCGTGGGTTTAAGAATTCTCTGGCAAACATCAATATCTACAATCTCGGTAACTTACGTGGCTACAACACGCCCTATTGAAAGACCACACTGCCAAATAGATAGGCATCTAGCAGCACGAATCGCATCAGTGAGTTTTCCCTTGATGAATTTCTCTAGCATTTTCCCAGCCATGTCTATTATGTATAAAGGACAGTATGCAGATGGTGGCCTAGGACTCCATTCCTCTTGTAGATCTCTTCACGCAGGCAAACATTTAATATACTAAAGACGAAGTCAGGACAATGGTAATAGATGAACCGCAATACTTCAGTGGGGATTTCATCTGGATCTGGAGCCTTCCATGCTTTCTAGATGTAATGGACGGGAAAGTACCCGTACTATCTTGTCCATCTTTTCTGCTTCATATATGCATGGTTTGCATAGTGCACTAAACTTCCGCATAACTTTTATAGTACACTGTCCGCCAGGTCTTGCCAGCAGCGAGTATTGATGTTGTTAACCATTTCGCGAATGCACTTCCGGGCCAACTTATATGCCACTAACCGGTTTCATGCCTCATCCCGGCTCCACACATGTTGAGATTCACGTTGAAGCTTGTGACAATTCTTTCACTTTTCAGTGGTTTCATACAACCATCAGTACACTGAAAGCTTGCTGTACCAGGTTCTCTGACGTGGCATAGAAGCATTGCAAGCAGACATAGCCATAGCCGGTGAGCCATTTCCCGCCTCACTGTTATTGAAGACATTCCCATATAGGTAGAGTGTGGAGCGAGATTTGTTATTGTAGAGTAGCCTTACGAACTCTTTGTATTGCTTACCTTGTCGTTTGTTAAGTACCAACCCTTTCAATCGTCCACAACTTTGCTGTTCTACAGGGTACTCAAAAAACCAAGCCTGGGAAAAACTGTGTGACAAGTTATCAGCTCATGAAAATAATCCAGACCACATTCAGTGCTGCATTCCATGGCGCTCATTGCAGATTCGACTTTGAGAGGAAATTTCAATTGGTACACTTCTAAATGAACTGATCATCAGTGAAACTAAAAAATGGCACGAAATTTTACGTCGAATCCTAGACACCATTTAATTTCTTGGCGAAAGAGGCCTATCATTCAGAAGTGCCAGCAATCTTCTCGGAGAACAGAATAATGAAACTTTTTTGGGGATTTTAGAACTGATCAGTCATTACGACCCAATACTTCGCGAATATTTAGAGAAGGTTAGGGTTAGTCAACAACAACACAAACGTTTGCAGGTCCACTATCTTTCGGTTGAGATTCAAAACGAATCTATTCAAATCTGTGCTGAACACATTAAATTGGCCATACTGAAACCACGTAAAAGTGCCAAATACTTCGCTATCATCGTTAATGCTACACTTGATTCGAGCCACGTCGATCAACCTAATTTTTCAAGCCAGAGACGCTGTGACATTGAAGTTCAAAATCTAGAAAGTTTGCTGTCTGACTTGAATTTGATTCGAAATCAATGGGATGACATTTTAAGTGAGTGCAAAACGGTTGTCGTTCATTTGGGGATTTTATCAACCTTCCCTAATACTCGAAAAAAACAACGCAAGAGGTGTTTTGATGGAAATTAAGATGACGATGACACGAGTGCAGACGATAACTCGAGTGCAGACGATGACATGAGTGCAGACGATGACACGAGTGCAGACGATGACACGAGTGCAGACGATCAAGAGATCAAGGAACATTTTCTACATAATCATCAACTCTGTTATTACGGGAATATCCAATAGGTTCAATGCCATGAAGGATTTTCGTAATGGTTCCTCTTCTTTATGGCTATTCCAGCGATGGACGAAACCCAAATTCAAAGTGCTGCCACAAATTTCGTTTAAAAACACAAATTGGACTGCATAACAAATGAAGGAAAGTAAATTCCCTTTAATTCTACTATTTTTATTTTTATTCCACATACAATTGTTCGTTCTCTACTTGAGAACTTCCTCATTAAACTATTAAATTGAATCTCTAACTTCCCCTAACCTGTCTCTAATCCCTCAAAGTTCTTTTACTTAATCTCTAATTACCTGATCCTTTTACCATTCAAAATTTTATTTTTTCTTATTACTACTTAATTACATTCATTATTTTGTAAGCTTGAATAGCCAGGTGTATCCGTTCTAAATACCCAGGATCTTTCAATTGAATATCTCCAAACTTACTGCTCCATCAAGCTTCCAGCCGTTTGTAATTGTTTTCAGCATGCTCAGGTTGTCCGCAGTGATGTTATGTTTTTCAAGGGCTATATCTTCTTTCTTTCTTTTTAGCACTACAGCCCCTCTCGGGCCTTCGCTTAGAGATAGTTAGAGTATCTCATTTTCATGACCGTATTGATTTTTTCGGAAGTTGGTTTGGTCAGTACCATGCTCCCCTGTGTCTGCTCAGCTATGATATGATCTGATGAAATTAGTACATATAACCATTGAGTGAACACTTTTAGTATGTCCGAAAAATCCCCTGAACTAAATCACGTTGTTCATCAACGAGATTTGAACCTAGGACCTTCAGCTTATGCGTCTCATGCTCTAACTACTAGACCACACAGACCTTTCAAGGACTATATGCTCCACCACTTTTGATTTGAAGTTTTTGCATCCTGCTTTTTGTTTTTGTTGACTGTTTCCCTTAAGTGTTCATTTCGTCTGACACCTAGTGATCTCCTCTTGTCGTTTGTCCTGGGGACAGTATTCCGATCAAAGAAGCACTTGCGTTACTTGAGGAGTGGATTCTGATACAAAGATCAGGAGAACAATGGAAAGCACGAGCCAAAATGTATTTGAAACTGGCTTGACTCTACATGGGTGAAAGCTTTTTCACTTTCAGGGGAGAATTTTTTTAACAAACAGGTGGTGCTCCAATGGGAAACCCTCTCCCCATTTCTAACTGAAGTTTTTATGGCATTTTTGCAGGAGAAGCTAGCACAAGAATGTAAACTGCTATATCGATGGGGGCGTTATGTAGACGATATCTTCACGATCATCAAAGAGGATCAGGTCCAGTGAACTCTCACGGCGATTACCTCGATGAACAACAACATCGTGTTGTTGAGCTGTAGTTGAAGGGGTGGCTACCATTCCTGGACATAGTGGCATGCAGAGGAGCTAATGGAGTGGAATTTGATATATACTGCAAACCAACGGACACCATGCGGATAATTTCTTTCACTCCGAACCATTGCCAACAACAAAAATGAGCAACATTTAGCTGACTTGTGAATCGAATGCTCACGCTTCCATAGAATAATAAAGGCCAAAAAAAACAAACGTCCCACATTTATAAGTTAGCGGAGTGGAATGGATACCCTACGGATGAAGTCACCAAATTGATCGCAAAACGAACGAAGGAGATGTTTAACAAAAAGTTCACAACGTTAACTGCGCAAGTCGAGCAACGGAAGAGGTTGGTTGTAACTTTTGACGCAAAGACGAAAACAATGAAGAGGGCTATGAAAAACGTAGACATTGAACTAGTTTATACGAGCCGGGCCACAAAACTGCAGAACATGCTTGGATCTACCAAGGACCCCATACCCAAAATGGAGCGGAGCGGAGTCGACAAACACAAAACTTTCGCCCTGTTCTCTATATTTACACTTAAACTCCACCCCCGAACACTGTCACTAACTTCCAATTTTACTATCTTTACGATTGCGATTTACCACTCAAGCCGCACCCGTCACAACCTGAAACATAACTCCAATTCTTGAAATAAAATTTACCTTTTTTGCTTTTCCTGGAATTGTAAGTTTAATAACTCAGCTTAAATTTTAATATACAAATTCATAAATCTATTCAATTGCGCAAACTCTTTAACTACTGCAAAATAACTAGCTAGATCACACTAAAGAAGAAGCACTTTTCTTTAAGAATGAAAACTTACTACTACGCGTACCTAAAGGGGCCCCTTCTCTGCTGCCTCCGATGGTTTTCATTCCTCTTACGTCGCCACTTGTGGCTCACAATCCTGCCTCGTCGTTTTGTTCTGGTCACGTTCATTCGCCACTGGATGAATAATCTTCAAACTCGTCGCTTTTCCAATTGCTATCACCACCAACGCTCGTCGTCTGCCCAACTCAAGAAGAAAAAAGGAGGAGTTGGAAGATTATACATCCAGTGGCGAGTTCTAGAATAAAAACAACTTTTTTTTCCTTAGACTTAAAACAACTTATTCCTTAATTCGATGGGCTGAAAAAAACACAACTCCTATCAGTAAATTAAAAGTAGGAACCCCTTCTGAACTTTTTTCATTCACAATACAAACGGAATCTACTATTACCTTATCACTAGACTTAAAGGCTACCTTCCACCACAATGCACATCCACCGTGTCTCACTTTCACTCTTTTCCACACCCGCAATATTATACACTTCACTTCTGACTCATAATTCAGCGTAACTTTACTTGAACGCAACTTAAATCGAACGTTTAATCCTTCCGAGGATTTCGACGGAATTTCGCCCCACGTTAGGCGCCAATGGTACACCCCCAGATATTTCACGGGAGCCACTATTGCACCCAAAAGAAATTAGGGTGCTCCGGCGGGGCTTACGGGCCCGGTTTAGTTCGTCCGGAGACGGGCGTGGGGCGCCAATCGCTTGTCCTCAAAGGCTCCAATAAGCCGCCGAGCGAGAATACGGCTTGCCGGTTTCTTAGTCTCACACGACGGGCCAACCAACGTCACTGTTCCACTTTCTACCGACCCCCTAACGATCGAGCAAAAGCTAGTTGCCACACTATGCACCTCGTAACACACTTTCCACGGGACCTTCTAAACAAATAATACTAATTCTCACCCTATCAGACCCCCCTACGCTTCCCTCGATTTATAAGGGAGACCCCTTCACTCGCTCTTCTCTGTTCTTTATCTCGATTACAGTGGGTGCAAAAATACTATCCCACGAATTTATCACCCTATGTACGCCATACCCGAACACCGACACAAAACTTCCGCCCTGTTCTCTATATTAACGCTTACACTCCACCCCCGAACACTGTCACTAACTTCCGATTCTACTATCTTTACGATTACGATTTACCACTCAAACCGCACCCGTCACAACCTAAAACAAAACTCCAATTCAACTCTTGAAATAAAATTTACCTTTTTTGCTTTTCCTGGAATTGTAAGTTTAATAACTCGGCCCAAATTTCAATATACAAATTCATAAATCTATTCAGTTGCACAAACTCTTTAACTACTGCAAAATAACTAGCTAAATCACACTAAAGAAGAAGTTCTTTTAAAGGGGTCCCTTCTCTGCTGCCTCCGATGGTGCTCATTCCTCTTACGTCGCCACTTGTAGCTCACAATCCTGCCTCGTCGTTTTGTTCTGGTCACGTTCACTTGCCACTGGATGAATAATCTTCGAACTCGTTGCTTTTCCAATTGCTACCACCACCAACGCTCGTCGCCTCGCTACTTCATCTGCTCCGGCAAACTCAAGAAGAAAACAGAGGAGGCGCGTCATTCGTCGCGCGCTTTTATCATCTCCTCCTAACGGCCAATGTCCCGCTCTCCGACCGAGTTCCTTTGTCACCGGTCAGCCACCTCTTCGGAGTGGTTCTTCATATTCTCGAGGAGTAGTTTCACTCTGACGCAGCGTGATTTCCACTCCGCTCTGGTGACGATCACTTCAAGTACGGCTGAATTGGCTGAACATCTTGTCTGACAGTTTGTACTCCCAGATTAGTTAGTAAATAAAAGTGAAAAAGTTTCACCTTTATAAATAAAAGTGAAAAATGTTAACTATCATCCGCGCTAATGAAGTGAAAACGTTCGTCGTCAATCAAGTGTCGTGAGTTGTGTGGATCTTTCTCAGGTCAGCATTGCCGCGGATCGTGCTTCCTCCCTGGAAGGTTACAAGTGAATTTTCTCGGTGATTATTATGAAAAGCCGCAATAATTTGATTGATTTAGGTCCCTCGCGTAATTTTCTATGAAATGATCATGTAGAATGTAATTAGTGGAGATACATGGCGGAAGGCGATATCAGAGCGCGGAGAATCTTACGATTGCATGCGCAATTGATTCTGATGATTGTTTTCGGTCTTGATGATGTTGTTTGCTGTCAGATTTATATCTTTGATGTTGGTTTTTATCATGGGTTCGCAGTATACTTGTGACCGATGCCAATTCAATGTCTTTCGCATCACGGCCTCACACATTTCCTAAGAATTGCGTGGACCGTTAATAATCTCGCGCACGGGAGCTTGTTATTTTTTTCCAAGCGTGGTAAATCTCGCGTCAACTTTCCATAGTTTCACTTAATGTTCACCATTATGCTGCACGGTTGTTGAGCGGGTTAGGAGGTATCCTAACCCGTTTTTTTAGGGTTTTGTAAAATAATTTTACAAAACCCTACTAGTTTCGCGACCTGTCTGTCCGTCTGTCTGTCCGTGTGTCACAGCACTTTTTCTCGTAAACTACTTAAGCTAGAAACATCAAATTTTGTATGCAGGTGTAAAGTGGTGCTCTTTTCAAAGTTCAACTACAAAAGAAATTTATAAGGTATTTAAGGGGGTCATATAGGGGAGTGCCCCCGCAAAAAAAAATTTCAGCAAAGGTAGCCGATATGAGTATCAAATGAAAGGGCTTGATGAGAACTTTTCAAAACAGGTCTTAATTTGATACTGTTTGCTTCGAGGGAAGCGCAGAGAGGGGATATACACGAAAAACTTGTGTCCCCGCCCTCGCGATTGGACACCTGTGATCCGAAAAATCTGAAAAAAAAACATGGTGGTAGGTGTTTATGAGTACAACAACAACAAATGCCTTAGAAGTCAAAATTCGCTCAACTTTCTGAATAATAGTATGATATTTGAAATTCACATTTTCCCCAATAAAATCGCATCGGTACCCTTAAACAGAACGATATTCGAGATTTACGTAGCCCCACAAAGGGTTCTTAAACTTTGTAAGTTTGATGAGAATCGAATGATATACACGGAAATTATAGCCGTTTGAAATTTCTCCAATTACGACAACAATAACACATGATTTTGGTATGTTATGGACTTTCCATCAAATCAGTTACTGCAGTTTTGACTTGATCTTCTTGAAATTTGCCAATAAGGTCAACAACATTAATATTTTTGAGAATTAATGATTTGAGTGATTTTTGTCGGTTTGCAACAAAATGGCGACCGTTGATAGAAAAAAACAATGGATTTTCCTTTGAACTTGCACATCTCTGACATATTTCTTGACGTTATTCATTGCTGGTGAATGCATTTCTGAGAAGTTGGGTACAAAACCCTTCTGATATGAGCGTAGGTCTGTTTACCCAACTTGTGTTTTTTGTAGTGGGCACGTAGAAGCTTGTTCTCCTTTGAAAGAGCTGTTCGGTATTGTGCGACTTGAAAGTTTAAATGTTGACTTGACTTGACTTTGGCTGCAAGCGGTCCTTTGTCATGATATCCAATATTGAAGTCGGTCAGTGCATTTCCACAACTCGTCTCGTTAGGGAACTTCCGGTCTTTAAACGGCGTTAAACCTTCTTGTTTAGGATGTGATTGTTGTTGACCAGTGGCTCTAGGCTCTCCTTCCGGACTTGAAGTGGTATATATGTTCGTCGCAACCGGCCTATCTCCCAGTATTGGTTGTATTTATTCATTTTATCATTCTAAAACACTCTGAACTACAAGTATTCGTACTTTAACTAGTGTTGTGAGTATAATTAGGAGTGTCAAACAAAACCCTAGTCGAGTGCGGCTTAGACTTGCTTAATTTACCGAGTCACGTGAATGCTATGATAGTGTTCGCGATGAGGTAATGTTGATGCCCTTCTACTTTATCCGTAACAGTCTCCTGTATGAAATGTAATGGATGTTATATTGGACAAACGAGGAGATCACTAGGTGTCAGACGGGACGAACACTATAGGAAGTAGTCAACAAAAACAAGAAGCAGGATGCAAAAACTTCAATCTAAAGTGGTGGAGCATATTGTCCTTGAAAAACATGACATCACTGTGGACAACGTGAGCATGTTGAAAATAATTTCAAACGTGTGGAAGCTTGACGTAGCAGAAAGTTTGGAGATATTCAATCGAAGACGCAGGACATTTGGAACGGCGACCCAGGTAACGGATACACCTGGCTATTCAAGCTTACAAAATAATGAATGTAATTAAGTAGTAATAAGAAAAACCAAAATTTTGAATGGTAAAAGGATCAGGTAATTAAAGATTAAGTAAAAGAACTTTGAGGGATTAGAGACAGGTTAGGGGTAATTAGAGATTCAATTTAATAGTTAAATGAGTTTCGTATAAATATTAGCACACTTGCAGTTTAGGGAATAGTAGTGCTGAGGAAGTTCTCAAGTAGAAAACGGAACAATTGTATATGGAATAAAAATTAAAATAGTTGAATTAAAGGGAATTTATTTTCTTTCATTTTCAATGTTTTTGAAAGTTCTACTAAAGGCGGAATATCTTTAACTATTAACAAATCGGACGTTTTTGAAGATTTAGGAGGTGAAATGATCTATCTGAAACACATATACAAACGCAACTTCGAAGAAGAGTTATCGCCCTTTACATTGCTAAATGCGATCTTTGTTCGAAATCTGGAGACGATTTTTCCGAATATGTGTGTTGTCCCTCCGTGTATTTTGCACTATACCTGTTACTGTCTCCAGTGCTGAACGTTCATTTAGTGTTCTTGCTGGCATTAAAACTTCCATCGATCATTCTCTTCACAAATGCGTGTTTCAGCACTTGGAACTCTTTGCATCGAGACCCCATTAGCTAGGGAGTTGGATTTTGATACCGTTATAAGAAATTTTGCAGCAAAGAAAGCGAGAAAAGCTAATTTACAATTATAATTAATAATTTAATATATTAACTTGACATTAGAATAAAACTCTTAACTCCAAAAGTTGGACTACTTACTTTCTATAATTCTACACTTTGATATACCAACTTAAATTTGTGAGCTTGTTATGGAAATGATTTGTTTCAAAAACAATTTTCCGAAGATTTTATAGCACTTTTCTTCATAGAATCAGCATGTACATATTTCATTTAGCATATTCTATAGTTGTGTTTCATGTGGGGAAGGGGGGGGGGGCTTGAGGTCTAGGGCCCGTAATTGTTTACCCCCGGGCCCAAATTTCTCTCTTGGCGGCCCTGCTCATGTCTTATTATCATTATAGGATCTAAGAAAAAACCATACATTTTCATTTAAAAAATCCTTTTGCCCATCCTGTGATTGAAAAGCAAAAATCTTAAAAAACTTGCTCTTATATCGAAGCAGACCTAACTCCAATACTCGTATATCCTCGTCAAGCAATAAAAGAATTCACTTGCGACGTAAGTTACATTTCCACATAATTTCCTTCAATCAAATATCATTCCAAGATTTATATCCCCATTGCACTTTGGTACCTAATCGCTACATAACCACATTCTTAATTAAAACGGTAATCTGTATTCATTAACAGACTTCCCAACATTCATTCATTAATTTATCATATTCCTAAATTAACACAACCCTATTAAAGCCATTGCAATGAACAGGTGGCCCGTAAAACCAAGCAATCGCTTGAACAATAGTCATTGTAAGCACTTTGCACCCTCCTCTTGCATAAAACGCTTATTAAATCACAATTCCTTTTTTTCGGAAGAGCTTAAAGGGATTTACATTTGCTTCTAATTAATTCATAAATTTTTCCGTTTTTTCTCTCGTTGAGGGTTACGAAAATTTCAAAAAGTATAAAATGAATAAAGTTTCCTTTCAATGTTCTCATGAAATCACCATTCAGGTCAACCTGCGCTTACAGTAAAAACGAAGTCAGCAAAAAGTTTTCAAAGGATATTTAACATCAAATGGGAGGTGTTCCATTGGGGGTGGAAACGCTATGCCGCTAGTCAGCTCTGTGCATGTAAGATGTGAAATTGAAATGACGGAATTAAAATCAATATATGCAAATTTTTCAATCGTTAACTACCGTGGTTTCAAAGTCCTTGGTAGCTCGTCCGTGCTCGTTGCTCGGTAATCACAGGTGCAAAATGATTTTCATCAAGGCAGGGAATTTCATCTACTTAAAATGATATACGAGTGTACTCATGGTGGTAAGGATGTTGAGAGTAAGATGCGAATCACTTGATAATATTCTCAGAAAATTTTCAAGAAAATTATAATGAAACGTTCTGCTGCTCTCTGATTGCAGCACCTGTCGTACCAAAAAAAAAATGCTATCGGTTTGGTTGATCAACGATTATTTTCCTGTCGATTAGCATTCATATTATTCGGTAATAAATTGGGGGAATATTTGGAGCTTATTAACGTTAAGCGTGATTATTTCTGAAAAACCTCTAATTCGTTTATGGATCAACAGCATTTTATGATGGTGAAATTTTGATGATTTATGATTTTGTGGCTGCTGTTTATATTATAAATCGAATGTAATGCGTATTTAGAATGAATGTGGCTTTGATAAAATTAAATCAGACCTTGATTGAGATATGCCTGTAATTTTTGTTGCCATTTGTTCTGAATAAAATACAAAATATATTTTATTTAAATTTTCCTCATCTAGTTATACGATGTGTGACAATTAAGTATGGAGACTGAGTTTATTGCCACGCTTGTGGTAAACTTGCGACCTTGAAACTCCCTTCCTCTTCTTCGGCATCTTTTCCCGCTCCACTGATATATTTACCATTTAGTTTGTTTAGTTTGCCTGCTGTTTCGTGTTGAGTAGACGTGTGTTCGTGGTGCTCGTCACAAAAATGGAGAAACGAAATCAAGAAAAACGCGTTGCGATAAAATTTTGCGCGGTTGGGCGAAACAGCTTCGGAAACGTATGCTAAAATTGCATGGAGATAGTGCTCTTAGTCGTGCCCAGGTGTTTCGATGGCATAAAGAGTTTAAAGAGGGGCGTGAAAGCGTAGAAGACGAGGCGTGGAGCGGGAGACCAGTCGAGGTGCGGACTGACGCGAATGCGCAGCGTGTGCGTGCCCTAGCTCGTGAAAATCGGCGTTTAACAGCTCGAATGTTGGCCTCGGGACTGGGTATGACCCGTGTAACAGTCAGACAAATTTTAACCGACGATTTTGGGATGAAAAGGTTGTGCGCGAAGATGGTTCCAAAGAACCACACCACACCGCTCTCAGTATTCGATCTCTAAACGGATCGCCGTGTTGCAACAGCCGCTTTATTCCCCGACATGTCACCCTGTGACTTTTTTTGTTCCCTAGAACAAAATCGGTGGAACATATTTTGAGTCGATTACGGACATCCAGGTGGCTGTGACGAGGGTACTCGCGGACATCCCAGTCGAAGCGTTCCAGAAATGTTACGAAACATGAAAAACGCGCTGAAATCGTTGTATAGCTGCCCAAGGGACTACTTTGAAAGGGATGGCAGAGTTGTAGAATAATTTTTAAAAATACGGTTTTCAGGGAATCAGTCTCACTTAATTGGCACACCTCGTACCTATCCTGAAGCCTGGAAGTGATCCGCACTCTCCCGACAACTGCAGGCCCATTAGCCTACTACCATGTTTCGGTAAGCTCTTTGAAAGAGTAGTCCTAAAAGATTAAATGATTTAAGGCGCCATGAAATGGCGGAAATGGCTATTTTCGATTGAATTTTCCTCGATCATGGTAGAAGTGAATGAAATGATTTTTTCACACCTAGGGCTTGTATTGACTAAAATATAAAATATTTATTTTTGAACAAAATTATGAAGGAAAGTTTGCGGGTAGTGCTTAAAAAGAGCAATTTATTTAAGTACGCTGTAAACGGTAAACATGTTGTTCTTTCACACATCGCTTCTTAAGGAATGCCAAAAGGGATTGTATTGAATAAATTCTTGATTTTGCATAATGTTAGTGATTAAAACTTACTTTGAAAAAAAACATATTTTTGATCGAAATTCAGTTTTGCAATTTTAAGTACTGTAGTAATCTAGGAGCTATGGTTCTAAAAGCAGCGCTGACACAGGCACACAGCACGAACGCAATTTAACAAGGATTCAGTCGATTCAGTCACCTTCCCCATCGCAACACTCGCTCTTTTTTTTTCGCATGAAAAATAAGTGAAAAAATTTCTTTTGTACTTAACACCCGGGAAATAAAATTCTAAAACTGTTTAATATTTCTAATGTGTAGTGATTTTATTTCAATATCTTTTGAATATAATTTAACTAATTGCGGTGTAACGCGGTATGCAAATGCTTAGAACGAAACGGTTAACCCCTTAAATTATATGACCGATAAAATCATTGTATCATTTAAACCCCACAAAATTTGTCAAATTCCATCCATTCCAACCATAATAGTAATTAAAAATTGTTTGTTTGTCGGTAATTAACGCGTGCCTGTCTTATTCTTTCGATTTATTTCCCCCTTAATTACGCCTAATAATTATAAACATAAATTGCTTTCAATTGAAAACTTAATCGAATCTACAAAAAGACGATTTGGAATTTTAAAAACAACCGAAACGAGTGTGCATTATCACCACCGCGGGTTCACCCATAGATGGCACTTCTATTTCCACATTGTGGCGTCCACATGCTCACCGCAAGGAGCGCATCAAGCAGTTAGTGAATTAGTGAATTTCACAACTCATGTCAACGAGACGCTCGCTTCGTTCGCAACCTCCGACGAGTCAACATCGCGCACGCCAACATGTAGTCCAAACTACATTCATTCCTATACTTGTAATTCTCTTTAGTTTTCCTAATAAAGTTATATTTGTGTTTCAGTAAAGTAATAATCTTTTCTTTCTGATGGGGATCGCGCATCGCTTATTAACAATCCCCATAACATCGTACGAGCGAGGTTATTCCGAGTGTCGCAAATAAGCGGGAACAAAATCCGCTTGCATCAGCCGCACGGTCGATTTTTAAGAAATTGTGACTGAAAAAGTGTTATCTTCATTCTTCGTACCAATTGAAAGTTCTTTCAGTTTTGCAGTAAATTAATCGCATAAATGGCAAATCGATAAAAAAAGACGTGCAATCGATTGCTCTACGGGTGGAGCTAGTAATGGCTGTCGGAAAAGATTTTGTTTAAAGCGTTCAAACTGGCGGCCGGAAAATTTGCACCTCGGTAAACCAAAAGCTTACAACGATTAGTGTATTTGACCCGCTCGTGCGTCAGTGATATCATTTCTTTTTCCGTCTCGCGAAGCATTCGTTTGTTTTATAGGATTTGTACTTTTACTGCGCAGAGTACATGGAAAAATAACAGTCGATAATGGCAAAAATTAATGCAGCGGAAAACAGGTATTCAGTGGGGGCCACATACGGCCGATCTAAAAATTCTAATATTAATAGGAATTATTCGCGTCATAGGAAAGGTCGTTCGCCTTGGAATAGGTTATGATGGAGTGTGGATGCATTGGGTGTTGTGAGTGAGAATGAACCCTCTGCTGGACAAACCTTATCATCTAGCTGGACTCCTACATCACAGAGCCGATGAAAATTATTCGTGGCGGACGTAAGTTGAACATAATTTTCAAAATTCATTAACCTGAGTATTGTTTTTATACAGTGCTAGTTAAGATTAGAGAAGTACACACTTCTATTGATATGCCGCAAACAATTGCAGCGAAAGCAATTCTATGCGATATTGAAGGAACCACAACTTCTATACAATTTGTGAAGAGCGGCGAGCTAGATTGGACGAGACCCGACCGATTGTCAAGTCGTGAAAGGTTATGAAAGATGAGAAGGTGCCGAACTACAGATTTTCGGATACTGTAGTGTATCTGTCAGTTTGGAATATTTCACTCGAGTGGAATCATTTCGAATAATTTTTTTTTAAAGTATATTTTTAATGCTAGCAAACATAAATTGTGCGTTGTCTTATACGGAACACGGTGAAGTGTGAAAGTAATTTTAAACCATTCGTGCATGGGTCTAGAGAAACTAAACTATTTATGAATTTCTCCTCGCCTAAACGTCAAAGCAATTTATCGATGAAATAGGAAGCAGTAGAATAAGTAGCAGTGAGCATTACCACGTTCGAAGACAATACGGTTGTGATATTCAAAGAAGTTTGCATGTATTTACACTTTGATAGCCGAATTTTTATAGGATTTTATACACAAGTACCTCCAAATAGTCAACGAGCGCTCGTCGTCGAGGGTATTGTAAGTACCATTTTAATTTTAATTTTTATTATTTACCTATTTATTGCGAACGAAATATCTTTTAATTATTTATAAAATTATATATATTAATATTTATATTTAAAAAAAAAATAATTCTTTTATAAATGCAAATGGGAAAATTGCTTTAGTTCGGCATATTCAGATTTTTGAATATCGCAACACGTCACGAACAATACCTTAAAACACTATTGCATTGGTATACAGAGAAACAATAGAAGTTTACTCAATTACATTTAAAGTCATCAGACTTTTCTTGAGTGTTTTATGTTACACAGATTCCTTTTGATTTTGAATCTATTGAATAGTTTTGTTGATTGATCTTTATTCTTTCCCAACTACGAAGCCATCAAAGCAAGTCTGTTTTTTTTTTTGATTCAACCATCTCTGCATATTTGTTTTGGATTCTGTCTCACTTTTGAATCTACAGTAATTGACATGCTTAATATAATTGTCAAAAAAAAAAAACACTTCACAACCTATAAGCTATTAACACTTTCATCATGTGTATGCAAACTAGCGTTTGTATGTATTCAGCTTAAAATTCAACGCGATTCAACGCATTAGCATAATTAAATCCAAATCAAATCGCGCATCATTCTGAAACATTGGATTTTGGTTGTATTTTTTTTTTTTTTTTTTGATACTGAACTCAGACTGGTTATGTTTGTTGAAATTATCAACAGAGCATTAAATCCAAGGAAATAAAAAAAAAAGAAAAATTCTTTAATAGAGTCTCAATAGATTAAAATTAATTTTGTCAAAGTTAATGTGGACATCCCCCATTTTGCGCTGCACTATTGCTAAATTTTAAAAGGGACACTGTCATCGATGTAGTGAATGGTAATTGTCAAAGATTTAAATACAAATTCAAAACCAGATATTTTTTAAAAATATTTTTGCTAATTCATTCTCTTAATTGTGAAATACATTCTCTTAATTGTGAATAAATTTAATTTGAAAAATGCTTAAGTAATGAATCGTTCGTAAGGAAGAAGAAGCATAGATTTTTTTTCTCACCTGGTTAAAACAAATAGCACTCCATATAACCATTACTCAGCGATTTTTCATTACAAAATAGTAAATAAAACATTTTCCTTTGAAAATTCGACATTCATTATAATGAAACTACTTAATACTACATGTTAGAACCTAGTAATTCAGCAAATTTCAATTGATATTATTTAGAAAATAAAACTGAAATACCATATTTCATTTCTACGCAAGCAGAATTAATGTCACGTTTAAACATTCCTATACAAAATTCCGTTTACATATGATAAAAAGAAAAAAAAAGAAAATATTTATAATGAAATTCCAGGATTTATTTCAATATGTAAATCGATGTCAATTGAGAAGGATATGATATGGGTAGATTAAATTGAAATTTAACCAGATTAAAATTCAAATTTTAAGGGAAAAGGATTAAAATAACACTTAGATTTAAAAATTAAAGAAGTCTGAGCTGAAAATATTAATGAATAATATGCTTTCTATTCAAAGAAATCAGAAGTAAATGAATGGTTTAAAACTTAACATTGATTTAAGGAATAATTTAATGTGTATCTATTTTAAAATAAGTTACTTAAATACAATGGAGTGCTAATTTTCAAACTAAATCGGCCTTTCCTTTCCGATCACTCTGACCGGGTATAGGACCCGGTACGATGGTAGGCTCTCCACGTTACAATTGAGCCAGCCATCGGGCACTAATAATCCCATATAATCCTTCTGTTTCAGGTGACTTTATGGGTTGAGTGGCCCAAGCAAAGTGCCTTTTTATGGCATAGAGTTACGCAATTCAATTGTATAATTCTATGACATAAATTGGTCACCGGGGCACTCCCTTTCTGATGGGAAAGTTCATATAATTCGAGTTGTATGAGTTTTCCACTCAGAAGAGGAATACCTGGCCACTTCAACAAGTTAACATTGGATTTATTCCGGTTGGGTGGGTATGAAGGGGCTCCACCACCACCCGGTTGCCCCTCTTTCATTTGTGGGCCCTGAATTTGTTTGGGTAAAGACAAGTTCGCACTTCTTGTCAGGTTTCTCTTGTTCTCGTAACAAGTCATAATTCCTTCGTGGAGGTTATCTACAATGTTGCGACTTCGGTCGTCTTCTTCTGATCTCTGCAAGCAATTCGTGAATGCGAAATGTTTTGTAGTGAGTCCTCGTGCCGGGGAAACGAACCCGCCCCACGACACCGCAATGCTAGCCTGCCAGCGCATTCACACGTCTCCGGACGAGGGCATTCTCGGCAGGAACCAACACCTTCCTCTGCCGAGGCAGCAGAACATCGCTGCAGTCCTTCACGGACTTTAATGAAAACATTTAAATCACTACAGTACCTTAGTATCAAGAATTAAAATATATTTCATCAAATACTGCAAAGTATGTGTTATTGAGATGCCATTAAAAAATAAAATATTAGGTTATTTTATAATAACATCACGCTAGAAAAATTAAATGAACAAAATCATTTTTAGGGTTTTGTAAAATAATTTTACAAAACCCTACTAGTTTCGCGACCAGTCTGTCCGTCCGTCCGTGTGTCACAGCAGTTTTTCTCGGAAACAACTTAAGCTAGAAACATCAAATTTTGTGCGTAGGTGTAAAGTGGTGATCTCTTCAAAGTTCAACTACAAAAATTTTTTATAAGGTATTTAAGGGGGGTCTCCCCATATAGGAGAGTGACGCCCCGAAAAAAAAATTCATTGGAGGTAGCCGATATGGGTATCAAATGAAAGGTCTTAACGAGAACTTTTCAAACCAGGTCTAAGTTTGGCAAAATTTGCTTCGAGGGGCGCACAGAGAGGGGAAATACACGAAAAATTTGTCAACCCCCCCCCCCCCCCCCCTCGCGATTGGACACCTGTGATCCGAAAAATCTGAAAAAAATCAGGAATGTGGGCCTTGGTGTGTACACCAACAACAAATACGTTAGAAGTCGCAATTCACTCAACTTTTTTAGTAATAGTATGATTTATCGATTTTATTATTTCTTGAATAAAACCTTAACGGTACCCTTAAATTCAATGAAATTCAGTGCGTAGATGTCTATTTATAAGATTGATCTATCTTTAAGGTTTCATAAAGATTGAATCATATTTAGCGAAGTTATAGCGGTTTGAATTTTCCTGGATTACTATGGAACAACATGCGCTGCATTTATTACTATGGCAACATATGGCTATTGAACAACATGCGCTTTTTACCGACTCAGACACTACCGTTTTGCTAGATTTGCATGAAAATTTCAGGAATGATAGGTGTCATGCATATCTTTGAGAATCGGTTCAGCTAGTGGTATCAGTAATCGTAAAACAAAATAGTGGCTGTTATGCGAACATTGAATAATTTTGAGTTATTTTTTCCCAACTTCAACGCTTAAGGTGCATGCTTTGAACACGATTCAATTTAATGAATGACTGAAGATGAGTACCTACAATTAATGCTCATAAGTGAAACAAGTCAAGGAGGTGGGAGAGAGCTCCTAGCAAAAGGGTTTTGTAACCATTCTAGGATTCGAAAAAATTGGCCATGAATCGATGATTTCAGTACAGGAGAGTGGCCCCTGAAAAAAAAATTCATCAAACGTAGCCGATATGAGTATGAAATGAAAGTTTTCATGGGAGCTTTTCAAAACAGTTGTTAAACTGTCAGTTTTTGCTTCAGTGGCGGCACAGGGAGGAAATACATGAAAAATGTGTTTCCTCCGTCGCGGATGGACATCTGAAATAATTATCAAGGGAGATATTTATGAGTATAACAATACCGAAAACCTCAGAAGTCGAAATTTGTTCAACTTTGTTAAAAAAAGTATGATCTTCGTATTTCATATTTTCTCCAATAAAATCGTCTTTGACATGTTTCTTGACTTGATTCGATCTGGTGACTGTATTTTGTAAATTGAATACAAAACCCTTCTGACATGAGCGTAGGTCTGTTTACCCAACTTGTTTCTCTATGAATCTAAAGTTAGTGCACTTGCAATAGGCAAGCAGTGCGCATGCAGTTTATTCTTCCCCTCCATGAGAAATCGGAGATAATAAGAATGTAAAGTGAAATATGAGGATAGATGATTGAAATGCGATAATGTTTGCATGTGAGCTATTAATAGTCATTCGTAGTTTGACTGTAAGTTTTTAACAATTGGAAACCAGGAAAATTATACGAAGCCCCCCGTAATAATTAACAAGAAAATTCGAAGGGCAAATTTATCGTAAGCAAAGTAATTTTTCGCTTTATTATTAAGTTTTTTTTTTTTTTTTTTGTGGTAGGGAGGTGAAGGCATTTATGCCCGCCGAGACTCCCATGGAGGATACCTTTGGACTACCCACTAAACACCTCCCCTGTCAATCTGAGAACCTAGCCTGGAACCGTTTGACACATTACTTCGGGCCAGGTCTCGTTTTGTTATGCCGTGGGGCGCCTTCAAGCTGGGGAGTCCCTTTCCTAGCGGGAGGGGAGGGGGGAAGAGGAATTGCCAGAAGAGCGATCCCCCAGCCCCAGTGCCTCCGGCTGCTGTGAGTCCCTTTTATATTTTAGGACTGCCCGAGCATAATGTGCCACCTGGTTCCATTTGTCAACCGATTCGAGCATCACCGCAACTATATTATCCGGGGTGAGCTCTCCCGTCTCCCTGTAGAGTTCCCTTCGCAGCCTGGCCCATTTGGTACACGCAAAAAATGTGTGACAGGCATTGTCCTCCTCTCCTGGGCAAAACCGACAATCGGGAGACCGTGACTTGCCGATCTTGTGCAGGTAAGACTGAAAACACCCGTGCCCGCTCAAAAGCTGGGTCAGATAGAAGTCAGTCTCACCATGCCTTCGATTTAGCCACGGTCTCACATCCGGGGTGAGGCGCGCAGTCCACCTTCCCTTCGTGCAATTCCTCCAAGACTGCTGCCAATCGTTGAGCGAGCGTTGTCTCTCCTCGCGGACAACCATCTCCCTCGCATCCTCGTTTCGGCGCAGATAAATAGCGCGGCGCTCTCTAGCAAGGAGGGCGACAGGTATCACGCCTGCAATCACTCTCACTGCCGAGTCGGAGACTGTTGGATACGAAGATGCAATTCTCAGTGCTCCTCTTCTCTGTACCTGTGCCAATCGTTTTCGGTATACCTCCTTGCTGAGAGCGTCGCCCCATACCTCTGCTCCGTACAGTAGCACTGACCCTACAGCACTCATCAAGAGGCGTCTTCTTGATGGGCTGGGTCCCCCTACGTTGGCCATAAGTCGACTCAGGGCCGATATTCCCGAAGCAGCCTTCTCAGCCGTTGCCCTGATTTGTTCAGAGAAACTCATTTTCGAGTCGATCAGTAGCCCCAGGTACTTTGTTATTAAGTTTCGAATCACATTTTTGTCAGTCTGTCTGTGTTATTATTTTATTTCTCAAGGAGTTTTGGGAATTTATTTATTTATTTAAATTCCATTTAACAGATAAAATATAATCCAATTACAAAATGGAACAAAACAAACAGAAAAAAATTAATGAAAATTAGAATTAAGTGTTAAAGTTAATAAAAAAAGAAATCCAATGATATTAACAGTAATAAATATGCATGTTAAAATTAAATTAAAGCACAAAAATAAGTTTAATATTTACTCCAGTAGAGTTGGAAGAATCAGGCTTCTTAATCTCAATTTAAAACTAGGTATGAGTCGGAAAAAGGGCCAAGCTCAAGCTTATCATGGTTCCTTATCATTCGTATAATGAGAGAATGAAAATATTAATATGTATGGGCATATTGTGGCATGAAAAAATTATTTTCCCGAGAAGATCGCGATGATTGACGAAAACGTAAGTCTGCAAACAATGTTAATGAAATTTGATTGTGGCAGAGTTGATATAGAAAACACTGATCTAGATACATGTGACTTGATGACCAAGTAGGCAAACGTAAGAAGGATAAAAGACAGTCATAGGGTTGATATGGGACTTTGAATTTGTAAAACAAGACACGAGTAAATTTTCGCTGGACATTCTCTAACGAGTTAATGAGGTAGAAGTATCGGGGAGACCAAACTACAGAGCAATATGCGAGGATAGGACGAACAAGACAGATAAACAAGCGGACGGGGGTAGATACACTTCATCAAAAAATTGTACATACAGCATCTATAATCGGGAATAGAGTCAGTTCTTTTCTAAATGAAACAAGTTGGGTAGACAGACCTACACTCATGTCAGAAGGGTTTTGTATTCAATTTTCAAAATGCAGTCACCAGATCGAATCAAATCAAGAAACATATCAAAGACGATTTTATTGGAGAAAATATGAAATACGAATATCATACTATTATTAACAAAGTTGAACGAATTTCGACTTCTGAGGTTTTTGTTATTGTTATACTCATAATTATCTCCCTTGATAATTATTTCAGATGTCCATCCGCGATGGAGGAAACACATTTTTCATGTATTTCCCCCCTGTGCTCCCACTGAAGCAAAAACTGACAGTTTTACAACTGTTTTGAAAAGCTCCCATGAAAACTTTCATTTCATACTCATATCGGCTACGTTTGATGAATTTTTTTTTCAGAGACCACTCTCCTGTACTGTTATCATCGATTAATGGCCAATTTTTTCGAATCCTAGAATGGTTACAAAACCCTTTTGCTAGGAGCTCTCTCCCACCTCCTTGACTTGTTTCACTTATGAGCATTAATTGTAGGTACTCATCTTCAGTCATTCATTCAATTGAATCAAGTGTTCAAAGCATGCAACTTAAGCGTTGAAGTTGGGAAAAAATAACTCAAAATTATTCAATCTTCGCATTTAAAACAGTCACTATTTTGTTTTATGATTACTGATACCACTAGCTGAACCGACTCTCAAAGATATACATGACACCTATCATTCCTGAAATATTCATGCAAATCCTAATAAAACTGTAGTGTCTGAGTCGGTAAAAAGCGCATGTTGTTCCATAGCCATATGTTGCCATAGTAATAAATGCAGCGCATGTTGTTCCATAGTAATCCAGGAAAATTCAAACCGCTATAACTTCGCTAAATATGATTCAATCTTTATGAAACTTTCAGAATAGATCAATCTCATAAATAGACATCAACATACTGAATTTCATTGAATACTATTACTAACAAAGTTGAGTGAATTGCAACTTCTTACGTATTTGTTGTTCTTGTACTCACCAAGGCCTACATTCCTACACACGAAATTTGATGTTTCTAGCTTAAGTAGTTTCCGAGAAAAACTGCTGCGACACACGGACGGACGGGCGAACGGACGGACAGACTGGTCGCAAAACTAGTAGGGTTTTGTAAAATTATTTTACAAAACCCTTAAAAGGTAAGTTGATTTCGTTCTAGGTTTTTTATAATATCTAACAAGTTCTTTTAAATGGAAGAATCAAACATATCTGTTTACTTAATTTTCTTATATATGTTGTCATTTGTACGTCAGAAGTCATTATAAACACATCAAAATATTGCACATGCACTTAAAAAATTCACGTTATTTACTATTTTAATAGCGAGTGTGATGTCCTTTAGCTACTACTACTGCTCGTTAACGATCCTGCATTGAAAGTGCTAATTTTTGAGTTATACCGGGTGTAGTTTTATTGCACTCTTCTAAAATAATGTCTTTCAATTGAGCACGGCTGGTTATGCGATGCGCACGCACCTTTGGGCTTAAGTCGGGGGATTGGGGTGGATGTGGAAGAACAGATGCAACATTGTAAAGCAACCACTCACGCACTAATCTAGAAGAATATTTGGGATCATTGTCTTGGACAAATAAAAACCCACTGTTTATGCCAATTTTGACAGCGCTTTGTTTCAAGTTGTCCTTTAAAATGTTCAAATACTGAACTTTGTCCATCGTTGTCTCAACAAATACTAAATTACCCACTCCATTTGCCCCCATTACACCCCAAACCATCTCATTCCCCTTACCATGCTTTATGGTAGGTTTCAAGTTTTTTAATTCTAACGCAGTGTTAACTCTACACCACACAAATCGCCGTCCATCAGAGCCGAAAACATCATATTTGCTTTCATCTACGAAAATTACATTTTCCCAGAACTCTTCAGATTTCGATCCAGATTCTTTGGCGTATTGGAATCGTTTTTTACGTCTTTGTAAAAAATTTTTTTACAAAGACCTACTAGTTTCGCGACCTGTCTGTCCGTCTGTCCGCCCGTCTGTCCGTCTGTCCGTGCGTCACAGCTGATTTCCTCAGAAACTATAGAAGTTAGAACGCTCAAACTTTATGAAGAGGTCAGAAGTGATAGTCTCTCAAAAGTTAAGGCCTTAACAAAAATTTAAAAAATGTTTAAGGGGGGTCCCCCCTAATAACGAATTGGCCCTTAAAAATTTTTTTTCATCAAAGGTAGTCGAGTGGGATATCAAATGAAAGGTCTTGATTAGAGCTTTTAGAATCTGAAATAAAAAAAATCATTTTTGTAATTAGGGGGCCCAGGGGAAGGCAAAATATACCCAAAATTTGTGTCCCCCCCCTCGCGATTGGACACCTTTCAGCCGAAAAATCTGAAAATTATCACGAACGTGGACCTTTATGAGTACAAGGGCAACAAATACCTTAGAATTCGAAATTCACTCAACTTTGTTAATAATAGTATGATTTTTAGACTTTACATTTTTGCCCATAAAATCAATACGGTACCTTTACACTTCTTGAAATTTTGCAATTATATAGACTAACATAAGATATATATGTTCGCAAAATTTAATTGAGATCGAATAATAATCAAGTGAGTTATAGCCATTTCAATTATATGGAATTACACCAACAATAACACGTGCTTATGGTTAATATAGGGTTTTCCAATAAGAGGTGTTATTTTGATATTAAAAGAAAAATGCCATTTTTAATACAAATGATCGAATGTTTATTTCATTGTAAAGAAGATATGCCGTTAATAGCAATAATTAACAATGAGCGAATAACCTCTACGACACGCTTACAGGACCATATCCTCTTCCTGAAATTTTCCATAACCAAATTGCAAAGTGGTTGCCCTTTGTCCTCGATAGCCTCACGAATTTCATCTTTGAGATCTTGAATCGACGCTGGGCTTCTGGCATAGGCCTTCTCTATCACGTGGCTCCAAAGGAAGAAGTCGCAAGGTGTTAAATCAGAAGATCTATTCAAAATAACACCTTTTATTGGAAAACCCTATATATTTAAAATTGACTTAGGCACTTTTATTCTCTTTCAATTTTCATGAAAATTTAAGGAATAGTGTTTAACTTGAACGTGTTCAATCGGCCGAGCATTCAGAAAAATCATTTAAGCTAGATTAAAATAGCGGCTGCACTGTGCTTATGAAAGAAACTGTGAATCTTTTGTATAAATTTGAACGATTTCATATCTAAGTATTGGATGAATAATTCAAGTTATCGATTCACGCCATTGGAAAACTTGTTTCTAACCCTAGGATGCTTACAAAGACCTTCTGGTAGGAGCACTCTCCTGCTTACTCAACTTGTTTTATATTAATGGTAGAAATGAATGGTTTCTTTCTTGCGACACATCCCTTGTAGCTTTTCTTATGTAGGAAATTTCGTACAGTTTGGGGGTTGACGGATATTTCACAATTATTTTCAAGGGTAGCGGCTATTTTCGGAGCACTAATTTTAGGATCGTTTTTCACTAACCGTTCGATTTCCCTTCCTAAACGTTCGCTCAGTAAGTTCTTACGGCCTCTTCCCGGAGCAATATCGAAACTGTTATTAGTTTTATAGTTTTTTATAACACTTTGAATGGTTGCACGTGGTCGTCCTACAATCTTTCCAATGTCTGCATAACTTTTACCTCCCTCTTTGAGTTTAATAATCAGTTTTCTCACTTCAACAGGAACCTTTTTCTTTGTTTGCGACATTTGCAAATGATCGACGCGAATAAAGCTACTAAACACTTTCACAAGAACTTCGTGACTGCAGCTCGCATTAAAACATAAGGGAGCGTAAATCTGCATGGAAATTTTAGTACCGTTACGTTTTTGTTATGAGAATACGAGATTAGTTTGAAGTGTATGTGCAATTTTTTGATGCGCATATAATGGCTTGTGACATAAAAAGATAATATTTATAAGAAAATTAAGTAAACAGAAATGTTTGATTCTAGCATTTAAAAGAATTAACTAGAAATAATAAAAAATTTAAAACGAAATCAACTTATCTTTTCTTATTTAAAAAAGCACTGACTCTTTTCCCAATACTAAATGTATTGCTGTATGTGCAATTTTTTGATATAGTGTATATTGTTAAATTTATGAGCATGCCTGAAAGTAAGCCCCAATATTTTCGAGCCCCTAGTGGTCACGATTAGAATGTGTGCATCAAAATTGAGCTTAAGATCAAAAGTAACGTCAAGATCCTTAGCAGAGCTCACAGATTTCATTTAACATATAGGTGAAAGTCAGCGGAGAGTGAGTTATATTAAAAGTCATTTTATAGTATTTGGCAGCATTTGGACAGAGTTAGTTAGACGAATACCAATTACTTAGTGCAATCAGGTCCATCTGAAGATATTGACAATCTTGTACAGATTTGATAGCTCGAAAGACTTTGAAATCATCGGCATACAGTAGGCAATTGGAGGCGATAACCAAAGGAAGATCATTTCTAAACAAAAGGAATAGGAAGGGACCTTAAATGGAACCTTGGGGAACACAGGTAGAGGTACTTCCACAGTAACTAACACAACATATACGAGAAGACAGATAGAAGTCCAACCATGATAAAAGAAGGCCAGCAACCCCAAAAGCTTTCAGTTTGTAACAGAGAAGCTGATGGTTGACCGTGTCAAATGCCTTCGAGACGTCAGTGAAGATGACATCAACCTGCAATCGATTGTCTAGGGCCTTAGCAATGTAATCGGTGAATTCAATTAAATTTGAGGTCGTAGAGTGACCTTTGAGAAACCCATGTTGTTTCTTCGACAAGATAGGGGTCAATGAAACTGAAAGCCGGTTATATACCAGACGCTTGAGTAATTTAGGGAAACAGGAAATTAAGGAAATAGGATGGTAGTTAGACACAGAAGAAGGATCACTTCTTTTAAGAATAGAAACAACGTTTGCTCTTTTCCGATAAGTAGGGAAAATACCAGTCTTTAGATTGAGGTTGAAGAGAAAAGCCAGAGGAATACAAATTGAAGACGCTAATGACTTGACAAAAATATTTGGTAAGCCATTAGGGCCAGGTGATATATTAGGATAGGTTTGAAATCGTTTCTTTCACTCTATACAGATACGTAAAACTGATACAAAAACGGTATGCATATACAAATTAAAAAGCTATGTTAATCCAGTCTATGGTGGTGAAAAAGGGCATTATTTCCAAAATATTTAAATAAAGATGAATACTCAATAACATTTTTTTCACTTCGAAAGTGATATATTGTATTATATTTGCGAGCTGTATGTTTTAGTGTATTTCGTCTCTTTCGTTACTAGTTCGTTATTTTGGTGCCTAAATCCACAAATGTGGCCGCATTTTCGATATTGTATTGGCCGAGTGTGGTATTTTGGCTATTTGAGGTATTTTTCCTTGACTTCATCATTAGCTTTGTTTTATCCACATTAATTTTTAGCCCTGTTATATACTTATTGGGCTGGCTCTATTTTTGGAGCCATAAAGTCTTATAGTTTTACTCCATCACATTTACCCTTATCTTCATCCTTCTCGGACTCTTCCGTTGTACTCCAGTTAAAGATATTGTATTTTCAGTGGAATTATACTTTTTTTATTTAAATGTTTTTTTTTTGGTTCTATATTTACAATTTACACAGGTTAACTAAATGACTATTGGAGTTCTGCTGTCGTTCTGTTTTGTTGTGCACGTTACTTCGTTGGTCGGGGGCCGCCTTGCCCTTCCCGGTCAGTATCTGCATTTGCTTGCGACATCGGTACTCCTGCCGCAGTTCACTGACCATGCGCCGTAACTTGTCGCGCTCCGCTGCAATGGCCTCTGCCAAACTTGGTCCTGGCGGTATCGAGAGTTCTAGGCAAATAGCCAACCAGAGCACCTAGATATGGGGAGACGGGTCTAGGCACTTTGCCAACCAGACCAAAACCAGGCGCAAGGCCAACTGGTTTTTAACCAATCTGTTAGGCAAAGCCAACCAACAGAAAGGCTTTAAAGAAAGTTGCCTGGGCACAAGGGCAACTAGACAGGATCAGGCGCAAGGCCAACTGGTTTCCCTAGTTATAGTAGGCGAAGCCAGCCACTCGAAGCGACTACTGATAGTCACGTGCATTTTTCTAGCCTGCTTCGCCATTTATATATGTCATTTTTGCTTGCTCTGCAAAATTGTCTTTCCCTAAATCGTGGGAAAGAATTAATTTGTACCTGACTGCCGTTGTTGTTGTTGTCTTGGATATCATTACGATCAGAGTTTCTACATAAGGTTATTGTATTGGAACAGTGGTACAAGGTTGTTGTCTCCACTGCTATATTTTCTATGAAAACTAGTTTGCTGTATCAAATCTAGGTTGTTGTATGGACTGTTCTGTTTTCTCTGAAATCTAGATTGTTATAACAACTGTTCTGTTTTTTATTAAATCTAGTTTGTTGTTTCCACTGTTCTATTTTCTGTTATATTCGAAAAGTTATGTTGTAGTGGATCAATAATGTTCTCTAATCATTAGAGAAATTCCTATCGTAACAGCCTTACTAGTTAGGGGATTGTCAAATCATTTTACAATACCCTCCTAAAATTGCGTCCTGTCTGTCCATCTGTCCGTCCGTCCGTCTGTCCGTCCGTTCCTCTGTCCGTCCGTCCGTGTGTCACACCACTTTTCCTCGCAAACTACATAAGCTAGAAACAGAAGATTTTGTAAGTAGGTGCAGTGACGCCCTCTTTAAAGTTTCACTACGAAAAGAAACTTGTAAGGTCTCTAAGGGGGGTCTCCTCATATAGGGGAGTAGCCCCCGAAAAAAAAAATTTTCATCGCATGTCGGCAATATGGGTACCAAATGAAAGGTCTTAATAAGAACTTTTCAAACCAGGTCTTAAACCAACAAGTTTTGCTTTAAGTGGGTCGGGGGAAGGGGAAATGTACGGAAATTTTGTGCCCCCCCCCCCCCTCACGATAGACCCGAAACATTTGAAAAAATCACAGAGGTGTAACTTTAGGAGTACAAGGGCAACAAATACCTCAGAAGTCGGAACTCCATCAACTTTGTTAATAATACTACATTTTATAAACTTTACATTTTGGCCTATAAAATCAAGATGGGACCCTTAAATTTCCCAAAACCTACAATTTAAGTTTTTCGAATAAAAATAATTGAACAATAAAAAGCTAAGTTACAGCCGATTGAATATTTAACAATTACAACAACATTAACAGGTGATACTAGGGAGATACACGTTTGCAACGGACCTAGACACTACAAACATGTAGGAATTTTGACAAAAATCTTAGAAATGATTTGTAATATTAATGTCTTATCATGGCTAAGCAAGCGACGGGGTCAAAACACTTGAAACAAAATGGTGGGGAGTTTAAAATCATAGTAACCATAATAATTTAAATTTATGGAATCTTTATATTAGTCAAGTTTTGATATGCAGGATATATTGTTTGATTTACGAATTGTTTTACAATACCCTTCTGGCAGGAGCACTCTCCTGCTACTTCAACTTGTTTTGCTCCGCTTTCGAGTCTCAGGAAAAGCTTTTTGACGGTTTTTAATGACCGTGACAAAACGTTAATGTCGTCCGTAGGGGTTAGTATGGAAACCGGTGAAAACGAAAGGGAGGCGGAGCGTGGTTGGTATAAAGGATTGTGTTTGTTTGGGGATTTATGCAAAATGTCCTTAGTTTTCGAAAAAATGAAGATTAGTGATGATAATTTTTGCTCAAAGAAAGAAACTTCCTTTTACATGTAGTCCTTTGTTTTAGCACATGATTTAAGAGTAGTGGTGGCGATTACCATGTGGCTCGTCGCCTAAATTTTCCTTCTTTTTTGGTTTTCTTTACTTTTTTTCGTCTGCCAAAACCATCTATAGATATGAATTGGCCCTGGAATATACGCACGAGACATCGGTTCCCTCACAAAGAGAGTGCCGGTCGCCAGGAATACTCTCTGAGGCTAATACGAGTATTCTTTAGGGAGCGCTACCTCCACGGGCCCGAGGGTATGGTGGTCACCGTGAGGTTCCTCCTGGGATGACAGGTAATGACCCTGACTGAATCTAGACTACACTTTGTATAATAACCTTGAACTAATGCTTTGAGCTGGCGGTAATGACGGTTTGGACCTTGTTGCTTTGGAGGCACTTGTGTAAGAATGGCTACAATTCAACTTTCATACTGTCTTTGTCCCGATAAAACTATGACAGGCCTCGGAGCACGTTTGAAGTTCGCATCATTGGATTGATGGTGTCGGTTCAGTTGACATGGACACCCAATTAGCTCGCAAGGTCTCCATGCTCTGCTAAATAGCCATGGAACCAGAAAATGGCTACGTACGAGAACATGAAAAGATATAGCAGCTACGCGAAGAGGCCGAATCAAGTTGGAGCAATCTCAAATAAAAAACGTAAAAATAGATGAAAACCCCGAAAAAGTAAGTAAAAATATTAACAACGACGATGCAATTAGCGGCTGCGCCCACAGTGTTAACAGCACATCGGGAGTGGTACCAACGACGATAAAAACGACCTTGAATATAATGACAGTTAACATGGACGAAAAATGGATATAACTGACAGTCTGGTCCAAACTGAGATTCTTGTGGCATTTGGGCACAGCCAAAAAATTATGCAAACGCTAGAGCGACCTTAAATGGAAGAGTGAGAAGCTTCACAGGACGCGTCAGATATTCGCATCGAGAATTTGATAATTACTGCTGCGACCACTACTTAAGTGATCAACGCAAAAGTGTTAAATTCCGAAATAATAACGAAAGCTGCTGAAGTTCACAAAGTAATCACGGCAGGAAAAGAAAGGAGTGACCAGACAAATAAAGCGCCATCATGTGATTTCAGTGCCACCATCGAAAGGGTGGTGGATGTACTGTACTCGGAAATGGAATCTGATAGCCTCTCTAAGGCGAACAAAGAATACATAGGTAGGAAAACCAGTACAAAGGGACAAAAATATGAGAATCTCAGAAAAATAGCGAATAAGATAATTAGGATTAAGCAAATAAAATACTATGACAACCAATTGAGAAGTACCAATGTGAATCTAGCGAGCAACAACACAAGACAAGCATACAAAGTAGTGAAAAGCCTGAAACGTGGTTATCATCCCAAACTCACGCTCTGTCGTTATGACAACAGCGATATCATCGTTGATGCAACCAAGATGAAGAAAAGATGAGCATCATATTTCAACAACCTCTTTAATCCTCTACGCATCTCCAGGATATTGGAGTCTATAGATGTCTGCGGAGAGTTTCTATTGGCCCCACTAACTCTGGATGAAGTTTGTTCCATCATCAAAGCCCAAAAGAATAATAAAGCGTCGGGCATCGATGAGATTCCAGTGGAGCTCATCAAATATGGTGCCAATAGTGTTCATAAAGCTGTTCACAATGTTATCCAGCACATTTGGCAACAAGAACATATGCCAAACGAGTGGACCCAATCAATTATATTCCCTATCTACAAAAAAGGTGACAAGCTACAGTGCGAAAATTATAGAGGCATATCACTACTTTGTATGGCGTACAAAATATTTTCAAAAATCTTAGAAAATAAAATCGAAATATGCCAACAGTATTATTGGGAAGTATCAAGGTGGTATAGGAGCACGTTGATCGACAATACACCAATTGTTCACTGTCAAGCAGGTATTTGAAAAATGCTGGGAGTTCAGCATAGACGTACACAAAATTTTCGTTGACTTTGAGCAAGCATATGACAATATTTATCGTAGCGTACTGTACCAAATAATGCTTTGCTTTGGTATCCCAGCCCAGTCAGTCTGTCTTAACAAAATGATAATGATGTCGACAAACTCCCAAGTCCGCATCAATAACCAACTCACCGATGCCTTTTACACCAATATCGGACTAAAGCAGGGAGATGAGCTGGCCCCATTGATATTCAATTTGGCTCTGGAGTACGCCATAAAGAAGCTACCTGTCGATCTGCAAGGTAAATCGCCATACAAGTCAAGCCAAGTAGTAACCTATACGGGCGACATCAACATTTTGTCATGATCATTAACAACTGCCAAAGAACTTTTCTTGGAACTCGACAGCGAAGCAAAACTGGTAGCGCTGCAAATCAATGAAAATAAAACAAAGCTCATGACGCAGTCAAGGAAAAATACCTCGAATGCACAAAATATCCCACTTTGCGAACAGTTTTGAAAATCTTAACGGGTAGTGAAAAAGACGAAATACGCCGAGGAATACAGCTCGCAAATAAATTATTTCCTTCGGTTTTGACAATTTTGAAGACTAGTTGCATACACAGGGAACAAAGCTCCAGGTTTACAGATCTGTGATAAGATCTGTGCCATGCTATCGGTGTGAAAGATGGACCCTAACCCAAGCATCCGCAAATATATTGAACGCCTTTGAGCAACGGGTCCTGAGGTGAATAATTGGAGCGAAGGTAGACGGGGACCAATGGTGAATTCGATACAAGCATGAGCTGTACGAAATTTTTAACGAGCCGGAGGTCTCAACGATTGTAAGACTGTGGAAGCTGCAATGGACTGGACACATGAATCGTATGGATGACCAACGGATACTCGAAAACGTGTTCGTTGGAAGAACTGAAGGCTGGAGACCAGTGGAAAAACTAAGGAAACGCTGGTCTGACTCGGTCTACGATGACAGCTCATCGTTGCTCGGATTTCGAAATTGGAGGACGCGTTTAATGGACCGAGGCAGTTGGAGGCGCTAATTGCAGGAATCGAAGACCCGAGAGGGGCTGTAGTGTTAAGAAGAAGAAGAAGAACCTCTCCCAAGAAAGGAATCCGAAAAGTACAATTGCTGTCCAGTGGCTTCAAGAAGAAAGGCTTAAACAAAAAGTCGAAGATGTTTTAAAAATAATAAAATCTCAGCAATGGTGTAAAGAATGGGCCCCTTGAACTAAAGGAGCTCTTAGATGGCATAAAGCATTACCAGAGGAGTTGGTTAAAGGTTAAAGAGGTTCCGAAGGCAAAAGAAGCACCAACGGTCAAGCATAAATAGCACGAACAAATAGGTCCACCATCAAACATCAATTAAAAATTGGTATCTAGCTCAATTGAAGAAAATTAGGAAAAAAGAAGGATGGCGGAGTTATTTAATGGGCACGGAGTGCTAGATCAACTTGCTTATCACCTCAGTCCTGACCTGCTACTTATTATATTTAACGCTTGCCTACGGGACGGGGTTTTCCCAGTACGAAGGAAGCTGGCAAGGCTCGTGCTGGTCAGCAAGAGAAAGGGAAATCCTGGATCACCATCTGCATACCACCCGCTATGCATGCTAGATATGGCTGGCGAAACTCACTGACGCAATTCATATTGTTGGGAACCTATTTCGTATAGCTTTAGATCGGGACGCGCTACTATTGATGCAATTGCAGAAATGGTGAGTGCGGTCCAAAAAAACAGAGGCATATAGACGCATCAAGCTTTCTGTTGGTAATACTTGATGTTAGGAATGCCTTCAATTCCGTTAGTTGGGGGATATTTTGTAGACTTTAGAAAACACTTTTCAAGTTCCAGAATATCTAATTCGGCTTCTGAGAGACTACTTAAAGGACCAAAGCCTGCTTTATCATACAACACAGGGCCAACAAAGGATGGGAGTTGCCCAGAGATCTTTCCTTGGTCCAGCCCTGTGAAATGTGTCTAATGATGGGCTACTAAGACTGGAGATAAAAGATGAATCACATTTGATCAGCTATGCGGACGCTGTTGCGGCTCTAGTCAGTAGACGCACCATCGAACAAGCGCAACTTAGGCTAGGCGTGCTAGTGCCCTAGTGAGAGACTGGATGACTGATCGTGGGTTCAGTCTAGCACTGGAGAAAACTGAGGTAGTCACCTTGACAAAAAAGTGAATTCCTTGTCATACGAATCGAATCACAGCCAGTGGTGAAGTAAATGGGGCTACTGATCGACTTAAAGATGAATTTCTCTGGGAAAATCAGGGCAACGGCTGAGAAAGCCGCGCCAGGCGGACCGGCTCTAGGTCGACTTATGGCTAACATAGGGAGACCCAATACATAAAAAAGACGCCTCTTGGTCGATGCTGTTGGGTTAATTCTACTCTATAGAACAGAAATATGGGGCGACGTTCTCAGTAAGGCGGTGTACCAAAAACGCTTGGCATAGGTACAGATAGGGGGAGCACTGAGGATTGCATTTCGGCGGTGAGAGTTATTGCAGGCGTGATATCTGTTGCCCTCCTTGCTAGAGAGTGTTACGCTCTTACTTGCGTCGAAGCGCGTACACAGGGAAGATTGTTTTCCGTGTAGAGCGAACGGCTCACTCAACGATTGGCAGCAGTCTTGGACGAATCGCACGACGGGAAGGTGGGCTGCGCAGCTCATTTTGGATCTTAGACCATGGCCAAATCGAAGGCATGGTGACACTGATTTCTATCTGACCCAAGGTTTGAACGGGCATGAGTGTTTTCAGTCTTATCTACAAATTCACGGTCTCCCGGTTGTCGGCTCTGTCCAGGAAAGGAAGGCAATGCCTGCCACATATTTTTTGCATGCATGAAATGGGACAAACTGCAACGTGACCTCTACATAGAGTCAAGGCAGCTCACAACGAATAATAAAGTTGAAGTGATGCTTGAATCGGTTGACAAATAGAACCATTTGGCGTATTATGTTCGGGAAATTCTAAAAGCAACCGGGGATTTTGAAGCTGGAGAATTGTTAGTCCGGCGATTTCTCTTCCTCCCATCCTTTATGCTAGAAAAGGGATCTCCCAGCTTGAAGGCACCTCACAGTATAGCAAAAATAGATCTGGCCCAAAGTAATGCGTCAGACAGGTTCAGGCTAGATTTTAGGTTGACGGGGTAAATATTTAGTAGATAGTTCAGCTGCTCATAAGCATGGGAGCCCCACACTTAGCCTTTGAATGGTATTTGCCTCCCAACCACAAAAAGAACCACAATTTCCTTACTCTAGCACTTTTTTTTTGTTTTCCAATCACTATAACTTTCGTAAAAAACACAAATTCTTTTCCCCCAAAAATGTTCGGGGTAGCTTTGTCCCAGCAGAATTTAATCCCCCAAGCTAAACTTTGTATTTGCTGAAAACCAAAAAATTAATCCAAGAAAAATAAATTAAATAAATTTTTTAAAGGAGCAAAATATACTCAATGAAACAACAGAGTTAATACAAAAATTTAAATTTGTATAAGGTTCCGATATATTAGTGAACTTATTTCGTGTTTTAGGGGACCCCTTTTCTAATGATCCATCCCATTACTTTCACCAACTCCAATTCCACCACGTAGTTTTTTCCACGGCCCGCTTTTTTCAGCTTTGTCAGATTCTGAACTTGTTCCTTCGCCCCCACAAAGAAAATTGTCCTCCATATATCTCCACCAAATCGTTGCGTCGCTGCTTCACCCTTTCCTGGGAAAGTTCAGAATACAAAGAAAAGGATTTTCATTGTTCGTGAGCTTATATAATCCCGGATTCAACGGTCCTCCACTATTCGGCGAAAACGATAGTGAATAAACTTAATTAAAACTTTAACAACATCTACAACTAATATTCTTTAGTGTCCTTGCGCTTTCCCTCCCTACTCCGTTATCGATATTTCAGTTTTAACAAAGGATCTCAGCAAAAATTTTCATTTCATACCCTATTCGACTATCTTTGGTGAAAACAAATATTAATGGTTCACATGCTTATATGGAGAGATCTCCCCTAAAAATCTTTAAAAATTTTTTCGACTATACAATTTTGATGATTGAATTTGACGATAGTAGCCTCTCTAATTCCTGGGAAAACTTACTGTGACATACTGATGGATGAACGGACGGGCACATGAACAGGTTCCCAATTAAATAGGGTATTGTAAAAAAAATATTTTCAATAAAACCCTAAAAATAGAAAAGTTGTTGATAAAAGAACAACTCGACCAATTTCTTTAAACGCTTAAATTTCGTGGGCCTCATCTTGACAGAACTTCTAGAATAAATATTATGCTTTGCCTTCAAAGGACTGAAATTCGAAGAATTTAAACAATAAGGAAGTTAAAATTTCCTGTAGGTAGTATTATACGCTATTGATTGCTCAAAGCACTAACGATTGGATAAATAAAGCTTTCATTCACGACCCCAAAGACTTTTACGACGAAAATTGAAGAGGCGTTCATTCTTGAAAATTCGACAAACTTTTACAACCTTGCCAATTCTGAAAGCATTGTTTATAATGAACTTGAAAGTTTAACCAAGGACCCTTAAAAGTAATTGTATCAATTACGTAAAGGAATAAAATGAAGGTTAACTTCAAATTTTTAAACTTCTTAGATCCTGAGGAATTTCATAAGTAAATGAGATTTCTTCATAATCTTTATCATATTGGAATTATCGTCAGTGGCGTATGTTTTAAAATATCAAAATAATAAGACTTTCTTTTTTTCACTCCCACATTTTCCTGACATTCAAAATAAAATTTTTATTTTTTTCACTCCAGTGGACAGCAGAACCAATGGGAAGTCTATTTGCTGATTCACTTAAAAGTTACATAATTAAAATTCAGCGAAAATGTTTGCACTTACAAAGGGTAAATTTTTTATATGGCTCTTTTTGCCATGAAAATTTTGTGACTTTGACAGCAGCCTACAAGTATACGAGTATATCGACTACCAAGAAAATCATTTGAATAGAAAACATTTCTTTATTGAAGGCTTTCCACCTTTTGGGATTTTGAGGGAAAATTTTCAATTGGATTCGATTACAATGTTTAAACACATTTTTTTCTAAGAATCAACAAAAAAATAAAATTGGAAAAATGTTTAAGCTGAAGATGGAAGGAAGTAAGGAGGAAAATTACCGAGAACTTTTTTCGCAGAAAATATTTCGGAGGTAGAATAAGAGTATTGACGTGGCTAGGCAGTCCGCGGAGGGGCACGTACCGTGTAAGTGGAAAGCAATGATTTCCCAAAGGGCTTTGCTTGCAAGAAAATTGCTGTCTGATTTTGATATCCAATGCAGGAATGAAAGTTACCTAGGAAAGTAAAATGCTTCTTGGAAGAACAGATAAAAATTTAAAATAAATTTAAAAACTTTTATTTGCCTGATATTCTAGGAAAATGAGGAAATCCTATTAGGTTCTTTGAAAATTTGAGGTGCTCAAATTATGGATTTTAAATAATCACTTGCCGTTAGAGTATATTTATAGAGAGTGTGTATATACGAGTACATCTATCTACTTAACTTTATCAGAACGCAATGACTTTATAACGTTAAAAGAAACATCAATATCTTTGGCAAGTTAGGCCAATGCTGGTTTTCTTCTCTAGAACAACATCTCACTATTCAAATTTACTTATAGTCTTCATAATATTAAAAACTTCGCCAAACATTCTTGAAATGAAGAATCTCAAATTATGCAAACGATGAGAAACTAAACACATAAATCATTTATTATGCTCCCAGATTTAATCTTTGGAATCCTTCTTTTCTGCGTTTCGTAGGCCAACCGAATCCTCTTAACATAAAGCCCCAACATTCGCGTGTACTTTCAGTTTGATCTTGAAACAGACAAGGATTGCTAACCACATTATGATCCTTGAGAGAAGCTAATTCTATCCAGTTTGTCTGGATCTTTGTAATACAGAAGGGATTCCAAGCAATATAAAATTGCATTCCCAAGAGATTGAACTGAGACAAGAAAAGTATTATGGACGGTGGTTACAGTGTGAGGTCATTTTGGAGAAAACAAAAACTGTAATCAAGTCCCTGATATGATTTGAATCTTTTTAGGGTAAACTTGTGGGAAATTTTCAAGCGTCGTCGGCTGAGGGCATGCACATTGGAGTAATTTTAAAATTGGTTTGATTCATTATTCAGTGAATTTAATTTGTCAATGTTTTTCCTGACATTTATGGATGGTTAAAGATATTCCGCCCTTAGTAGAACTTTCAAATATAAAAAAAATGAAAGAAAGTATATACCCTTTAATTCTACTATTTATTTTAAATTTAGTATACAATTGTTTCGTTCTCTACTTGAGAACTTCCTCAGTACTACTATTCCCTAAACTATAAGTGTCCTAATATTTATACTAAACTCATTAACGTATTAATATGAATCTCTAATTACATCTAATCCCTCAAAATACTTTTACTTAATCTCTAATTACCTGATCCTTTACCATTCAAAAATTTGTTTTTCCTCAATTACTATTTAACTACCTTCATTATTTTGAAAGCTTGAATAGCCAGGTGTATCCGTTACCTGGGTCACCGTTCCAAATGCCCTGCGTCTTCCGATTGAATATCTCTAAGCTTTCTGCTACATCAAGCTTCCATCCGTTTGTAACCGTTTTCAGCATGCTTACGTTGTCCGCAGTGATGTCATGTTTTTCAAGGACAATATGCTCCGCCACTTTAGATTGAAGTTTTTTGCATCTTGCTTCTTGTTTTTGTTGACTACTTCCTATAGTGCTCGTCCCGTCTAACACCTAGTGATCTCCTCGTTTGTCCAATATAACATCCATTACATTTCGTACACGATACCTTGTAGACTCCACTCCGCTCCATTTTGGGAATGGGGTCCTTGGTTGATCCAAGCAAGTTCTGCATTTTTGTGGCCCGGCTCGTATAAACTAGGTTGATGTCTACGTTCTTCATAGCCCTCTTCATTGTTTCCGTCCTTGAGTCAAACGTTACAACCAACCTCTTCCGTTGCTCGACTTCCGCAGTTAGCGTTGTGAACTTTTAATTGAAGATCTCCTTCGTTCGTTTGGCTATCAATTTGGTGACTTCATCCGTAGGGTATCCATTCCACTCGGCTAGCTTATAAATGTGGGACGTTTCTGTTTTCAGGCCCTCCTTATTCAATGGAAGCGTGAGCATTCGATTCACAAGCCAGCTAAATGTCGCCCATTTTTGCTTTTGGCAATGGTTCGAAGTGAAAGGAATAATCCGCATGGTGTCCGTTGGTTTGCGGTATATTTCGAATTCCAATCCATTAGCTCCTCTACATACCATTACGTCAAGGAATGGTAGCCGCCCCTCCGACTCCAGCTCGTGGGTGAAACTGATGTTGTTGTGTATTGAGCTGATCGTCTTTGATGATCGTGAAGATATCGTCTACATAACGCACCCATCGATGTGGCAGTTTACCTTCTTGTGCTAACTTCTCCTCCAAAAATGCCATAAAAACTTCGCTTAGAAACGGGGAAAGAGGGTTTCCCATTAGATGTAATTAGAGATTCATATTAATACGTTAATGAGTTTAGTATAAATATTAGGACTGTAATGCATTTATAAATACAAAAACATATTGAATACATTACCACAATGATTTACTCGCATTTCCCACTTTAAACCTAAATGCATTTATAAATACAAAAAAGCATAGAAAACATAATCACAATGATTTTCTTGCATTTCACACTTTAAACATAAAATTCAAAACAATTCCCAACTAATGTGCATCTTCGCCGTTAAACCCATATGAACCCATGTTCTTAGGTACAGACAATTCCGCACACACATGGTTTCATATGTACAACACATAAACATACAACGGGCGAAGACAATCGTGTATCATATTACGTGAAAGTGTAAAGGCATGCGCCACATGATAAACAATAACAAATTACCTTGAACTCTTTCGTCTATGTACTTGACATTGCTCATATGCGGAACTTCTCATATGAATGCAATGTCTTGTTTCCTTTTTTTTCTTATAGGAAATTAACGTATAGAAAATGAATGCATTTAGAGTTAATGTTTTTTTTGGGAATAATGCATTCATTACGGGAAATGCAACGCATAGAATTTGTATTGAGAATGTGGATGTTTTTTGCATAGATTTTTGATATAGAATATTTAGAATAAGAAATTGTATGTGAAAATATTTTTGCTAGAGTAAACAAAATATGTTTGAAGTATGCTAAAAAATCGAATATGTATTTGTGAGTAAGACTTTGAGAAATTTGTATAAATAGGATAAGTCAATTTGGAAATAAACCACTTCTTCTTGAGACGTTAATCCGGAGTGTTCTCCTTTCTTCTCAAATTAAGAAAAAGTCATACTCAGGCCCAATCGCCTAACCTATATGCGTTACCTAGACGCTATACAATCACTAGGTGAATATTACTGAATACAGTTCTTTTCAATATAGGATAGCCGTCCGGCTTATAATACAACAGGACACTTATAGTTTAGGGAATATTAGTACTGAGGAAGTTCTCAAGTAGAGAACGAAACAATTGTATACTAAATTTAAAATAAATAGTAGAATTAAAGGGTATATACTTTCTTTCATTTTTTTTTTTTTTATATTTGAAAGTTCTACTAAAGGCGGAATATCTTTAACTATTAAAATGTCACCCAAGCCTACCGCTGAAGTCAATAAGTTTATCAGTTTAAGGAAGTCTGTCGCATCACTAAGAAGGGACTTAAGTTTTTAAAAAAAAATGGAAGTACAATAACATCACCCCGAAAAGCCACACCGTTAAACTCAAGACGAGTATACCGTTCAAGAACGGTACAATGATCAAGTATCTAGAAATGCAGTTGGTGAAGGAGAGTATTGAAAGACTCTATGCAAAATTGGACAGGAGAAGCAGAGAGGCATACGAATTACTTTTGAGCCTGGCCAAACAATATCCGTTGGGTTTCCCGTTGTTTCTAACAAAAGTGAAAGTATCGGAAGAGTGTGAAAGCGAGCGGAAGGAACTAATACTAGAAAAGAAGTTTCATCAATTAAGACGAGAACAAGTGACAGTGTCCCAACAAATCAAGGTGCGCACAATCGAAAACATAGTCATCAATCAATCGCCCCAGGTATTTACGCAAGCTCAACTGAATCTGCTGAACATGGGGCTGAAATACTCCATTAACGCGAAAGCCAAACCTGAAGATATCGTCATAGAAATCGAAGCCGGGATCAATAGACTTTCGAGCATGCATGGACTGACGGCAGAGGAAAAACAAAGGATAAGAGCCAGCACTGCAGATACACTGAGAAAAGAAACTAGATGGGTTGGAAAGCAGGACGAGAATAGGATCATCAAGGAGCTCAAAAATCTACCGGCTTACTACATGAAAGCGGATAAAGGGAATGCCTAAGTGATCATGGACAAGGCCGATTACGACAATAGAATACGGGAAAAAATAAATACGGGACCAAACTTCAGTCTACGAAATAATCCGCTTCCTGAGTCAATAAAAAGAGTGGAGAAAGTGCTGAAAGAATGTGAACCATGGATTCAGGAAATCAAGAGATTCTTAAAAGTAACCAACCCATCGCTGCCAAGGATCAGAGGACTTCCGAAGATTCACAAGCCAGGCCATGAAATGCGTGAAATTGTGTCAGCAGAAAACGCTCCCATTCAGAAAATTGCGAAGTGGTTAGTAAAGGAATTCAATAACATGGACAAAAAATTTGTTACCAGATCAGTAGCGAATTCGGCAGAATTTACTTCAAAGGTTTTGTCCTGGGGACCTTTGGAAGATGGCGATACGTTGGTGTCATTTGATGTCAAGGCACTTTTTCCCAGTATTCCGGTCAAAGAAGCATTTACGTTACTAGAGGAGTGGATTCTGATACAAGGATCAGGAGAACAATGGAAAGCACGAGCCAAAATGTATTTGAAACTGGCTAGACTCTGCATGGGTGAAAGCTATTTCACCTTCAGGGGAGAATTTTTTAAACAAACACGTGGTGCTCCAATGGGAAACCCTCTTTCCTCGTTTCTAAGCGAAGTTTTTATGGCATTTTTGGAGGAGAAGTTAGCACAAAAAGGTAAGCTGCCACATCGATGGGTGCGTTATGTAGACAATATCTTCACGATCATCAAAGAGGATCAGGTCCAGCAAACTCTCACGGCGATCAACTCAATACACAACAACATCAGTTTCACCCACGAGCTGGAGTCGGAGGGGCGGCTACCATTCCTTGACGTAATGGTATGTAGAGGAGCTAATGGATTGGAATTCGAAATATACCGCAAACCAACGGACACCATGCGGATAATTCCTTTCACTTCGAACCATTGCCAAAAGCAAAAATGGGCGACATTTAGCTGGCTTGTGAATCGAATGCTCACGCTTCCATTGAATAAGGAGGGCCTGAAAAAAGAAACGTCCCACATTTATAAGCTAGCCGAGTGGAATGGATACCCTACGGATGAAGTCACCAAATTGATAGCCAAACGAACGAAGGAGATCTTCAATTAAAAGTTCACAACGCTAACTGCGGAAGTCGAGCAACGGAAGAGGTTGGTTGTAACGTTTGACTCAAGGATGGAAACAATGAAGAGGGCTATGAAGAACGTAGACATCAACCTAGTTTATACGAGCCGGGCCACAAAAATGCAGAACTTGCTTGGATCAACCAAGGACCCCATTCCCAAAATGGAGCGGAGTGGAGTCTACAAGGTATCGTGTACGAAATGTAATGGATGTTACATTGGACAAACGAGGAGATTACAAGGTGTCAGATGGAATGAACACTTAAGGGAAGCAGTCAACAAAAACAAAAAGCAGGATGCAAAAAACTTCAAATCAAAAGTAGCGGAGCATCTAGTCCTTGAAAAACATGACATCACTGCGGACAACGTAAGCATGCTGAAAACGGTTACAAACGAATAGAAGCTTGATGTAGCAGAAAGCTTGGAGATATTCAATTGGAAGACGCAGGACATTTGGAACGGCGACCCAGGTAACGGATACACCTGGCTATTCAAGCTTACAAAATAATGAAGGTAGTTAAGTAGTAATTAAGGAAAAACAAATTTTTGAATGGTAAAGGATCAGGTAATTAGAGATTAAGTAAAAGTACTTTGAGGGATTAGATGTAATTAGAGATTCATATTAATACGTTAATGAGTTTAGTATAAATATTAGGACACTTATAGTTTAGGGAATAGTAGTACTGAGGAAGTTCTCAAGTAGAGAACGAAACAACTGTATACTAAATTTAAAATAAATAATAGAATTAAAGGGTATATACTTTCTTTCATTTTTTTTTATATCTATGGATGTTTTTATAAGATGATTCCGGAAAATTTAATTTTCCAAAACGGCAACGTGCACAGATAAGACAATTAAAGAAATATCAACTTCATCATAAATTTAAAGTTTTAATTAGTTAAACAATGGAAAAGTGCAAAATATTTACTACTGTTAAATTTTTGAAAACTGATTGTATACGAAATTGAATTAAAAGTACTAAGTTTTAGATGCAGCACAATTGATTTAAAATGGGCATAACTTAAATTATTTTCCACGTAAAGTAGATTTTGTTTGGTTGGAATAATCATAATCATGCTCAAAAAAATCTATAAATTATTATGTATACCTAAGCGAACATTTTTGTCTCAAATTCACGAAAATTTTAAGATCAGCTCTTATTATTAAAATTATTCGACTTGCATTTCAAAAATATAATGTGATGATACTGAAAAAATAAAAAGTAGTGGCGGAATACAACCACTGATGAAGAGGATAACTTGTTTTCGAAACACCGGTATCTGGATAGTAAATTTAATAAAAACTTGCGCTTAAAAAAAGGAAATTTTATTTTTTCAGTATCTTTATAATTATTATTAATGATAAAAGTAATTCAAATTCAATACTAACCTAAAAAAATTAAGTTCTAGCAACAAAAGTCGAAGTCTTCCTACATATTAAAATACTATTTAAATTTAAAATACATATAACTCTATCCGGCGAAGGTACACCGACGAGGAACCCTCGGTCCCGGTAGCCCAATGAAGATTGGGTGTAAACACCATTCGCCTTGCCTATTTGACCGCCCATCAGCCGCAAAACGGCCAACCGATTCTGTGATATCACCCCCGACGCTCCTACGTACGCGTGCTTAAATACGCTAACTCTAGATCAACTTGCCTTTCCTGCAGGTATCTTTACGAGTATAAGAGCGGTGGGGGAAATAAGCAAATGAAGCAAAATCCAAACAAATAATTTCGGGCCCCCTTCCCACTGTCAACTGGCGATCTGCTCATTTTATACCTATAAATAAATCATCCGCAGACAGTCCCAACCTCGTTTGAGAAAAGAGGAAGGAACCCTTTTGTTTTCCCAACCCACAGCTTCCATGATTCCTCATCCTAAACCTCCCGATCAAATTGTAGTAAATGTTCTCGGGGCCATATATTGGGTTTACTGGTTTCTCAATAATGGGACATTAAATGTCGAGAAATGCTAATAACTGTAAATATATCTACAGCTCTGCTACTAAATCCTACTTACAGCTCCTTTGTGGGGACGTAAAAGGGTGAAGGCGAGTCTTCCGAACCTGATAATAGAATCAAAGTAATAACCACGCTACCGGAATGGATGTTGGGCGACGGATTAACTCCCCGTTCCTGGAAAACCCTACAATGTTTCGAAACCTGTAGAAGTGCCCCAGAATGGATTGGAATTACGGCAATAACCTAGCAAACGACTATTGCGTTGTATACTGGAATGTCAGTGAATTTAAATTTAAAATACTGGCAGTCCAGGACACGAACTGGATGGGAAATGATATTCAAGACATGAGATCGCACACAATATTCCAAAGTAGGAAAACTACTGGAAAACGAAAATTCGGAGTGACCTTGGTTTTGGGTAGGGAACTCAAATCGCAAGTTATTGATTTTAAGGCAGTTAATGACGATTGTGTGTGATCCGTATAAAAGCTAAATTCTTCAAAATATGGCTAGTTAATGCATACTCTCCAATTGAAAAAAAAATCCCCTTTGGCAGCACCAGCTGGAAAGGTAAATTTCTCGAACTTAGCGTAAGGGTTCGAAAAAAAATTTGGCTTGCCTACTACTGGACTTCTTACTGCAATTTTTGTAGCACCACATGGGTATTTATTAACATAAAAACAATCTGTCACCGTTCGTATTTGGAGACCCCTCATAGAGGCGCAAATATTTTGCTAATTAAATTGAGTTGCACACCTATGGATCACAAATTGAAAATCGGCGAGTAATATATTGTTTAAACATACAAATACTGGTTTCACCCTGGTCACATTTGCTGTTTACATATTTCACAGTGGTTACCACACAAAGGTGATAACTTTTTGGCTTAAATAGCTCAAATAAAGGGTGATTCATAACAAGTGTACACATCTTTATCAAAAGAAAAACATAGTTTTTGTGAAGATTGAGATGTAATGTTTATTTATTATAAAAATTTGGTCCCTTACAATTAAATACGAAACATTACTTCGGGCAAATGTGCACTTCGTGCTGCTTTACGGACTATCAAACGATGATTGTAATTTTCGCTGACATTTTCGCACATTTCCGGCGTTATTAGGCGTATGTTAGCTCGAATATTGTTTTTAATGCTTCAGTAGTCTGGGAAGCATCAGCGTAAACACGATCCTACACAAATCCCCAAAGGAAGAAATCACAAGTAATCAAATCACCCGATCTCGCCGGCCAAAAAATTCACGGACCAAAAATTCACGTAGAGCGCGAAATGTTTGCACTGGCGATTCATTATTTTTGTAAAAAGTTTCAACAATAATAAAACGTTTGGCTGATGTTTATGATGCCACGGTTAAAATTGTAAAAGACCAAACTGTATAACCTGTCAATATATGGACCTGAAATTGGTGATAAATAAGAGTTAAGGCCCATTCACATGTGTACACTTGTTATGAATCATCCTTTAGTTAATTTCAAAAGATTTCCATAAAAGTTTAAGCAGCATTTGCATTGCCATTAATATATACATTTTCGATTCTTTTCTGAACCATCAGCGGCCGTCATTTTGAATTTTTATTGAAAACGGCTGCTAAAAATAATAAGCTGTAAATTTACGAATTTTTTACTTGTCATCCGATTTGCATAGTTAAATTAAATTATCTTGCCCTAATAACTTATAATTTCAAGTTTTGTCGGAATCTGTTGAGAAATTTGGCTGCTAGAGAGCTACATAAATAAAAAAAATTGAATTCGCCCCACTGTATGGGGAGGCCCCCCTTAAACACTTTAAAATATTTTCTTACACTGCAAATTTCAAGAGGCACCACTTTTGACCTACGTAGAAAATTTCCTCATTATAGCTTATGTGGTTTGCGAGAAAACTTGTAACGCACGAGCAAACGGACGGACGACAGACAAGTCTCGATTTTATAATTTTTTAGGGTATTGTTAAAAATATTTTACAATATTTTAAAAAAATCTGATTTATAAATACTTTCAAGTTAAGTCATTTAAAACGTTTCAATGAAAATTATTCATTATTTCAGTTGCTACTAAAATAGCGAATTGCCCTTGCCTTCTGACCTTTGAATGCATGCATTTGATTTTGGATTATTTTAAATCTTTGAGTGCTAGGACCTCATCAATTAATGTGCCAAATCTCGTTCAAATCAGAGTTTCACTCTAGACAGGGCGAAATTATTCAATTTTTAGTGAAAATGGCAGCTAAAAATATTGGGTTTTAAATTTCCGACTTTTTTATTTTTCATTCAATTTTAATAATTTTCAACAAAATGCAAGAATATCGTACAGAAATCCATAATTCCCAGTTTTATCAAAATCCGCTGGAAAATGTGACCGCTAGCGGGCCACAAAAACCTGAAAAAACGCATATTTAAACCGCCGCCATCTTGAAATTTGCATGCATGATCACCAAAATGTCAAAAAAGATCTAAGCAATGTCTACTTTTAGGAGCCTTTGAAGTTTTGAGCTTAAACTGGTCACCATTTTGTTCTTTGTGACCTGACCTCCAGTTTCTTTACGTAATTCTTTAGATACTTATGATTTCTATATAATTGTCAAATTTCATGAACATCTGTTGAAGTTTCATATATGTCGAATCGAAATTGCGACTTTTAGAAGCCTTTGAAGTTTTGAGCTTAAACTGGTCGCCATTTTGTTTTTTGTGACCTGACCTCCGGTTTTTTTTAACGTAATTCTTTAGATACTCATGATTTGTATCTAACTGTCGAATTTCATGAACATCTGCTGAAAGCTTTGACCACTATTACAACAACAAAATTTTGCACGTTTTTCGACCTTTGAGCGGCTGCCATTTTGTTTTGCCGTACCGACTTTGGATTTTTGATTGTGAGATTCATCACATACATCAGTGAATCTTTGTACCGAATTTCATCCAAACCGGAGCTATACTTTGGTCAGAACATAAACACGATTTTTAGTCTAAAATGGCCGCCATTTTGTTTTCGCCCGGCCGATATAGCTGGTTCATGAACTTAACCGAGATATTTACTCAATACACCTTTCCTCAAAATTTGATGAAAATCGGAGCAAAATTGCAACCTCTAGCGTGGCCACAAATTTCGTTATATCCCATATGTATATATATATATATATATATATATATATATATATATATATATATATATATATATATATATACATACATATATAAATACATATATATATATATATATATATATATATATATATATATATATATATATATATATATCTATACATATATATATATATATATATATATATATATATATATATATATATATATATATATATATATATACATATATTTATATACGAGGCACGTCCAGAGATTAAGTGTACTCAATTTATGTAGGGTTCAAAAAAATTTAATTAAACAAAAACATACTTGGTTACGGTTTTGCATATGTAAGTTATTTTTCGACGTAGTCACCATCCCTCTCGATGCAAGTGGTGATCCGCGGGATCAATTTTATGATGCCTGCCTCGAAGAAGTCTCCCGCCAGCTCTGTCGCCCACTTCTCCACCTTAACCTTCACCTCCTCGTCCGTTGAAAACTTGTTCCCACCCATATGCACCTTAAGGGAAGTGAAGAGATGGAAATCTGAAGGGGCAAGTCAGGGGAATACGGGGGGTGGTTCAAAACGTCCCATCCAAAAGAGTCCAGGAGTTGCTCCGTGGCGTTGGCCGTGTGAGGTTTGGCATTGTCAGCTGTTTTGGGACCCACTTCGCAGACAATTTCCGATATCCGAGTGTTTCTGTGATTGTTTCGTGTATCGGGGATCTGGAGATTCGCAGAAACATCGCAGAAAGTTCATCTAACGCCAATTTGCGATCGTCACGGACCGCAATCTCGATTTATTCGAAAAGCTCGCCAGTCACAATTGAAAGTCTTCCGCTCCTCTGATCGTCATACACGGAAGTACGGCCCTTTTTAAGCTCGCAACACCACTTGTACACACTCGTAAGATTTATAGCTTTATTACCGTAAACAGTTTTCACCTCATTATAAATTTCAACCGATGCTTTTCCCTTCGCAACGAGGTAGCGGATGACGGCGCAAATTTCGCACATTTTTCGCGAGAGATGCTACTGCGTCAAGAGTTTTCAACACACTGACCTCGGATTGGTCTCGTTTTGAAGGGGAGGGGTCAGGCTACGCGGCAGTGTTGCCAACATGTCGAAAAAGTATTCCCTACAACTGTGAGTGTACCAGTTTCTGGACGTGCCTCGTATACATATATATATATATATATATATATATATATATATATAGATAGATAGATATACATATATATATATATATATATATATATATATATATATATATATATATATATAGATAGATATACATATATATATATATATATATATATATATATATATATATATATATATATATATATATATATATATATATATATATATATATATATATATATATATATATATATATATATATATATATATATATTTATAGATGATACTCTCCGCAATAGGTAAATTTCTCTCGAGAAATTTACCTAAAAGACGACGAAGAAACGAAGGAAACATTCTACAATCACCTAGAAAGATAAATCAACCCATTGGCTCCAAACGACACAAAAATAATTCTGGGTAATTTCAACGCTAAGGTTGGAAATGAGCTTTCTCATCGGGGAGCGACTGGAGGATATATCCTCCACGATGAAACAAATGAAAACGGCCAGCGCCTGATTGACTTTGCATGTAGCAGAAATATAGTCATACGTTCGACTTGCCTCCCTCACCGACGCATACGCAAAATGGGCTGGATATCAACAGATGGTAGCACACAAAACCAGATCGACCATGTTCTGATCCAACAACGTTCGGCCTCAAGCATACTTGACGTTTGTACAAACCAAGGATCAAATTGATCAAATTAACCTATCGATGTCATATGTCAAGGGCATATTTGGCAAAGACCAGCCCACTAGTAAAATTTGACATCGAAAGGCTTCAAACAGTGTCTGTGGTCAAAAATTTCATGGCGACCTTCGACAACCATCTGGGCCCCATCTTATCAGACGCATCGCTAAAACCAAGCAACGAGCTCTGGATGGAAGTGAAAGCGGTTATTAAGACCATGACAGAACACACAATCGGACTTTCTATTATCGCAGTTTCTACTATCGTGGTTTTACTATTCTCCCCCATTTCTTCGACTCGGTTTTATATAGGGTTTCTAGTCATTAATCCATTTCCCTTACATTGGCGAATGTTCTGACGAGAACTACCTGGAATATTCGAGCAATTTTGAATTCCCGCAGTGACGTCACTTTTACTTGGTCAAATATTGTGCTTTCGAGCACATTCGTCTATTGATCATGATGTTATTAATAGTTGCGACAACAATTGCGACAGTAGCTCGGAGAATTATTTGGACATGTAACAATATATATACAAGTGTATATATATATATATATATATATATATATATATATATATATATATATATTGCTTTTTGTTATTCACATTACGTGAAAATTTGGGGAAGACGCAAGCAGTATAGTCTCTAGGTCAATGCAAACCCAAAGTAGTAGAAAAACCGGGTATAATTGTTGTAATTGGTAAAAATTCAAACGGCTATAACATCAGTAAATATTATTCGATTTTATTGAAACTTATAGGACCTTATAGGACTACCCAAATATTTTATTTTATTCGTTTGTACTTATGCAGTTTTGATGGCTATAATCTTAAATTTTCTAATCCTGCATTGCTCATCTTCTACCCCCTCGACAAAAATTAGCTGATATTAACACACGTTTTCAAAAAATGTCGTTGAGACCTTCCATATGACACCGTACTAGACTACCTTTGATAAAAAATAACCCTTAAATCCTCTTAAAAAAAATTGTTTACTCCAAAGTTTTCAAGAAGTGATCACTTTTGGCCTTTCCTTTTTATGGCTGCAGCTTCTATACTTTCGGATAAAATCTGCTATGATGTACAGACGACGGACAGATAGACACGTCACAATTTCAAAAGAGTTTTGTATTTTAGGACAAAAGCCTAAAAATTGATGTTAAGGTGTGAAAGCAATTGCTATCACGCAGTCAGCCGATTGAATCGAAATTGATACCGAATGTGTATCTTATTTAGCGTTTGTAATAGGATAGTCTCTAAAAAAATCCGATGGGTGGCATGCTGGAGATCCAGTCGGCCGGTTGCATTGCAATGTACATTTAATATGTGTGTTTTTTTGTGCCCAATTTGATGGCAAGGCTTCATTGAAAAAGAATGGTTGAACTTAAAAAAAAATGATTTCGTTTTTCAAAGCGCACAGAAGGCTCATTTGACACATTTTAAATATACGAATAGTTTCAGGTGATGGTTGCATGGTACAAAATAAAACAATACTACCTATTTGAGCTGTATTAATTTTCCGATGAAATATACCAAAACGTGCGTCCCGACCAGCTGGCACATTCAGAAGAAGAACGGAAGTACACGAATCGTTTGATCTTCCTCTGCAATTGTTTTACTTTACCTAGAAACTGTACTTATATGCTTAATTGTAATGAAATAGGTGAATACATGTCCATGAAGGACTGCAACGATGGCATGCTGCCTCATTGAAAGTGGATGATGAGATCCGCTGAGATCAGCCTTATCTGAGGACGCGTGAATGTGCTGGGAGGCTAGCATTACTATGTCATGGGGTGAGTTCTTTTCCAATAGCACAAGACCCACTACAAAAACATTTTTCGCATTCACGAATTTGGAAAAGGTTCTTTTATTAACGACTGGAGTCGAAAAATGAGGAAATAGGACCTTGCGAAAATGGACGGACTTGAGGACACTTTGTCGTTACCGACGATACTTATGGCCCACTAATAAGAGTGGGGCATCCAGTTGGAAGCGGTGCCCCCTCGCACTCTCCCAATTGGCTCAAAATCCAAACGTAGACGTTGCCATGTATTTCCCATTTGAGTGAAAAGCTCATACAAACATAATTTGCCTGAATTTTCCCATCAAAGGAGAAATACAAACGAGGCCAATTTATGTTATAGCATTATGCGATGGAATCATATAACTCTATACCATAAAGGGGCACGTGAGCAGAAGGCCACTCTACCCGGCAAGAGCCCCTATAAAACAAAAAAAGGTATGAGCGTGCCCGATGGCTAGCCCTATACCCGGTCAGGTTATGAGAAAGGGAAAGACCGAAGATACAATGCTAACAATTCATTATATTTTATTTGTTCTAAAAGAGCACTAAAATTCTAATAACCAGAAATATTATCTAGAGTTGAACGGATTATAAATGTTATTACTTAGCGTTGTCAAAATAAACACATCATTATTTGTGTGACACAAGGAAATCTTGAGCTAACTAGTAATGTAAATTTCCTTGTTAATAATTATGGGTACACATTTGATTAAACAATAGAATATAAAGTTGGGCCCAGTTTATTCTAAGAGCTGAAACTCATTCTAAATTCTTGCAAAATTAAATAACAATATGATAAAACTAGTTCTTAAAAATTACATTTCGTAAGAAATTGAATTAGAAGTTAACTGAAATGGAATTATGATATTTTAAATCATGAAAAAATCTTGCGAATTGAAAAAGTAAATTAAAATTATAAAAATCTACTAATTAAAACTTTAGAATAAAAATAGGGGCTAGTAAGATTAAACTAGATACTAGAAATTAACTAACTTAATAAGTTATTAAATTTTTTTTTTGTTAATTAATACGTTCACATACTGCAAAAAAAAACATGCATGAAAAAAGGATATGCGAGAACAGACCAAAAGGATACTCACCGGCATCTTCATGAGCGCTCGTTGACGATGTTCGTGATTTATAATGATGCTTTTGCAGCTTCTACAATTGGTAAATTTCCTAACCTCTATTGCATTGCAGCCCTCCATTAGATCTTTCACGTGTAGAAATTAATCCAATAAGAGATATAAAAAAAAGTGTAATTAATCCTTAATTGCAGTTTTCCACGCAAATTTCGACAACACTAGCGAAATCGAACGGAAGCTCACTTGTCATCACCAGCTGACGCGTCCCAAACCGTTATTCTATTGGCACTTTTATTCCTAAACCACGTGGAGCTGGCTGCAGGACTGTTTAATATGATGGCGGGGCCCAGATGCGTTGCAAGTGGAGCGACACTGAATGTTATCGTTGGTGGCGGGTACGAAATCACGGGTGTCCGATAGGGCTAAGCAATATCTGCGACGCACTCGGTCGGAATCAAGCGATCAGGCTTAGTCGTCGAAGCCGCACTACGCCTATTTCCCAGAGCCTTCCCAACAGCAGCAGCACTGATGCGATTGCACAGAGGAATTCACGTATGCGGTTGGCAAACTGATTCAACAAGACTCCCTACGATCGAATCAACACACAATTTCCATCAACGATCTGCACGTTTTCTCCTGCGTCTAAAATCTTTTCCTAAGCGTCCGCAGCCATAAGACGCTTTTTGATTTTCCATTTACAAAAAGCAGCGGGAACCCGAACTCCACTCGCGCAAGAAATTTCCTCAGATAAACGCTGGACCAACTTATCCTGATTGCTGCGCAACGGGTAATTCCACAAACTGCGGCGCTTGCACATTCAAGTCTAATTAAATTTCTTAATTTAAGTATTTACAGCTTGTACGTTCACGTTACTTCGTTTACATTGCCATAAACTTTAAATCCTCTACAGGCAAGCACATTATAAAGAAAACCCAAATTCAATTTGCCAATAACACTGAATTTTCCACGACGACGAATGGTGAATACCGTAATAAGCGTTTTTTGATTCCGAACAAAAAAAAATCCGGGCCCGAATCGCACATACATCTCATCGCCTCCCCATGGAGGTTTCTTTTCGATTCTCTGTTATCTGTCGTCACTTTGCGGACATTCTCACAGTGGCAGTTCACGAGGCTTGCATCCATTCCGCTTCATACTTGCCTTCGCCAATGCAGTACGTGCATGTGCAACGATAAAGAGTTGCCATATCCGCATTTTACTTGCAGATTTGAATTTTTGGAATATAAAAGCTAGTATTATGGAAAAATTTAAATAATAGTAGGAGAGGTAAAACTCATAATAAATATAACTATAACGCGAAGTCTAAATTTAATATATGAAAACAAAATGAACTAAAATTGATATTTAATAAAGGTAAAGAGAAATCAAAAAAAAATTTTCAGCGTTCGTAATTATAAATTCGAATAGTAAAAAAAATGTCTTTTTCGAATCTGCAAGTGAAATTCCGGATAGGTGTTAGGAAGGTTTTTGAGCAGTTTGCTAAGGCAAAAGCTTGATTATTACAAAATCCCTTGCATTGAGGGGTATTTCGTAAAGAGGTTGATTATTTGGTCAATTTCTTAACTAAAATTCCGCTTATTACCTTTGAAGGGATTACTTAAGTGATCAACTTGAAGAGCCAGGATTTACAATTGCTTTCATCGTTGAGGGCGAGGCTTTCCATTGCATCCAATTCTCTCGTATCTCTTGCTTATCATATTGCCGTTACGTCTTCCGTTGTGATTTCGTGTCCTTTGGCTATGATACTTTCCGCTATCGCTGACCTAAAGTTATTCTTCTTCCTTTTCTTCTTCGCTGCACTAGCTTCACTTAAATGTTCTCGCAATCTTGTGTTAAATATTCTTTTTGTTTGCCCAATGTATACTTCGTGACAACAGAGCATTCGATCCGGTAGATGCCCAATTTATCGTATCTTCGGCGTTTAGTTGATCCGAAGATGTTTTTTCAGCTGACTTGCCACTCAATTTGATTATTCGTATGGATTCATGTCGTTTTGGCATCCTTTTTAATCCTTGATTGTTGATGGGTTAAATCTGTAGTGAATAAAAAGAGTTTCAATAATGTCCGTGAAGGACTGCAGCGATGGTCTGCTGCCCCGGCAGAAGAAGATGGAGGTATCTGCCGAGAATGCCCTCGTCTGGAGACGCGTGAATGCGCTGGCAGGCTAGCATTGCGGTGTCGTGGGGCGGGTTCGTTTCCCCATCACGAGGACTCACTACACAACAATTTCGCATTCACGAATTTGTCGATAGCTCAAGAGGCGACTGAAGTCGCAAGAATTGTAGATAACCTCACCGAGGGAGATGTGACTTGTTACGAGAACAAGTTGAACCTGAAAAGAAAGGCGAACTTGGGGTTGACCTCGTCATTACCCAACGAAGTTCAAAGAGGGGCAACCGGGTGGTGGTGGAGCCCTTTCATACCCACCCAACCGGAATAAATCCATTGATAGCTTGTTGGAGTGGCCAGGTATTCCGCTTCTGAGTGGAAAACTCATACAACTTGAAGTGTATGAACCTTCCCATCAGAAGGGGAGTACCCCGGTGACCAATTTATGTCATAGAATTATACAATCGGATTGCATAAATCTATGCCATAAAAAGGCACTCTGCTTGGGCCACTCAACCCAAGACGTCACCTGAAACAGAAAAAGGAATTAGCTTGTACCTGGTGGCTGGCTCATGTTTTGGGGTGGAAGCCTGCCACCGTACCGAGTCCTATACCTGGTCAGAGTCGGAGGAAAGGAAAGACCAGTTTACAATCTAACAATTCATTTTTATTTCTTTTCGAATTACCTTTATAATTTCTTTTACTGGGTTATCTCTTGAATTCTATTAAAATTTCTCTAAATACTATACACACTAACACCGAAAAAAAGGTGTGTAAGTTGCAAAGAGATTCAAACATATTTCATTTGTACGTTTTTTAATACTATGATAATGAAAGGATTGTGAAAAAAATAACATTAGTACTACACATAATAAAACCGTTTGATAAAAAAAAAGAAATCAAATAGCCGAAAATATCAGAAAACAATCATTTCAAAAGATAAACAAAGTTTACCATTTTAGTATTTTAGCCTACAAATGTTTCTCTAAAAAAGAACGTGTCGAAAAAATTTATTTTTGACCTCACTATTTTGATTCTAAGATTATGTTTGTTTATCATTATTGTATGCACGATTTCGAGGCAAAATTTAACTTTGGGTTATGTCAGTTGCTTTGGGTAACAAATATTTCACAAGTTAATAATTATTTTGCAACTTGTACTAAATTAATCGAGAGGTTCAATTACAAGTACATTCATCATGTGAGTTATACTCGATGACTCGCGTTAGGAATACAGTAGAAAAAAATACTAGAGAGTAAGTGTGCGGTTTTGTGATCAACCACGATTTCTGGCTTTAAATAAAATTTCTCATATTCTATTAAATTTACCAATGATAATTTTGAATAAAATTAAAAGGAAATTAACGCATATACCTATTTTTATGTTTTCATTCATCGAGAAGTTTATATCATCTCAACAAAAATATGGTACCATATTAAGTCGATGTCGGTGAAAAGCGCATCAAATATTGTTCAAGATTGTATATTTCGCCCATCGATTTTATCGTTACTAGAGTAGGAACGATCGGCAGCATTTACTCTAAATTTTTTTTTTGTTTTTTTATACTTTTAAATTTTTTTTTGATTGTTCAAAAAAAGAAAGAAAATCATTAGTCTTTGGACTTCGCGGACTATCACCCGAAAGACGAAATTTCACCCTAATGCGCATTTTATACCTTATTTAGTGATTTCCCTACATCCCTATACGTAAAACTAACACCATCACCAGCGAAAAGATAAGAAATAGAATGTTGTCTTATACGCGTTCTAATTTAAAAGGATCTATCGCAAAAAATTTGACATTCATCAATGACAGGGGTTAATGTATATTCTATTGTTTGCCGGAGGTTTCTGAGTTAAACCCCGAAATCATCAAAAAGAATTTACCACAGTAGTCATTAGCAAATCGAAATACGGGAAAGGAGTTATTAGGAAATAATATTGGTTCCTCCTAAAAAGGGTCTCGTACGTATTCCACAATTTAGTTCAAGTTCGGAAAGGAGGCTCTTGCCAATAATCTTTTCTTGAAATTTTAACTTTTAATGTCACTGGGCGCTTTTGGGTGCGATACACATTTCAAGACGAGACGGGACACCGTTTTCTTGTGGATGCGTGGGAAAATATTTTCCACCATTAAATTCACAAAACTTCGATTCAATCACGGCCTGGGGTTCGAGCACTAACCAGTAGGTCCGACACTTGTGAAATATGAATTGGAAATAATGGCTGGCGAAAAACTTTCGCAAAACTAAACTCTGAGTACGTGTTTTTTGTGGTGGAAATTCTCTGGCTTGTAATTTGTGTCGAGCAAAAGAAAACCAGTCGCGCAAATTCGTCAAAGGTCCTCAATTCACTTCAAATTGCTACGGAAAATCGAAATCGACTGACTTCTACAAGACGCAAAAAAATGAAAATTTATTTGACTGTTCTTTGTCGCGAGTTCAAATAAATTCGCGAAGGTATCAACTGTAATCAGTAAGCGGAAGTTAATCCAATCACGAATGCAAAACAAAGTCTTAGGAGCACTGATAGAGACATGCAATTAAGATTCTACAAGTAATAGTAACTTAACCACTTTCCAAGGATATCCTATGGCACAGCAAAATCGAATCAACAGCGATCACACACCACTCATCGTTGAAAGCGCGACTGTGACTACGATGCATTCCTTCGTGTCTCCATTTACGTCAAGGCACCCCAAATTTGAAGAGCTTGAAGTGACGCCTCCTCGATCGCTTCAACTTCGATATTCCTGTCTTAATCGCAGCAACCACAATACAGCACTTCTAATGAGCAGAGTCCATCCTCATATTACGTCCGGACCAATCCTTTAGTTCACAGCACCATTTCTCCATCAAAATCACATTCTCCTAGTACGAGCTCCTGTTTCAGCCTTTATTGACTACGAACTCACCAATGTACTTATGATCATTGTCAAATTCCCCCAAACTGTTTTCCTGTTCGATTTTGGCTGGTGAGTATGGAATTTTTCATTCACCAATGAGCCAGATCGGCCTCAGTTACTTTGTTTCCCGCCAAACATAGTTGCATCGCTAATTGACGTCGCGGAATTGCGTACAAGACAATCAACAAAGTGCATGATAGACGATCAGGTCTAGTGGAGTGCATACGAGCCAAATAATTTGCAATGGAGGGTATTGAATGAATGCAAATAGTGACACACATTTGCAACGACATGAGACAATCTGAGCAGTTTAAATTAGGGTTTCAGTTTTGCGGTTGAGTTGTAGGTAGAAAGAGCCGAAATTTGAGTAGCGGGAAATCAAAACGGTTCTTCAACAAGTTTTTACTGCAACCGCCTCATTCTACCAAACTCTTTGCCCGTTATTTGCACAATTTGCATCGATCACTTTTATCACTGATGTCCACGATCGTTCACTTCCCGACTGACCAACTGAGATCACCTCCGAGGTGATCTTAATGAGCGCGAATAAGTCTTGGCGCTATATTTAATGTTTCCACCATCACTCAACCGATGATCGACTCCCCGGCTCAGCAAACGCTTCAGATTCCCCACTCGAGTAGCGAAATCGCTCGCAAATTAGGCGCTTCGTCATCAGTTGGCTCCAATGACAGTACTCTTTCTTGGACTAGATCCATACACGAAATGTAATAGATCTGAGCTAGACTATGCACTTCGACGATTTTTGATCGATGATGCGTACTAGGGTGGATCCGCGATGATGATAATGTACACTCGTTTCGGTTGTTTTTAAAAATTTACGTCGTCTTTTGTAGATTCGATTAAGTTATCAATTGAAAGCAATTTTCGTTTATAATGATTAGGCGTAATTAGGTGGAAAAAAAATCGGAAGAATCAGACAGGCACACGTTAATTACCGACAAACAAAACAATTTTTAATTAATATTATGGTTGGAATCGGTAAAATTTGACAAATTTTAAGGGGTTTAAATGATACAATGATTTTATCGTTCATATAATTTAAGGGGTTAACCGTTTCGTTCTAAGCATTTGTATATCGCAATTCGTTAAATTATATTCAAAAGATATTGTAATAAAATCACTACACATTAAAAATATTAAACAGTTTTAGCATTTTGTTTCCCGGGAGTTAAGTACAAAAGACATTTTCTTGACTTATTTTTCATGCGAAGAAAAAAAAAACGAGTGTTGCGATGGGGAAGGTGACTGAATGGTTACTCATCGTTAAATTGAGTTTGTGCTGTGTGCCTGTGGCAGCGCTGGCTTTTAGAGCCCTACTCCTCGATTACTACAAATCCATGCAACTTTGCAGTGGCGAGAATGTCCTGCATATACTATATTTCTCTCTAGCTACCGTATTCAGTGATAGATCGTACATCCTGTGAACCATGGTTCGGTCAACTGAAGCTTTCACTTGTTGCATGTGGTTCGTTGTGTTCGCAATCGTTCGTTGCGTGTATGTGTGTTGCTTTTCTATAGATTTCAAAACTCAAGCTACCCCTCTTTCTTGATACCAATGACATCGCTTATTTTTAATTTTTATTTTCCATACACGTATTCCCCTTGAAACACTCAAGCTTCCCCGGTGAGACTCGCACTGTGGGAGCTTGAGTGTTTCAATTGAAATACATATATGGAAAATAAAAATTACATTAACGAAACGAAACAAAAGTAATAAATTTGTTTTTTAAAATTTTTACGAATACAAATTTTGTATACAATTCATAAAAAACGCTTTTAGTTTCCACAAGTATATATCATGTTTACCAAGGATCAGACTTCTATCCCCATGCCTGTATTTATCATATTTTCTGGAAATACGCCATCTGCCTTACATGCCTCGATTGAATGTCTATCAAGGATTCACGACGAGCACAAAAGTCTATCGATTTTCTTTCATTGTCAATGTATCGGTATTGTGTCACTTACTCTATTGTTGCCAACCAACAAATATTTGCAATATTTTCCTTATTGCGATGTTGACACCGACGGAAAAATAACAAGATTGTGACTTTCGGAAACAGGATAAATTATACCATGATAATTTGTCTTCATTTATACTCTTGTGATTTTCGTTGCTTAAACAAGTGTTGATGGCATGAAAGAAAACACAATTCTACCCTGTGATGGAAAATGGACAAGAACAAAAACGTCATGTACTTTATTTAAAATACATGAGTATGCCTTTGTCAACTGTTTTTATTCCTTATTTTTAGGGGTTAGTTTTGTGATCTTGAAACTCTCAAAGGGATAGTCTCATAAGTTCATTATTATTACTAGCTAAGTTCGAAAATGTCCGTGTAATGATGATATAGCATTGTATTATATTTGACAGAGATTATTTAGACGTTATCCTTGGAGGATAATAGAAAAACTATGGATTTAAGCTGGTTTCTTAGTTAACAACTTTAATAATTAGAATATTCATTTTTATCTATAATAATAGTTAATATTCATTATTGACTCAAGCTTCAATAAACTTCGACTTTTTTAAAGAATAAATTCCATAATATCATTGAATTCTGATATACGAGTATTTATTGTACATACAAATCAAAAGCTCAATTTGCTGGTATTCACCGGCAAATTTATGTAATTAAGCGAGATGTATTCACCAACACTTGAGTGCAATGATTGAATATAAGTTTGCAAATGAACAACTATTCAGTTGGCAAAATAATTGATTTTGAATTAATTGACTGTACAGCGAAAATTGATTCCAGGAAAAAGTGTAAAAAATTAATAACACAATGGAAATGAAAATGAGAAATTATGAATTGTACATTCTCACAAACAAAAAGGTTCGCAATTGAACAACTACTTAAAATGGCCGATTGATTTTTGAATAAATTATTTATCTATAGGGTAGGGAAAATTTATATACGAGCATTTCAAATATATTCCATTACAAAAATTAACATAATTTGAATTCTGACTAAAATGAACAGTTGTTTTACTAATTGAAGATCTAGTAGGATTCCTGTTATACCAGCTTGCATTAGCCTCTGATTTGGCCTTACTTTCAATTCTGCACTGGCTTATATTGAATGCAAAAATACCCCAAATACAATTATCTAATTTCACATTAGAGAGGATCAGCCTCATCAACTTTAGTTTTTGTGGAAGTAATTAAAAATTACACTTTTAAGTTGTTAATTCTTTAGCGCTAAGCAACCCTATCAGTTCTACGTCTACCATTGGTTGCGTATGAACGTGTTTTTTAAAGCTCCTGTGACTAGTTTTTAAAAATGTCAGAATGGCAGAATGGGTAATGAATTAAACCAATCGAGTTCAACCAATTTAGCTTTTTTATTTAATTAATTTCTCTCCGTAAGCAACACACAGCTACTCGGCTTCGCTCAATTGTCACCCAACGCTTCTGTTGAACGGTTCGCTTTCGGTCAAGTTAGTTATTGTTCGCAGCGAAAAGTTCTGGTGTAGAGTGCTATCTGGTTCCCCCTGTTTTCCTACTTCCAGTGTGATTCTGTGCACAGTTTTTAACTAATACCGTGTTTGACTGGCCCTTTTTAACCATGGCTTCCGACTCCGGAGGAAAGCGAAAACAAAACTACTATTCGATTCTGGACTCCGTAAATAAAATCACTAAAAGCCCCCCACATAAAAAAGAAAAACAACGTGAAACACCCTCCCATGATGTTTTTAACTTCCCCGAGCTACAGTGCGCGGCGCCCCATAAGAGTGATTCTCCAAAGTTTGTCGTAATTAAAAGCAAAATTCCAAATAAGAATCTAAAATCCCATAACATATTTCTTCTTTCTAAATCTCTAAATTCCGTTATTTCAAATCCACTCAGCATCAATTTCACAAGAGACGGTGATATTCTCCTACTTACGAAAAATGAGCTACAAGCAGCTAAGCTTTGCAAAGTAAAAACCTTACCTGGTATTTGTGATGTATCCATCGACCTTCACCAAAAATTGAATACAACAAAAGGTGTTATTTATGCACCCATACTAACAGACTTAGATGAAAAATGTATAGTTGAGGGTCTAAGCCAGCATATTCTTTCGTTCAACGAATACACCCTTCCAAAAGAAATCAAAGTCGGCTTCATTAACGTGAAAGTCAAACCATTCATTCCAAAGCCATTACAATGCAAAAGTTGCTTCAAATTGGGACACACCAAGAAACACTGCCAAAGCCCATCATCTTGCGATATCTGCACCTTGCCAATACATGATCCAATCCCATGCAATAGTATTCAGTGCATCAACTGCAAACAACAACTCTCCGCTCTTAATAAAGCATGTCCAACATACAAAAAAAAACAACGCATACTAGAGTACAAAACATTGAACAAATGCTCGTTTCGGGTAGCTACAGAAAATATTAACAAAACAGCGAATAATAATTTTCCCACAATTGCCACCACAATCACAGAACCCCTAGGTTTAGCAATTCAAAATAGAAAATCAAGACTCAATAGAGGATCACCACAGCCTCTCATTAACATCAATAATACAACTACATCTATAGTACATAACTCCGAAACTACCCCTCCTCCACGCAAATCAAATTCTAACACAAGTGAAAATATTCATAACCCCAGAGATATAAGTTCATCAAATCCGCAAAGTATTTCAACACACCTAATCGAAACTGCAACACAAATGCAAACAACTACAAATGAACCAAAAGCTACAGTTCCGAATAAACTAAACCCAAATTCAATCACAATTCCCTTTGAAGAGCAAAATTCACCTAACATATTTATTGTCAAATAAATAATGTTTAAATCAAGTGCAGCCCCTCAATTTTCTAATGGTCCTTAAGATACTTCAGGGGAATCTTAACGGTTACCTAAATAATTTATATGCTCTACAACTATTAATTAAAGATTTATCTCCAGACATCATTGCACTACAAGAGACACACGTAAAACACAACGAACAAATCTTCCTACCGATGCAATATAAAGCTTATTTCTACAATTCGCCCCTTAATACACACGGCAAACATGGTGTTGCCTTACTCATCCAAAAAACCATACAACACGAAATTATAAATACCAACGAGCGTAATCAAGTTCAATTAATAGCAGCAACAATCGTAGCATCAGAAAAATTTACGGTGTGCTCCATTTATATTCCCCCCAACATTAATTTGCATTCTGATGACTTAACAAACCTATACAATGAACTCCAATCACCAATGCTAATTCTAGGAGACTTCAATGGCTGGAGCCATCTATGGGGCCCAACCTCTGTAAACACTAGAGGTAAACAAATTGAACATTTTCTCTTAAATTCGAATCTTTCCATTCTTAATAATGGACTGCCTACTCATCTTTCTACTCACAACTCCTTCACACATGTTGATATCTCCTTATGCACTTCCAATTTGCTTTCCAAAATCACTTGGCATAGAATAAATGATCTTCATGGGAGCGATCACTTTCCACTATCTCTATCCTTTGGAACGGCATCTCAAAAGCGACCACATAAATTCAGATCCAAATTTAAAACGAAATCAGCCAATTGGCCAAAACTTGAAAATAATCTGATACTACATTTAGCAGAAGTTCCCATTAGCAACAATATCAATAAAGAAGCTGCGAATTTGATTAAATCCATTAAATATTTTGCAAACAGCTCCATTCCATCTACATCTCCAAAATACTGCACAAAATATACCCCTTGGTGGTCTAATGAACTGGCAACGCTCCGCGAAATGAAACAAAAAGCTTTTAGCATGTTTACAAACCAACCATCATTAAAAAACATGTTAGAATACAAAAAACTGAATAGCAAATTCAAATGGAACTGCAAGCAAGCTAAGATCCAACACTTTCAAACCTTAACAAATACAATCAACCCAAACACACCAAGCCAACTTATTCGGCGGAGCATTAAAAAACTTCAAAGGCAGCCAACACAATTCAATATTAAATATCTATCAGATTCCACAGAGAAAGTTATAGAAGATCCAGGAGAAATGGCAAACCTTTTAGCTATGACATGGTCCAGCTACTCAAGCGAATCATATTTTCATATATTTCACCTTTATAAACTAAACACAATTAACAAAACCTACAATCTATCATCTCTCACACCATCAGCAAGAATGATAGAAAGCCCCATAACGATGCTAGAACTAAATCCATGCCTCTCATTGCTAACAGGTGATACACCTGGTGTTGACAAAATAACATATTGCATATTAAGCAAATCACCAACTCAATTTAAAACCAGATTACTCGCACTTTACAACACAATATTCCAAAACGGTCTCATTCCACAGCAATGGAAGACCGCTATGATTTTTCCACTTCATAAGCCACATCAACCAGTCAACCAAGTTCCAGGGTACAGACCGATCTCCCTTCTCCCGTGTATTTCAAAAGTACTAGAAAAGATAATCTCACTTCGTCTTTCTTGGTTTCTTAACAAAAATAATTTCCTTTCCAATAATCAAGTAGCATTTAAAAGAGGAAAAAGTACATTAGATATCCTACTGCACTTAGATCAGTTTATTGTTAACACCCTCTCAACTCGTAACCACACATCAATCATTAATATCGACTTTGAAAAAGCTTTCGATAGAATTGGTGGACATACGATTTTGGAAAAATTTATGCTATGGAAAGTGGGGTTAAAAACATACAACTACGTTAAAAACTTCCTCACCAATAGAAAAATCCAAGTAAGGGTAAACAGCTATCCATCAGAAACATTTCCCCTTAAAAATGGCATCCCCCAAGGTTCTCCGCTTTCCGTTATTCTGTTTCTGATAGCCTTTGAAGACTTGAACATTTTAATAAAACAGGAAAAAATCTTCAAACACTGCATCTACGCAGACGACTTATTCATTTACGCAAAGCTAACTGATTCAATACTCTTCCAACACAAATTTAACTCCATAATATTAAAGATTTCAGAATGGTGTCGTAAATCAGGTGCGAAAATGTCACCAACTAAATCCAAACACATACACATCTGTAACAAATACAATTGTTCGCCTTTACATCTCACTCATAAGAACTTTGTGATCACTAATACAAATAATCTTAAGATACTAGGCTTAACGTTTACTATTAAGTACTCTTGGTCTCAGCACATAGCCATCTTGCGAAAATCCCTAGATAAAAAATTAAATTTAATAAAATGTTTGAGTAGTTTTAAGTCAGAAGCTCACCCACACTGCATAATCCAAATAATAAAGTCAATAATGCTATCAAGAATTTATTATGCACTTTCAATTTATGGACACACCTGCAAAACACAGCTTCAAAAAATTAAAACGGTATATCACTCAGCAGCAAGGATAGCGATTGGAGCATTTCGGACGACACCTATTCGATTTATATTAGCGGAAACTGGTCTACCATCAATTGAAAACAGGCGAAATCAACTTACAGGAAGACTTATCTCAAAACTCCTCGAATCAAAAAACTCTATTCTTCAAAATGACGTCAGCTCGGCTCTTTCAAGGAAATCAGAACCAAGGCGCCAATCATCAATTTTACGTTCCTTACACATGATAAAGCAGTTAGGAGTTTCAATTATTTTCCCAGCGCAAGCCAAACCCAACCCTCCACCATGGACGTTTCCAACACATTGCATTATAAACAACCTAAGCGTTTACAATAAAAAAACAACGAACCATTTAATATACCAACAATCGTTCAATGAAATTGTACAGCCATTCAAAACCAAAGGTTGGAAACTCATTTTCACAGATGGTTCTAAAACTGAGTTTAACACAACTTTCGCAGTTACAACGGAAGACGGGAAGATAATTAAATTAACACGGCTGGAAACTTACAACTCCATCTTCACTGCTGAGCTAGAGGCAATATGCACTGCAACACTGTTCGCTGCAAAATCACCTGGTAAATACATAATCTGCACAGACAGCCACTCCTGCATAGATGCTCTTCTGAACCCGAGCAATTTAAACCCAACAATCAGCATAAAAAAAACACCATCTCTTACAAAAAAAAAATAAATTGAAAATTATGTGGATACCAACCCATTCGAAGATAGAGGGGAACGAATATGCTGATAGCGCAGCAAAATACGCACAAAACGCTCCCATCCTCACCACGATAGCTTACAACAAAAGAGATTTATATAAATTGATAGATGACCATATAAACGAACTCACATCCGTGGAATGGAGCAATATTATCCACCACTACAAAACAGTCAACCCCCTGCGGCAACCCGCGTCCTATCCAAACAACATTCCACCGCATCAACTTCGTAACTTCATCAGACTAAGGCTAGGACACACAAAACTAACTCATGAACACATCCTGCAGAAAAAGCAACCAGAACCATGTCCACTGTGCAATCATCATCTCATCTCTGTCCAACATCTGCTAGCTGAATGCGAAATTGTAAGATCATCCAAAACTCGCTGTAATGTAGAAAATGACTTGATGAAAAACATATCAACAACCTCTGAAGCCAACATAAAGAACATAAATACATTACTCAATCTATTAAAAATTACATTATAACTTAATCTACTACCAATTATAAATAATATCTCCCATTAAATTCAATAAAAAAAAAAACTATATCTATGTAAGCCTAAGGCCTTTGTTGCTAGCGCTTAAGACGTTTGTTATATTGTAATTTTAATTACTTTGTAACTTTTATTAATAATAATAATAATAATCGGCTTCGCTGGCGTGCTCGACTGGCTGCATTTCACGACTGGCATCCGTTGTTGTCAGTTGTCCAATTTCATCAATGTTGACAGCTCGGCCATCCTGGAGTTACTCGTCCCGAGACATATCTTCAACCAAGGCGAGATCGTTACTAACTTCTGATTCGTCATCCGTTGATTCATCGTCGCTGTTCGCTTCTGGTTCCAAGGAATACCAAGGTTTCAACCGCTCCGCGTGGAATACAGATTGGAACAATTGTTGATTCCGTTGGCGATCTTCTAAATCTCAAATTAGGTATCAGTTGCAATCCAATACCCGATTAATTACATACGGTCCCTTATAGCGTGGCTGTATTTTTCGAGATTCTCCGGTCGCAGAAAGCATGCTATCGACCACAACCAGATCGTTAACCGCAAATTGTGTTGACTGCCCGTGTTGTTTGTCGAAACGTTCTTTCCATTTTTGCTTTTCGATGTTAATTCTATTCGTGATTTCGTCATAGCAAATTTCCGTGGATTTAGTCCCATCTAACTCGTGTAGCGCTTCGAGCAGCTAATTTGGAAGAATGTCACGTAGCTGGTATCGGAATACAATCGCATTCGGCGTGTGACCGGTAGTCGAGTTTGCTTGGGAATTTAAAACAAACTGAAGCCTTTTAAGATTTCGGTCCCATTTGCGTTCTTTATCTGTTGAAGTTCGCAAATATAGAAGAACAGATTGATGCACTCTCTCAATTTGGCCTGGGGTCCTAACCGCATTAAAAACATGGCTGATATCGTTATCAGCACAATAACTTTAAAACTTTTTGGAAGTGAAGGCTGCGCCTTGGTCTGAAATGATTCGTCGTGGAAGCCCAAAAAAGGTAGTTAGATCATTTAGTGGATGAATTATTGGGAGCGTACTTGCCGACTTTACAGCTTTTACCACCAATATTTCGAAGATGAGTCAGTTATTCCTAGCACGTATTGGTTTTCAGCGGAACTTTAAGGGTCCCAGGTGGTCTACGTGTATCGTTTCGAATGGGATAGGGACAACCGGGCTAACATACAGTTTCCCAACTGACTTCCTAGCAACCCTTTTAAAATAACAGCATTTGATATAGGCAGCAATATATCCCTTAACGTAATTTCGCATTCGCTAAAATCAATTATAGGGCCGTATCTGTTCTAACGTTTTGTCCACCCCAAAGTTTCCTCAGTCATCATGAGCTTTCTCGACAACTCTCCAGCGTACGGCTTTTGGCACGACCCATCGAAGCTCTCCCCGCACTTCCCCATATAGTTGGTTGGTTTCCAGTACCTGATCCTCCAATAACTGCGCCAGCTGGTCGGAACCCTGTTCGCCTCGAATTATCCGCGTGATATTTTGTAGTGCCTTGTCCTGCTGTTGCATTGTAACCAGCCAGTCTTCATCGGTAATGTTGACTGTTAAAATCCTCTCAACAACTTCAGTGATGTTTTCGGTGGGTGCACGACTTAAGGCATCCACATGCTGCATCCTGCGGCTGTCCCGGTGAATTAGTTTAAAATTATACTCGGACATCTTCAGCCACCATTGTGCTATCCTTGAAGGTAGGGCCTTTTTTAGTCGCACCGTGGTACCTGAAGAGCAATCTGTTACAAACGTGAAAGGTTTCCCTAATACATATGTAGATTCGGAACCTTTCCAACGATTCTACGATAGTGAGTACTTACAGCTCAGACGAATGGTAATTTTTCTCTGCCTCGCTACAACAACGGCTATAGTTGCAAACCGGTTCAATCTCACCCGAAGATTCTTCCTCGAACAACACCCCGGCCACGCCTCTGGAACTCGCATCTGTACGGATCTCATGGCGTTTCATCTGATCGTACAAGCACATAAAAGGCTCGTTGGATAACATCTCCTTCAGACGGCTAAATGCGGCTTCCTGATCAGCATCCCGTAGGAAAGTTGCATTTTTCTTCAGAAGGTGGGTGGTTGGTCTTGCTATTTTGGCAAATTTTTCAATATGCTTCCGAAAAAATCCGATTAACCCTAAAAATCTTTGAAGGTCGTTAACATTTTCGGGTGTTGGGAAATCTTTTATCGCTGCTACTTTTATCTCCCCAAGTGCCATACTGCCGACGTTCACTCGGAGGCCCAAAAAGTTAATCTCACTTTCCAAAAATCTGCATTTTGAGCGGCGGGGAGTAATTTCGACTGCTCGAATCATTTCGAGTACCTTCCGCAGCTTTTCCATGCCTTCGGCAAAATTTTTGCTTTTGATCATTAAGTCGTCGAAAAATGTAATGAGTTTCCCAAGGGGCAACATACGCTCAATTTTTAGGGTTTTGTAAAATAATTTTACAAAACCCTACTAGTTTTGCGACCAGTCTGTCCGTCCGTCCGTCCGTGTGTCACAGCAGTTTTTCTCGGAAACTACTTGAGCTAGAAACATCAAATTTTGTGTGTAGGTGTAAAGTGGTGATCTCTTTAAAGTTCAACTACAAAAAATTTTTATAAGGTATTCAAGGGGGTCTCCCCATATAGGAGAGTGACCCCCCGAAAAAAAAATTTCATTGATGGTAGCTGATATGAGTATCAAATGAAAGGCCTTGATGATAACTTTTCAAAACAGGTCTTAGTTTGGCAAAATTTGATTCGAGGGGCGCACAGGGAGGGGAAATACACGAAAAATTTGCGTTCCCCCCCCTCGCGATTGGATACCTGTGATCCGAAAAATCTGAAAAAAATCCAAAATGTAGGTCTTGGTGAGTACAATAACAACAAATACGTTAGAAGTCGCAATTCACTCAACTTTGTTAGTAATAGTATGATTTATCGGTTTTATGTTTTCTTAAATAAAATCTTAACGGTACCCTTAAATTCAATGAAATTTAGTACGTAGGTGTCTATTTATAAGATTGATCTATCCTGAAAGTTTCATAAAGATTGAATCATATTTAGCGAAGTAATAGTGGTTTGAATTTTCCTATATTACTATGGAACAGTATGCGCTGCATTTATTACTATGGCAACGTACATATGGCTATGGAAGAATATGCGCTTTTTACCGACTCAGACACTACAGTTTTGCTAGGATTTGCATGAAAAGTTCAGGAATGATAGATGTCATGAATATCTTTGAGAATCAGTTCAGCTAGTGGTATCAGTAATCGTAAAACAAAATAGTGGCTGTTTTAAATGCGAAGATTGAATAATTTTGAGTTATTTTTTCCCAACTTCAACGTTTAAGGTGCATGCTTTGAACACTTGATTCAATTTAATGAATGACTGAAGATGAGTACCTACAATTAATGCTCATAAGTGAAACAAGTCAAGGAGGCGGGAGAGAGCTCCTAACAAAAGGGTTTTGTAACCATTCTAGGATTCAAAAAAATTGGCCATTAATCGACGATAACAGTACAGGAGAGTGGCCCCTGAAAAAAAATTCATCAAACGTAGCCGATATAAGTATGAAATAAAAGTTTTCATAGGAGCTTTTCAAAACAGTTGTTAAACTGTCAGTTTTTGCTTCAGTGGGGGCACAGGGGGAAATACATGAAAAATGTGTTTCCTCCGTCGCGGATGGACATCTGAAATAATTATCAAGGGAGATATTAATGAGTATAACAATACCAAAAACCTCAGAAGTCGAAATTCGTTCAACTTTGTTAATAATAGTATGATCTTCGTATTTCATATTTTCTCCAATAAAATCGTCTTTGACATGTTTCTTGATTTGATTCGATCTGGTGACTGCATTTTGTAAATTGAATACAAAACCCTTCTGACATGAGCGTAGGTCTGTTTACCCAACTTGTTTTCATTACATCCTGGAACACAGCTGGTTCGTTTACAACTCCGAATGGCATCCTCAGAAATTCAAAATGCCCATTGTGCGTAATTGAGGCAGTACATTTTCGTGACTCTGACTCGACTTCGACTTGTTAGTATCCGGATAGCAGGTCCAAAGTTGTGAATAACTCAGCATCTGCAAGTTGTGCTAGCAGCTTATCCACTACAGGCATCAATAAGGGACGTTTCACCGTAATGTTATTTAGTTCTCGGTAGTCCACATATAGTCTATCTTCTGAATCTGATTTTTTTTATAAGTACCACCAGAGAAGCATACGACGATTCACCCGGCTGAATAATGTTAGTTTCCAATAAATCGTCTATAATTTTTGTCACCTCAGGTCTTTTCGCAAAAGCAATGCGATGAGTTCTGTGGTGAATGGGTTTGTCTGATATTAACCTGATCTTTAGCTGTCCCAGTTTACACTTCCCAATCTTCGATAGATTCTTTGATCTTTGAATTCGTGCAATAGTTCATATAACTTACGATACTCGTCCTCGTTCAAGTTCTTTTTGTCTTCGATTTTACAATCTCCATCTCAAATGATTAGGCTTAGACGTTGGCTTTTTGGGAAACCGGCTCCCACTAGGGCAGCACAAGGCAACATTCCATCTTCCACGATATAGAATGTGTGAAGAAAATCCCTATTATCAAACTGCATCTCCGTTTTTATTTTTCCCGTAGAGCGATATTTTCCTCCACTGAAGCCAGAAAATTTGATTTCTATCGGTTCAACTGGCCCAATGGCATAAGCAATGGATCGAGCTAATAATGAACGTGAGCTTCCTGAGTCTACTATTGCGAATATCCTTTTTCACTTGACAGGTATCTTTTTCAGCGGCAATAGCGGTCCAGAAACAATTGATAAATTTTCCTCCTCCTGTATTTGCAATACGACATCTGACTGCTGTGGTGTAGATCCTCTCGATTGTTGAGCTCTGTCGAGGCATTCGCTCGTTCTATGTCTCGTACGACGGCAATGATCGCAACGTGGACGTCGTTGTGGATGCGGACATCGCATTGCCAAATTACCTCGCTGAAGCAGTTGAAACATGTCGGTCCGGTTTCGCATTTCGGCTGGCCTAGTATTTGACACTCGTACCGATTGGTCGCGTAGTGGTACAAATTCACTACATGATGCACGCATCTGATGCGGATATATAGCCGGCACAACATTCTCCTCGGAGTGGCTAATCGCCATGTGAAATTCTTGTAGTTCTGTGAGTTCACTTCCCGCAAGAGCATTTTGCTGTGCTGGATGACTGAGGCCTCGTCGGATAAACTTTATGATTACTGCGTCTGACACTTCCCCCGTCGCCCAATCGCTGTCATTTTATAAAAGTATTTGTCCAAACTTTCTGAATTTGCACGAATCGTTCTCATCAACTTTAAATGCACATTGGTTTCGTCGATTCGAGTAGGAAAATCGATCACTAGTTTGTTCGCAAACTCTGGGAAACTTTGAAATACTTGGATTTGTCCGTCATTCGATATTTTTGCATATCTGCACAGTTTTAATTGCGCTGCAAACAATACCAATTTCTCGTCCCAAGCGTATACCTCCTTCAATTCGCAGATGCGCTTAATAAACTGTTCTGGTGTCCAGTCTCGCTTGTTCGGGTCGAAACTTGGCAACATCTCCGCAATGTCGTGGACAGAGAAAAACGTTCTCGTTTGTCGATATGTTGATTCTAGGAATGCCTCCTCCCTATCCAGCAAAGTGCGTTCACGCTGTTGAAGATTTAATCGCCGTGGCGCCTCATGCTCATGCATCACCTCCTCGACTTCTCGGGGTGCGCGCGTCTCCTCCGTTAGGGTAATTTTGTCTCCATAACCACTTGCAGCGCCACTTAAATCTTGAACTTCGGTCATCTGATTGCACTAACCTTTTGATTAATTCGGGTTTATTTCCCGACGTCGGCAGCCCACGCTCGCGGCACAAGTCTTATATCTCTTTTTTCGTTTTAATCGCGTACATGACTGATCCCACTTCTGAACTGTCAGAATGGCAGAATGGGTAATGAATAAAACCAATCGAGTTCAACCAATTCAGCTTTTTTATTAAGCTAATTTCTCTCCGTATGCAACACACGTCTACTCGGCTTCGCTAGCGTGCTCGACTGACTGCATTTCACGACTGACATCCGTTGTTGCCAGTTGTCCAGTTTTTTCAGTGTTGACAAAAATTAAATAATTTTTAAAAAGTCTGTTGGAAATAATTTTTTTATTTTTTTTTTAATTAAAAAAGAGATTTATCGAATATCTGAATTTTTACTTGTGATGAAGTTTCGAGAAGCGGAAAGAAGACATTCAAGGGCAGTTCCTTCTGATGAATATTGCTTCAAATCCCGCTGAACAGGCAAGGAGATGGAGGAGGCCGATTGCTTCAGTCATCAAATAGACATATCATGTCCATAGCCAAAAATTACGGTAAAAACGATGATTCGAAAGAGAGAAAAACATAGAAAAAAAGTAAATTGAAAATTTTATCAAAAACCGAAATTAAAGTAACATGGAGAAGATCCAGGAAAAAATGGAGTGTTAAAATTAAGAATCCATTTGTTAGGGGAGTAAGTAGACAAGGAAACAAGTTGAGTTAGCAGGAGGGTGCTCCTACCAGAAGGTCTTTGTAAACATCCTAGGGTTAGAAACAAGTTTTCTAATAGCATGAATAGATAACTTGAATCATTCATTCAATACTTGGATATGAAATCTTTCAAATTTATGCAAATGATGCACAGTTTCTTTCATAAGCACAGTGCAGCCACCATTTTGATCTAGCTTAAATGGTTTTTCTGAATGCTGAGCCGATTGAACATATTCAAGTTAAATACTATTTCTTAAACTTTCACAAAATTTTCTAGAAAATAAAAGTGCCTAGGTCAATTTGAAATATGTATCAAACATAAGCACGTGTTATTGTTGCTGTGATTCCATACAATTGAAATGGCTATTACTAATAAAGGCCCATATTTGTGATAATTTTCAGATTTTTCGGCTCAAAGGTGTCCAATCACGAGGGAGGGTTTGCAAATTGTTGGTACATTTTGCCTTCCCCTGGATCCCCTCATTCAGAAAATGATTTTTTTATTTCAGATATTGTAAGTTCTAATCAAGACCTCCCCCACTCGATTTCCTTTGATTAAAAACATTGTTTAAGGGCTAATACTTTATAAGGGGGGACCTCCTTTAAAAAACTTTCAAATTTTTGGTAAAACCTAAACTTTTCTGACCTTTTGACAAAGTTTGAGCATCCTAGCTTCTATAGTTTCTGAGGAAACCAGCTGTGACACACGGACAGACGGACGGACAGACAAGTCGCGAAACTGGTAGGTCTTTCTAAAAAAAATTTTTTACGAAGACCTTAAAAATTAAAAGGATCAAATGAAACAAATCAAAGAAATTACAAAAGCACAGGCGGAGCAAACGTTAGCACAGGCGGAGCAAACGTTAGTTTCAATTAACATACGAGTATAGCTCTAGCTGGGCTATATAATTCTATGAAGATCAAAGAGGATGAAGGTAGCAATACAAAATCTTAAAATTCCTATAAAGAATCTGGCAAAACATTTATTGAATACTGAAAACTAAAAACTAGGGAGAAAAAATCAACAGTTATGTCTGCTTGTTCGTCTGTAAGTGCTGATAAGAAGAAAACAGTCCCGCCAATAAACGAATTTGGGCGAAGTGGCAAAGACATGGTTCGGCTATTGCCGAAAATAAATCAAATGATTTCGAAATGAAAAGAGTGAATATTGACAAATTGACAATCAAAACTAAGACACTGGTCGACTTTCAGACAACAAAAAGAGCTTTAAATTCTGGAGCAATTGCGCGCTTAACGTGCACCCCGATGAGTGGAAAAACCAGACCTTTTGGTTAAAGGGTCTGGACTGCAGCGAGGATATGATCGATCTCCTTCAAGTGTTCAAAGAAGCTGCACCAGAAATATAATTTATTGCGGGAAAAACTGTCATAAGTAAGAATCAGTCCGAGTTTCCAGCAAAAGCAATCCAAGTTCTCTTCAGTAAATAAGGTGCTTGAACTTCCGAGCAGTAAAACAAGAATATCTCTAAAGGAGAGAGGGGAACCAGTACAATTGGCGCTAAATATTTGGTCATTAAGCTGCCAATCGTACCACGAAATTCTAATATTCGTTTCAATTTCTGAGCGATTCCGAAAAGCAATCTGCCATCCCTCCGCGATCATTGACGTAGCTTGACGAAACGTCATCAAACGCACTCAAGAGGGATGTCAGTTTTTCTTCTTGTGAGATTGGAGGACTGGCAATAAGACGATCATCGCAAATTTTTCTAAAGTGAAAGTGCATTCCCCGGGAAATTTAATCGTTTTTAAGATCTGATGTGCGGCAAAGCGAACTATTTAGTCATCAAAATCATTGTAAGCAATTCGAATTGATGAGTGTTCATGGTTTAATCAGTAGTTTGCGTGAATTGTTTTATGTCCACAAATCCCGAAATCGGCGCCGAAATTTCATCTCAAAATTTTGCCGTGTTTAAATCAATTACAAGAAACTTACTGCCAAACTATAACGAAAAACAAAATGTAAATTTCGACGCGGCAATTATGATTAAAAGACGTATGTTTGGTGTGCGTATAAGACAACACAAATTCCCGCCAACAATAGTGACAGAATGACTGGTCATTGGGACTTAAAGAGGAAGTATCATTAGGTTTTGGACAAGATGAGATGATAGCTAACCGCTAGCCAGTTTATTCAATATTAACGTGTATAATCATGCCCAATAAAAAGTTTGAGCAACTAAGCTTAGTGTTTGTGACAGTTTCAGAATTGAGATACTGCCTTAAAATAAATGAACCCGTACCATGTCCTCCGTTAAAGCTAAAACTGTTCTGTGATCATGAGGCATCATCCAACGTTGCCAATATGCAGCTGGCAATATCACCACCGAAATACGTCTTTCATACCGATTGCCGTCGTCGCCACTGATGTCTCGCCGTTGCCAACTCGCAATACGTGCATACATTCTTATTTACTTACTCACTTATTTCATCACACAGTACTAAAAATCTAAATATAAATACCACAAGCAGTTTCACATAGAAAAAATTTCCCGTCTAACGGTATTCAACCCTAAAAACGCATTTGAGTATGTGTTGAAGCGAGTCCTTAATTGTGTTGGTTTAAAATAGAGCAAATTTAGTTTTGCTCTCAAAATGTTGGAAAGAAATAGCAACAGAAAATTGTGAAATTTGCTAGGAAAGAAAGAAATGCAAATTAATGGCCCTCAAATTTAAGCATGCTCTGGCTTAACGAACCTTTCATTGGTCATGTCACCCAGATCTGACCTGACGAACATGATTGCGGCTGTCATCACGACAAACGTCAAAACGTAAACAGAAGATCGCTTCCATGTCGAAATTATATTATTTCTAAATTATCGCGTTCCCTTTTCTCAAATTGTGTTCACATTTGTCCGCGAAAATGTTAAGTCCGTACAATGGGCGCTGTCATTCCGATGAAAACGATAAATCTTGTGTTATCCGTCCACTAGCGCGCGCGGCATCAAGTTTATGTTAATTGGTGAAAGTGCTTTTAATTTTGTATCCATAATTTCACTAAAAATTTGAATTTAAAAATTTTATAGTGCTTGAGGCTTATGAATTTGCCTGTAGTGATCTTCTAGTGTTTCAGAACCGACAATGTGGCAAGATAATAATTAGGGAGACGACGTGTGATTTAATGATTTCGGTCAAGTTTGGTGAAAGAATCGTGTTTATTGTGGCAATATGTGCGTTATTGAACAATTTGTCAAGAAAACTATGGATAAAGGAAATTATATTTTATCATACAAACATATAAAGTGCTGGTTCCAAGTCACCAGATTTTCAGTCACTTGAGAAAAGTTAAATTTGTTGTGCCGCGCGGCTTCCGTGGCCCCTTCTATGATTTACATGCACCATGGCGTCGCTTTTGGTTTGCATGTACCAATTTGTGAAAAATTTCCTATTTTCGAGAAAATTAAGGATAAAGATCCTTCTCTATACAAAGTTTGCAATTGGTGCGCCGTGCTGTGCGTCGCACAAGTTGCAAACTTTGTATACATAGACAAGGATTTTTATCCTTAATTTAATCGAAAATAGAAAATTTTGCACAAATTTCTAAAACAAACACGATTTCTCACCATGGTTGATCGAAAGCCATTAAAGTTACCCGCCGCCTCCCTTATCATAGTTGTTGCATGTCGTACGGTGGATTTCCCTTCCTGAATCTTGATTAAATGCTGACCAACATTCACTGTATACTTGTATTCACCAAGTGAAGCATCGTTCGTTGAAAACGAATGTGATAACAATTGATTGTTTCCGCCGGCTGTACGCTGCAAGACCTGCGAAAGAGGAAAAGGAAACACAAAGAATCAAATTGCTAATAGAAATGTATATTTGTACTTATCTGAAGGGAGCGATGCAGCATCAACCTAAGCTTTATGAGATTAAATGATTGCACTTACTTATGACAAGAACCGTCATACTTGTTTATTATTATTGTCAATCTGACAATTCTCGTTTAATGGGTTGCACCAATAGAAATGTAATAGCAAACATAATATGTAATTGTAATAGATTATTTTTTAGTTAAAATTGAATTGGAAACATAATGTGTAATTGTAATAGATTATTTTTTAGTGAATTGAAAATAGAGAAAAGTACCGGTTAGTTGCTAGCTAAATGTTAACTGCTAACTGAAAGTCAGTCGCATAGAAGCAGTCAATAGAGAAACATTAAAAAATATAGAATATATATTAATAAAGGTGTAAAGTGAAGTAAAACAAAGTGTAGTGAAGTTTTAATTTGTTTAAAGTGGACGATAACATTTACAAAGGTGCGCAATCAAAGGTAGGAGCCATAAGGCTTTCAATTCGTTAATAAAATATATATCATTTCATCGTAAAAACGTTTTTGGTCCGGCAAATAATCGTGTGTGATGTACCATCTCGTCGAACGAGATAGCACGTGCATCATACAATAGTCGTTCTCAAAATATTAGTGTAAATGCATGGGCAAAATCAGACCGCCTCTGTGTATGTCGGCCTCGAAGCTCAAAATTAATTATGTATAATTGATTTATTAAAATTAGTACAAAAGCATCAAAACTGAATCAGCACGTTTGACATTAATCATGATATTGTCCACTATTATGCGTTTCATATTGAAATTTATGAATTTGATAGACCTCAGCTTCTTCTCGGGCTTTCACCTCAAGCACTATGATATTCCTACTTAATAAATTAATTTTCAGACGGTTGAGAGTAAGCGTACTCCTTTCTGTAGTGTCCTATTAATATAATCAACTTAGGCACTACAGAAATGAATGCCTTTGCCTCAAGTATCATTTTAATAACATTTTACTTATCACTATTGTTTTTGAAAGTTTTTCTTAAATTGTTCTCAAAAATTTAATCGTTTATCAATTTCAAAATAATTGATTCTGACGTTTAAACGTTTAACGAAGAAAACGCATCATATGTTCGCTTACCAGATGGTCAATTTCGTCGAGTAAGCAAATATTTCCATCTGACAACTATTTACAGTGAATACATAGAAATTCTCTCTCTCGGCAACCTATCCGTATAAGATTATCATTCCATGCATACATGCACAAATGCGTTTTTAACGAAAGAAACGATTCAGTGAAATATGCTGAAAGAAATTGTATATCCCTTTCATTCTTGTCTCATTTTCATTCATTATTAAGTCGCGCTCTTTCTTGCGCGGCATGGTTTTATTTTCTTTCTGTTATTTCGCATCCCTTTTCAATCAGAGAAACAGCTGGTGCACTTGCTTGTTAGTATATATGCTCTGCTACAACTTTACCGGCCAACAATGCAAGGAGTGTAGATTTGCACATACGAAATACGGTCTTAAATCCGTCCCCACTGTCTCATTATCGCAAACTCACACGACATTCTCGCGAATTAGTGGCCGTATGCATACAATTCGTGAAGTGTATGAAATGCTGCCTCATTTTGATCCATCGTTGGAGGTTTCGCTCACATCTACCCAGCTCATAAGATATATTGAAATGCTTCAAGTAACATTTCCATGGGAAGACGGCCAATTACTCAGCAAATTTGAAGGCCCAGCCAAGCTTTGGTTTGATAGCCATCCACAACCACACACAATGTGGTAATCGCTTGCAGTCAATCACTACACACAACGTCATAATCCCTTGCAGTCGTTCTTGTCAACAACTTTGCTCATAACATCGTTGCAAGTGTCGTGCATGCTAAATTGATCTCAATGGAGAGTCGCTCAGGAGAAACAATAGTGCCATTTTATCATATTATATGTGCAATTGCTCGATGAGGCAATGTGAGTCAAAGGGTAACGGTCAAATACATTAAGACGAACCTTCGACATGCAGCGTTGCAGAATTCAATTGCTAGCCTTGACTTTGCAACTGTAACGGAACTTCTCGTAGCCATTCGACGATTTTTCGCAAATGTGAGCAGCCGTGCAAGTGAGCGTTATGCATGCCACTCAAGAAATCAAAAGCAGTGCAAATACAGGAACGCAACAACATGGGAATATTTTACGTTCTGCATTCAGATTAAGAGATAGAAGTACATCCCGTAGAAGAAAGACTGGGTGTTACAACTGCTGGGGAACCAGCCATATCTCTTTAACTGCCTGTAACATGTTCTCGCATAACGCATACCACGGAACAATGTGTTGAGAGAAGAAGGTTGCCTCCACGAAACATTCACCGAATAACAACGCAAACATTGGGCATAGCAGCCGCTTGCTATGAAGATGAGGAAATAAACGGATATCCGATGAAAGTGCTTGTAGGCTCAGGGAGTGATCGGCCACTAATTTGATCAAGTGTTATTAAAGCATTACTCGATGTACGTAGAGCAGAGTATCTGACGCTTAGAGGATTCGCTGGAGGTATGCTTCAGAGCAAACATCAAGCCGAAGCCACAATCGATATTGATTATCTCCAATAATTTGTCAAATTTTTAACGGTGGACGATGCACACATTCCGGCTCTAGCATTACTGAGGAGTGATGTCTTATGCGCTAATGATAATCATTTCGTCATGGAGTCAGGACAATGTCGGCTTGAGAATATCAACTCGACGCAGGTCCATGTCGGAACTGAACTCATGATGCTCAGAAGGCTTTGTATTTGCTAGTCGCACAATTTTCAAGAAGTTTCTTGGATGGCATTGTCGAATTAGGAAGATATCACGACATCGAGATGACTATCGATGAAAATTCAATTCATAAAATCTAGTATAAGCCATACCGAATACCGTTTGCTAAAATGGAAATCATAAAATTAACCAGTTCTGGGTTGCTACAACATGGCATAGACCAAGTACGTCCGAATACTCTTCTCCAATTGCGCTCCTAAAGTAATCAAATAGAAAAAATCACCTTTGTGTTGACTACAGATCACAGAATGTGATCAATATTAAGCAGCCGTATACGATGCCATTAGTGGATGCACAACTTTCTTTGGCCTCCGATAACTTGTACAGGGTTTTCCAATAAGAGGTGTCATTTTGATATTAAAAGAAAAATTACATTGTTTAATTTAATTGATCGGATGTTTATTTCATTATAAAGAAATTGATAACATCAGGCAAATGACCATCAACACCACGCTTACAAGACCATAACCTTTACATGAAATTTTCCATGACCAAATCGCAAAGTGGCTGCCCTATGCCTTCGATAGCCTCACGGACTCCATCTTTGAGGCCTTGAATCGACGCTGGGCTGTTGGAGTAGACCTTCTCTTTCACATGAACCCAAAGGAAGAAGTCGCAAGGTGTTAAATCACAAGATCTCGGTGGCCAATTGTGATCACCTCTTCGAGAGATAACACGGTCCGGAAACTTTTCCCGTAAAAGATCAATGGTTTCGTTGCTTGTGTGGCATGTAACGCCATCTTGTTGAAAGAAAACGTTGTCCAGATCAATACCATCCAATTCCGGCCATACAAAATCATTAAACATCCCTCGATAGCGCAATCCATGCACCGTTACTGTTGCTCTAGCCTCATTTTCAAAAAAGTAAGGTCCAATGACTCCGCCGGACCATAAACCGCACCAAACAGTCGCACGTTGAGAATAGAGAGGCTTTTCAATGATACTCTTAGATTTTCTGAGCCCCAGATGTGACAATTTTGCTTGTTGACGAAGCCACCGAGGTGGAAATGGGCCTCATCACTCAAGATGATTTTTCGATGGAATTCCGGATCATTTTCATGCATTTAAAGCACATAATCAACAAACACACGACGTTGTTGATGATCGCCCAGCTTGAGTTTTTGTGCTAACTGAACTTTATAAGCCTAAAGACCCAAATCTTTATGCAAAATACGGTATAATGACGTTTGTGGAATGCCTAATTCCAAATAACGACGAGGAATGGACAAACCTGGGTTTTCTTCAACACTTTCGGCTACAGCAGCAATATTCTCGGCTGTTCTTGAGTAACGTGCACAGGTTTTATTCTTCACATCAGTAAGTTGCCCCAACAGCTCGACTTTTTCCACCAATTTCTGCATTGCGGTCCGACAAGTTACTTCACGACGACCCAAAAATGTTCGAGTTTTATGAACCGTCTCTGCCAAATTTTCACCAATTTCATAGTGGACTTTAACAATTTTAATGCATTGTTGAAGCATATATCGTTTCATTTTTATTAATGGCGTAGTTTTTACTTGTCAAATGTCAAAAAATGATAGCTTTAAAAGTGATATCTACCGAAATAGTGGGCTATTCAAAATAACACGTCTTATTGGAAAACGCTTTTTATACGCTTATGATCATCAACTGTCAATGATCCGCCGCTGTCAGTTGCATTCATTGCCAATCAATGGAATACCGGACCCTCTAGCATTTGCCTTTCATTACAAACTATTTGATACCACCATACACTGCAATCAAACAAACAGCTATCTTACTATTCCTAAAAAGGATTCGAGCAGAACACAATAGCTTAGTCCCTATCAGTCACAATTTTATATGGCAGCAAGAGTCAATTTTTACTTGCAACAGATTGTCGTGTGAATTTTTTCATGCTGGCTACGCGCTTCTTCAACGGTTCAGCTTTCTTGGTACATCTGAAAATGTTCACCCTGGGAGTGAAGAAGGTTCTCCTGAAAAAATCGTGTTCTTAAGAGTATTGGCTTGCCAAGTAGCATTAAATTGCTAACCCCTCTGTATCATGTTAATCCATCACTTGTATCTTTCTCATTCCACCCGAAACCCTTCTTCGAAAAATTGCGCATTCAAGGGACTTCCGTTATTATACTAAAACAATGCCTCACTACCCTTTGCATCAATGAAACCCATTTACTATACATTTTCCGCATTTTAACATCCAAAGAAATTTATCATGTACTGCTGCATGTTTTCCAGGTATCAAGATAACTTTTTCTTTTATTTATACGTTTCCTTCAGTACTATTAGTCCTTCTCGGATTGCTGCTTTTATCTTAAAGTCCTTAAAGCTTATGTAAACTTCTCAGGAAAACTTTCTTTAACTTTAGTCTGATGTTGTAGGATGATTGCAACGTGAGTAAGTTCCATTATTCTCATCTTTCAAAAGAACTGCAGAGAAGAAAAGAAACGTTGAACAACAAAATAAGGATATACATTCATGCCATGGACTCGTGTGCTGGAGCAACAATCTAATATGGTAGATCCTGGAATCTGATATGGATTTCACGTTTAGATGCTCTTGATAGCAATCATTATCACCATACTATATGATTATTATTATTTTTATCTTTATCCTTTGTTGGCATGCGGTGGATATAAGGTGTTGTGTCGTATTAATTATACCTTTTACATACTGACATGTTGAATATCAAGGCCAGACGGAAGGATACCCATGACATGGTATTATACGGGTTAAAGTTGCTTAGCGTCTCTAAATTACATTTGCTTTTGTTTCAACGGGAATAACAGCGGAAGATGAAAAAGCCTGTCATCTTTACTGACTTCATTTTATCCTTAGACCAGCTCACTTTCTTTTTAGCTCCCTTGAAAGCATGTACGTGTACGTGGATGACAGTTTAATTAATGATTATTGCTGTCGTTAAGGTAGACTTTGGATGTTACCTAGTAGAGACATATAAGAAGTAAACATTTTCAACGACGGAAAACATGTTTTAAGGTTTTCACGTGAGACTATCACTTGCTTGGGTACAGGTCCTCCGATTTATAAATGCCATAGTCTTACATGACATAAATTTATCGCAATTGGGTCATGCTTTTTGGTGAACAGAGCATAATTTGTTGAACAAATTATAATTCACTGGGGGTTCTTTAAGGTTATGTAGTATCATACCTGTTTGTCCATCCGTTCGTTCATTCGTCTATGTACCACAGCAGTTTAACTAAATCAGCCATGAGCACCGAACTTGTAAGTATATTCAAAGTGATTGCCACTTGAAAGTTTGGGTATTAGAAATTTTTTCAGACTTTCTTAAGGGGATATTCCCATATTGGGATATGACCACTCCAAAACATTTTTGTACCAAAGATGCCTGTGTAGGTTTCAGATAAAAGGTCTTGATGAGAGCTTTCCACAAGAGTTGAACAGCAGTTTTTGTATTGAGGGGTACAAAGGGAAGTAAAGTCATAGATTTCTCAAGGGACAAGGATCTGCTTGGATTGTGAAGCATGCACTGGTGCTGGGGCATTCTTTCCCGCCACAGTCACTCTCTCCCGAATGACCCTCGCGTTCGACGAAGGGAGTGAAAAGTTGACATTCCTCTCGGTGTTAGTTGATTTTTATTGTTTCGCCTGAGTTGGCAGCAGAGGCGGTGACGTGAGCGACTGTGATGGTGGTGAGGATGACTGAAACGATACTAACGGTGGTGTAGATGGCTCAGCATTGGAGTGCTGCAAGCACGTTAGCTTCAGATGGTCGGTGGGGATAGTCTTGGCAAAGCCGTTTACGTCTCTGACGTAGGTGCGGTCGCTGACCCTTTTGATGACCATGTGGAGGCCAGAGTACGGCTGGTCGAGCAGCTTCCTGACTGCGTTGATTCGGCGAAACACATTGTGGTGGGCCAACCATCTATCCAACATGCATGCTTGTGCGCCTCGGGCCATGCAACGGTTTGCATTCATCATCCATATTCATGTGCTGACGACATTGTGGAGACATACAACTTTGTAGCCGAAGCAAACAGGCGAGCACAACTATGTGCTCGAATATCGCTGACGGTACACATCCGCTTTTATTCAATATCGAACGCGCGTCAGCATATTTTGATTGGAAGAAACAGAAGCAAATTTCATGATGCATCGTCAGCGTTATCAATGAATAATAGTGGATAACACAAGTATCAAACATTCATTCGTTCCTTCATTCATCCATTTGCTTAGTCAGTTAGTCTCTCATCTACGTACATGTAAATCTCAACTTCGAATCCGAGACGACGTTACCCATTTTATCTTGTGTATTTCTTATCTCAATAAATTTATTTGTAGAAGCTGTCACATGTTCTTTTTCCACACAGCAACCATCTATATTGGTGATCCTGACCAACAAATCACGCTCCACGACATTAACGAATTGGCAACACCAGCCATCAAAGGAGACGTTACGAATACGCTGGTGGTGAACTGAGAGCCGCAAATCCAGAGCTCCAAAATCGAGTTACTTATAGTGCTAGGCCTGAGCATCAATTCCATCAGCTACGAATTGCATCAAAGTCACGTTCGCGGCGTGAAACGTTGTACAGCCTCGACCAACGCCTAAAATGGTTTCATCATCGGCAGCATCGCCAACGCTCATTCCACAAGCAGGGCATGCGCCGAAGGAAGAGGCCCACCACACGGAAGGGATGGCACGTGTTGCGTTCAGAATTTCGTCCTTATGGCAGGAGGACGTGGAACCTTGGTTCGTCCAGGTAGACGCAAACTTTGCCACCAGCAACCCACGACACCACCAAATTCATCTTTCTTGTGGCGAGCTTCGATACGACGGCCATATAACAGGTTCGTAATATAGTAACAAACCCCCCATCTGACAACAAGTATAGCACTCTAAAAAAGGCCCTGTTGGTCCTCCACGCTGACTCGGCCCAACAGCGTATTCAAAAGTTACTGTCCGAGACCGAGCTAGGAGACCAGCTCCCGTCACAGCTCCTCAACCAGATGCGCACGCTCGTCAGCGGGAATGTATTCGACACTCTGCTCCAACAGATGTGGCTCGACTACCTTGACGTCAGCCAACAATCAGTTGCAAAGGAAAATGAGCCGTGGCACTGTCTTCCACCAACGCTGCGAATCACAAGCGAGCTAAGCAGTACGCAACCTTAGCCACCGGATAATGAAGCTCGAGGACGCACCTCAAGCTCTGAGTAGCTGACAGCGATCAACTTCGTGACACGATGCACATCGCACGTGGCCTACGGAGCAGCAGGCATCACAAACGCGCCCCACCAGAGAAGCGAATGATCAGCTTGATTGGTACCATCAGCATCATAGACTAAGCGCAAAAAGCTGCCGACAACCCTACTCCCATTCAAAAACCTACGCACCGACCGTCCACACGAAGCGACTCCCCACCGCACAATCGAGCGTTTGAAGATCCATGACAATATAAACAAAAGCGCTTTTCTTATAGACATCGGTGCAGATTCTCAGTAATATCATCAACTATCCGAGATCTAAGTTTTCCCGACACCTCCTCCAAATCTGTGGCAGCCAATGGCTCACAGGTTCGAACATTCGGCAAAAGATCAGTAAAACTGAACTTGGGATTTGCAACGCCGTTCACGTGGACCTTCATAATAGCTGATATAAGTTCTCGAATCATCGAAGCCGACTTCATCAAACACTATGGCCTCCTAATCAACATAAAGGGGAGACGACTTATTGAACGAGCACGCCTCAAAAGGATTCTAGCACACATTGACAAATAACCGCCCAAAGTGGACTTGCTTCCGAATGACTCCAGCAATGAGCTACGATCACTGCTGTTGGACTACGTTAACATCTTGGAGGACAACAAACAACCAAACACCAAGTGCTCAACCATGCATCACATCCTAACTAAGGGACCGCCGGTCAACACTAAGGCACGAAGACTTTCATCCGACAAGCTTGCCGCCGCTAAAACCAAATTTGACCACCTTATCTAAATTGGAATCGGCCGCCCATCGAAAAGTGGATGGGGCAGCCCTTTGCATAGGATAAAAAAGCCAAACGAAGATCGGTGACCATGCGGAGACTACCGTGCACTCAACATCCACACAATCCCAAACCGCTATCCAACCAGATTTCAGGATTGTAGCACAGCCCTGCACGGAATGACGGTTTTTTCCGTGATCGATTTGCAGGAGGCATACCACCGAATTCCCGTGGAATCGAGTAACATTCCGAAGACTACCAGCATCACAAAGTTTGTATTGTAGGAATTCATGTACATGACATTGGGACTTTGCAACGCAAGTCAGACATTGCAGCGCTTTATGCACGAGGTGCTTCGTGGCTTAAATAACGTATTTTTTTACCTCAATGACATACTGATCTTCTCGCCCAGCCAACAGGCACACCTAGTTCACGTAAAGCAAGTATTGGACCGACTAATCAAATTTGGCCTGATTATCAACATTCCTAAGTACCAACTCGAAAAGCAGGAAGTCAGCTTCTTGGGGTATGCTATCAACAAACACGGATTGAGGCTTTTACCTTGAAAAACGGAAGGAATTTCCGCAACAGCGAGACCGAGGACGTTACACCAACTGAGGTCCGTCTTGGGGATAGTCTACTTCTACCGCCGTTTCGTCCCACATGAAGTCTAACACCAGCGCGCCCTATTGCAGCTGATCATAGGAAACCACAAACGCAATGAAGCGCTTCTTAACTGGACGACCGAAGTGGCAGGTGGATTCGAGCAGTCAAGGGCGGACTTAGGAAAGGCACTTACTCTTGTCCGTCCTGACTCCAACGCTTTATGATCTCTTTTCGTCGATGCCTCAGACAACGGTATCGCAGCCGTACTGCAACAAACCAAGGAAGGCATCGCAACGCCACTTGGATTTTTCTCAAGGAAGTTAACAGGCGCCCTACAAAAGTACAGCGCGTACGACCGAAAACTTTTGGCTATATACGAAGCAATTAAATACTTCTGGCACATGGTCGAAGACAGAGCGTTCACCATCTTCACCGACCACAAGCCGTTGCAGATTGCACTCCATCAAGGCTTGAAAAAGCATCGCTGAGTGCCAGTGCCAGCTGGACCTCACATCTCAGTTTACCACGTATATACGACACGTCCCGGGCCGAGAGAACACCGTTACTGACAATCTTTCAAGGGTAAATAGAATTCAAAAGATCGATTTTAACACCATCCTCCTAGCACAGGAGGATGACCCCGAGCTTCAAGCGCTAATAAACACCCATGACCAACGACTTAAATGAAGACAGCAGAGGCTAAACAACCACTGCCTAACTCTCTACTGCATTGTGGCCTCAGAGAGGATACGTCCTTTCATCCCGCAGAAGTAGTTATGCAGAACTTCTACGGTCTCTCACTCCCAGGCATTCAAGCGACCAGGAAGTTGATTACCGATCGATACATCTGGCGTTCACTGAACAGCGACATGAAAAAATTTGTTCGAGCCTGTCTACCATGCCAGTCCAACGAAATCACTCGGCACACGAAGTCACCGCTGCAGAGATACAACATAACCGATGTTAGGTTCTAGCACATCAACATCGAGCCCATGCCACCGAGTGGCGTAAGTCTGCGACGAAATTCTGTGGGCAACTGGTTAGTATTATTTGAGGTGCGACAAATTTACTTGGGACTTGTAGTGACGTGCTGAAAACCATCTCTACTGGAGAGGCTTGCAGGTCTTCTTTAAAGGTGGTGAGTCTCGGGAACGCACTTCAAACTGTTCTTGAGCGTTTGATGCATGCATATAGTGTAGTATGGACGTGGTTGGCTCCCAGCAGGCAACCGAGTTTATTGACGAAGTTGGCTTCAAACCGGTGGCCTTGGCCCGAGGTAATCTCGCGTGGCGTACCGAAAATGTTAACCCCATGGGTAAACAACGCTCTAAAGATGGTGCTGGCCTTGATTTCGTGCACTGGTATTGCTTGAGGCCAGCGTGTATTCCGGCCGATGATGGTACGGTAGTTCTCGTAGCCGTCACACTGCGGGATGCGGTCTAAACGCCCTCCCGGCGACATGAAGCTACCTACCTGGGCAGGGTTGTGGTGATGGGCTTTTGAACGCTACTGCTGGGCCCAGCGATAAGCATCCTTGCTTAGAGTCAGCCAGAAGAATTTTTGTGCTACGTGTTTTGTCGTGACCCACCCGCCAAAGTGCAAGAGCTGGTGGACGGTATCGAAGGCTTGGCGGCGGAGCACTGCTGGCAAGTAGGGCTTAATAGCACCGTTGAACTCAGTGCGCAGAGTAGCCGTCCAAAACCAACCAATGCAGCTTGAAGTGGCGGCTCGCCAGGAGGCGCAGCAGCTGGTCATCTGTGAGCTGGGTCTCACTGATGGCTCGAACAGTATGTGAGGTGAATACCGCAACCGTCTTTACGTGGCGACGATATTGTCTTCTCCTGGTGTACACTCCAATCGTGTGTCGAATTGGGCGATGAAATCTAACTCTCTGCTTTCGCAGGGCGAGGCTTTGTCCGAGCGGTGTGTCAGGTCTAAGGTGATTGATCGATGAGTGGTATAGACCGTGAAGTGCCTCCCCTCCAGAATGCGCTGGAAAAACTTGATTGCGGTGAAGACTGCCAAAAGTTCGCGGTTGTAGGTGGAGTAGCGCCGCTCGGTCACGGATAACTTCCTCACGAAAAATACCAAGGGTGTCCAAGCACCATCGTCCCGTTGTTGGTCCAAAGCTACCCAATAGCGGTTTTGGATGTGTCGGTGCAAGTGCCAACTAGTACGGGGATGAAAGGAATGCTGGTGTAGTTGCTGTGACAATGCTTTGCGTGCAGCTTCCAAAAGTGGCTTCCGCTTTAGGTGTCCAAGTGATTTTCGATCTCTTTGTGTTACAACCTTTCAGCAAATCAGAAAGTAGTGCTTATAATTCGGTGGTGTGTAGTATGCAACAGCGATAGAAGAAAACGTCTCAACTGTGAGGAGTCAGCAGGGTTGAGAAAATCTGCAATGGCTTTTGTCTTGGGAGCTGGTGGTCAGAAACCTATCTCGCAGATGTAGTACCTGGCAAAGATGACCTCGGGTAGGCCGACCTGGCATTTATTCCAGTTGGACGAGAGCTTTGTAACTTGAAGGTTGAAAAGAAGTTGCTCGAGGTGACGCTGGTGATGGTCATGGCTAGCCGAGAATATTAGGATGTTATCCTGGTAGATGCGTACGAAGTCGAGCTTCCTCAGCAGGCGGTTGTGTCCGCTGCATGTTTTAGGCTGCATTGTATAGGCCAAGAGGCATTCCTGCGCTTTGCATATGACTTCTGGTGTTACCGGGACTTGATAAAAGGCCCGCTGAAGTCGATGACGGAGAATACTGAACCGCTGGACTCTTGGATCAGATCCTCGATAATGGGCAATGGGTAGTGGTCCAGACAGGTACAGGCATCAACTTGGTGGTAATCATCAGTAGCTCACCAAAAGCCACCGTCTTCAGGCACCATGTGCAGGAGACTAGTGCATGGACTTGACGAAGGTCAAATTATGCCTCGTTTCAACAGGAAATCGAACTCTGCTTTCACTGCAGAGAGGCATTCTTCCGCGAGTGACGTGGTCTTACGAAGACGAGTGGACCGTGCATGATTATCAAGTGGTAGACGGGATGGCAAGCGATCGAAGCCAACTCGTCGGGTCCTTGAGGTATGTTTTGCGTGCTTTGCGATGATTTGCTTGTATATTCCTCCGGTAGTGCCTGTTAAGGTCGATGGCTTGGCCACGGCACTGATGCTTTGACTGATAGAGCTGGGTTCAGGACGCAGAGTGTAGAGAGGCTGGTGTGGTCGTTGGAAAGACGTCGATTTCGTAGGTCGATAAGCAAGCCGTGAAAGTTGAGTATGTCGGCTCCCAAGATGACTGTCTGGATGTCTGTAATAACTTAAGGCCAGTGGAATGGGTGGCGCAGTCCAATGTCCAGCGTAAGTCGCTGGGTGCTGAAGGTGACGATAGCTGTACCATTGGCTGCCTGTAACACGAGGCTCTGCTTTTTGTAGAGGCCTGGCGATGAGGTGTCTCGGAACAATGGAGAGAGTAGAGGCGGGATCCACCAGAAAACTAGCTTTTATGGTGCAGCCCGAGACATACAGGCGCTTTTTCGGGTTGTTTCCGGTGGTGTCTGCTGAGTACAACGTCGGCAATCTTAGTTTTCCGAACGCCCGGTAGCGGTACCCTGAGCTACAAATGTGCAGGGCTGTTTGTATCGTATTGCTAAGGCTCCATGTTTGCTGTAATACCAGCAATATCCCGTATGTGGTTTGGGACCTGGGGTGGCGCGGCGTGCTCACACAACAAAGCAAGACCCAACGGCTTTTCAAGCAAAAAATATATGAATTGTTCAACATATTTTTGAACAATATGCAACAATTTGTAATAGCAACATCAGACAAAGATCATAGGACTGTAGTCAGAATAATTTTTTGTTGTTTATCTTGCCAAATATGGAACATAAATCTTCATGACTGACAAACTAATCAAGAATATTTTCGCTCAGTATAAAATTGGAGGTTTATTTGAAGTCAGAAGCTTTTAGTTCAACGACTTTAGAAAGTATTTAGCTCCCTCTTTCAAGGCTCGGTTGATAGCCCAGCTCAAAATAAGTTCCAATTAGAGCAAGTTTCTATAAACTGTCATATACAATTTTATCGCCATCGATATCTGGAGTCATATTTTAAACTACGACACTAGCCCCATTCAAAGATTTATCCTTCTACTAGTGACTTTGGCACATTCACTGGAGTCTTTGTTACGTATCGGAACCTTCAAGACCAGATGTTTCTCCATCGGAAAAGAATCCTAAAATCACACTGGATGTAACTCCTTCAATAATAACTAGAGGTAACTTGCAGGCAAAGCTGCAATAAAAAACAACGCTAAACTGACGGGCAGCAACGACTCTAGGGTTCTACTTTTAGCATCACCTGGGCCCTTGTTTTCTTGTTATGTTACTATATAGGAAAATGGACCCTCATCATCATTTATTGTTACAGCAGCTAGATGTCAACACAGCGCTGTCTACCAAAATATCAGTAGCATATTTACAAATTATACACTTATCTGCCACTCCTCCTCCTTATTTGAAAAACGAAGCGTGTAGAAAATATCAGAATTCAAACTCTGACACTGACCTTGCCAACTTTGCAAAGAAGCCAAAAACGCGGTTAAAACGCAATGTGATCTTTTTATGATATGATTGAAATATCACGGCTATCTAATGGTCCTAAGACTTTCTTGTGTTACATCCACTCCTTGACAACAACATCCTTAAACCCTAACATTTTCTCACTGCATAACTACCAAGCCTCTAATAGGCAAGCCATCTGTAGCCTTTTTGGTAAAATTTTTTCCACCACAATTATAGTTTCCAATCCGACATCATGTCCCTCATTTTTTCCTTTTGTACACTCTATCGTGACCTCTCCACCTGAATTTGAAACTGTATGGCTCAGTTTTGACATTAAAAGTGGCTCTGATCCTGATTCGTAAAGTCAATATTCTCTTCAGTATGCCCCTTATGTCAACTATTTTCAACATTGGCCTTTTTTCCTGCTGCTTGCCCGATGTCTAAAAGAAAGATTATTTCTTTCCAATTCATAAATCCATAGTGAAATCTAAAATGATCATTCGATTTTTTTTACTGGCTTGGGTTTCTAAGCTCAAATATTAGTCCATGTATTAGTTAGAGTGCTCACTGCGTAAGCCGAATGTCCCTGGTTCGAACCCCGTGGATGCTAACGAGATATGTTTCGAGATTTTTTGGACAGACTGTAAGCGTGTTCAGTTATGATATGCACTGGTTAAGAATCGCTATATCACCTTTTCAAGTGCCGATGGCTTCGATTAAAAAAATGAGATACTCCATTTATCTTCAAGTGACGGGTCGTGACGGTACTCAAACAAGCAAACATGAATGAACAAGTATCTATATAATTAGGTTACCGTATTTTTTATTAAATCAGTTGCTGCAAATGACTCTAACATTGACTTATTGATGAGAAGTAATTTTGTTTTTTTTACAGAAATGCCTATATCCTTGGAAATTTGAATGAAACTACAGGTATGTACTAAATATATTTACGGTGGCTCAAAATAAAAATGGAACAACTTCAAGAATAAAATAAAATTAAGGGAAGAAAGGGAAATAAAAGAACAATATTTTTAAATTTTTTATGAATGGTTTCATAATATTTAAAAAATAAAATTCATGGAAAAAGCATAATCAACACCAAGGATATAAAAGAACACAGACCAGAAATTCAATGTAATGCTTATATTAATTAACTTTATTTAAATTTAAATACTTATTTGGCGATTATTTTTGTATTTTACTGCTTTAATCTGATTCAGCATTGATGCCACCGATTCTATATGCCAAGGAGGATCAATTTGGTTCAAGTGTTGTAACAAGGCAATATCAAGTAATTTTTGTAAGTCATGGTTATGCTTTCTTAGCTTTTCTCGATAGCATTTGAACCAGGTAACAAAGGTGGTGCATCCAATACAAAAATAGTTATTGAACAGCCTATTTGTAAAAAAAATTTTTATGCTTGAGAACATTCTTGATTAAATACCCAATTTTCAAACACATTTTTGTGAATCTGTCTTTCAAATATTGGTGAAAACTGCTTGGTCCACTATGCCTTCAATTATGTGAAGATTTACTAGCCCAGCCACAGACAAACAACTCCAGACTTACACGGAATCTTTAACGCCCATTAAATTTGGCCGTCGATTTTAGGGCTTTGAAAAACGAATTTTACAAGGATTCATTAGTTTCGCGTCTTTTATACGTCAGTCCGTACGTCACAACAAGTTCCTTTATTTTTGTGGTTAGGAGAATAATGCCATTTACACACTGAGTGTGGGACTCTCATGCTCGTGAGCAACTAGACTACCAACTAAACACCTCCCCCGTCAACCTGACAACCTAACTTGCAACCGTTTGACATATTACTTCGGGCCAGGTTTCATTTTGTTGCTGTGGGAGGCATCCTCAAGTTGGGGGATCCTTCCTATAGCGGGAAGGGAAAAAGGAAGAAGAATTGCAAGACAAACGATCCCCAAGAACCGAATGCCACCCCTGCTGTGAGTCCCTTTTATCTTCTAGGACTGCCCAAACATAAGGCGCCGTATGGTTTCATTTGACAACCGATCCAAGCATCACCGTGACTATACCATCCGGAGTGAGCTCTCCCATTTTCCTGTAAATGTAATAGCTTGTTCCATTTTTTGCACGCAAACAATTTGTGGAAGGCATCGTACTCCTCTCCTGGGCAAAACTGACAATCGAGGGACCATGATTCACCAATCTTGTGCAGGTAAGACTGAAAACACCCATGCCCACTCAAAAGCTGGGTCAGATAGAAGTTAGGCTCACCATGCATTCAATTAAGCCAAGGGTCATATCAGGGATGAGGCACGTGGTCCATCTTCCCTTCATACAATTCACCCAAGACTGCCGCCAATTGTTGAGTGAGCACTATTTGCCCTCGCGGGTAACCGTCTCCCTCACGTCCTTGCTTCGATGTAGGTAAATAGCGTGGCACTCTCTAGCAAGGAGGGTAACAGGTATCATGCTTTCAATGACTCTCGGCAACAAATCAGAGACTGTCTGATATGAATATGCAACCCCCAGAGCTCCTCTTCTCCGTAGCGGTGCCAAGCGTTTACGATACACGTCCTTACTGAGCACGTCGTACCATATTTTTGCTTCGCAGAGTAGCACGACCCCAAAGCACGTATGAAGAGGCTTCTTCTTAATGGGCTGGGTCCCCTTTGGTTCGCATAATTCGATTTAGGGCCGATACTCTCCAAGCACCCTTCTCAGGCCTTGCCCTGATTTAATCAGAGAAACTCATCCTCAAGTTGATCAGTAGCCCCTATTGCTTCACCACTGGCTTTTATTCGATTAGTATGTCTCCAATACTGATCATCCATACTCTAAGGATTCTCTTTTTTGTCAAGATGACCACTTCGGTTTTCTCCACTGGTAGACTGATCCCACAAGTAGTCATCGGTGCACTAGTATGCCCAGCCTAAGTTGCGGTTGATCAGTGTTGTGTCCAGTGTCTAGAGCTACAACATCATCCATAAGCCGATCAACCGTGATTCACCTGGTATGTTCAGTCTCAATAGTCCATTGTAAGACACGTTCACAGGGCTGGGCCAAGGAAAGATCCTTGGGAAACGCCCAATGTAACTTTAATCCTTTGTTGGCCCTGTGTGGCATCATTAAACAGGCTTCTGTATTTTAGGTAGTTCCTCAGAAGCCGCATCAGATATTTTGGAACTTGCAAAGGGTTTTTGAGACTATTCAGAGTATCCACCTATCTAGTGGAGTTGAAGGCGTTCCTAACATCAAGTATTACTAACAGAATGATCCGCTGTTTCGTGTGGATGTATGCCTCTACCTTCTGGATCGCATTAACCACTTCTGCAATTGCATCCATGGTAACGTTCTGTTCTAAAGCCATACTGCCGAGAAAAAAGGTTCCCAGCAGCTTGAGTTGCGTCAGCGAAGACGGCGATCTGGAATTTCCTTGCCTCTTGTCAATCTATCGAACCAGAAAACCCCGTCCCGTTGGCAAGCGTTGAATGTTCTGAGCAGCAATTCAGGAGAATGGTGATCGACAAGTTCCAAAACCTCAGCTTGAACATCACCTAGGCCTGGAGCCTTCCTTGTTTGCAATGAATGGACTGCCATTTTCAGTTCGGCTGTAAATGGAGTGGGTGCTCGATTGCCCTCTCACCGTGGATAGCGTCCATTTGGATGGGTTGAGTGGGGAAATGTGCGCGCGTTATCTCGTCCATCTTTTCCGCATCATATATGCAAGGCGTCCGTAGGGCATCAAGCTTCTTCATAACCAGCTTGTGGCCAAGGCCCATGCACCTTTGTTTACATTGTCCATTAGATCTTGCCAGCAGTGTGCCTTGCTGTTGTTAATCGGTTGCGTGCTTCATAAGGGTTCTGCGCTCGTTGAGCCTCACGCTGTACCGCTTGTGAAACTTACTTCGCTTCTCAGTGATTTTAATCGACCATAAGTACACTGGGGGCTCGCCGTGCCGAGCTTTTCGATGAGTCATATAAGCACTTCGAGCAGTCGTGATGATGCTTATAGTTAAGTTCACTACACCTTGAGCTGCCAGTTCTTCCAACCCCTACGATCCCCTGCAGCGTAGTACTTGCCGTGAGCACCTCGTCAAACTTCTTGATATCTGATGTTCCACCCAATCATAAAAGGTCGAGAGCATGAACGTTGGGCGAAAATATCACTGATTTCAAGCAGAATTCACTGATGATCACTGGTTGAGCAGTACTCTTACACTCTCTTATTGTATAGCCTCTGTACTAAGGACTCCGAATATCAAATCCAATATGGTTCCTTCACGGCCAAAATTGCAAGAAGTCAGCATTTTTCCGGTGTTTATTTGCTTGGCTCGGAAAGATGATATTGGTCCGTTCAGTGTTAGGTACATACAAAAGAAGGTGGTGCCTGGACACCGAGCCCACATGAAACCGCCCTTCCCATGGAAATCAATGTTCCAAACCCAAAGGGTGGTAGTATCAGTTTCGTCGGGATACCATTATGCAGAACTCTTATCTTGATGTTGCTCACTCAGCTTTCACGTGCCTCGCCAACTGATCAACCATTTCGGCAGTTGAACAGCTGGACATGGTTCATCAAAGCTCTGATTTTGCCTTTACTAGGGCTTTCTGGAAAAGCCAACATTTTCCTGATCCCGAGACGTACCCTTGGATCATCATCCTTGCAAAGTATACATTGTGCCTCCTTGCGCCCTCCCTTCCTTTGAATATAAAGTATAGGTCCCATTTCATCGCGCTTATGACATTAGGAACTCCTATCGGGTCCTTTACATACTTATGCGGTGTAATCACAGCCAAGGCATTGGAAACATTGAAGTGGTACTGCTGTTTGCCGTACCCTGCAGACAACCCAGGCTATTCTTACTTTGCCCCTATTCAAAAATTCTTTGGCGTCCTATTCGATCAAGTCAATGATGGCAATCCTTGCCCCCTATGGTTTTCTGATGTCAGCCACGCTTTGATACTACCCGCGCAAGGGAACTCCCTTTTGATGGCTTCTTGCACCTCGGCTAGGTCCATGATGCAGTTAATGTCTCTTATTTCTATCATTGCCATCGGCTAAAGTGAGGCTATAGTTGCACTTTTTCTGACAACTTTCTTTACTGCATCACAGAATGCTTCTTTATTGTCGACCTCTGCCCCGAATGCGACCATTATCTGGCTAGTCCTCGTTGGTCGTACTGGTTTCATAGCAGGGTTGGTGTCTTTGAGTCTTACATGTCCCCTGATATCTTGCACCACCTCTGCGTAAAATTGGCCATTTTCTTGCTTCAAGAGCAGTTCCTGCTACCGGAGTCTTCGCCGAGGCTTTTTTCTCTGTAGTTTCGCATCAGGTCTTTTATTCTTGCTGGGTGTCTATGCAAAATTTATGTTCTGGAACTTTTCGAAGAACTTTCTGTGCTTTTTTTTGTCAGCACTATCCGGAACCCTGATCTAGCATCCCAGGTCCATCAAGTGCCTTTTCCTTCCTCCTTTTATCTCGATCTCCTTTGATTGAGCTAGGCGCTGTTCTTTTATTGATGTTTGATGGAGGACTTATCTGCGCGCGCCATTTAGGCTTTGCCCTCAGCAGTTCTTTAGCTTTCTTATCTTCTTTGGCCTTCTGGTACTCTTTTGCCTTGAATCTGCTCCTCTAATAATGCCACACGGTCTAGGCACTCCTCTAGTTCAAAATTTTTTGGTGAGTCGCATACAGATATTACTCTTTTTAGAACATCTTCCGCTTTTCGGATTAGCTTATCTTCATGATGTCGCTGGATGGCAATTGAACTTTATGACCTTCTTTCTTGAGAGAGGTTGTCGGCTTCCGTTACATAGTACATTCCGGCACATTTTCGATGGTGGCGGCAAAATCACACAATCGCGCTTTATTCGTCTAATCACTCCTTTTATTTCCTGCCGTCATCACTTTGTGGACTTCGGGATGGTTCACAGTTATTTCGGGTTTTAAGACCCTTGTTTTCGTCGCTTTTGTAGAGATCGTAAAAGTACCTACCGAATTCTCAATGCTCTTTATTTTTTACCTACTACTTGAATATCTGGTGCGTCCTGCAGGATTTCCCGCTCTTCTTCTTTAGGAGGTTCCGACGTTCGCATCATTTATTTGCTGCACCCTAACGGTGCAAGAACTTCTGTTTGGACCAGGCTTTTTAATCTCCATCTCTCATCCGTCTTTATTGTCATTGTATTCATCATGTTTAATACCGCTGCCAATATGCTGTGAATATTGCGGCTGCAGCCACTGGTTGCGTCATTTTTGTTGATATTTCAGCTTCCTTATTTTTTGCAATTTTTATATGTTTTTAGGGTTTTTATTGAAGTTACTTCAGTTTGATTAAGTTCACCTTCGAAGCCGCTATCTCCGTTCATGTATGTAGTCGCATTTTTGGTTCCATGAATATATATGCAGAGCAGGGAGGTCATGCGAGGGTTGGGCGAGGCCCTTATGGGGACAAGTGCTCAGAGTCAGGCCAGTGCTGATCGGGAGTCCGTCTCAGCCAAACCTACACCACCGATCCAATGGTGCAAACTTCCAGCGTACTCCAAGGCTTTACCGGGACGGAGACGGTATGACAGTTGGATTGGGGCCATTCACGCAATAGTGTCACCTCTCCGCTACTGCGCAAACAACTAGGTCCAAACCATCACATAGGCCGGCCCAAAGCATCAATTCCAGTTTGCTGTCTAAGGCGTAGTCCAAATTTAGTCATGGTCTTCATCTCTCATCCCAAGAAGAACCTCACGGCGACGTCCGTATCCTTGAAATCGTAGGGGTGGTGCTCTCTAAAGACTGCTAGCCTCCAAGATTATTCCTGTCGTCTGGCTCTCCCTCTGCGAGGAATTTTTTTGTGTTAAGAATCGTGGGTGCTTGGGATTTTTGGAGTGTGAGTTTTCACAAATCGTAATTTGAAGTGCGCGGGCAATGTAGATTCATGACCATCAGAACTTATCTGAGGATCTTCCTTTCGGTCAGGATATAGATAGTTAAGTCTCAAGGTGAAGAACGAGTACGTTACGAGAATAGTTGGACCCGTGTCCACCAAAATTTATATCGATTGTTCTGGGGAGCCCAAACCCCATCAGTTGGCTCTTGACATTTAACGGGTCGAAAGTTACGCCAACGTACCCAAAGCCGCAAGATCGTCAGACAGAATACGCCAGTTAAAATTCGTGACAGCTATTGTGCTTGAACAGGTAGTTTAGGAGCCCTTAGATAGGGGCTTAATTTTATTCGCCGCGCTAATCAGCGTGCATCTGACGTTGTGAACATTTTTCTACAACTTGGTTTCGATTTATTTTGATAGTCTGCGCTATTCTGATAACGTTTTATTTGTCAAAAAGCGATTTGGGTGCTCGATTAATAATTTCATCGATATCGCTCTTCAGTTTTAACAGGATTGAGAATGCCAAATTTGGGCTTTTCTTAATTCAATTGGTGTTTTGGATCCTCTTGGTGTCATATTACTACTATTTACTTTAAAACTTTAGTGATGTTAAAACACTATCTAGAGAATTTCCTCGCCCTTCAAAAAATTAGAATTAGCTACAGTTCTTTCAGGAAATGAACGTCATAATAATGTTGTGTTCCGTTCTAACTGTGACATTAATTTCAAACAAATTGTATGTGTTTATTTAAGCTAAGCGAAATCAAACAAGTGCATTAAATTTTACATGCTTTGATTCATTGTATGTGAAATCTCAAAATTATGTTGACATGTATTTTTTAACTTTTTTTTTGAAGACATGAAAATACATATGTTTGGTCTATTTTAACTTTAATATACTGTATAGGATGAGCCAAATACAAGTTTCTTTTTAAAAATTCAATAAAATGAATAAAAAATTCAATAAAATGAATAAGAAGGTTAATACTGACTCACTACCATAATTTTGAGCGGGAAACAGCTGTCAATGTCAAAATAACAAGTGATTTAAAAAGAAAGTACTTTATGGCCACCCTGTAAATACTTTCTGGAATGAAATTAATATTCTGCTATTAAAGCAATAGGTTGAAGCGAAGAAATTATTTCGACGAAAAATCGTCAAGTTTAGAAATGTTCATATTTATGATCTACTTGTATACCAGTAAATGTTTTCTGCTTGATCAACACTAAACAATTGTATTATTGATGATTTCTATAAAAACTTTTTGATTCGATTTCAAAATCAATTCGCTTCACAACTCGACACGATAACAATATTTTCTTATTGGAAACAGTAATAAAAACGACGAAAATCTCGAGCAGTCAATTTTCTCGGCCTGCAAATGTCAAGAATCATTCCACTTAACCTTTCCACTCTGTAGCGTTCACATAGATTGCGAACAAAACTAGAATAAATATTTATGAATTTTGTAGTTATCTAGTGGAATATGTGTGCTCTAGAAGTTCAACACAAGCCATCCTTCCGCTCCATGTTGGAGATGTCTGTAATAGGTTGAGATAATAAAATAGAGTAGCACTAGTTCTGATATTAGAATATTGATTTTCACTCGATATCCTTTCTGTATTTCTAAAGTTTCCGCATGGAAGGAATAATCTGTGAGAGTTGAAAACATTTGGTTACAACATTCTAAGAGAACAAGGAAACCAATGACAAATAATTTAAAAGGGATGATATTTGTGGTAAAAGGATAGCTGTGGTTTTATCTAGATTAAAGTGGAATGTTCTACAGAAGAACTATTTATCAACATTTACAGTAGCATCTGTGATTTGAGATAAGGTTATAGTATTTCTGATTGTAGAGTTTGGTTTTCGAATATGGAGTTTTATGATCTTATCAGATTTTAGATAGTATGAAACTGTTACGTGGTTAGAATATTGCTTTACATGGAAAATCGTTTGTTGCTAAGTTAATTCAGGATAATATCATCAACAGTCTTAACCTGATGTCGTAAAAATATTTTCAGGAAATTCCCAACTTTCGGCAAATACTAAGACTGTAAGAAGATAAGGGTTTTCTCTATCTTCGTGCATGTACTGATTTGAACAGAAAGCCTGAGACGGATTGAAAGCATTATATATCAGAACAATTTATCAAACTGCTAAAGTGGCAAGAGTAGATATCTTAATATTTTTTTTTTTTTGTGGTAGGGAGGTGAAGGCATTTATGCCCGCCGAGTCTGGCAGTGTGGGACTCCCATGGAGGATACCTTTGGACTACCCACTAAACACCTCCCCTGTCAATCTGAGAACCTAGCCTGGAACCGTTTGACACATTACTTCGGGCCAGGTCTCGTTTTGTTACGCCGTGGGGCGCCTCCAAGCTGGGGAGTCCCTTTCCTAGCGGGAGGGGAGGGAGGAAGAGGAATTGCCAGAAGAGCGATCCCCCAGCCCCAGCGCCTCGGCTGCTGTGAGTCCCTTTTATATTTTAGGATTGCCCGAGCATAATGTGCCACCTGGTTCCATTTGTCAACCGATTCGAGCATCACCGCAACTATATTATCCGGGGTGAGCTCTCCCGTCTCCCTGTAGAGTTCCCTTCGCAGCCTGGCCCATTTGGTACACGCAAAAAATGTGTGACAGGCATTGTCCTCCTCTCCTGGGCAAAACCGACAATCGGGAGACCGTGACTTGCCGATCTTGTGCAGGTAAGACTGAAAACACCCGTGCCCGCTCAAAAGCTGGGTCAGATAGAAGTCAGTCTCACCATGCCTTCGATTTAGCCACGGTCTCACATCCGGGATGAGGCACGCAGTCCACCTTCCCTTCGTGCAATTCACCCAAGACTGCTGCCAATCGTTGAGCGAGCGTTGTCTCTCCTCGCGGACAACCATCTCCCTCGCATCCTCGTTTCGGCGCAGGTAAATAGCGTGGCGCTCTCTAGCAAGGAGGGCGACAGGTATCACGCCTGCAATCACTCTCACCGCCGAGTCGGAGACTGTTGGATACGAAGATGCAATTCTCAGTGCTCCTCTTCTCTGTACCTGTGCCAAGCATTTTCGGTATACCTCCTTGCTGAGAGCGTCGCCCCATACCTCTGCTCCGTACAGTAGCACTGACCCTACAGCACTCATCAAGAGGCGTCTTCTTGATGGGCTGGGCCCCCCTACGTTGGCCATAAGTCGACTCAGGGCCGATATTCCCGAAGCAGCCTTCTCAGCCGTTGCCCTGATTTGCTCAGAGAAACTCATCTTCGAGTCGATCAGTAAACCCAGGTACTTCGCCGCTGGCTTCGATTCGATCTGTATATCTCCAATACTGATCATCCTTACTCTAGGGATTCTCTTTTTTGTCAAGATGACCACTTCGGTTTTCTCCAGTGCTAAACTGAGCCCGCGAGCAGTCATCCAGTCCCTCACTCGGCGCATTAGCATACCTAGCCTAAGTTGCGCTTGTTCAACGGTGCGTCCGGCGACCAGGGCCGCAACATCATCCGCATAGCCGACCAAGCGCGACTCATCTGGCATCTCAAGTCTCAGTAGCCCGTCGTAAGACACGTTCCACAAGTCCGGACCAAGGATAGATCCCTGGGCAACACCCGATGTAATTTCCATCCTTCTTTGGCCCTGTGTCGTGTCGTAGAGCAGGCTTCGGTCCTTTAGGTAGTTCCTCAAAAGCCGCATTAGATATTCTGGAACTTGAAAAGAGTTTTCCAGCGTGTCCAGAATATCCACCCATCTAGTCGCTTGGTGCGACTATATGCCTCTGCCTTTTGGACCGCGTTCACCACCTCTGCAATCGCATCAATGGTAGAACGTCTGCTCTAAAGCCATACTGCCGAAGAGATAGGTCCCAAGCAGCACGAATCGCGTCAGTGAGTCTTCCCTTGATGAGTTTCTCTAGCACTTTCCCAGCCGTGTCTAGCATGCATAACGGGCGGTATGCAGACGGCGATTCGGGATTTCCCTTCCCCTTGCTGACCAGCACGAGCCTCACCACCTTCCATCGTACCGGGAAAACCCCGTCCCGTAGGCAAGCGTTGAATGTGCTGAGCAGCAAGTCAGGACAATGGTGATAGACGAGCCGCAAACCTCAGCTGGAACACCATCTGGGCCTGGAGCCTTCCTCGCTTTCAGGGAGAGGACTGCCTCCTCCAGTTCCAGCTGTGTGAAGAGTAGGCACTCGACTGCTGTTTCACCATGGACAGCGTCAACACGGACGGGATGGGCGGGAAAGAGTCCCCGCACTATCGCGTCCATCTTTTCCGCGTCATGTATACAAGGCTTCCGTAGGGCACCAAGTTTCCCCATGACCACCTTGTAGCCAAGACCCCACGGATCCCTATTTACATCGTCCACGAGGTCTTGCCAGCATCGGGCCTTGCTCTTGTTAATAAGCCTGCGAAGATATTTCCTGCCGGACCTGTACGCTGCTAGCCTAGTGTCTGCCTCCTCCCGTGTTCGCGCTCGCTGGGCCTCTCGCCGAAGTTTGTGACACTTGCTTCTTTGTTCGGCGATCTCGTTTGACCACCAGTATACTGGAGGCTTACCATGTCGGGGTCTCCGACGGGGCATGGAAGACTCGCAAGCAGCTATGATGGTACTCATAGTTGAGTTCACCAAGTTCTTGGCTGTAGGCCCTCCACTCCCTGGCGGAGCTCCCAGCAACGGTGCGCCTGCCGTAAGCGCGTCAGTGAACCTCTCGACGTCCATCCTCCCAGTCCTCCATCCGAGGATTGAAGTTTGGGCGTATGCACGCAGAGTGGCACCGTCGTGAATCTCAACAGCTATATACTGGTGATCACTAGCCGAGTAGTCCTCTAGTACTCGCCAGTTGTGTACTCTAGGTACCAGGGACTCCGAAGCGAGTGTCACATCGGGTATGGTTCCTACGCAAACCCAGCGGCGGAAAGTAGGGGTGTTACCAGTATTTAGGACAAAAAGCGCTGTTCTGGCCGCCATGTCCAAGATTTGCTTTCCCCTTGGGTCGGATTGTGGCATACCCCATTCGATGGCTCTAGCGTTGAAGTCTCCCCCGACCAGCATGTGGCCCTCTGTGTTCGAGACAGCGTCCTCCAGGGCATCGAATTTGGTTCGAAAGGATCGCATTGCCTCGTTAGGCGTCAGATAAACACTGAAATATGTTATCCCTGAACACCGCACCCACACAAAACCATCCCCGCGTCCATGGCCCTGCACCTGAAGGCGGGCGCTGTCTCGAACCCAGATGGGCGAGGTACCGGATTTGTCAGGGTACCACGCTTGCGAGTCCTTGTTGTGGTGTTGCTCGCTCAGCAACAGGAGGTCAGCTTTCTTATCCCTCGCAAACTGTTCAAGTAGGTCCTGGGCGTTTGTGCTTCGGTGCAAATTGACCTGCAGGATACGGATCATTTGAGTGTCGATTTGGCTTTAGTTAGGGCCTCCTTGAAAACCCAGCATCTCCCTGTCCCCGCCTCATGTTTGAGGTCCCCGGGTGCTAGCTTAGCATCCTTGCAAAGAATGCATTTTGCCTCGTTCGTGCACTCCTTCCTTTTGTGCCCCGTTTCACCACATTTGTAGCACAGAGATCTCCTGTCGGGTCCCCTACAGCCATACGCGGTGTGTCCGTATTCGAAGCATCTGAAGCAGCGGATAGGGATCGCTCTTCTCCGTATCCTGCAGATCGCCCAACCTATCTTAATTTTGCCCTTCGCCAGGATTTGCTGGGCGTCTTTATCAGCTAGTTCGACAATAGCCATGCGTTGCCCCCTTGTGTTTTCACGTGTCAATCTTGCCTTGACTTCACTTAAGCTGGGGAACTCCCTCCTAATGGCACCCTCTACTTCAGCTTTGTCCGTGACGCAGTCGAGGTCCCTGATTTCCAGGGTGGCCATTGGTTCGAGCGAGGCAACCGTTGCCGCATCTCCAAGAACCTTTTGAACCGCGTCACGGAATGCATCTTTGTTTGTGGCCTCTGGCCCGAATTCCACCAGCAAGCCACCGGTCCGGGTTGGTCGAACTGCTTTGATGGCAGTTTTGGTGTCGTTTGGCTTGACCGCTCCCTTAATTTCACGGAGGACATCTGCGTAGGTTCGGCCCTTAGTGGGTTTAATAAGAAGTGCCTCTCGCAAGGGTTTGCGCCGCGGTTTGCTTTTTGTTTTCTGCGGTATATCGGGGGGTTCCTTGTTCTTTTCGTGGTTGAGCTCTTTGTCTGTTTTTTCTAGGAGTAGCTTTTTGGCCGCTTTTTTCGCTGCCTTGTTTCGCACCACATGAAACTCCTCGCCTGGAGTGTCAACTTCGTTTATGGTCTCGTCCTTCCTCCTTTTCTCACGGTCGCCTTCAATTGGGCTACCGGCCATTCTTTTGCTGCTGCTAGGACCCACTGATGCCTCGAGGGAGAGCGTGTCTTTTTGGTGCTTTTCGGTTGCAAGCCACCTCCGCCTGTAGTGCGTTATGCGGCCAAAAAGCTCCTCCAGTTCAAGAATGCCATTCTTGACACTCTTGCCTATGTTTTTCTGCACTTCGCAGGCAGCCCTCAGTTGTTTGACGATATTCCCCGCTTTCCGAGTAAGCCGCTCCTCTTCGGCGCGGTCAAGGGCGATTGTGTTATTTGGCGCCACCTCTTGGGAGAGGCCCCCGTTTCCTAGCCCTTTTGCTTCTATCGCTTGGGTCGCGTTTGAAGTGGCGTCGGCCAACGGCAAAACTTCTCCCTCCCCCAGTCTTACACTGGCCTCCGTTGGTGTCGCAGCTTGATCCGGATTGTGTACGTCTTGCACTGGGCGCTCCGGGGTGCGCATAGTCCTTCTACTACGCCCAAAGGCCGCAATGATGCCAGGTTGCACAACGCACTCTGCCTTCTTTCGTTCGTTAGTCCGTCTGTGGTCTGTCTCCGATGATTTAACCTGTGATGTTGACTTTGACAGTGTTTCTGGGGTTTGCTGCCTCCCCCCGCAATCGGTGACTTGTTTTATCGGTGTTCTTGCCAGCAGCGGTTTTTGCCTGAAAGGGTTCTCCGTGCTAGCGTCCTGTTTGCTTGTGGTTTCATTTGTTTGCTCCATTTTATTGGGTCCCCCCTCGGAGCCGCTATCTCCGTTCGTGTGTGTAGTCGCCTTTTTGGTCCCATGGTTATCTTTGCAGAGCAGGGAGGCCATGCGAGGGTTGGCACAAGCCCTTATGGGGACAAGTGCTCAGAGCCAGACCAGCGCTAATCGGGAGTCCGTCTCAACCGAACCTACACCACCAACCCAATGGTGCGAACTTCGAACGTACTCCGAGGCCTGCCAAGGTTTTACCGGGACGGAGACGGTATGATAGTTGAATTGGAGCCGTTCACACACGAGTTTCACCTCGGCGCTACTGTGCAAAGCAACTAGGTCCAAACCATCACATCCGCCAGCCCAAAGCGTCAATTCCAGTTCGTTGTCCAAAGCGTAGTCCAGATACAATAAGAGGGAACCTCACGGCACCCCCCATATCCTCGGGTCCGTGGGGGCGGCACTCCCCAAAGAATGCTAGCCTCCAAGAATGTTCTTGTCGACCGGCTTTCTCCCTGCGGGAATTTCCTCGGGTACGTGGGGGCGGAACTCCCCAAAGAATGCTAGCCTCCAAGAGTGGTCTTGTCGACCGGCATTCTTAATATTGGAACTATCGCAAGATCTGTCACTGTGAGTGAAAATCCTTGGATTTCACAACCGTTCCACCCTACAGACCGGTATATTGTGACTTGCTTCGTTCCTCCAGAAGCATTCGTGTATTTGGACATGAATGGATATGTTTTTGATTCTGATGGCGTCCCAATCATATATCACACATATAGGCGGACCACCGATAAGAAGATAAAATATCAAATTATTTGAATCCTCGGTGTTTTTGCGCTTTCTGAAAATGATGTCCAAAATTTACTTTTCCATTCACTCAAATTAAAAAACATCAAAACAAACAAAAAGCGTTTTGCAGTTATAAAGCATACATATATTTGGAGGGTAAGTGCTTCCTCTTCATCGGTGTCTTACTCTACGGCCTAGTAAAAATATTACCTCACTTAAATACCTAAACATTTTAGCTCATGTAATTAGTATACCTAGCTAATATACTCACTTAACCTTCTACTTATGTAGACTTAATCCTTTTATCCAAGAACATTTGATTATCTCTTTTTACTCACCTAAACTAATTACATAACTTGTACTATTTTTTCTCAGAATTTATCCAAATAAAAATTATTATTATTATTGTCCTTAACAAATCTTCCTTATCCCTAATTACCTCTAACATCTTGGCGTACCCGTTTCCTAAATCATCGTTCAGCCGTAGACTTTCTGGTTGTCTCAATATCCGTTTCGTTAGAGTATGTCATTGCTGCTCTTTGAGTGCTGTTCAATTTTTTGTTCTGTGCAAATAAAGTAAAGAAAGATTTTGGTTTTAATCGCCTTTCCATTTTGCTTATGATAGAGGTCACCAATCCCGTATCGTATCCATTTATTTTCGCCGTATCAAGTATGAACTTGCGATCCCGATCATACCGTTCTTTATTTAGAGGGGTAGTTAACATCCTGTGTATCCAGCTCTTGTAGGTTGCCATTTTAGTTGTTTGAGAGTGGTTCGATGTCGCTGGTATTGCTCTCCGTGTATATTGGTTGATTTTCGTTAAATGTCAAATTCTACACCGTTCATTTTCCTGACGATTCTAAGGTCCAAAAAAGCTTTTTGATTCTCCTTTTCCTCCTCCATAGTGTATGTAATATATTTGTGGACTTGATCTTATTGAATATGGTGTCTAGTTCATTCTTCTTTACGATTGCAACCACGTCATGAACATACCGGATCGATACTCTTGGAAGCGAATATTCCTCCCATATTTTGCTTATAAAAGCGTCCCCTGAAAGTAAAGTTAGTTTTTGACATACACAAAACGACGAGTTTATATAGTAGTCTTACTTTTAGGTAAATTTCTCGAGAGAAATTTACCTATTGCGGAGAGTATCATACATATATATATATATATATATATATATATATATATATATATATATATATATATATATATATATATATATATATATATACAGTGACTCCCAAAAAGATCCGCACAAGTAAAAAATGTTCCTTCTTTTTCAATTTATGCTTCAATCCATGACACAAAAAGAAAAAGGAAATATTATTAATTGAAAAAAACATCAGTTCGATAATTTTACTCAAAAAAAATAGAAAATGTACCGCAAAATGAGAAGAAAACGAAGGTTTAAAAAAGAAGCACAAAAATGTGACGCCCCAAAAAGATCCGCACACCAAGGAAACTTGGGCAAACATGTGCATTTTTATGTAAAAAGAACACATTTGAGTGACCTCTTTATAGCATATCGCCTTCAGTGATAAAGTCGTAATAGATCCAGGCAGATCATATCTAAACTGCTTACGACATTCTCCAGAGGTATAAAGAGGAAGGTAGAATAGACTTGAAGCATAGTCCTGGTTGCCCAAAGGTTCTAACGACGCTTGAAGAACGCTCTATCGTCCGGAAAATAAAAAAAATCCAAAACTGAGTGCTCTAAAAATTGTGAGTGAAGTGTTCGCAGAATTTAAGAAATAAGTAGGATGTGAAACGTTCGACGAGTTTTGAGAAATGCTCAACACAATGGACGTGTTGCACGGAAGAAACCATTCATCAGCGAAGTGAATAGAAAAAAGCATTTAAATTTCGCTAAAGAATTTAATATTAAAGGAAGTCAATTATTGGGAGGATGTGATTTTTGGCGATGAAAGCAAATTCAATGTTTTTGGCTCGGATGGACGTGTTATGGTGGGGCGCAAGCCCAATGAAGAATTGAGTCCAATTAACATCAGGCCTACAGTGAAACACGGAGGTGGCAGTTTGATGGTTTGGGGATGCGTATCTACTCGTGGTGTTGGCGAATTAGTATTTATGGATGGCATCATGGATTCCCGTCGATATTTAGACTTTTGAAGGAAAATTTGCGAAAAAGCGCTGCTAAAATGGGCATTTTGGATTCGTTCAAATAGTACGAAGACATAAGACACGCATTGTTCAAGAACGGCAGCTGTATAATTGTCGAAAAGTGGTTCATCCTCCTCCTCAGTCACCGGATTGTAATCCCATTGAAAATCTCTGCGATGAATTGGACCATAGAGTTCATAGCACGCCAATTTGTTCAAAAACGGAGCTCGAGAAAAGGCTTCGCGAAGAATGGGTGAAAATGGATGTGGAATACCTGCGGAAAATCATCTCTAGTATGCCAAATCGATTAAAATGTGTCATTGAACAAAACGGAAATGCAACAAAATACTAGCTTACTAAAATTTTTGTTTATTTTTACAATTTAGCTCTTGTGCGGATCTTTTTGAGGGATGATATTTTCTGTTTTTTTCATGGAATTTCCTTTTTTTGGTATATTTACAGGGAGAAGCTATTTTATTTATGTGATCTGTAAGACTGTTATGTTCTGCTTATAATAAAATGTTTAAAAAAATTTTCCCGTTTCTAATTGCCTTCTAAAATGAGAAAGGAGGAAAATTTCTTACTTGTGCGGATCTTCTTGGGAGTCACTGTATATATATATATATATATATATATATATATATATATATATATATATATATATATATATATATATATATATATATATATATATATATATATATATATATATATATATATATATATATTGTCGCGTGTTATTGGTTCGCGGCCTATAATTTTAACGTTCCGGGAAAGTGAAAACGCAATGTCTTTTAATTTAAGTTAAAAGAGTTTATTCAAAAAATGCACAATAATCAGTTCACACTTTCACTAATTTTAATTGTCACTATTAAAATTATCTAACACTTGTCCATAAATTTATTATCGCAATTGTCTTCTAAATTACTTCACTATTACGAAACACACTTTTCTACTACTCGAAGAATATCGCTTCCCACACACAATCGCAGTTCTTCTCGCGGTCGAATGAATGATTCCCCCATTCATTCAGCTCGTTGTTCTCGAATGTTCTACCGAGAGGTACCTGGTAGGTTCGAGCAAATTAATGAATGGAGTGACGTCACTTGCAGATGTTGATTATGCTTGTTGCGTTCTCGTGGGTTCGAGTAAATTCATTTGTTGACGTTCTTAATGATGATGAAAACAATTGCGACAGTAGCTCGCAGAATTATTTGTACATGTAATTATTTGTACATGTAACACTGCCCCCACCTCAGTTCTTTTCGCCCCGAAAAGATATGTCGCTATTTGTAGTCAATTCTCCCTGGGTGTAATATGGGGCAAGACGGTCCAGATGCACGATTTTCATTTTAGCTCTCGGCTTACGATGTTCCTGTATTCAGTATACGACGTCGTTGATTCGCTTTGTAACTCGGTATGGTCCCTCCCAATTATGCTGCAACTTTGGAGACCTACCCTTTCGCCGTTGCGGGTTATAAAGCCACACCAAGTCATCTTGCTGGAAGCCAGTAGAATTAGCCTTTAGATCATACCTGGTCTTCATGCGGTCAGTAGCCGATTCGAGGTGTTTTCGCACTGTCCGATGTATCTGGTTCAACCGTTGTCTTAGATCACTTGCGTACTCCGAGACCGTTTGGGGTTTCTCAGGGGGTGTTCCGAACTTTATATCGGCTGGCAGACGAATAGTCTTTCCAAAACTGACTTTGGCTGGGGCTTGGCCCGTCGATGCATGTTCGGCAGCTCTGTACGCCATCAAAAATAGTGGGATATGTCGGTCCCAGTCCCTTTGGTTCTCGTCAACCATCTTGGCAAGGTGTTTATTGAGCGTGCCGTTGAAACGTTCGATCATTCCACCGGATTGGGGATGCAGCGGTGTTGTCCTCGTTTTCCGTATTCCGAGCAGCTCGCACATTTCGCCAAAAACTAGTGACTCAAAGTTTCGGCCTTGATCCGAATGTAATTCGCAAGGTACGCCGTACCTACTGACCCAATTTAACACTAGCTGTTCGGCTACGGTAGTTGCTTCCTGGTTGGGAATGGGGTAGACCTCGGGCCACTTGCTGAAATAATCGGCTACAACCAGCGTATATCGATTTCCCCAATCGGATTCAGGAAAGGGTCCTGCGATGTCAACAGCAATCCTTTCGAATGGCACGCCTACGTTATACGTTTGCATTTGTCCTCTCAGTCGTCGCTTTGGGCCTTTGACGGAAGCGCAAATTGTGCATCTGCGACACCAGTCCTCTACGTCTTCTCGAGCGCGGAGCCAGTAGAATCTTTCCCGCAATTTCGCTAAGGTCTTGTTAACACCAAGGTGGCCTCCCGAGGATCCTTCATGCATTTCCTTAACCACATCGTGAATTCGGCTTTTGGGAAGTATAGTTTGCATCCTATAGGAGCTGCCATCCGCCGTTTCCCATTTCCGCTTGAGTACGCCACCCTCCACCTGAAGGGAGTTCCATTGTGCCCAATAGCTTTTCAGGGTTGCGCCATGCATTGAAACGTCTTTCCACTCAGGTCGCCCAGTCGTCTCCTTCCATACGAGCAATGGTCCGATGTCTTCATCGGCTAGCTGGGCGTTTCGAATCTCCTCCGATGACCAACCTTCATCGAATTCCGCCGTTATCAATCGCAGATCAACGAGCGGTTCCTTTTCCTCAATCCGTCGGCAATGCTTGCAGTTAGCTGGACATGGACGGCGGGATAGGGCGTCAGCATTTCCATGAACTCCGCCCTTCCGATGAACAATCTCGTAGTCGTATGACTGCAATCTTTCGATCCATCTCGCAACTTGTCCCTCGGGGTTTTTGAAGTTGAGCAACCATCTCAGTGATGCATGGTCCGTTCGAAGAACAAATTTCTGGCCATATAGATACTTGTGGAACTGCTTGGTGGCCTCTATTATAGCCAATAGCTCCTTCCTGGTCACGCAGTAATTCCTCTCACTTTTTGAGGGAACTCGACTGTAATAAGAGAGGACTTTTTCTTCGCCATTGATCTGCTGGGAGAGTACAGCTCCAATACCGCCGTTGCTTGCATCGGTGTCAACTACAAACATTTTTCCGGGTTTCGGATACGCCAGCACGGGTGATTCACATAGCACATGTTCACATGTTCATTCCAGACATATGGACGATTTTTCTCGGTTAGCTGATGGAGACACTTAGCTATTTTGGCAAAGTCTTTGACGAATCTTCGATAGTAGGTCGCCAGACCCAGAAAACTTCGTAGTTGGCGCTTGTTGTTTGGTGTTGGCCAGCTTTTCACGGCTTCAATTTTCTCAGGGTCTGTTTTGGCCCCTTCTGCTGATACGACGTGTCCCAGGTATTTTACTTCATCTGCGAAAAGAGTACACTTCTCGGGACTAAGTTTCAAATTTGCCAGTCGTAATCGGGAGAAAACCTCTTCTAAGTTCCGCACATGCTCTTCGAACGTTCTACCGATGACGATGATGTCATCTAGGTATACCAAGCAGGTTTTCCAGGTTAGACCACGTAGCACATATTCCATCAAGCGTTCGAAAGTGGCTGGAGCATTGCAAAGCCCAAACGGCATCACAACAAATTGCCACAATCCGGTCCCAACTGAAAATGCGGTTTTCTCTCGGTCCTTCTTGTCAATTTCTACCTGCCAGTAGCCACTCTTGAGATCGAGTGTAGAAAACCATTTTGCGTCTGCTAAAGTGTCCATGATGTCATCGATGCGTGGGAGCGGGTAACTATCTTTCTTAGTGACGTCGCTAAGCTGCCTATAGTCGACACAAAAACGAGTGCTACCATCCTTTTTCTTTACTAGAACTACAGGCGCGGCCCATGGACTGACCGAAGGTTCAATAACGCCTTGTTTTTCCATGTCCGAGATCAGCGCGCTCACTTCTCCTTGTTTGGCTATAGGGAGACGTCTCGGTGCTTGTCGAATCGGCTTGGCTCCCTGTGTATCTATGACGTGAGTTACCATACTCGTTCGGCCTTGGTCATCCGGGCTTGTTGAGAAGATGTCACTGTACTTGGTGACCAGATCAGAGGCTCGTTTGAATAGCTGCACTGGCAATTTGACCTGCTTCAATATTGCAGACGTGGGTTCCCGGACTTTGTCTGTGTCTTGCCTCCTTTTCCAATGATGGTCGTGAGTAGCTTCCAAAGAGGTGATGGAGGAAACAGGCTGGCAGCTGCCGATGACTTCTCCCGCTTTGATGCTCGTGGTTGAGTCTGCGGTGTTCAGGACTCTAACCGGCACATATCCGTTCCTTAAAGATCTTACAAGGCTTCGTCCTACAATCAAACTGCGTAATGCGGACGTCTTCGTTGGCTCTATCAGATAAGATCGGTGGTCTCCAGAATCACCATCAAGCTTGGCCCATACAATGCTTTCGGAAGAATTCGGTACATCAGTGTCAGTACATACCACTACATTCATCTTGGGAATTTGGACGCTGGGATCCTCCATCAGTACTTCTACATTCTGCCATTTCAATACACGTTTGCCCAAATCCAACGTGATTCCATGTGGTCGCAGAAAATCCATTCCGAGAATGCAGTCATCCATAATGTTCGCGACCAGAAAATTATGTCGGAACACAAGGTCTCCCAACTGTATCTGGAGGTTGACCTCTCCATGAACAGGTGCAGTTTCTCCCGTAGCTGTCCGTAGTGAGAAAATTCTGCCCTTGTGAAGTTGTTGCTGTCTAACTAGGTCTGGTCGGATAATCGATCGGGTTGCACCAGTGTCGATTGTTATGGTGCAGTGTTCTCCGTCAACTTGACCCGGAAGGCATAAGTCCGCTTCTCCTCGATGTAGTCTTGATACGATGATGGTGGTGCTGGGGACGTCGATCCTCCTAGCCAACCTCTGCCCCACGAAGTTGGCTCTTATATGTTTCCCGACCCCTCTGTTTGAAGGGCTTCCATTCTGGGCTCCTGACTCGGTCTGGATTTCCTCCTAGCTGCACACCCTGGACAATAGCTCGGTTTTCTTCGCTTCTTGCAGTCTCTTTGCAGGTGCCCCTTCTCTCCGCAATTCCAGCATCTAGGCGCACCATTTACATGCGGATCTCGCTCAATTTCCACGCGATCACACCTGCACTCGTCTGTCACTACCTCACGAACCCGGGCAGTGGTACGAGTCACATTTTTTGCTGCCTCAAAGTTCAGACTATAAGCCAGTGCGTCCTTAACCATTTGCTTTTGGGCTAAACGCACGGCTTGTTGCAATTCCGGGTCCTTTAGTGCGCTGATAAATGCTTCTGTCGCTGCATCATCTCGATGTTCTGGGTCGTAGGCTGGATAAGCCAAAAGTGCCAGTCGCTCAATGTCTTGAGCTAGCTGCTGTAGGGTTTCACCAGACTTCTGCATTCGATGCCTTAGCTGTGACCGATAAATCTGCTTCAGATGATCGTCTCCATAACGCATGTCGAGCGCTTTCATTATAGCATTCGGGTTTGAGTGCAATTCAACGGGGATCGTCTGCAGCAGCTCGGCAGCTGGGCCTCTTAGAGCAAGAATCAATGCAGTTGCTCGTTCCTGCTCATTCCAGTGATTTATGCGAGCAGCTGCTTCGAACTGGGTTTTGTAAATAGTCCAGACCGTTTGCCCATCGAATATTGGTGCTTGCACATTTCTGGATGTGCTTTGCGCTGCGGTTATAAGCGGGGCTGGTGAAGTGGTTGCTACTGCCTTCGCAGCTTCTAATTCTTTTTTCACTTTTTCCATCTCATGGTTCAGTCTTTCTTCGACCTGGCTGACCTTTTCCTCGACCTGGTAAACCTTTTCTTCGACGCCTTTAATTTGCTTGTTAAGACTACTGAGCTCCGCTTTTATTTCGGTGGACTGTTTTTGAAAATCTGCCTTGATTTCGATCGCTTGTTGATCCAGCTTCGTGGTTAAATTGGACGACTGTTCATTGAGCTTCGCAGTTAAATTGGATGACTGTTGTCGCTGCTCCTGCTGCATCAGCATTAACATTTGTATCAGCGCATTTTCTGGTTCCTTTGGTTTTTTTGTTTCTGCTTCACCACCTTCTGCGCCTTCTTCTGCATCTGAGGGCTCACCCGAATCCAGATACGCGCCTTCCGATTCAATTGCGTCACGCAAGCGTGCAATCAGTGTGGCCTTTGTACCTTGCGTAGCCAGGTTTCGCTGTTCCAGCTCTTCCTTAAGCTCCGACATGGTCAATTCATTAATTTTTAAGTTTAAGCTTCGTGGCATTTTTAATGTTTCTTTAAATTTTCCTATTGTGCACTATAAAAATGTTCAAATATTCACTTTCAAAATTTTTCTTTCGCACTTCTTGACACCACTGTCGCGTGTTATTGGTTCGCGGCCTATAATTTTAACGTTCCGGGAAAGTGAAAAAAATGCACAATAATCAGTTCACACTTTCACTAATTTTAATTGTCACTATTAAAATTATCTAACACTTGTCCATAAATTTATTATCGCAATTGTCTTCTAAATTACTTCACTATTACGAAACACACTTTTCTACTACTCGAAGAATATCGCTTCCCACACACAATCGCAGTTCTTCTCGCGGTCGAATGAATGATTCCCCCATTCATTCAGCTCGCCTTTATATAGGGTCTGTACCTATTCACCCATTTCTCGCACATTGGCGAATGTTCTACCGAGAGGTACCTGGTAGGTTCGAGCAAATTAATGAATGGAGTGACGTCACTTGCAGATGTTGATTATGCTTGTTGCGTTCTCGTGGGTTCGAGTAAATTCATTTGTTGACGTTCTTAATGATGATGAAAACAATTGCGACAGTAGCTCGCAGAATTATTTGTACATGTAATTATTTGTACATGTAACAATATATATATATATATATATATATATATATATATATATATATATATATATATATATATATATATATATATATATATATATATATATATATATATATATATATATATATATATATATATATAAGTTAATAAATCAAAACCGGGTTATGTTAAAAAAATATATTTGAGGGCTGAGCCCGATGTTTACGATTTACAGGTTCACAAAAGACTGACTTAATAGTTAACTTAAATCTACTTGATGGAAAATGATGCGACAGCATATTTCGTTTTTCCACAAATTGTGGAATTGCATCGCTCCAACTACATGTTGGATGCAGCCATAGCGTCAGCATAATTTGTAGCGTGGGAAACCGCTAACTTGCCCACCTTTGAATGCGACCGTCCTTGATTCGCTAAAACAATTGAATGTCATTAAACCTGACATTATTAAATGCTCTCGGTGGATCAATTCTCGGAGACGGGGATGGTGTTTGAAGATGCGTTGCAGCGGCTGTTGGTGATTCTGATGTTTGTTTTTTTCGATCTTCGTAGTAGTTGGCTTCGTCCTGAATCTTGAAATCAATTTGCATGTGATGAGGGTCAGTAGGTAGGATCCTATAATGGTAAGTAATCCATAAGTTACAATTTGATGCACAGTGGTTTCTGTTCGAAAATATTGTATTTCGCTGGTGTTATTGATGTGCAGGTCCCTCATTAACTCAAGTGAAAGGACTTCTTGATATGCTCTGCTTTGTGGAGATGGTTGTTATATAGCAGGCATTGCCTTAATCATTGTAGCTTCTCGGCTGACAAAAGTTTGCCCGTTTATGTTTACGCTCGTTTTATGCATTTTTAGAAGGTAGGTCCCGTTTAGGTCGTAGCTGACATGATCTGCTTCGATTGGTCCAACATATTGATTCAGTAGTATGGTGTCTGATGCGATCTCTTCGATTGTTGGCACGTGTGCGTTGCTGGTTTCATTGCAGCTGGCTGTTAGGCTCTTCAGGAGGTTTGGTATGCAGGAAGTGTTGGTGATGTCCAGAATTTCGTTTGATTTACAAATGGTCAAATAATTTATGTTCTTACAATTTTAAATTACGCCAAATATCTTTTCATTTGCTTTAAGAATTTTGTTATATTTGATATCGTTTATTATTTGTTTCTTTTTAATTGCTTTAATCAATAATGTATCGTAAATGAGGCTAGTAGTTAACGGAATGTTAATTATGTAGAGAAGGGATGATAAATTTGTTATTATTTTAATATCAACAAAGTCTAAAGCCTCCTCTATAGTGGAATATGGAAGAAGTTCCTTATCTAGAATATCTGTTGCTAGTTTTATTTCAGTTTTTGATAAAATGATTGAATTGATAACTCCTAATTTCGCCCAATGAATAGCTAGGTTAATATTTTTCAGTTCTTCTTTAATTGATGACATTTTAAGTTGAATATCTAATACAATATTGTCCTTGGTTTGGCTATTTTCTTTAAATAATTCCAAAATTTGATTTGCAATTTTTGTTACATTATTAATTCTTTCTTGGTACATTTGATTGATTATAACTTGTCTGTTACTATTTTCCAACATGTTATTAATTTTGGCCTTTATGGTGAGAAAATCCTCGTGATCTGGATTGCCTGCAATCCACTCTCACGTCGTACCGATAAAATCGAGTGATCTTCTCAATTTCCGCGGTTTTAGATTTTGGATTAGGTTTCGAATCTGCTGGAGCTCGTAGGAAAGATGAGACGCAGAGAGGGAGTGCCTGACTGTTGACAGATTAAGGATTGGTTCGATTTTTTCGACGAAATGTTCGTACTGGTCAATGTTGATTGTATGAATCAATTTAAAGTTTCCGCCCTGAATTTTTGCTTTACCTGTATGAAGAGTGACAATTTGGGAGCTTGAGTCGTCTGGTATTTCGACTTTCGCGTTGACGATGAAAGGCAAGAGTCTGAAAGAGGACTTTTAATTACGTTTGTGGCTTTTGTGGATAATTTTCCCAGATTCGGTCAAAACTGTTGAATTATTGTTTTCCTTTACAATTTCTTCTTTGTATCGAGCTGTTAATTTAGATCCCTTTCTTTTATTTTGTCTTACATAAATAATTTCTCCGATTTCGTATTGTTTAGTGGGTTGTCTTGTCTTATTGTGGTTAGCCAAGTCCTGTCCTTGTTTCTGTTTGAGTCTGTCAATGTTCGATAGTCGGATGCTTGCTAGTTCAGCTGGGTCTGTCCTTGGAGTTCGGCCAAAATGGAGCTCGATTGGTTTTTTTCCGGTAGTGGAGTGAATCGTTAGATTTCAAAAGATCTGGGTGGTCCATCTTTCTTTAGGCATCTCAATATTTCACTAAGGGTACTGTGCCATCGCTCAACCTGTCCGTTCACCTCACTTTTATATGGGGGAGTTTTGTAAACCTTTATTTTAAGATCGTCTTCCATTAGAGAAGTTATAGAAGCTGATCGAAGGGAGCTTTCGTTATCGATTTCAACTATCTCCGGGACACAGAAGTAGAAGAGCAAATCTGTAAGGGGCTGTTTGATATCTTCGATAGATTTTGAAGCAATTATTTTGGCCTGTCTGAGTTTCGAGAATTTGTCAACAGTTGTCAGAACTCGGTGCTTTTCAGTACTGAAGAGATCTATGTGGATGGTATGCCCTGGATAAGTAGGAATTGGTGTTGGATTCAATACAGGTTTATTAGGGTGGCGATCATACTTATTTTCCCGGCAGATACTACATTCATTAACTAGGGAAATTATTCTCGCGGCCGTTTTCGGAAAATAGAAGTGCTCAAGGAGTTGCAAGCGATTCTCTTCAGCATTGCGGTGTGCTCTTTTGTGTATTTGAAGTATTTTGTCTTCTTGCTCCACTACGTCGGGGATATCCTCGACAATTTTTTGTGTATATCGTACTCGATAGCTTCTGAAATGATCTGGGTAGATTTTCTGAATGCGACCCATAGGTTGTTCGTCTGTGGTGTTTGGATTTAGATAACGCTTGAAGGTATTTATAATATCGCTGTTGGTGTAATGAGGCTTAATGAGAGTGTGTCTTGAATAATTTGGGAAGGGATTCTGTATCTGGTAACTGTCTTCATCACCAAGTTTAAGGATAATTTGGTTTCTGAACACATTAATGGGTGACTCTACGGTGGGAATGAGGTTTTGTGACGAACTGTCATCGCTGTGCGCTGTTGGGGTTAAGGAATTGACTAAAGTTGGTTTAGGAGGTCTCAACAGGGAGTCTGCAACTATGTTTTCTTTTCCTGGCTTATATTCCAATTCATGGTTATATTCTTCCAGGATGGACTTCCATCTCTTCATTTTGGTGCTCTTGTTTTTAGGGCTGAGGGCATAGGTAAGAGGCTGGTGGTCAGTAAAGATTTTAACTTTGCGCGAACCATAGAGATAGCATCTCAACGAGTCAAGAGCCCATATGATAGCGAGCATCTCTTTCTCGTTGGTAGCGTAGTTCTCCTCTGCTTGTTTTAGTGTCCTTGAAAGAAACACAATCGGTTTACTGTCTTGCGAAAGAACTGCACCAATGGCGTAATCAGAAGCGTCCGTTGTTAATTGAAACTCCTTATCAAAGTTTGGATGAGTCAGTACAACTTCTTTGGATATTAGGCAGTTTTTCAAGGTGTCGAACGCGTGTAAAGCCTCAGAGTCGAGGTGGATGATTTTATTTTTCGACTGAGTTTTGGACACTCGTCCATCTTCCCCTCTTAAAAGAGCTGTCAGGGGTTTTGCTATCTTCGCATAACCCTCAATAAAACGGCGGTAGTATCCAGACATTCCTAAGAAAGATCTAAGGTCTTTCAATGTTTTTGGTGTCGGTAATTTTGCAATAGCTTGAACTTTTTGGGGATTTGTTTTAATCCCGTCGCAACTAACCACAAATCCCAAGAACTCTATCTCGTTTTTGAGGAACTTGCATTTGTCCAACTGGATCTTTATGTTGGACGTTTCCAAAGTTGTTAGCACTTTTTCCAGATTTTTGAAGTGCTCGGCTTCGTCTTTACCAAATATGATGATATCGTCGATGTACACATAGCAGCGTACTCCTATGTGTTCTCGAAGTATTGTCATCTAGAGTTTTTTGAAAAATTGATGGGGCGTTCTTCAGCCCAAATGGAAGGCGAGATAGAGATAGCATCTCAACGAGTCAAGAGCCCATATGATAGCGAGCATCTCTTTCTCGTTGGTAGCGTAGTTCTCCTCTGTTTTTTTTAGTGTCCTTGAAAGAAACACAATCGGTTTACTGTCTTGCGAAAGAACTGCACCAATGGCGTAATCAGAAGCGTCCGTTGTTAATTGAAACTCCTTATCAAAGTTTGGATGAGTCAGTACAACTTCTTTGGATATTAGGCAGTTTTTCAAGGTGTCGAACGCGTGTAAAGCCTCAGAGTCGAGGTGGATGATTTTATTTTTCGACTGAGTTTTGGACACTCGTCCATCTTCCCCTCTTAAAAGAGCTGTCAGGGGTTTTGCTATCTTCGCATAATCCTCAATAAAACGGCGGTAGTATCCAGACATTCCTAAGAAAGATCTAAGGTCTTTCAATGTTTTTGGTGTCGGTAATTTTGCAATAGCTTGAACTTTTTGGGGATTTGTTTTAATCCCGTCGCAACTAACCACAAATCCCAAGAACTCTATCTCGTTTTTGAGGAACTTGCATTTGTCCAACTGGATCTTTATGTTGGACGTTTCCAAAGTTGTTAGCACTTTTTCCAGATTTTTGAAGTGCTCGGCTTCGTCTTTACCAAATATGATGATATCGTCGATGTACACATAGCAGCGTACTCCTATGTGTTCTCGAAGTATTGTCATCTAGAGTTTTTTGAAAAATTGATGGGGCGTTCTTCAGCCCAAATGGAAGGCGAGTGAACTCACATTTCCCGTTATTAATCGAGAAAGCAGTCTTTGGTATGTCGCGTTCCTTAGGTGGAATTTGATGGAATCCACTTTTAAGATCGACTACAGAAACATATTTATTCTTCCCCAGATTGGCCAAAATTTCACCTATATCCGGTATCGGATATTTGTCTGCAATGGTGACCGAATTAAGTTTACGGTAATCGATCACCATTCTGTACTTTTTCTCGCCTGATGCGTCCTGCTTCTAAGGGACAATCCACTCCGGGGAGTTGTAAGGGGATTTAGATGGTCTAATTATTCCATCTTTTAGGAGTTTATTTACTTCCCTTTCAACTTCTGCCTTCAGGGCCATGGGATACGGATATGATCTTGAATACACGGGATCGTCCGTTTTCGTTCGTATCTCCCCTTTGACCGTGCTGGTATAGGTCAGTTTCTCGTCGGGTTCCGTTAGTAGTTTAGAATGGTATTTAATGATGGCTTTTAATTTGGCTGATTGTTCATCGCGTCTTGAGTTTAGGTGCGTGGTCCTGATGTCTATGCTATTTACCGTTTCTGATGGACGTGTTATGGTATGGCGCAAGCCCAATGAAGAATTGAGTCCAATTAACATCAGGCCTACAGTGAAACACGGAGGTGGCAGTTTGATGGTTTAGGGATGCGTATCTACTCGTGGTGTTGGCGAATTAGTATTTATAGATGGTATCATGGATTCCCGTCGATATTTAGACATTTTGAAGGAAAATTTGCGAAAAAGCGCTGCAAAAATGGGCATTTTGGATTCGTTCAAATAGTACGAAGACAATGATCCCAAACATAAGACACGCATTGTTCAAGAACGGCAGCTGTATAATTGTCGAAAAGTGGTTCATCCTCCTCCTCAGTCACCGGATTGTAATCCCATTGAAAATCTCTGGGATGAATTGGACCGTAGAGTTCATAGCACGCCAATTTGTTCAAAAACGGAGCTCGAGAAAAGGCTTCGCGAAGAATGGGTGAAAATGGATGTGGAATACCTGCGGAAAATCATCTCCAGTATGCCAAATCGATTAAAATGTGTCATTGAACAAAACGGAAATGCAACAAAATATCAGCTTACTAAAATCTTTGTTTAATTTTTACAATTTAGCTCTTGTGCGGATCTTTCTGAGGGATGATATTTTCTGTTATTTTCATGGAATTTCCTTTTTTTGGTATATTTAAAGTGAGAAACTATTTTATTTATGTGATCTGTAAGACTGTTATGTTCTGCTCATAATAAAATGTTTAAAAAAATTTTCCCGTTTCTAATTGCCTTATAAAATGAGAAAGGAGGAAAATTTCTTACTTGTGCGGATCTTCTTGGGAGTCACTGTATATATATATATATATATATATATATATATATATATATATATATATATATATATATATATATATGTATATATATATATATATATATATATATATATATATCTATATATAAGTTAATAAATCAAAACCGGGTTATGTTAAAAAAATATATTTGAGGGCTGAGCCCGATGTTTACGATTTACAGGTTCACAAAAGACTGACTTAATAATTAACTTAAATCTACTTGATGGAAAATGATGCGACAGCATATTTCGTTTTTCCACAAATTGTGGCCATAGCGTCAGCATAATTTGTATCGTGGGAAACCGCTAACTCGCCCACCTTTAAATGCGATCGTCCTTGATTCGCTAAAAGAATTGAATTGTAATGATTTTCAACATTTTAAGTCCAACGCGGAACCGACCTCTCATCGGTTCTAGACGTTAAGTCTTAGTAGTGCCAACGGATGGTACCAACAGGTCAACCAATCCGTGCACCGTAACCCATTCACGCGGTGGCTGCTTGTCGGCCAGCTAGTTCGGAGAGGATTTCGGTCGCGAGTCTACGAATGGGTTACGCTCAATTACAATATTTTCAGCCACCTGAACATGCCCGTTTTCCAAACGCGTTACAAATCAAAAACCATACGGAGAAGAAACCTACTTTACGTTACTCCGTATTTCTTCTTATAACCAGTCAAGAATACAAGATCTAATTTTCATTTCGCGTTCCCGAAGTTTCGACGCGGTACCGAAAAGTATACTACTCTAACTCAACCCGACGAAGACTACTCTAAATAAAATAACAAAACAACAAAGGTACCGCGTACCGCGCGTGACTCGAAACCGACCTCAGCGGATTTGTCGAAACCCTACCCTCGCGACGGCATACCCATCCTGCACTCACCTTCCCGCTGAAACAGAAAGAACCACTGAAAAGGAAAGTCTTTAATTACTCAGCAATTCATGTTGTTTATTGATTCAATTCCTACTTTTACCAACACTACGAGTAACTTACTACTAAATAGTAAACGATTCAAAAGAAAAAGATTTTCTTCATAAAAAATTATTGATTTGATAAATTTCTACCAACATGTTTAAATCGAATCGACGTATTCTAACAGGGAAAATAAATGGATAAGGATGAAGAACAATACTTAGAAAATGAGGAATAAGAAAAAAACGTAAATCTATGGATGAGTAAAAGGAACACACTTGGTAAATTACATATATGTTAAATGTGTTTTCTGTCTATGTATTATTGTTCTCTTACTAATTGTAACGTTACAATTACAGTGCGACTTGATAGTATTGGCTTATGCTAAGGCATAAGGATGCGTAACTATATTTTATGGCAATTGAAGATTGATTCTTCTGCCTGGGAAGGCACTCAACGGATTAGAAATGGTAATATAAATTCAAAAGGATTTTAGTTCTACACTGGGAAGACATGGTTTAGGAAAACTAATCAATTGTAAAGGGAAAATTGATTAATTGTAAGAGAGTCTTTTTTTTTCTCCTTTTACCATAAACCGTCAGTTAGTTCTTTGGAAAGGTTTTTAATTTTTTTTTTTTTTTTGAGTTTACTCTTGCAAAATTAGTTTTCATCTCTTAATGGCCTTTCAACAAAGATTGAAAATCACATGAAAAATACGTTTAGAAATGCAAAACATGTTGAGTAAATTTCAAAATAGTTCAGTATGAATTTTAGGTTAATTATCTTATTTTGTTTTTCAAGTCAAATTCTTATTTGAATTTCTAGATCCAAAATTACCTTTGTGATATTTTTTTTTTTCATAAATTTTTAAATTTCTAATATGTTGATTAGATGTATGCATTCTTCAGTACGTACCTTACAATGTAAATATTTTCGTCATATTCAATTTATACTACTAGAAAAATTTCATTTAGGCCATCATTTTCTGTTCTTTTTTAAATTAACTTGATATAAATAGACTCTAATAAATAAATTTTATGACTATATCATTTCACTTTTAATTAATACTTAATATATGTTTACGTTTCGTTTACAAATCGTTTGAAAAAAGTTTATATTACAAATTTTTACGAAATTGTTTCTGTTTTCTTTCTTCGTTTCATACGTCATAATTTGGGTAATAAGCTGAAGTTTTTTGAATTTTATTTTAAGTGTTTCTAGAGAACGTTTACTATTATGACAGTATTGATTTATTTTTTTTTCCGGTAATGGATATTATAAGCATTCACCACTAACTAAATAATAGTAGCATCTCTAAAATTGTCATCTGAAAATTATTGTTGGACACAATTATCGGTGAAAGCCTTGTTATCAAACACTGGTCCGATAAGCATTTAAAAATTTGAATTTTTAAGGTATTTTTCATGAGTTTTATTTGATGAACGGTGTTTGGGTGAGGCAGATTTTGAAATATTGCTTGATGATTTGGATTGCTATTTTTGTATCGTCCTTTTTCGTGTTTAACTTTTGACGAAATTATACACGTGTCATAAATATTTAATTTTCTTTGGATGCATAATACTTGCACTTTGTAGAGAAGACACGTTTTAGGTATAAATTCCCAAAATTCAGTTAAATCCGAACTACCACAACGAAGGCCCCAATTCGTAATATTATTATCTCTTATATTGTACACAGCGTCCTTAATTACACTCCTACCTCTTTGTCCTATTAAACGTGGATGTACACTATGATCGACATCTATTATTTCTTTCATTTGCTCGCTTAGCTCACTGACAATTGTAAGAATCCCGTTTTAGCTTCGTTTGCATTCTTTTCCTAGCCGATGGTTGCTGATGCTTGTATCCGCGCACACAATTCCGTTTGGAAAGTTGGTTATGGGGCACTGCCGAAGGTTGCTGGACGTGTGTTCACTATCAAACTGCCTGAAATTTTATAAAGCGTACACTATGGAACCGAACATGATTATGAGCAGAAGTGTTTACCAAAGCAATGTCAAATCGTATGCGAATTTGCTTCTACCATTTTACTTTGGCGAAACCCGACGTTCTATGTTTCCGTCTTAAGAGGTGCCAACTGTTTCTCTCCGTCGTGGCGTCGGACTGTCCCTTTTGGCCCAGCTAAAAGTATTGAGCGTATGCAAGGCGAATAGTTCCGAATAACCTCTGGTGACGGATTGATGCCGTTCCTTTCGATATAAGATTTATCACCGATATACGAAGCTAATGGGGTTTCCGGATACTTTCTTATTATTCCATTTGTAACTAGCTCTTCAAATAAAGATTCAGTCGTGCGGTCAGGAGTTAAATCTTTCTCCTTCTTCTTTTTACTTTTCTTGCCGCTCCGGCGTGCTCTTTTTTTTGGATTTCTTGCCTTTGGAGGCACGATCTCGATCAAGGGTGGCCTTACGTGTAGGACATTTAACAAAATATGATTACAAATAAAAAAAAATGCTTATGATTTACAAGTGAGTTTTACCTGCAGTAAATCTAACTCCTGTCGCATCAGTTCATCAACTATTTTACGAAGCTCAGCTTCCACCTCGGAATACTTTTCTTGATATATCATGTCATCATAATGGGTTTGTTTACGATTCATATACTCATCCTTATCGCGCCAGACATCATTGTATCTAGGTTAAAAAAACAGGGTTAATTTTTGGCCAAGATTTCTTTAAATAGCCATTGGAACTCACTCGTCTATTCCTGATTTTATATCTGGTAGGAAAGATGACTGCCCTGGTTTCAACCCGGCCTCTGCAGTTTCTTCAACACTTAAATCCCCACTTTTGGCTGGTGACTTAGACTTATCTTTTGTTTTACGTGCCTCCTTTGAAGAAATAGCGGACGAACGACTGTTATTTCCCGCCGTTTCTTTTCCTCGTGGCGCCGGACTGTCAATCCGACAACCACCGACAAAACAGACGTGCGGAATGGAACGCTACATGGCGGCAGTGTGCATTTCCATTTGTCGCCAGTGGCATAGTGTTCTGATGGCAACGGTGGAGGGGGCATTCCCAGATGGATATGTCTCGAAATGTGTCGGGGTTTTGATTAATATTCTGTTTCAAATATTTATATCCACAGATCTAAATATTTGGCGAGAAAAAAAAATATTTTCTGCGCAACGATATCCGCACGAAAGATGAAGTCCGCTTGCATTTCGAGGTCATACCCATCTGGCCGGGTGCAAGGGTTCGGGATCGGAATCACTTCGATTCCCGGGCGTAGGCGTCACATTACAGGATGTCATTAAACCTGACATTATTAAATGCTCTCGGTGGATCAATTCTCGGAGACGGGGATGGTGTTTGAAGATGCGTTGCAGCGGCTGTTGGTAATTCTGATGTTTGTTTTATTTCGATCTTCGTAGTAGTTGGCTTCGTCCTGAATCTTGAAATCAATTTGCATGTGATTAGGGTCAGTAGGTAGGATCCTATAATGGTAAGTAATCCATAAGTTACAATTTGATGCACAGTGGTTTCTGTTCGAAAATATTGTATTTCGCTGGTGTTATTGATGTGCAGGTCCCTCATTAACTCAAGTGAAAGGACTTCTTGATATGCTCTGCTTTGTGGAGATGGTTGTTATATAGCAGGCATTGCCTTAATCATTGTAGCTTCTCGGCTGACAAAAGTTTGGCCGTTTATGTTTACGCTCGTATTATGCATTTTTAGAAGATAGGTCCCGTTTAGGTCGTAGCTGACATGATCTGCTTCGATTGGTCCAACATATTGATTCAGTAGTATGGTGTCTGATGCGATCCCTTCGATTGTTGGCACGTGTGCGTTGCTGGTTTTATTGCAGCTGGCTGTTAGGCTCTTCAGGAGGTTTGGTATGCAGGAAGTGTTGGTGATGTCCAGAATTTCGTTCGATTTGCAAATGGTCAAATAATTTATTTTCTACCATTTTTAAATTACGCCAAATATCTTTTCATTTGCTTTTAGAATTTTGTTATATTTGATATCGTTTATTGTTTCTTTTTAATTGCTTTAATCAATAATGTATCGTAAATGAGGCTAGTAGTTAACGGAATGTTAATTATGTAGAGAAGGGATGATAAATTTGTTATTATTTTAATATCAACAAAGTCTAAAGCCTCCTCTATAGTGGAATATGGAAGAAGTTCCTTATCTAGAATATCTGTTGCTAGTTTTATTTCAGTTTTTGATAAAATGATTGAATTGATAACTCCTAATTTCGCCCAATGAATAGCTAGGTTAATATTTTTCAGTTCTTCTTTAATTGATGACATTTTAAGTTGAATATCTAATACAATATTGTCCTTGATTTGGCTATTTTCTTTTAATAATTCCAAAATTTGATTTGCAATTTTTGTTACATTATTAATTCTTTCTTGGTACATTTGATTGATTATAACTTGTCTGTTACTAGTTTCCAACATGTTATTAATTTTGGCCTTTATGGTGAGAAAATCCTCGTGATCTGGATTGCCTGCAATCCACTCTCACGTCGTACCGATAAAATCGAGTGATCTTTTCAATTTCAGCGGTTTTTGATTTTGGATTAGGTTTTGAATCTGCTGGAGCTCGTAGGAAAGATGAGACGCAGAGAGGGAGTGCCTGACTGTTGACAGATTAAGGATTGGTTCGATTTTTTCGACGAAATGTTCGTACTGGTCAATGTTGATTGTATGAATCAATTTAAAGTTTCCGTCCTGAATTTTTGCTTTACCTGTATGAAGAGTTACAATTTGGGAGCTTGAGTAGTCTAGTATTTCGACTTTTGCGTTGACGATGAAAGGCAAGAGTCTGAAAGAGGACTTTTAATTACGTATGTGGCTTTTGTGGATAATTTTCCCAGATTCAGTCAAAACTGTTGAATTATTGTTTTCCTTTACAATTTCTTGTTTGTATCGAGCTGTTAATTTAGATCCCTTTCTTTTATTTTGTCTTACATAAATAATTTCTCCGATTTCGTATTGTTTAGTGGGTTGTCTTGTCTTATTGTGGTTAGCCAAGTCCTGTTCTTGTTTCTGTTTGAGTCTGTCAATGTTCGATAGTCGGATTCTTTCTAGTTCAGCTGGGTCTGGCCTTGGAGTTCGGCCAAAATCGAGCTCGATTGGTTTTTTTCCGGTAGTGGAGTGAATCGTTAGATTATATTCGTGCACTGCTCGCAGCAGCAGGTTTTCAAAAGATCTGGGTGGTCCATCTTTCTTTAGACATCTCATTATTTCACTAAGGGTACTGTGCCATCGCTCAACCTGTCCGTTCACCTCACTTTTATATGGGGGAGTTTTGTAAACCTTTATTTTAAGATCGTCTTCCATTAGAGAAGTTATAGAAGCTGATCGAAGGGAGCTTTCGTTATCGATTACAACTATCTCCGGGACACAGAAGTAGAAGAGCAAATCTGTAAGGGGCTGTTTGATATCTTCGATAGATTTTGAAGCAATTATTTTGGCCTGTCTGAGTTTCGAGAATTTGTCAACAGCTGTCAGAACTCGGTGCTTTTCAGTACTGAAGAGATCTATGTGGATGGTATGCCCTGGAAAAGTAGGAATTGGTGTTGGATTCAATACAGGTTTATTAGGGTGATTGACTAGGGACTTTATTCTCGCGGCCGTTGTCGGAAAATAGAAGTGCTCAAGGAGTTGCAAGCGATTCTCTTCAGCATTGCGGTGTGCTCTTTTGTGTGTTTGAAGTATTTTGTCTTCTTGCTCCACTACGACGGGGATATCCTCGACAATTTTTTGTGTATATCGTACTCGATAGCTTCTGAAATGATCTGGGTAGATTTTCTGAATGCGACCCATAGGTTGTTCGTCTGTTAAGAGCCCGTTTGTGGTGTTTGGATTTAGATAACGCTTGAAGGTATTTATAATATCGCTGTTGGTGTAATGAGGCTTAATGAGAGTGCGTCTTGAATAATTTGGGAAGGGATTCTGTGTCTGGTAACTGTCTTCAATAATTTGGTTTCTGAACACATTAATGGGTGACTCTACGGTGGGAATGAGGTTTTGCGACGAACTGTCATCGCTGTGCGCTGTTGGGGTTAAGGAATTGACTAAAGTTGGTTTAGGAGGTCTTGGCAGGGAGTCTGCAACTATGTTTTCTTTTCCTGGCTTATATTCCAATTCATGGTTATATTCTTCCAGGATGGACTTCAATCTCTTCATTTTGGTGCTCTTGTTTTTAGGGGGGCATAGGTAAGAGGCTGGTGGTCAGTAAAGATTTTAACTTTGCGCGAACCATAGAGAAAGCATCTCAACGAGTCAAGAGCCCATATGATAGCGAGCATCTCTTTCTCGTTGGTAGCGTAGTTCTCCTCTGTTTTTTTTTATTGTCCTTGAAAGAAACACAATCGGTTTCCTGTCTTGCGAAAGAACTGCACCAATGGCGTAATCAGAAGCGTCCGTTGTTAATTGAAACTCCTTATCAAAGTTTGGATGAGTCAGTACAACTTCTTTGGATGTTAGGCAGTTTTTCAAGGTGTCGAACGCGTGTAAAGCCTCAGAGTCGAGGTGGATGATTTTATTTTTCGACTGAGTTTTGGACACTCGTCCATCTTCCCCTCTTAAAAGAGCTGTCAGGGGTTTTGCTATCTTCGCATAACCCTCAATAAAACGGCGGTAGTATCCAGACATTCCTAAGAAAGATCTACGGTCTTTCAATGTTTTTGTTGTCGGTAATTTTGCAATAGCTTGAACTTTTTGGGGATTTGTTTTAATCCCGTCGCAACTAACCACAAATCCCAAGAACTCTATCTCGTTTTTGAGGAACTCGCATTTGTCCAACTGGATCTTTATGTTGGACGTTTCCAAAGTTGTTAGCACTTTCTCCAGATTTTTGAAGTGCTCGGCTTCGTCTTTACCAAATATGATGATATCGTCGATGTACACATAGCAGCGTACTCTTATGTGTTCTCGAAGTATTGTCATCTAGAGTTCTTTGAAAAATTGATGGGGCGTTCTTCAGCCCAAATGGAAGGCGAGTGAACTCAAATTTCCCGTTATTAATCGAGAAAGCAGTCTTTGGTATGTCGCGTTCCTTAAGTGGAATTTGATGGAATCCACTTTTAAGATCGACTACAGAAAAATATTTATTCTTCCCCAGATTGGCCAAAATTTCACCTATATCCGGTATCGGATATTTGTCTGCAATGGTGACCGAATTAAGTTTACGGTAATCGATCACCATTCTGTACTTTTTCTCGCCTGATGCGTCCTGCTTCTAAGGGACAATCCACACCGGGGAGTTGTAAGGGGATTTAGATGGTCTATTTATTCCATCCTTTAGGAGTTTATTTACTTCCCTTTCAACTTCTTCCTTCAGGGCTATGGGATACGGATATGATCTTGAATACACGGGATCGTCAGTTTTCGTTCGTATCTCCCCTTTGACCGTGCTGGTATAGGTCAGTTTCTCGTCGGGTTCCGTTAGTAGTTTAGAATGGTATTTAATGATGGCTTTTGATTTGGCTGATTGTTCCGGGTTTAGGTGCGTAGTCCTGATGTCTATGCTATTTACCGTTTCTGAAATGTGTTGTTTTAAGGGAATATGCAAATTCGGATATAGTGTCATATAGTTTTCGTTGGTATGGATTACGGCTATCAATTTCTTAAGAGTGTCGTTACCAACGATGCCGTCGAAGGTGATTAGGGTCGGAAGGATGAAAAATTGAATTTTGTCTGATTGTGGGCCGAATAAGTTAACGAACGCGTGATGCATAGTTTTGACGTTGCCTCCTACTGAATTAGCATAGAAGGCTTTATTGTTTGGCAATGGATATTTAATATGTCTCGGTTGTACGTAGTTTTTGTTGGACCCGGTGTCCACTAAAAATCGTAAAAGCTCTCCACTTCTTGTAGCGTGCTCAAAATATGGAAGTGAAGAGCGCCTCAGGCTAAGAAATAAATATCTTCTAATTGTTCTACTTGGTCGGTATTTGGATCGTCATTTGAGTCTTTGTACTCAGTTAGGGTTTGGTCATGGTTTTCGTCCTCTTCATGTATGTCCTTTTCATATTCCTGTTCATTCACGTCATTTGTTTCGTCAGGCTCCGTGTAGTACAGTCTTTGGAATTTCTTGGGTTGATGCTGCCTTTGCGAAGGTTGTTGAAAACGCTTTTGGGAAAAACGTTGATTTTGAGGCCGGTTGGCGTAATTAACACCATGGCTCCTTATGGACTGGTCAACGTCCATAGGAACTGGTCCTCGTGGTGGTCGAGGAGGAGATTTATCAAAATTACGCTCATGCTGGGGTTGTTGAAAGTTTGGTGCGAAGAAATGTGGTTTCTGTGGAGCCTGTGGATTATGCAGTAGTTCAGGATGAATTACTCTTCTAGGGGCAGGAACAGGTGTAGGCCTGAACTGGTCTTGCGAAATTTTGCGAGGCGGTATTGGAGGAGGAATGTTTTGCCGTGATTTTCGCAAACTGTAGTTCGAATTATTTGCGTATTGGGACCGGTAGTCCATGTTTTGCAATTTGAAACATAGATATAATGCCTGCGGTAGGTCCACTGGTTCACGAATTGCAAGCAGTCTCGGCAAATCACCTCTCAAACCTCTAACGAACGTATCAAGCGCTTTATCGCGATAGGCCTGGGTCATTATATTCATCGCGTCTTGTCCCATTTCAATAGATCCTAGTTTATTTAGGATAAGAGACAAATGGTTATACACTTCTTGATAAAACTGTGAAACTTTGTTTGCGCCTTGGACCAAGGTAGTCATTTGGTATTCCAAAGTGCCTAAGTCTCTCTTATCCGCGTAATGGAGAGTCAGACACTTGGAGATTTTTGTCCAATTCAAGGGCGTGTTATAGGATTCCAACGCGATGTCCGCGTGGCCGATAATTTTGTTTCTTATGACCGATAAAATTCCGTAATATTTTGGGGTACCCTTCAGATGGTCATAAATTTGGAGAATTCTATCGACGCTTTTACGCCAAGAGTTGAATTCACCTGGTTCCCCAGAGAATGTCCTCAAGCTCTTGACTACGTCTGGGATTTTGTCCATATCGGACAAATTCCCCCTAACACCGATATTGATGGGCACGTCCACATCATTATTTATATCGGATGTAGGATTCAACAATGAACTTAAAATTTGTCTTCCCTGAACTTGGAAAATATCCTCGACCACCCGCGAAATAATTTGGGACATATCGTTGTCCAGTGCGTCATTAGGCGCATTATTAGGCGGATCAGTTGATTCATTATTTCCACCCGGAAGATTTAAAGGGGGTAGTGTGTCGGCAAGACCCTCAAGGTTTAATACCGGTGGTCTAATTAAGTTGTTGGGATTTGACATTATTCCGAAAAAAGAAGATCACTAGATTTTTAAATTATCACTTCAATTCCCGAACTCACTTCACTTATTTCGATTAACGCGGCACTTTTCGACAGGCGTGAAATTAATTAAATGTTGGAAAATTTTGTTAAAACTGAAAAAATTGTATGCTGGAAAAAATATATGTGTATGTAAAAATGAAATGAAAAAATGGATATAAGACTAAAAATGTTCTTTTCTTTGTTTCGTTTGTATTTTAAATTTAAAGTCTCAATTTATTTAGAGGATTTAATATTCTCATATTTTCAATCACAATCACTGATAATCATCATCATTATAATCAACTTTTTGACATTCAATCAATATTTTAATCACTGTTCCTTTTAACCGAATCTGGCATTGGCGTAATTTTACAATATTTGTTAATTTTTAATTTACTTACAAAAAAAATATCCCTGTTCTGGACATCATTTTCTTCCTGTTTTGATTCTTTAACAATTTAGTCCTCGGGTAGATTCCTCGATAATTCGTTGTTTTTTGAACCGCTTACTTCCGCTGAGTGGCTGTCGTTTCGCAAAATCCTTTTGTTCCCACGACGTCCTTTTTGCCTTTCCTGGTTAGCAAGGCTACTTGGGGGCCGAATCAGCTATACGCACACGCAACACGAAATTGGGTTAATTTCGGATAATCGCTATTACTACACGACACGCACGATTTTATGAAACCGTTTACTACGTACTGTAATCACGAACAAACGTTCAAAGATCGTCGGCCAGTCTCAGCGCGACGTTAAGTTATTAGAACTTAATAAATTTGACTTTCAAATTTACTTTGCCAATCCTTTAGGTTTTTTATGCGCGCGGTGAAGCGGTCCCTGCTCGGGCGCCTGTTAATAAATCAAAACCGGGTTATGTTAAAAAAATATATTTGAGGGCTGAGCCCGATGTTTACGATTTACAGGTTCACAAAAGACTGACTTAATAATTAACTTAAATCTACTTGATGGAAAATGATGCGACAGCATATTTCGTTTTTCCACAAATTATGGAATTGCATCGCTCCAATTACATGTTGGATGCAGCCATAGCGTCAGCATAATTTGTAGCGTGGGAAACCGCTAACATATATATATATATATATATATATATATATATATATATATATATATATATATATATATATATATATATATATATATATATATATATGGGATATAACGAAATTTGTGAGCACGCTAGAGGTTGCAATTTTGCTCCGATTTTCACCAAATTTTCAGGAATGGTGTATTGAGTAAATATCTCGGTCAAATTCGTGAACCAGCTATATCGGCCGGGCGAAAATAAAATGGCGGCCATTTTAGACGAAAAATCGTGATTTCTGTTCTAACCAAAGTATAGCTCCCATTTGGCTGAAATTTGGTATTAAGGTTCACTGATGTATGTGATGAACCTCACAATAAAAAACCCAAAGTCAGTACGGCAGAAACAAAATGGCGGCCGCTCAAACGTCGAAAAACGTGCAAAACTTTGTTGTTATAATAGTGGTCAAAGCTTTCAACAGATTTTCATGAAATTCGGCAGTTAGATAGAAATTATGAGTTTCTAACGAATAACGTGAAAATACTGGAGGTCAAGTCACAAAAAACAAAATGGCGGCCAGTTGAAACTCAAAACTTCAAAAGCCTTCTAAAAGTCGCAATTTTGATCCGACGTGTATGAAACTTGGTTCCGAGATAGACATTTTTGTGATTATATATGTGCAAATTCCAAAACGGCGGCGTTTTAAATATGCGTTTTTTTTCAGGTTTTTGTGGCCCTCTAGCGGTCACATTTTCCAGCGGATTTTGGTGAAACTTGAGATTATGGATTTCTGTACTATGTTCTTGTATTTTGCAGAAAATTATTAACATTGAATGAAAAATAAATAAGTCGAAAATTTAAAACCCAAAATTTTTAGCTGCCATTTTCACTAAAAATTGAATTGTCTAGATTGAAACTCCGATTTGAAGGAGATTTGGCACATTGATTGATGAGGTCCTAGCCCACAAAGATTTAAAATAGTCCAAAATCAAATGCATGCGTTCAAAATGGCGGCCCCCAAAGGTCAGGAGGCAAGCGCAATTCGCTATTTTAGTAGCAACTGAAATAATGAATTTTTTTCATGGAAACGTTTCAAATGACTTATCTTGAAAGTATTTATAAATCAGACTATTTTTTAAATATTTTAAAATATTTTCAACAATCCCCTAAAAAATTATAAAATCGAGACTTGTCTGTCTGTCCGTCCGTCCGTTTGTTCGTGTGTCACAAGTTTTCTCGCAAACCACATAAGCTAGAATGAGGAAATTTTCTACGTATGTCAAAAGTGGTGCCTCTTGAAATTTGCAGCGTAAGAAAATATTTTAAAGTGCTTAAGGCGGTTTCCCCTTATAGGAAGGGGGTAGACATAAACATTTTTTTATTTCTGTAGCCCTCTAGCAGCCAAGTTTCGCAATAGATTCCGATAAAACTTGAAATTATAAGATATTAAGGCAAGTTAATTTAATTTAATGATGCAAATCGGATGACAAATAAAAAATTCAAAAATTTCAAGCTTAATATTTTTAGCAGCCGTTTTCAATAAAAATTCAAAATGACGGCCCCTGATGGTTCAGAAAAAAATCGAAAATGTATATATTAATGCCAATGCAAGTGCTGATTAAACTTTTATGGAAATCTTTTGAAATTAACCATTTGAGCTATTTAAGCCGACAAGCTATCACCTTTGTGTGGTAACCACAGTGAAATGTATAACCAGCAAATGTGGGATGGGCGAACCCATTCTAAATATTTTTATAACAATTTATTACCCGTCAATTTTCAATATGTGATCCATACGTGTGCAACTCAATTTAATTAGAAAAATATTTGCGCCTCTTTGAAGGGTCTCCAAATACAAACGTTGGCAGATTCTTTTTGTTAATAAATACCCATGTAGTGCTACAAAAATTGCAGTAAGAAGCCCAGTAACAGGCAAGCTAAATTTTTTTTCGAAACCTTACGCTACATACGAGAAATTTACCTTTCCGACTGGTGCTGCCAACGGGGAGTTTTTTCTTTTGGATGCCGTCTGTGCTGTTAGATATTAGCCAATCCTCAAATAAAGCTAGTGTTTGCTTAACTGGCACGCTTGGAAACAGTGCTTTCACATCGAAAGGCACCATAATTTCATCCTGATCAATGGTGGCTGATATCTTAAGCATAACAAGGAAGTGGAGAAGTTCATGTCAAAGCAATCAAATCATCGGTGGCGAGGCACATCGTATCGAATAATCATAAGATCAATTGGGAAGATTTGCAAGTCGTACAGGAGTTGAATAGTGTCAGGAAATTAGAAGCTTACGAGAGTCTCTGGATATTGAGATAACCAGAAAATCTACGGCTGAACGACAATTTAGGAAACAGCTACTCCAAGATGTTAGAGGTAATTAGGGATAAGTAATAATTGTTAAGGATACTGCCGAGGAAAAAGGTCCTCAGCAGCATGAATTGCGTCAGTGAGTCACCCTTGATGAGTTTATTTAGCACTTTCCCAGCAGCTTCTAGTATGCATAACGGGTGGAATGCAGACGGCGATCTGGGATTTCCCTTCCCCTTGCTGATCAGCACGAGCCTCGCTACCTTCCATTGTACCGGGGAAACCCCGTCCCGTAGGCAAGCGTTGGAGGTGCTTAGCAGCAAGTCAGGACAATGATGATATACCACCTGCAACATCTCAGCTTGAATGCCATCTGGACCTGGAGCCTTCCTCGCTTTCAGTGAAACGACTACTTCTTGCAGGTCCAGCTGAGTAAAGAATGGACACTCGGCTTTTGTTTCACGATGGACAGCGTCAACACGGACGCGATGGGTGGTAAAGAGTGCCTGCACTATCTTGTCCATCTTTTCCGCATCATGAATGCAAGGTTTCTGTAGGGCGCCAAGTTTCCGCATAACTAGCTTGTAGCCAAGGCCCCACGGACTTGCTTGCTGATGTTAATCAATTTACAAAGGCATTTCCTGGCCGACTTATATGCTGCCACCCGTCTCGTCGCGGTTCCTTGCCCGTTGAGCCTCACGCCAATTTTGTAGCACTTCCTTCGTTTTTCAGCGATTTCAGTTGACCACCAGTACATTGAGGGCTTGCCGTGCTGGGAGTTTTGACGGGGCATAGAAGCGAAGCAGTCATAATGATGCTCTTAGTTAAGTCCACCACATCTTGAGCTGCCAGTTCTTATATCCCCTGCCGATCTCTCTGCAGCGGCTTACCTGCTGTGAGCATATTGACGAACATCTTCACATCCATCCTTTGGATATTCCATCTCATCGTAGAAAACCGCGAGCACAGATGTCAGGAGACAACATCGCTTATCTCAAGGAGAATGCCCTGGTGATCACTGGTTGAGTAGCCTTCTAATACTCTCCAATTGCGTGTATTCCGTTCTAAGGACTCTGAGGTGAATGTCACGTCTGGTATGGTTCCTACACAGCTTATACGGAGGAAAGTCGCCGTATTTCTGGTTTTTAGTACAGTTCGAGTCGTCCTGGACGCCATTTGCAGCATTTGTCTTCCCCACGGATCTGTTTGCGGCATGGCCCATTCGACTGCTTTAGCGTTGAAGTCTCCCCCAACGAGCAAGTTCCCGTCTGTGTTCGAGACAGTGTCCTCCAAAGCATTCAGCTTGGCTTGGAAAGATGATATTAATTCGTTCGGCGTTAGATGCATACCAAAGAAGGTGGTCTCTGAGCACCGAACCCGAATTCTTATTAGTTGAAACGTACGTAAGGGGCTGTTGATCAGTGAATATTATTACTTTACGTGATCCATAGAGATAACCTTGCAAGAACTTTAAAGCCTAGATAATTGTCAGCATTTCTTTCTCATTTGTGGGGAAATGTTCTTAAGTTTTTAAAAGGGTTCTAGATAGACAAGCAATTGGTCTATTTTCCTGGGAGAGAACGGCACTTTTAGCGTATTCGAAGGCGTCCGTAGTAAGCTCAAAAGACTTGTTAAAATGGAGATGGGCCAAAACTTAGAGATAAGTGAATTTTTGAGTTTATGAAGGGCACCCAAGGCAGTTTCGTCTAAGTGTATTATTTTTACTTAGAGAGGTGTTTGAACGTACGTCAATCGTCCCTTGGTAAAAGGGATGTCAGGGGCTTCGCCATTTTTGCATAGCCGCGGATAAAGCGTCGGCAATATCCTGACATCCCGAGAAAAGAGCGTAAGTCCTTCAATGTTCTCAGAGGTAGAAAATCAATGTTCACTTGGACACTTTTGGGGTTGGTTTTAATACCATATTTTTCAACAATGAACCCTGAGAATTCTATGTAAGAACTCGTACTTGTCAAACTGGACCTTTAGATTTGCTGCTTTCAGAATTTTGAATACCTTTTCCAAATTTTGAAGATGTTGTACTTCATTTTTACCAAAGACTACAATATCGTCAATTTACGAGTATACCTGTATGTAACAACATTTCTCTATTGCATTGCGTAGAATATCATCTAAGGGCATTTTTCAGACCAAATAGTTCCCGTGCGCTCATATTTGCCATTATTTATTGAAAAAGCTGTTTTTTTCGATGTGGATGAGATCTACGAATATGATGAAGAACAATTTGTTTTTCCCGAGGGTAAATAGCACTTCATTTATCTCTGGTATAGTGTAGCTATCGGGGATGGCGATGGAGTTCGATTTGCGATAATCCACCACGCTGCGGTGGTTTTTATTCATCTGGTGTGTTATCTTTTTTATTATGATTCATACTTGTAGGTTACATGCAAATCTTGATGGCTTAACGATCCCATTGGCGAGTAACGTTCTTACTTCTTTTTCGATTTCTTCTTTCAAAGTCATTGGGTATGCGTATAACTTTGAATATATGTGATCGTCTGATGTAGTGTGTATCTCGCCTTTAACTCTGATGGTGAAAGACAGACGCTGATCGGGATCGGTAAGAAAGTCTGGGAAACATTTTAAAAGGGTTTTCAATTTATTTGAGGTCTTTGAATTCAGATGTTCTGTTCTCATGGTGATTTTGTTTTCAGATTCAGAAATATTTTGTTTTAAGGGAATAGTGACCTCATCATTAAGAATTATATTGTTGCCTTTTGTATGAATGACGCCATTTAGCTCTTTGAAGGTATCATTACCAACAATTCTGTCAAATGGGATAAGGCTGGGTCATATAAAGAATTTGATTCTGGGAGTAGATGTTCCGAAGGGTTGAATGTATGAATGATGGGTAATTCTTACACTGCCTGCTACGGATCTTGCAAAGAAGTCTCGACGATTGAGGATAAGGTTTTTACATGGCGTGGTTAGATATTATTTTTATTAGAGCCGGTATCTACAAGAAATTTCAACAGTTCTCGACTTCTCAATCTAAGTTGGAAGTAGGGATGCGGAGAGCGCTTCAGCCTAAAAAATAAACGTCATCCAGATGTTCAGTTGCATCTATAATCGGGTTATGAGTTACAATGTTTAAGTCAGCCGGGGCATTTTCACTCTGATCCATTTGTTGCTGGTCCTTTAAGTCTATCGGGAAAGGTTCTGCATTGCCCTGCTAAAAATAATCTAGGAAACTTTCTTCGTCGGTTAGTCTTGAATTACCAAAAAATTCATCATTAATTTCCGGCTCTATATTATAGTTGTTTGTCGTGAAGTAAGTTCGTTGGTATTCACTGGAAAAGTTCGGTGTAGGTTGTGCTCTTTTTTGCACAAACCCATATTCGATACGAGTTCTGTTGATATAGTTTGCGTAACGAGATTGAGTACTTGGGTCTATATCCATTGGTTCCGGTCTAATAAGTTTGGGAAGTACCTGTGTAGGATTTGGAGCAAATGGGAGTGGTTGCTGTTAGAAGAATCGAGGAGCTCGTTGATTAGTGAATTAATATGGTTGCAGGTTATAAAAGTGGGGTCGCTAAGGAGCAATTCAGAAATAAATTGTTGTCTTGGTGCTGGAATTGGGACTGGAACATGAACATATGCCAGTTGTTTCCTTGGTGGTACTGGAGAAGCTTGTTCAGGATATTTTAACATTTGGTACTGTGAATTGTTTGCGTGCTGAGCACGGAAGTCGATATTTTGAAGCTTGAGGCAAAAATGTTAGGCCTGTGATAAATCTGCGGGTTCTCGTATGCTACGGTGTCTAATACTTTGTCCCTAAATGATTGAGTCACTATGTTAAGTTGATCTTGATTCAAATCTAAAGAGCCAAGTTTATTCAAAATACGGTAAAGATTCTGGTACACCGTTTGATAGAAGTCTGTGATAGAATTAGTGCCTTGGATCAGTGTGGTCATTTTGTACTCAAAGTCCTGTTTCTCTGCATAGTATAACGTTAGGCACTTCGTAATTTTCTCCCAATTAATGGGAGTATTGTACGAGTATGATTCGAGGGCGATATCAGCAGTGCCCACAATTTTATTTCGAATCGCTGAAAAGATACCATAGTATTTTGGTGACCCCGTTAAGTGTTCGTATATTTTCAAAATACAGTCAACCAATTTTTTCAAGAAGCTAAACTTTCCTGGATTTCCTGAAAAGTCCCGTAGACCATTCGCCACATCGGGAATTTTATCCATGTTCGTAAGGTTACGGTCTTCCTCACCGTTAATTGGCATCGTTATCGATGTCCGGGGCTAAGTAGTGAATTAAATATTTTCTACCCTGCATTTGAAGGGTGGTTGCAAACATTTGCGAAACTATCTGACAGATTTTTTGGCCAATGAGCTGATTTTGGGGTGCATTATTTGATGCTGCAGGCGGTGTGTGCGATAGATTGGCTAGACCAGGACTCATTTCAAAACGAGTGGATCTAACTACCTAGATTATTTTGATTAGCCATTTGAAAGGGGGAGGCTTAACACCTTTAAAGTCAAAAGCTATCCAAAGACTGACCGAGTAAAAAAAGGGTATTACGATTTGCTCGACTTTCAAGCGTAAAGACAGAAAAGTTCACTAATTTTTAGCGTAAAGTAAAGAAACGACTTAAGAAATTTGTGCACACAAAGATCACCCGAATTTTTAATCAAAAAGGCCAAAAACGTTCACACGAAAGAACATGAAAGGAGAGAATTTCCACGATGATGTTGTCACAATTCACTGCACTATTTTTCACTTCATTTTTATAGCCTTCGATAAAATATATAAATGTTGAAATGTATTTAGTTAAAATTATAAAAACTAAGCCAAAAATAAGTCAAAATTTTGCTTTACAAGTTAATTTAGATTGAAAACAACAATAAAAGACTTGCAGCATCAAAAAGTAGGTATTCGCTTCCATTTGGGTGTTGAGGATTCCTGGTTTAATTTTCTTGCTGCTTCCGTATACTTCCTGAGCTTTTGATAAATATTCCTCGGCTCGATGCTGCCTTCGAATATTTGCTAGCATACTGCTGCTCATTGATTTTCTCCATTTTAGTGCTGCTTCGATGAATTTCCCTCCAGAGTACTCCTGTGTTGAATTTGTTGGCTACTCCAATTGACCGGACTCCTTTTTGGTTAGGCTTGGTGTCCTGCCTTACTAGTGTGGCTACCTTGGATAATGTCGTGTTTGAACCACTTTGCGAATAGCGACTATTCTAATTTGTTTTGGGGCGCTCTTAATTCGTGGCGGAAATTTTTTTATTATTATTCCCGCAATATTTTGTTCGTTACTGAATCACTTTCCCAGTCTCGGGAAAGTGTTTTAAGAAATTTCGTTAAAGGCTTCGTTCCCCACTTAAATTCACGACGAACTTTGCGGTCCCTGCTCAGGTGCCAATGAAAACATTTATAACAAAATAAATATAAAAAAGTTTACTTTTAGCACTCAATTACAATACTTGTGGTCTAGTTTGAAATACACGAATTACTGAAATTCTGGAAAATACGGACCATTGGATTTATGTCATGATCATGATTATGTTGCATTTTCCGAATCACGAGAAAATTCGATTTGTCGATATTCTCACGGCAAGAATTTTGATGACGCTAGCGTCTGGTGCCTGCTTATTCAAGTAAAGTGCTGAGCTTTTGAGAAGGTGTTATTAACTTATACACTCGAAAACCTTTCGATTTTTTTGACTACTGAATTTACTTGCTACGACGGACGAACAGCCAGCTACTGAACTCGATAGCTTTACAACTGGTTTGTACTTTTGTGAGCGTAAACAAAAATTTTTAATTGAATTCACAACCAATTTTCCTAAATATCAATCACCAATGAGGACGTTTAAAGATCATGTTGTCAACAGGAAAATTAATATGTACACCAACAGAAATTCATATAAGAGACGTCCTTTCACGGGTCGCTACGGCAGTGGTCACTAGAAACATATCTAGCACATTTCTAGGAAATATAAGCCAACACTAAAATGTATTCCTAACTAGACAAATACCAAATATAATATAGTCCTACCAAGCCAATCAGCAGAAAATCAGGCAAAACAGTGCAAATATTAGATAATTGAGCAAAATAGCTCACTTAGGCTATAAATAGCCAACTATCAGATGCAATATAGTCTTAATTAGCTGAATACCAAACAATCAACGTAATGAATTGGCTTAACAACAGATATTACCTACAAAACAATTAACATTGCCATCGCTCTCAGGATTACCTGACAATTAGGTCATTCAACTTAAACCAACAAAATAGAAAAACATCATCATGGCCAAACAAAGCAACCTTGAAAAACAGTTCCGCAAACCACAAGCATCAAATTGCTCCATTATTTGTTAACTACTGCCTGAACTTTGAAAACAAACAATGAATAACGCATCTGGCGAATGACTCCGTGCGTAAAAAAAAAACAACAACAAACAGTAGCCCCAACCTACATTGTGAAAATTAAAACAACAAAAGTTGAGAAGAATTTACCTGGGCAACATATAAAATTGCAACAATAAAATATCAAGCATGCCTTGCAAAAATATCTGAATAGAATTGGATAAGGAGACATTGTTCACCATGGATTTCCGCTGATTGGTAAATTGCACATCCACAATTTCCTGGATGGAAAATTAAAAATAAAAGCCAAAGCGGATTTTAGGATGTGCACCTTTTCGTGCAGCTGTTTAACGTGTACACTTCCAAAAACGCTTCTCCGGCCTTAGCCTGGGCGTTCTGCAAGTGATCAAACAAACTCTTCTTCGGCATTGGCCTGGGCGTTCCACCCGTATCCAGCCAAAACGCTTCTTTGCCCTTCGCCTCGGCATTCTACAAGTATTCAGCTGCTACATAACCAGTATACCCTATGTATACTGGCATGAACTAGAGGCTCGATTTGATGTGTATCCTATATACACCTTGAAAGCTCCCGGGGGGAGAGAGATCTTCCTGCATAACACTTACCTGCTACTATAGCCATCCAAACTAGAACACCAAAAACGAGAATTAACTTCATTAATTATTTTATTTTACTGTTCACACTATATTTAAAAGATTTATAAATTACATTTTCACCTATTATTTTATGGAAAACCTCCAACTATCAGTATTGAGTGAAGCGCTTTTCACTTTTACTTTGACTTGTCGCACTTCACAGGTGAGCACCTGCTTGTAGAGGGAATCAACCTGACGTGCTAATGGATTGGGGTGGCCACACGGCATGGAACACCAAAAGGCCGATAGAGAATTGCGGCTCGAGCTAACACCTCATTCCTCACCATTTTGTTTGACCACTGAACAGCACTTCAACAACTTGAACGTTATTAATAATAAATGGGTAGCAGCACGCTCCCCTGGATTCGAACGAGACTGCCTTACCGGTACGCCTGTTACATAATCAGTATACCCTATGTATACTGGTATGAACTGGGAGCTTGATTTGATGTGTACCTATATACATCATCAAGGCTCCCTGGCAGAGAAAAACCTTCCCGCATAACACTTACCTGCTACTCTATCCATCGATACTAAATCAGTAAAGGCAAAAGTAAACTTTAAAGAACTACTTTTATTTTATTGTTCATTTTTTAAAACATTTACATTGCGACCGAATCGATTGATTACCTAACTATCAATATTGGGTGAAACGATTTTTACTTCCAGCTCAAGTCATCGCGCTTCACAGGTGAGCACCAGCCTGTAGAGGGAACTAAGAAGACGGGCTTTTGTATCGGGGTGGCCACACGGCGTGAAACGATGGAGGATCGCGGCTCAAGCCAACACCTCACCCCTTACCACTTAGTCGTACACTGAACAGCACTTCTAACTACCCAAACGTTGTTAATAATAAATGGGTAGCAGCGCGCTCCCTTATAGACTCGGACAAGACTGCTCTTCAGTACTCCATCAAGTGTTTATATATGGTCGCAAAACGAGCTTTTGTTCCATATTTCGCCGAAATTTGCCGAATATGCAACATGTGAGCTCCCATTCCACGGAAGCTCTTACTCTCCGTCTCGTTTGTAGACTTTTACGACAAAATTGGGGAAATTGAGCGAGGGAGAGCTTTTGTTTCATCTTTTGGCTCTCTCTCTCTCTCTTTCTTCGGCTTCACTTCGCTGGAAGCACACCCCAAAGCTTATGTGTTTGATCGTAGTGAAGCTTATCGTGTACGTATGAAATGAATTGCGGATTGATCTTTGCGTATACCCATTGAACGACAAGTATATGCTTTGATAACAATGAACGTATGTATGTATGTGTATGTGAGTATAAACGTGGTATTTGTTCGCTCGCAACACTCCATCAAGTGTTTATATTTGCTCACAAAACGAGCTTTTGCTCTAATTAGTCCCAAACTGCTGAGTAGCTGAACATGTGCACTCTCGTTACACGAAAGCTCTTCCTCCCCACTTTGTCTCGCTTGCTGGGATGGTTAGAATCAGTAGACGAATATGCGAAACTAGGGAAATCGAGCGAAGGAGTGATCTTCGCTTAAGCTTACGGCTATCTCATGATCTTTTGGGGGGAATCAGCGAAACTGGAGACATTGAACGAGAGAGCGTTGTTGTCTGAATTCTACGCTTTCCCTTCAGCTTTACTCTTTTGGAAGGACACCTAAAGCTTGTCGTCCACGATGTGATAATTTTTTTATTTTCTTTTCTGCATGCTTATTTACTTTTTCGCTTGCTCATTGGATGACAAGTACATGCTTCGGTAACAATGGGCGTATGTGCTTGCTTGCCTAAGCGACAGTATATAGGCAGTTTTTGCTCGCTTGCAACCACTTCAGTGATGAAGCCTAAGTAGAGAGTGGTCCAACCAAAACGCACGATGTTAATTGTAAATAAAACAAATAGTTTTCAGAGAATTATGTTCATATTTTTTATTATAATAGAAAAATTTATGACAATTATGCGTAAAACAAAGCATTGCCCAAATGCTCGCCACGGCTACGGCAGCATACTCGTACTTTTACCCGATAGTCCATATTATCAATAGTTCTGAGACATAATTGAGGTTCAATGTCGTTAATGTGCTGAATTATCTCATCTTGTAGTTCTTGAATTGTTGTTGGCTTATTAACGTACACTTTTTCTTTTAAATATCTCCAGAGAAAGAATTCCAACGGTGTCAAATCACATGATCGTGGCAGCCAATTAACATCGCCACAACGTGAGATAACACGGCTGTGTGGAACGTGGCACCATCTTGTTGAAGTCACATATCGTCCAGGTCCATAACCTCAATTTCTGGCCACAAGAAGTCCGTTATTATCTCGCAATAGCGAGCATCCTTCACTGTAACTGCTTGGTCGTCCTTCTTTTCGGAGGAGTACGCCCCGATGACGCCGCCAGCTCATAAACCGCACCAAACAGTCACTCTTTGTGGATACATCGGCTTTTTATCAATCACTTGTGGATTTTCATTTGCCCAAATGAGGCGTTTCTGCTTGTTAACGAATCCACTGAGGTAAAAGTATGCCTCGTCGCTGAAGATGATTTTCCGTATAAAGTCAACATTCCCTTCTGTCCGTTCAACCAACCATTCAGCGTATTGCCAACGCTTGAAATGGTCACTAGACTTCAGCTCTTGAGTCAATTGAACCTTGTAAGCGTGTAAATTTCAATCTTTATTCGAAATTTGCATCAGTGATGTTCTTGAGATGCAGAACGGCAATGTTTTCCACATAACAAACTGGGTGAGCATGCACAGGTGATTTCACATTTCCTACAGACCCGGTTTACTGAAGTGCTGAAAAGTATTTTGATTTGAATGCCTATTTTCGTAAAAGGCTTCAACAACCTTAACGTGCTGCTCAATTATGTACCTGTCCATGGTTGAATTTGTCAAACACTAAAACGAAGAAATGTCAAATTAAGTTGGGCAAAAAAACTTGACGTTAAGGTGTGACTCACAATTAACATTGTGCATTATGTTAGAACGATCCATTATATATATATATATATATATATATATATATATATATATATATATATATATATATATTATATATATTTATTGTATTTGTTCGCTCGCAATACAGCCAAAACGCCTCTTTGGCCTAATCCTGGTCTTTCAACCAGTATCCTGCCAAAACGCTTATTCGGCTGCCTGGGCACTCTGCAAATAATCGACCAAACGCTTCTTTGGTTTAGCCTGGGTGTTCTACCAATCTCTAACCAAATGCTTCTTCGGCTTTAACCTTGGCTTTCGTCGCGTCAATCACCTCTACCATTTGATTCTTTGGCACCCCAGCTTGGTCAATGGTAAGCGTTGTTACATCCTCATTTGAATCACGGCTCTGGGAGCCCTTGTCCCGTATCTACTAACCGTTTCTTGAACACGCTCTAATTATTGCATCCTCCGTTCAGCCACGCCGACCCTGTCACTAACAGGAACACTCTGAAGCCCCTTACACTGCTGCACCACGGCCTGACGACCGCCATCCGGTTCAATCAATACATCAAGAGAATCTTCCTCTGGAGGAGCTTAGCAGCTAACCCGCGAGCAGCATCCCAGCCAATTACTATTGAAGAATGCCGGGCAAGGAGTCCAACACCAGATCCTGTAGGGTCCTCCCCAGCTAGAAGTTCAACACCAGAACCTGAGCCGGGGACAGATTAGGACATCAGGGGTAGACGTCAGTTGCAATTACGTCGGGAACTGAGCGAGCTAATTCGACTAATCAAGGTCAGCGTTAGCGAAGTGTAGTGAATAGGTATTTTTCAAAGTCCGTGAAGGACTGCAGCGATGGTCTGCTGCCTCAGCAGAAGAAGATGTAAGTGTCCGCCGAGAATGCCCTTGTCTGGGAACGCGTGAATGCGCTGACAGGCTAGCATTGCGGTGTCGTGGGGTGGGTTCGTTCCCCCAGCACAAGGACCCACTACAAAAGAATTTCGCATTCACGAATTTCTGGGGTCAAAAGAAAGGCGACCGAAGTCGCAAAAATTGTAACCAACCATACCGAGAGACAATGACTTGTTCAGAGAACAAGCGAAACCTTTTTTTCTTTACCCGAAGAGGCTCATGGCCAACAAATGAGAGAGGGGCAACCGGGTGGTGATGGAGCCCCCGCACACCCGGCCAACCGGATCAAAATCCATAATTTTTGTAGTGGCCAGGTATTCCTCTTCTGAGTGAAAACTCATACAACTTAACTTGCATGAGCCTTCCCATCAGAGGAGAAGTACCCCGGAGACCAATTTATGCCATATTATGCAACTCGATTACATAACCCTATGTCATAAAGAGGCACCTTGCTCGGGCCACTCAACCCGCGAAGTCACCTGAAACAAAGGAGGTTAGTATGTACCCGGCGGCTGGCTCATGTTTGGTGGTGAGAGCCTGCCACCGTACCGGGTCCTATACCCGGTCAAAAGAACAAAAATGGAAAGACAGACGTTGTACGTTTAATTCAACATTCCTTTAATGGATATATGAAGTGCACAACAAAGAAATTAAAATCAATTTAAATTTATAAATTTCTTATTTAAATTTTATAAATTTAATCATATAAATATATCTTCTGAATATATTATATATAGGAACAATTAATAATGTTAAAATATAAACTTTACGTCACGTTCCGTTTGTGCTTCATACGCTTAAATTGTCCTCAAATGATCAAAATGTTAATAGCGTGTGCAAGTCGAGGGCAATTATTATCAACGCTTGAATAAATCGTAGCCCTTTATCGAAAAGGCAACTATTTTACCTTTGCGAAGAGAATCTGAGTTGCGAGCAGATCGTTTCTACCGGTTTATTTTTAAAGACTTTTCAGGATTGCTCTTTTTGTTTGGTGATAATAATCATCCGTGTTTTCTGTTGTATCATTTGAACCTTGGTATAATTGTGTTTTATTGTATTTCCAAATTTTATGTAAATTTGTTTTCTGTCTTGTGTTTACATGCAAATACTCGTACATAGTAATATTTGTTTTTCCGCGATCATTTTTACGATTTTTGTTTACTTTATTGAATTATTATAAATACTTATTTATTGTTTTGTTTTCAATACCTTGTATTGTTTATAAGATGAAAGATCATTAGGGTATAGTATTTTGTAGTTGTTTGTATCTTTATCTTTAATATAATAAAATAATTAAATATTTGTTACCGTTTATCCAAAAAAATGATTCATAATAAAAATATGCCAAAAGGGTACTTACCCACATGGTCCGTCGAGCGCTCGATGACGATGCGTACCCTCGAAATTACTGGGCATGGGACAGAAAAAAAAATTATGATAATCATCAATTTTAAAAATTATTGCCAGAATAATTTAAATCAGAATCGCCAGATACAATCACTACAGGTAACAATTCGGTAAAACGGTACTGAAACCTTTAAAAATTATGTTGAATCTATGCAGTGTAAAGCCATTAGGTTTGATATAAACATTCCGCGAGCAATCGTTTGGATTCAATGCGTGATCAAATGCCCGTAATTTCGCTTTATAGGCAGGTACAGAAGACAGGGGATTGGATTTCAAGGCTTCCTCCGCCAATTTTCACACACAATGCATTCGCCAAACATCATTGTTTTCATCGTTTAAAAACCAATACCAACGTTTCGACACTAGCGAGCAATTACGCAAATCACGCAAGTCTAAATGCGAAAAGATACTTTCAAAAATGTGATCCGGCAACCGATTTATTATGGGCTCGTCTATATTTCCACTCCGACTTCCGCTATTCCGATTTGTGGGCTAACACTCGAAGGACTTTTTTTTTGGAGATCCGCCTGTCTGACTGTTACAACTTACAATCAATGCTCGTCGTGAAACACTTTAACCAGCCGTAACTTTCCGATAAGCACTTTGTAGGGGGCGTGGGTTTTTACAGCCGGAGTATGGAGATAACTTTTGAACGGGAAGCTCATACATTTCATATTGAATATCACTAGAGTCGTAACAAAAATCCACTTTTAGATGAGCCTGACATACGAATCGGAATTGGATGCACGCATGACGGAAAGCCCGTAATGAACCGCTCTCCAGCATAGTCGTCCAATCGACATCCCCGTATCAACTCTCTTGATAATCCACTGACGGAACTAACAAAATTCAACGAATCAAACGGCACAAGCCAACAGGAAACACGTTTTTCTTGTCTTCTCCACTGCTTTTCTTTTCTCGCCGATACCAATCAAAAAGCGGAAATCAACACTCCGTCAGATGTTCGACGAAGTACCTGACGCGGCGCGCCACACACGGATCCCCTGAACCGGTAATCGCCACCAAACAAACGGAATCGCTTTACATGGAAATTCGAGGGTTTTCCGCTGACCGTCACACATGTGCTTCTACGCCGACTTCCTCATACAAACTCAATCTTCAATATTTTACTATTCCAAACTGTTGTAATCTTTGCACTTTAAACTCTTACTGAAATTCTACTTTTCACACTCTCGAGCAAGAAACACTGTCACACTCAATGTTATTCGCACATAACGGTCAGGAATATAAATCCATTTAAAGCTGAAGCACGGTCAAGGTGCTCCCGTGATCTCGATGTTGGGTAATCCGTTATAAGAATACAAGCCCGTTGGCTATTTTCGACGATAAAAAGGATTTTGTTAGCTTCAAGAACTTAAGTTTTTCGAAACTCCTCGTTTGACCGCTCGACGAACGTAACAAAAACAGAATCCGCACCCGTAGGTTGTTCTTGAGCACAGTCTGTCTTTCTGTTCGATAATCGACCGAGCGACACACACACACACGACTGAGTGACCGTTCCTCCTAGCGGATTGTGTGCAGGGCGACTTCCTGCTACCCAAAGACGATTCGAGGTTTACGAATTCGCGTCCGATTCCGGTGAAAAGCTCGATTTTCCACACAAAACTTAAATGAGTCGTGATTTTGCAACATATCCCATGTACGGTCACACTCCAAACTCCCTATTTCTCACTTCGTCTTTCAATAATTCTACCACAATTCTTCTTCCCTATCTTGTATTCCCATTTGAAATCCGTCCCAGCTGAGCTTACTTGCTCGCTCAAGCCCTGCACATACACTCCTCCCGCAAATGTCTCGAGCCATGTTGCTCAACTCACGACGACGATTCGACCAGCACCATCGTTGTGTAGCATCCAATAGCATATCATCACTCTCTAGATCTTGATGCTGTTGGTGTTGTTATAGGTGTTGTTGACGTTGAATTGGCTCGAGCATTTTCATTATGTGATCAATACAAACTGCACGCAAATGTATGGAGGCAGGTTGTGGAGCTTAAATGGTTTGTGCGACATGCCTGAATGTAAATGGACAATCGCTCATGGGATGCATGGAATACGAAATTGCGTTGAGTAGATTGTTCACTCATAAGAATTGTTACTAACAATTCTATGAGTGTAAATGTATTTTTTTTTTTTTTTGTATGTCTAGGCTTGCGATGAGCTGAGTGAGAGAATGTGTGTTTTACATACTTTCAAGTCATAGTAAGATTTTCTAGATGGAAATGATTTGCTGGTTTTGTAGTGAATTAGTAGATCTGGTCTATATTATGCATGAATTTTCTTTAACCCTTTGCCTGCGCCAAATTCGAATCGAGCATTTTTATTTATAATATATAAAATATTAAATATATAAACTTAACATAAAAATAAAATTTAAATTTTATACATAATTGTTAAATAATTTAAATAAAAAAAATAATAAATAAAAAAAAAACTGCTCTATTACTACAGAAGACGAGAAGGCCAAATTTCTGGACCGGGTGAGGTTCCTCCAGCGAGAGATAAAACGAGCCATCCGCCAACGCCCTGCACTTTCCCGCCAGGTGCGCCCTTGTGGCAGGGCCAACGGAGCGTATCGGCTCCAGAGACTACCACGCCGTCACTAACTCATGTTATGTCAAAGAAACTATTTATCGAACTCTGTTAGCTTTAAGAACTGTTGGTACAAATTATAACGTTTTTTGAAAAGTGCTACCCAAGTCTTTCCTTTTCTCTGGTTTGGTATTTGCACTGCTGTGGTGTTTACAGCAACTAGTGACTAGCCGAATACTATGGGCTCGTAAAATACATTTATCGTTGCATAAAATTTAAATTAAAGCATCTATTTTACGTGACTTAACAAAACATATTCATATGCATTTTCCGCAAAAACATTTTCAACGACAGAGAGCTCCTAACTCCACAAATTCCATTTAACGCCCCCTCTATTTTAAATAAAAACTGATAAAGCATAGTTTCACTGAAAATCAACCGTTAACCAGCTTGTGGAACTTTTATGCAAAAGCTTTAACTGGCTGTGATTTTCGATTAAACTTATCAAGGATTTATGTGGCGAGAAATTCATTATCAACATTGCTTTGTGCTTCACAGAAAACACTGTTTGGGATATGTTATACCCCTGCAAGTGAAATGCAATTTAAAAAATATTGAACTAGACATCGCGTTTTTGTTTTAGCACTGTAGTACGAGTATGTTAGTTCCATTAATTTTAATCGATAAAATTGATAAAGGTGGGGTATCCATTTTTGTTTATTTTCAATTATCTAGAATGATAAAATATATTTTGAATTTAATGTAGTATGAATGCATAAAAATGAGGAAATATGAAGCGCAATTGACGATTACCATTAACATTTTCCCACCAGGGCTTTAATTTTATTTGATAAAAGTACATTTACACTTAAAAATAATATCTAGTATGTATTATAAGTGTAAGAATATTCTCATTTAGAAGCATTAAGGGTAAATGCCTGTTTATGTTTACTCCGGTCCTTCACTGTTGCAACTTGATTATGGATGGACTTGAAATATTCCAAATTTATGATTCCTTTTTAGTCCTCTTTAGAGCTGTCTTTCAATTTTCGTTTCGCCTCGTTCATCACCATAAATTTCAATTCACGCTGTGTTGATGAATGGAGATTTATGAACTTGGTGATATCTTGCAGGAACACTCATTAGGAGCCGGTTGTTATTATGATGAGAGATTCTTATTTAAGGAAGGAATAAACTTTATCATTTATTGTTTAGTAGACTCATATCAGCATTTGCAAGAAAATTGTCCGAATTCGACTTAAAACCCTGAATTAAATCTTTAGAGAACATGCAAGAATACATTTCTAACATACTGTATGTACTCTTGAATACTGTTTAAAAACTTGGGATAGCTATGTAGTTTGTTGGGCTGATTGTTTGTTTCCTAGTATGCATGTTTGGTGGCGGTGGATGGGGGCTATGCGATGGAGTGTGAGAGAAGACAATGAATGAAGGTTTGGTAGGAGTTCACTTCATTGTTAGTAGCTAGAACTGATCCCGCCAATTTGCAATGAGTACGATTGATGATAGCGGGCCATTGTCAGCTAATGAAAATTAGTTCATGGTCATAACACCGATGCCACCTATGTGAAATGTATGGACGTGGTAACGACGGATGGTCGTCAGTAGGTATTTTGGGATCATGGGGAAACGGATGGTGGTACGGGGGTACCCATGCCTGGTCCTAGCATGGGTGCTGCTTATTTGCATTGTATTGAAGTGGTGATGATGAACGGTATTTGGTGGGTAGCTCGGAATCATGAGGGGGGTTGATCCTAGAACCGATGTTACTGATATGCAATATGTTGAAATCGTGATGACGGATGATCATTGGAGCATGGTGGCCCGACCCACAATGTGTGCTGCGTGGAAGTGACGAGGACGGGTGATGCTTGGTTCCGCGGTAGACATCTTTGGTCCTAGCACTGATGCCTCCGATGTGCAGTAAATTGAAGTTGCGACGACGGATGGTTGGTGGGTAATCATGAGCGTTTGCATGGTGTTTCGGCGGTAGCCAACCTTGCTTCTAGCACCAATGCCACTGATGCGCAATGTATTGAAATTGTGACGACAGATGATAATTTACGGATTGTTAGAAATCATAGGCGAATACATGATGTTTTGGCGGTAGCTGTCCTTGGTCCTGTTGATTGTTGTTTTGCTGCTGGTTCTTGATTAACATACTTAATTCTACCGTTTAATTTCGTGTATCTTGAACTCCTAATTTACGCTACTTAACATGTTATGGCATAATACAACGTTACAATTGAAAACTACTTCATTTTTGATTTTATATCGTTACGGATTCATGATTTGCTTGCCTGAGTCGCTAATCTGTATGGTTACGTTTTTACTTGATACTAACATAATATGTTAATTATAAATTGATGTTTTGTCTGATACTTAGTATTTCTTTTAATATAGTGAGCTAAGATCGCTTTTGGTTCTACATAATCGTGGATTGATAATGTATATATATATATATATATATTTTTTTTTTTTTGATTGTTTATCAGTATAATTATTCACAAAGGTTTTTGTTTGATACAACTTTGAGTCAAGCAGGTTTGTGTTTGGTTTGATTCTATACAAGCATAAATTCACAACTCAATATTTCATTTGATTGTATATAATAATGGAATTATGTTACGTTCGATTCTAATGTTGAAGAATATACTGAACATTTCTTCCGGTCCTAAATCGTTTTTTCTTGAGAATAAAACTATTATTTATATAAAACTATTTTTCATTTGAGGGATGCCGGAATTCAATATTACTTTTAATTGGCTTTACTTTATGAGACAGTACATTTTCCTTTAACTTCCATATTTGCTACCGATTAAATCCGAATTGTATATTATTGGTTTACCTATTTGTGCGTTACTAGGTTGTAGTACAGGTGTTAGCAAATTAACCTGTTAGCGTTAGTGAGGATGTGGTGTGAACGGTGCAGGTGCAACGGCACTTATTATTTTCTTCTTTTCCTTTTCTTTTTGGTTTTGTCTTTATATTCATTGCTACTTTCAATTTCTATTCGATTAACGTTCTTTTATATCTACTAATATCATTATTCTTACTGTTTCCTTTTTTTTTACTTTGAATCTTTCAGATTTTACTTATTAAATTGTTTACATAATTGTTTCTTATTGCTTTTAACATTACTATAGTTTCTAATTAATTTTATTTAATACGATAACTAAGCTTTCTTAAAGTTGTATATATTAATTATTGTGCCAATAGTTTAGTGGGAATTTTTTTTTGTTAGTATGTAGGCGGAACGTTATGAATTAATTTTTAATGGGATGGAATGTGTGGATATTTAGTAGGGATAGAACGTCAAGCTTGACGGCATTCTATTCGCTCATACTCGTATGGTTGATAAGATTGTTCACTCCAATCGCTTAATTAGCTTCGGACTTATTTCAGCCGAGCGAAAAACTTCCATTGTGGTGGCAGCGAATGCTACCTTACCAAAGCTTCCGCATGGGTTTCCATCGGGATTGGGAATTTTGTCAGGTACGCACGCTTACTTGCTTCATATGGTGTGATAATGATTAAGCTTTTGGCTGAACAGTTCGCACGATCATTGAAGTTCGTTATCAGGGAAGAACGTACTGCGCTTATCACCACATATGTGCGAATTGGATCTGGCGGGTCGTCGCAAGAGACCATAGGTAAATTCACTGCTAGTCAATTGTATCTTTCTAAAGGCATTAGCTTCGCTACCGAAATTATGGCTTTATGCTTAACGTGTGCGAGGTGAAAACAAATCAGTGCACAGCTGTTACTTGATTAGTAGTTGTTAGTTGGTCGGATGTTTATTATAGGATTCTACAAAGTTATAGCATTCTTTGTCTGTAATTCGTTTTTTTTTCCTTATTTTTTCTTACCAGCGTCCTGTTTGTTTATATCATTTATTAATATTTCTGTAATATTTTTTTTGTTTTTGCTTATGAATGTTTTTTTATATTAGTATTTTTTAATTTTGAACTCAGCCCCCTTTTTTTTTGTTTTTTTTGATTACTTTTTGGGTTTTTTTTTCTAGTTTTTTCTTGTTTCTTATTTTTAATGTTCTGTTTTACTATTATTTTTTTTCCCTTGCTATAACTAGACTAGTTGAAAGGAACGGGCGGGATGATGCATGGAGTTTTGGGGTTGGGTACTATGTGAGGGATTGGGTGCTTGCGCTTTTGGGCTACCCTGCAACCCTGGGAATGGGAGCCATGGATTGAAGGTTTATGTGATTGTTTTTGCTCGCCGCTAACGAGCTTTGAAGATATGATTAGCATTGCTTCTGCAATGATGCATGAGATAATTGAATGAAGCCATGTATTGTAGCTTTTACATGCGCTGATTGCTAGGAAGTATGTGACGTATATGATATGTATGTACTTATTCGTGGTTGCCTTGAAGAGCATTTGTTTTTAATTAAGTTGGCTTAATGCATTTCACAGTGGGCAGAGCTTTTAATTCATCTATGCTATACGATTGTGTAGGAGGAAGAGCTTTTGAGGTATATGCATTTAATTATCGTTTAATTGGCTTAAGTTGAAAATCACATACTTTTTATTCATTTGTAGTTGTAAAAAGGGAGGGTTATTAGAAATGTATTCAGCAGTATGTGTAAATAGATGTGGATTATTTATAAGTTGGAATCTACTATTTATTATGAAGGTTTTTTGTTAAGTATAGAAATATTGTATGAGTTGTGAGTGATGATGATCTGTTTCATTAAATTGAAATTAAAAGGAGAGACACTATCACTATATGGGCTTGGGAACATATAGTTTCGACCTTCATTCAAGACCCTATATGTGTTCCGTCTAATTTTTCCCTAGTGTGTGTCTACTTAGTTTGGCATAATGCTGTCCTGGACCTTACTGGAAGACAGTACAGTGCCGTGCGAGGTCACTTCATTAGCCGTGAATAAATTTTTGATCTCGATCTTGATTGTTTAAAGCAACTTAAAGACATCTCCTAAGACGCTATTTGATATTGTCGCCATATATAAAGTAAAAGGGTGGGAACTGGGTGGGCTTTGAATTGTCTTGCGCTTTCTACAGGGGTTTTATTTGTGACTTTTTTCTAATAGTTAGCAGTTATATAATGCATTCATTGTGCAAGGAAACGTAGTGGCTTGTTTAAAGGGTAAATGGTTGATAGCGTGTTGTAAACCCTTTTGGATCAACAGCTCAGAGGCTACGACTGGATGGTAAATTGATGTCTCTTTTGCATATGACTTAATACTATATGTAGCGTGTCTGCCGATAGTTTTGCCGGGGTTTTACCGACTTGACTGCCACTTTACCCGCTTCCTTTATATTAAGAAATGGCACACTTAATGCTGGATGTAAATTTGGTTTGTGAGTGAATTGCAGTGGAACTTGAAAGAGATAATTGGTTTTGGGGTAAAATCGTTTGGCTTGTTGTAATGTTCTAAAATCCTGCTGTTTCGAATTTCCCATGCTTAAATTGTTTCAGTGTAACTTGGTCTCATGTTTATTTGCGTTGGGAAATTGCCGTTCTCATGCAAATTATTCTTTGTATTTATGTAGCGCAGTTAATTAATTTAGTTTGCTCTTCAATGTTTTTGCATTTAAAAATATTGCCCAGATGTCTATCTATTCAATTTGCCGTTAAATGTTTGTTTTTGTTTGCTCTTTTAATTATGCTTCAGTTAATTCGAATGCTCATTCAATTCAAGAGATAAGACTTTAATATGCATGTGGGTACGCGTATTGTCCAAGCAGTTGGAGTGATAAGTGGTATCATATTTCGATAACAATGGGCACGCGTTTGTTTGCTCGCTATTAAGTTTTCGTTTTGCTTATTTGTGTTTAATATTTACTTGTAATGTTTTGTGTTTTGCATGTTAGTTTATTGAAACTTTATATCTTCTATGAATTGTACGTTGGGTTTGAATGAGTTAGGAGTTAGTTTGAATGACTTTCAGATAAGAAAGATGAGATTTAAGATATATGAATGGGGGAGTAAATGAATGAATTAAATGTTCAAGATGACTATTTGATTTTGGGACTGGTCTTATTTGATGGATGTTATGAGTAGAAATAATATTATATTTGAATGTTGATATTATGTTTTGGTTATTAAAATGATCAATAGGATTATTTAAATGATCAATAGGATTATTTATTTGTGAGGGGTGATCTGGGTAGATGACCAGTATGAGTAGCGTTAAACTGATATTATATTTTTGTTATTTAAACGATTAACATGATCCTATATTTTTTTAGGAAGACTGATAAAGTTTCATACTTTCTTTTTGTTATTTAAATGGTTGAAATAATTATTTGACTTTTTTTTCGTTTTAAGAAGGTTGATTTAGTTTTATGCACTGTATTAGTAGCATGATTATGATGTGGGGATATTGATACTATATTTTAGTTTTTTAAATGATTAAAATTATTAGTTGACTTTTTTTTAGGAAAGCTGATCTAGTTTGATGGACAGTATGAGTAGCAATGGTGTCTTACAGGAGTTGAATGGTTTGAGATATAGGCTGGGTGCATGGATTTTTCAGCCCATTTAAATTTGCTACACAGCGCACTACACTGTGGTCTCTGCAAAACCGATATCCTACCGGCTGCGCCAAATGTAATGTTATAAATCTCCTACCTCACAGGATCCTCCCGGCCTTTTCCGAGATGTCCTGCTTCGGTACTTTGGGCACCACTCAGCCTCGCCACCTGCAGCTTACTTTATCAACCTCAAACTCTTTGGACTTGCCAAAAGAAAACACCCAGTTTTGTATTTTTTTTTAAATATTTATTTGAATTTTTTACAACTTCTCGGTCGCCTTTAGTAGCGCGTATGCGATCCTTCACCTCCTTCTTGATCTTGCGCCGCAGCTCCGTCACCTTCTGCTGCCACTGAGTCTGCTCCGCTGTCGTGGTCGAGATGCGTGCGAGCCGCCTGAATTCGTGGAGCTGCTGCCGTAACTGCTCCCGTCGACCGCCGCGCCTCCGCTTGTAGTTGGCTTCACGGACGGAGGTGTCCAGCGGCGCCTTCAATCTGCCCAAGTACTCCTCGCGGGTGATGGGCCGTGGACTTGCCCTGGCGTTTTCCCGGAGTGCCTCCTCCAGACTCTTCTTGGGTGAACGATGGAGTGCACCTGGGCTGCTTGTTGCGGACACTCCGGCTGCCACTCGATAGATCGGGATACACACGCTGGCGAGTGCTGGTCTAGCTGGGGTGCTCCTGTCCTCCTGGGCACGGCTTCTGATTTTTCGCTCTGCTCGGCACGCTTCAACCGTGCGTCTGGCGGTGTCTCCACGGACGGAGGATGCCTGGAAGAAAGTAGGAATTAATCGATGGTGGCTACGCAGCGTAAAAACGCATCCAAGCCGAATGAGGTTCGCGGCTCAAGCCTACACCTCACCATCTAACTGTTGTGTTGGTTTCCTGTAATTGCACCGGAACTCGTTATACTTTCTGGCCTCGCTGATTACTTCGCGGCGGAATACACTTCGCGTACAAAACCGTAACCGCTGTTGTTACTACTCGCCGTTTCTCGCTCGATCAATTGTCTTTTAAACGATTCTTGCGGCCTCAATTCGCCCTAAATTCGCTGAGTAGTTGAAACGTGCGTTCTCGTTCCACGTAAACTTCTTCCTCCGCACACTTCTCACCAACTCGCATGGTGAAGCTTTGCGGCGAATTTAATAAATGGTTTGAAGGCAGGGTTTAGCACAGTGTCACTCCGCTGGAAACACACCCCGAAGCTTCTCATGTACATGGTTGTTGTCGCCGCTAACGTTATGGCTTATGCAGTATAACACTTGGCGTAGCTTGTCGATATTTCTATAAGCACACCCCGAAGCTTCTTATGTACATGGTCGTTGTCGTCGCTAATGTTGTGGTTTATGCAGATCGAATTATGAAGTCTTTACGCTTGCCGTTGGTCGACAAGTACATACTTTGACGACAATGGGCGTAGCTTGTCGATAATTCTATAAGCACACCCCGAAGCTTCTTATGTTCATGGTCGTCGTCGCTAATGGTATGGATTATGAAGACTTTACGCTTGCCGTTGGTCGACAAGTACATGTTTTAATGACAATGGGCGTATGTGCTTGGCCGTATACACTTGGCGGAGCTTAGACAATTGACGACGTTGTATATAGCATAACAGTCCTACCACCGATGCAGCCAATCTGCAAAACATTTAAGTGGTAACGATGAATGTTCATTAGTGGGTATTTGGAAACCATGGGCAAAGGGATGATGATACAGCGGTACCCGTGCTTGGTCCAAGCATCGATGCCACTGATGTTTGGTGGGTATTTGGAGGTCATGGGCGTTTGCACTGTGGTCCCACGGTAACCTTGCTTCCTCCTAGCATCGATGCTACCGATGTGCAATATACCCAAGTAGTGACGACGAATCGACGTTGATGGGTATTTATCATAGAGGTAGATACAGGAGACGGCGAAAGATCAAATTCATAAAGCCACGAGCTTTTGCCTTTGCTATTGTGATAACTCGCATAGGCTCGAAGTTAATTTCGATATCGGGGTCAAAATTTTGTTTATCATTTGATAAAGTTTATCATATTCTTGGTGATAAGCTTTATGAGAATGCAGCGTTTGCAAATTAATTGTTTACTACAGAAAGATAGCCAAAAAATTGTCATATGTGCTGATATTGTTATTCTGGTGGAGTCTGAGAGGGCACAACTCTTGACCTACGTAGAAAATTTCATAACTCTAGCTTGTGTGGTTTGCGATTAAACTTGCTGTGACGCACGGACGGACGGACAGAAAGACGAAAATGGTCTGTTGTATAAATACTTACAAGTTAAGCCATTAAAAACGTTTCCATGAAAAATATTCATTACTTTAGTTGCTACTAAGATAACGTGTTGCACGTCGTACGGTGGATTTCTCTTCCTGGATCTTGATTAAATGCTGATCAACATGCACTGTATACTTATATTCACCAAGTGAAGCATCGTTCTTTGAAAATGAATGTGATAACAATTGATTGTTTCCGCCGGCTGTACACTGCAAGACCTGCAAAAGAGGAAAAGGAAACACAAAGAATCAAATTGTTAATAGAAATGTATATTTGTACTTATCTGATGGGAGCGATGCAGCATCAATCTAAGCTTTATGAGATTAAATGATGGCACTTACTTATGACAAGAACTGTCAGACTTGTTTATTATTATTGTCAATCTGACAATTCTCGTTTAATGGGTTGCACCAATAGAAATGTAATAGCAAACATAATATGTAATTGTAATAGATTATTTTTTAGTTAAAATTGAATTGGAAACATAATGTGTAATTGTAATAGATTATTTTTTAGTTAAAATTGAATTGGAAACATAATGTGCAATTGTAATAGATTATTTTTAGCTAAAATTGAATTGGAAATAGAGAAAAGTACCGGTTGGTTGCTAACTAAATGTTAACTGCTAACTGAAAGTCAGTCGCATAGAAGCAGTCAATAGAGAAACATAAAAAATATAGAATATATAATATATTAATTAAAGTGTAAAGTGAAATGAAACAAAGTGAAGTTTTAATTTGTTGAAAGTGGCGATAACATTCACGAAGGTGCGCAATTAAAGGTAGGAGCCATAAGGCTTTCAATTCGTTAATAAAATATATAATTTCATCGTAAAACGTTTTTGGTCCGGCAAATAACCGTGTGTGATGTACCATCTCGTCGAACGAGATAGCACGTGCATCATACATAACGAATTGCACTTTCCTTCTGACTTTTGGGGGCCATCATTTTGAATGCATGCATTTTTTGGATTTTTTAAAATATTTCTATCTTAAAGTCTTATCAGTCAATCTGCCGAATCTCATTCAAATCGTAGTTTCCCTCTAGATAGGGCAATAGCATAAAATTTTTAGGAAAATGCAACTAAAAATATTAGGTTTTAAATTTTCGACTTCTTTATTTTTCATCCGATTTTTATAATTTTTTGTTTAGTACAAGAACATAGTACAATTATTCATAATTTTAAGTTTCATCAAAATCCATTGGAAAATGTAGCCACTAGCGGACCATAAAAATCTGAAAAAATCGCATATTTGACTCGCCACCATTTTGAAACTTGTGCGTCTATGCACATCAAAATAGCAAAGCATTTAGATCCAATTGTTTTTTATTGTGAAAATAAATTTCATTTAAATCGAATCAATATTGGGTCTTTGAGATGCGTTTGAAATTTCAAGCTTCAACAAGCCGCCATTTTGTTTTTGGGGACCTGATCTCTAGTTTTTTTATACAGTTCTTTAGACACTTATAGTCTTTATGAAGATACCGAATTTCATTAACATCAATCGAAAAGTTTGGTTACAACTACAACATCCAATGTTTACACGTTTTTCGACGTTAGAACGGCCGCCATTTTGTTTCAAACTGTTTGACTTTGGATGTTTTATTGTGAAATTCATCGCACACCTCAATGAACCTCTGTACCAAATTTCATACAAATAAGAGCTATGGCTTCGTCAGAACAGGAATCACAACTTTTCGTCTAAAATGGCCGCCATTTTGTTTTCCCCCGCTCGATTGAGCTGGTTAAACAACTTGACTGACATATTCATCCAATACGCCTTTCCTAAAAGTTTTGTGAAAATTGGTGCGAAATTGTAATCCCTAGCATAGACTCGATTTTCCTTATATCCTATATATTTTATATATATATATATATATATACATATATATATATATATATATATATATATATATATATATATATATATATATATATATATATATATATATATATATACATAAAAAGAACTCTACGTAATAGGTAAATTCCTCTTAAGAAATTCACCCAAAATTTTTAAAAATACCGACTCCAAAGTAAAAGATGAATTAAATTTTATGAAAGCGGTGCTACATCAGTGATTTTACATGGTAATTTAGTACCAGTTCCATAAAATTCATTTCATTCTTTATAGGGCACTTTGAAGTCGGCTTTCTTTGTTTTCCGGTAAATAAACAAATATTTTCAAATGAAACCGCCATGTTTCGAAAATAAGTGTTAGTGGCCCCCAGATCACGTCGCACTGTGTTGAGATAAAAACACTTCGTACTGCAGTATTTTCCAATTTTCTAAATGAAATTTTATCGTGTACACTTATCTGACTCCTTCTATGACTTCAAAACAACCCGATATTTAATATTCATGAACGTTCTTTAACGTTTTCGTTGGACTCGACACGTAATATTCAAAAAATTTCGCGATGACTCTCGCTGCACACGTTTCAAATCAAAATGTTTACAAAAATAAACACACTCTGGACAAAACGCAAACACAAAACCATAAAACTAATTGATTTAAAGTTAATTTGATTGAAACATCCACGAATTAAGTCCTCAATCAAAATATTTTCACCAATTTATTCGACATATGTCAATGTTCAAGGCGTGGACATGAAACGTATTTCACTCGCGTAAATCATCAAACCTATCGGAAAAACCACTTTTTTTACACGGCACAAGTCCAAAATACAGTCAAATTTCATTTTTCTGTAATAAAATATCGCGTGGTTATGGACTAATGTAAAAAATCCACTTAAATTGATGGCACTTCTTATGATTTTATGTTCGGTTACATTTTACTAACCTGAGCCAGGAAAAATACAGCATGTCAGTTCCATTTTCCAGCAAATAATGAAAAACTACACACTTCACTTTGTAATTCACTCGCGTTTACTTTCGTAAATTAAGTTTTTCATTGAAAAATTTTAAATTTTACGATGCGAAATTCATATTTTACGAAGGATATGGAAACTGACAGATCTACGCCAGCTGATACTTCCGCTTCGAAAACAGGGGTGTCCACGCAGTTCTTATGGATCAAATACTTTTGAAAATATGGCGCGAAGTATGATTTTGTTGACATTTGTCGAAAAGGGTGGAAGTTTGCGAATAGATAACGAGACATTGTGTATGAAATAAGAAGTAATAACTTATGATGACATTTGAACGTGCTAATAAACGAGTTGAATTTGCATTTCGAAATTAATTTCGACAATTGAAAAATTTTACGCATCCCTTAAAATAGCATCAGCTGAAAATTGCAAAAGCTTTCGAAAATGAACGTGTACGTACATGGAAGGTTTGATTGTGTTAAGCGACTTCAACGCTTTCCATAGGAATTGAAAGCTCGCCGTCTCCTGTATTTACGTCTATGGTATTTATGGACATGGGTGAATGCATGGTGGTTTCGCGGTAGGCGTACTTGCTCTTAGCATCGATACCACTCATGTGCAATGAATTGAAGTAAAGACAACGGATGATGATGTGGTCTTAGCACCTGCGCTCCCGATGTGCAATGTATTAGAATGGCGAAAACGGATGATGGTTTGTGGGTCGTTAGGGATCATGGGGGGATGTATGGAGATTTGGCGGATACCATGCTTTTCTTTAGCATCAATGCCACCGATTTACGATGTATAGAAGTGAAGATAACGGATGATGTTTGGTTGGTCGTTGGTGATCATCGGCGAATTTATCCTGGTTCTGAGTAGAGATGGGCATAATCGAGTGACAATAATCGAATCATTCGATTATACCAGATCATCCGAGTGATCGATTATTACTCTTCGAGTGATGAATGATCACTCGGACTCAAAATAATCGAATGCACAACCAATCATTCAGTAGAAGAATCGCTCGAATGAAAATATCCGAATGATTTCTCGCCTCAGATGTTGTTTATCTTATTTCCTTCCTTCGCACTCTCAACATAGCTTGGAGTTTTGGGCTTGGTCGAATGCTCGTCTCGGCAGTTCTATTGTGGGCATAATCGACAGGCAATAATCGAATCATTGGATTATACCCGATCATTCGAATGATCAACTTACTCTTGTGGTGATGAATGATCATTCGGACTCAAATTATCGAATGAATGGATATGAAAGTAGCATTGACTCTTGATTAGAGAATATCTCGAATGAAAGTATTCGAGTGATTTCTCGCCTTTATTTTGGTTTATGTCACCTGCGAGGAATTTACCTTTCCGACTGGTCGTGCCAACAGGAATTTTTAAATAAATGTCTCGAGAGAAATTCACCTATATATATATATATATATATATATATATATATATATATATATATATATATATATATATATATATATATATATATATATATAATGAGATATAAAGAAATTCGTAGACACACTGCAGGTCGCAATTTCGCTTCGATTTGCACCAAATTTTCAGGAAAGGTGCATTTAGTCAAAATCTCGGCTACATTCGTTATTCAGCAAAATCGACCGATCAAAAACAAAATGGCGGTCATTTTAGACGAATATTCGTGATTTCTAGTTTGGCCAAAATGTAGCTCCGATTTAGACGAAATTTGGCGCAAAGGTTCATTAAGGTGTTTAATGAAACTGACAATAAAAAATTCAATGTCATACGAGCAGATTCAAAATGGCGGCCGTTCAAAGGTAAAAACTCGTAAAAAAAGCTGTGACCACACCGTTTAACCAATGTTGATGAAACTTTGTAGTATGGTAGAAACCAAAGATATCTAGACAACAAAATGAACATTTTTAAAGTCAGGTCTCTAATTTCAAAATGGCGGCTGGTCAAAATTCGAAATTTTGAATGCCTATAAAAGTCACAATTTCTATGGGATTTTAACCAAACTTTAAATCGAGGTAGATATAATCAAGCTCTAGCGACCAAGAAAAATAAAATGCACACCTTCAAAATGGATGCTCTTCATTTCGAAACAAAACAACGAGCAAAGTTTGATTGCTTTGCAATAGCAAACGAAAGCTCACTAGATATCCATGAAATTTTTTAAAACGGTTGGCATTATAGGTGTTCATAAAGCGGACAATGTTTTTTAAAGGTTTGTTCTCCAATTTCAAAATGGCGACTGATAAAAGTACCGAAGTTTCAAGGCCTTCAGAAGTCATAATTTTCGTTCGATTTGAACTAAATTTGATATCAAGATCGAGTTTTTAAGTAATAAATCTGTTCAAATTTTTTGTTTGTATCAGAATAAGGCTTCAAGCACTGAGGACTGTTAGGTTTTTAGGCTCCAGTTTGGCTGCCATATCTCGCAACCAATATTAATTAAATTTATATGTAAATGTAAATGGGAAAATATTCTAAATTGGACTTTAAAAACGAACATCAAAGCCTGAATTTTCAATCCTGCATCTCCTCTTTCTACGTAAATCTAGTAACGTGCAAACCTATATGTTCATTGAAATCTAACCACCTCCGAGGAATTTTCCTTTTCGGCTGGTTGTGTCAACGGGTATTTTTTTAGATCAGTTGTGTATATAGATAGCAAAATTTGTAAGTTGTGGGGATTGTGAACTGGATTTTAAAATAAAAGTATGCTTAAAACTACCGTGTAAATATATTTTAAAGTAGCGGCGGGGATAAATTAATAGATTTATTCTTTATTTCTTTATGAAAGAGGAGAAGAAAGAACAGTGGAGAGCAAAGAAAACTCTCGAATTGAATGAAATGACTAAAATGAAATATTTGTATTTAAAAACATTATTTGATTGATATTTTTGCTGGTTAATCTGCTCCTTCGGTCGTTTGTCAACTCTCCCGCTTTTGAAAACACCCGTTCAGAAGGTACTGACGTTGCTGGCACACACAAAAATTTGTTGGAAAGTTCATGTAATTCTGGGAAAATTTCTTTTTTCGACTCCCAAAATTGTAAGGGATTCATTTTCCTCTCTAGCAGTGGTAGCTCTAAATACTGTTTGACCTGAATTATCGCTGACGTAGAGGTGGTCGTAGCGTGTTGACTGCACTTTGCTTTAGCTTCAAAATGCTCCCATAGTAAACTGCATGGTGTATCTTTATCCTTTGAATCTGAAAATAGTAAAAAAAGAACATGGACAAATGCTCTACAAAATTTTCATTGCATGCTTTTTAATTAGACGGATGTATTACCCGTAGATACTCCAAGATCTACATTCTGAGGAATCTGCGTCTGCCCATTTGCTTTTGTAGCCATCAGCCTCTCAACATCCTGAATGATCCACTGTTGTACTTGGTCAGCATTTGTTTCTTGGCCAAAGGCCAGTTTCTTAAACCTAGGGTCCAAAAATGTAGTTTTGGCGTTAATTTTGGATGTTTCCAACAAATCGAATCTCTTTGCGATGATATTTTTAAGGTCTTTTTAGGGTTTTGTAAAATAATTTTACAAAACCCTACTAGTTTCGCGACCAGTCTGTCCGTCTGTCCCTCTGTCCGTCCGTCCGTCCGTCCGTCCGTCCGTCCGTCCGTCCGTCCGTCCGTCCGTCCGTGTGTCACAGCAGTTTTTCTCGGAAACTACTTAAGCTAGAAACATTAAATTTTGTGTGTAGGTGTAAAGTGGTGATCTCTTCAAAGTTCAACTACAAAAAAATTTTATAAGGTATTTAAGGGGGGTCTCCCCATATAGGAGAGTGACCCCCCGAAAAAAAAATTTCATTGAAGGTAGCCGATATGTGTATCAAATGAAAGGGCTTGATGAGAACTTTTCAAAACAGGTCTTAGTTTGGCAAAATTTGCTTCGAGGGCGCACAGGGAGGGGAAATACACGAAAAATTTGTGGCCCCCCCTCGCGATTGGACACCTGTGATCCGAAAAATCTGAAAAAAATCAGGGATGTAGGCCTTGGTAAGTACAATAACAACAAATACGTGAGAAATCGCAATTCACTCAACTTTGTTAGTAATAGTATGATTTATCGATTTTATGTTTTCTTGAATAAAATCTTAACGATACCCTTAAATTCAATGAAATTCAGTACGTAGATGTCTATTTATAAGATTGATCTATCCTGAAAGTTTGATAAAGATTGAATCATATTTAGCGAAGTTATAGCGGTTTGAATTTTCCTGTATTACTATGGAGCAATATGCGCTGCATGTATTACTATGGCAACATATGGCTATGCAACAACATGCGCTTTTTACCGACTCAGACACTACAGTTTTGCTAGGATTTGCATGAAAATTCTAGGAATGATAGGTGTCATGTATATCTTTGAGAATCGGTTCAGCTAGTAGTATCAGTAATCGTAAAACAAGATAGTGGCTGTTTTAAATGCAAAGGTTGAATAATTTGGAGTTATATTTTCCCAACTTCAACATTTAAGGTGCATGCTTTGAACACTTGATTTAATTTAATGAATGATTGAAGATGAGTACCTACAATTAACGCTCATAAGTGAAACAAGTCAAGGAGGTGGGAGAGAGCTCCTAGCAAAAGGGTTTTGTAACCATTCTAGGATTCGAAAAAATTGGCCATGAATCGATGATTTCAGCACAGGAGAGTGGCCCCTGAAAAAAAATTCATCAAACGTAGCCGGTATGAGTATGAAATGAAAGTTTTCATGGGAGCTTTTCAAAACAGTTGTTAAACTGTCAGTTTTTGCTTCAGTGGGGGCACAGGGGGGAAATACATGAAAAATGTGTTTCCTCCGTCGCGGATGGACATCTGAAATAATTATCAAGGGAGATATTTATGAGTATAACAATACCAAAAACCTCAAAAGTCGAAATTCATTGAACTTTGTTAAAAATAGTATGATCTTCGCATTTCATATTTTCTCCAATAAAATCGTCTTTGACATGTTTCTTGATTTGATTCGATCTGGTGACTGCATTTTGTAAATTGAATACAAAACCCTTCTGACATGAGCGTAGGTCTGTTTACCCAACTTGTTTTTACTAGTTGTCCTATTGCTGTTATGGGGTTTATGTTGTTGAGGGCGTGTTTGAGACCACGAATTAAAGGAATGATCATCGATATTGTTATGTACGCTTCACCAGATAACTCAGTCGTCAGTTCTTCCATAGGTTTGAGAATGGTTATGCATTCTTGAAGCACAGCCCAATCATCAGACGACAAGAGGGGTAGTGTAGCTGACAAATTAGTCATTGCTGATAAAGGAAGCTTAATGTCTTGCAATCTTTCCATCATTATAAGGCAAGAATTCCATCTAGTCGGAACTTCTTGCTTAACTTTCAGCAACGGAAGGTTCATTTGCTGCTGCATTTTCGTCAATTCATCCGACGCTAGTGTGCTGCGTTTAAAGTGAGCCACGATAGTTTTACATTTTTCGACCAATTCTAGGATGTTAGGTTGGTTACTTCTTTCGCTGTCCTTCGCCTTATCGCCCTTTAGTAAGTCCATGACACTCAGATTAAGTCTATGTGCCACACATGTGTGATGATGCTTTTTAAGATGGTCGTTAACCGCATTTTTCATATTCGAAGCGTTATCGGTGACGACAGTCACTACTCTGTCGAATATGCCCCATTTTTCCAAAATTGCACGTAGTGCACTGGCAACATTTCCCCCTGAATGCCGATCAGTTAGTTGTTTGGTTTCCAACAACGTGCTTTTCATTTCACATCCTTTTATATAATGGCCAGTGACAGCTAAAAATGATTTAGTGCAACAAGATGTCCATATGTCTGTTGTTATCGCCAAGTGTGCAGGTTCACTTAATTCGACTTGAACTTTAGCCAATATGTTATTGTACATTGTTGGAATTAATGAATTCATAATTTTCCGCCGGCTTCGGGGTTCGTAAAGCGGGTTTAATTTTTTTGAATATTTTAAAAATCCTTTGTTCTCAACAATAGATATTGGCTGAAAATCACTAACAATCATTTCGATTAAAAGTTCATCAAGTTCAGCCTGTTCTGATTCGGAAATACTGCTACCTTTCGTACTTCCATACAATTTAAGCTGGTGTTTTCGTTTTATTGCCGGTGGTATTTCTGAAGGAGCACAAGCATTATTTCCAGTAGATGACGTAGATGTTGATGGCAATGATAAAGACACATGAATTGCTTCACGTGAAGCTGGAATGGTCTGCCTTTCGTGAAGCTCTGCAGGTTTTGTCAACAACGAAGGATGCAGTCTTCTCAGATGTTCACTCAGATTGGTTGTATTGCCAAAAAAATTTAAAATTTTCTTACACTGGTTGCATATAACTGTGCCATCGTCTCTTTTTTGGAAAAAGTCCCAAACTAAAGACCGCTTTACACCTCGCTTCGACATCGGAAAATTGATCACAATTTAAAAGTTAACACTGGGAATAAACTACTACACACACACACAATGCAATTATGCAACAGCTAACACTTGAACTGCGACTGAAACTAACACGTCAAATTTCAAAGAAAAAACGGAAATGATTGACTTCCAGAGAAAAAGCGACGACCATGTGTAGGGTAGTCTCGCCCAAGAATACGCACTTTACTTACCTTGTTCAAAAAATAGTAAAGATGGTCTTATTTTCAGATGTTTTATTAGTTTATACTTTAGTGCGGTAAAAAAATCAACTAATAAAAAATTGCTCAATACAGTTTCTTTCAAGGCTCCCATAAAGAAATATACAGGGTGCGTACGTTATTTGAGGACGTGCATAAATGTGACTAACTTCGCGATTTTTTTTATTTTCTTCCTTTTCAGATAAACAATGGTGGACTACAACATCACTCAAGAAATGAAGAGACATGCTGCCATCGTCGCTATATGTGCGAATCATACAGACTTAGAGATCTTTAGTTTTCTTAATTGCGCCCGTTCATTCGTGCATAAGGTTCGCCGTGAATTGGAAGCATCAGGAGGCGATACAGAATCGGTTGCAAAACACGAAAAGCACGTTCTGACACTGTCCAATCTGCAGGATTTTTAGAGCAAGTGCAAGCGATCATAGACGAGGACCCTTCAAAATCAATGAGGGTCCTTGCGAGTGAGCTTCATGTTTCTGAGCGCCTTATTGGTAGAGTTGTCTATGAAGGCCTTCGGTATACGTGATACGTAGAGGACAGTTCATGTCCTAACGAACACGTCAAAATGTCTTTAAAACAAAATCAAAAACCCTGAGGCGCCCAAAATATTATGGTTTTTTCCGACGAATAAAATGTTGACCAAGATCAAAAGACCAGTCGCAGAAATGACAGATGGCTATGTTCAAATCCTACGGAGGTTCCTGTTGTTATGCACATAAAATTTCCAGCCACTGTTATGGTTTAAGGTGTTGTCAGCAACGAAGGACATGTTATGCCACCACACTTTTTTACTCAAGGACTTCGAGTGAGCTCTGCTGCATACATCGAGGTTTAGGAGACAGTAGTGAAACCCTGGGTAGACAATGTAAGCGGAGGCAGACCATACATTTTTCAACAAGACTCTGGTCCTTCACATAAAGCGATGGCGACACAAGATTGGATGGCCGAAAATTTTCATGACCACATAACTACGAACCTATGGCGCCCAGCTCCGTATGGGGCGTAATTGAGCGTGAGACCAATAAGTGTCCTCATAATACCACTTCTTCGCTGAAGACTGCTATTCATGCCGTTATGGTCAATATGAACAAGGAGCATTTGATTCGGGCATGTAATCGTTTCCGGACCCAGATCGAAGAGGTTATTGCTGCTAATGGCGATGTTACATAACCAGTATACCCTATGTATACTGGTATGAACTGGGAGCACATTTGATGTGTATCCAACATACATCATCAAGGCTCCCGGGGAAAGAACTCCTAATTTACCACTTACCTGCTACTCTGTCCGTTTAAACTAGAACAACAAAAGACGAGAGTTAATTTTTAATGAATTACTCGAATTTTATTGTCCATTCTTTTTAAATCACTAACATTACAGTCAATTATTTAATTATTTTTAACAACTATCCATACTAGGTGATGCCCTTTTCTAGCGAAGGAGTCTGGGGAATAGAAAAAAGGATTAGCTGATGGTGGCTACGCAGCGTAAAACGCAATCAAGCCGAAGGAGGCTCGCGGCTTGAGCCAACACCTCACCATCTAACTAATCGTAGAACTAGAACTGCAACAGCTTTACGGCAACTTATGCACGCACTACTGCCCTGATGACGAATTCGAATACGGTGGTAGTATCGTACCAATACTGACTGCTACTGCCTCGTTCAGCTGGTTTTAAATGGTTCTCCAGTAAGCTTTCGGCCTCGATTCACTCTTAAAATGCTGAGTAACCGAAACGTGTTGCTCTCAATTTAGAAAAGCTCTTTCCTCCCCGCTCCGTCTCACTTGTCCGGATGGTGAATCTCTCGCGGCGAATTGGTGAGTGAGTGAGAGCTTTTCTTTAAAGCTTTTCTTTCGGCTCTCTCTCCAGCTTTACCCCGCTGGTAGCATTCTCCAAAGCTTAACGTGTGCTTCTTTGTCGATTCAATCACTTATGTAAAGCAACTTGCGAAGTCTTTTCGCTTCTTCAATGGTCATCCGGTATACAGGTATGATTCAACGACCATGGTGTTATCTACTTGGTTGGCGGAGCGTGAACGTATATGTACAACGTCGTAGATCGCTTGTAACATTTGTGATTGCTTATGTAAAGCGATCTGCGAAGTCTTTTCGCTTGCTCATTGGTCGTCAGGTATATGATTCGACGACAATGGAGGTGTGTGCTTGGTTGGCTTATTGTATAACGCTCGTAACAGCGATTTTATTGAATAACTTTATATCCATATATTAATTTAACGTTGCATCAAAAATTTCAGAAATTTCATTAAATTTTGTTAAATATACAAGCTCTCAAGTTGTCCTCAAATACCGTACGCACCCTGTATCTAAAAAAAAACAGAAATTAAAAGCTGCAATATAAGAAGTAGAAGTAGAAAAATTGAAGCGTTCGAATGATCATTCGATTATGAAATCATTCGATTATTACAATCACTCGATTACTGATCATTCGATTATCCGAATCTCTCGATTATGCCCATCTCTAGTTCTGAGTAATTTGTGCTAGCACCGATGCCGCCGATGTACAATGGATTGAAGTGGCGATAGCGGATGAGAGTTTGAGGATGTTTAATAATCATAAGCGAATGTATGATGGTCTGATGGTAGCCGTTGTTTGTCCTCATACTGATTCCAGGGACATCCAATCAATTGAAGTGGAGATGGCAGATGATGTTTCGTAGGTGGTTGCTGATTACAAAGACTAGGTTGGTATACGAGTATGGTGAGAAAAGGGGTAGAGATGGAGAGTACCTTGCAAATGCTAATCGCATAAGATAATTTAATTAGAATTGATGTGATAATAGTCTCATAATGCAGATCCGATTGATTATATGAGCATATTATATTAATATTTAATAAATTGATAAGGACACTGGTTGGGATCAGATGTATCATACTAGATCTTCTTTGAGTCAATATAAGCTAATAATCACTGTGAAAGAGCCTGATGAATATTCTGAGCATAATAAATACAACTTTCAAGAGAATAGAAACTATTGTACGTATATGAATCTTTTCGTTAAGATCCTTACATTCTTGATAGTTTTAATAAATTTTGTTGTAAATACATACAAGCATTTATATGTGAATGCATACATATATATACTCGTATATATATATATATATATATATATATATATATATATATATATATATATATATATATATATAACATATATATACATATGTATGTATATATATGTATATATATATATATATATATATATATATATATCTATATATATATATATATATATATATATATATATATATATAACATATATATAACATATATATACATATATATATATATATATATATATATATATATATATATGTATATATATATATATATACATATGTATATATATATATATATATATATATATATATATATGTATATATATATATATATATATATATATATATATATATACATATATAATATATATATATATATATATATATATATATATATATATTTATATATATATAGTGTATATATATATGTACATATATATAATATATATATATATATATCTATATATATATATATATATATATATATATATATATATATATATATATCTACCTAACAGAAACACGTTTCACTTCTGTCGGGCGTGTCTTCCACACGCATTTAATTTTTTTAATAAATTGTCAATGTAAAAACTTTAGTTAAAGTCAACATTTTTACCATTGTAAAGTTCACGAACTAGCAACATTTGGAAATTACTAAAAATTACTACCGAAATTCTGTGTCGGTTCATCGAAAAATCATCATCATACTTCTTGAGACCCTGTTGCATCCGCAAAAAATTACTGTTTGATGATGACCGTCAACTTACCGTCAATGGGAAGTGCAATTGTGTTATGCTGGAAGATTATTTGTGGCCAGAATTGGATGTTTTGACATGAATGATATGTCGTTTCAACAAGATGGTGCCACTAACCACACAACACGGAAACTAAAGAGTACGCTGTATACTCGTAGATGTTGGTTTATATGTAAGATAAACAGGAAAAAATGAATTTCATGAAAATAAATCGATTTATTTCTTTCCACCCTCCTCCAACACGCTATTGACTGAACGTTGTGTTTCAGTTTTATGCGTGGGTAAGATTATAAAATAAATTTTTTAAGGAAAGTAAGTTGGCTTCGTTACCTCTTTCATATATGCAAAAACAATCACGATTCATTTGTTAACCAAATAATCGGTTTAAAGTGTGTTTAACGATTTTTTGACACTTTCTTGAGATTTTCCAAGATAAAGCACTAGACTTCAAAAATCTCAAAGAAGATTCCAAATGTCGACAAAATGAATATTTTAAAAGCAAAGCCGTTTATTTGATTGAAAAATACGAGCAAGTGATCTGAATCTGACCCTATTTCTTCTTCTTCTTTGTTGCACTACAGCCTCTCTCGGGCCTTCGCTTCCTGCAAACAGTGCCTCCAACTGTCTCGGTCCATTGGTGTCCTCTTATTTTGAAATCCGAGCAGTGATGAACTTTCTCGTCTACCGGGTCAGATCAGCGTTTGCTTGGTTTCCCCACTGGCCTCCGGCCTTCATTTCTCCCAACGAATAACTTTTTGGGTTTCCGTTGTTCGTCCATACGGTTCATGTGTCCAGCTCATTGCAGCTTCCGAAGTCTTACAATCGTTAACACCTCCAAACCGTCAAAAAATTCATACAGCTCATGGTTGTATCGAACTCACCATTGGTCCCCGTCTAGCTACGCTCCGATTATACGCCTCAGGACCCGTTGCTCAAAGGCGTTCAATATATTTGCGGATGTTTGGGATAGGGTTCATTTTTCACACCCATAGCATAGCACAGGCTTTATCACATATATGTATACTCGAAGCTCTGCTCTCCTAAGTACGCAGCTGGTCGTCAAGATCGTCAAAACTGAAAAAGTTATTTTATTTATGGGCTGTATTCCGCGGCGTATTTCTTCTCTTTCACTACTGGTTCGTTATTTTTGATACTATATTTGCCAAGTGCGATATTTTGTGTACTTGGAGTGTTTTCTTTTCGACTCCATCATAAGCTTTGTTTTATTTGCATTGACTTTTAGTCTTACTAGTTTTGCTTCGCTGTCAAGTTTCAAGAAGAGTTCTTTGGCAGTTGTCAAAGACCGTGACAAAATGTTGATGTCGTCCGCATAATCTACTACTTGGCTCGACTTGTATAGTAATGTACCTCGCGTATGGACAGGTAGCTTCCTTATGATGCACTCCAGAGCCAAATTGAATAGCAATGGGGCCAACCCATCTCCCTGTTTTAGTCCGATATTTGTGTCAAAGCCATCGGTGAGTTTGGTATTGATGCGGACTTGGGAAGTCGTTGGCATCATTGTCATTTTGGTAAGACGAACTAATTTGGCTGTGATGCCAAAGCAAAGCATTATTTGTTACAGTACGCTACGATCAATACTGCCGTACGCTTGCTGAAAGTCAAAAAAAAATTTGGTGCAGGTCTGTGTTGAACTCCACCCACTTTTCAAGTACCTGCTTGACAGTGAACAATTGGTATATCGTTGATCTACCTGCTCTAAAACCACCTTGATACTGCCCAATAATACTGTTGCCGTATGATCCGATTTTATTTTCTAAGATTTTTGAAAATATTTTGACCCCGTACAAAGTAGTGATATGCCTCTTTAATTTTCGCACTTTAGCTTGTCTCGACAGAGCGTGGTTTTGGGCCGATAACCACGTTTCAGGCTTTTCACTGCTTTGTCTACCTGTCAAGGGAACCTGTCCACCGTATCGATGGCATTCTCCATGTCAATGAGACACGCTCCAACACATTCTCTGTTGTTTAGTTTCCAACAGATGTCTGAGGTTACTTTTGTAATAGCGCGTACGATCGAGTGCCTGGCACGAAAACCAAACTGGCGATTCGGCGTCAACTCATATTTCTCAATGTGGGCGTGTAATACTTTGTTCAGTATCACTTCAAACATTCAGCTGATGTTAGGCAGCAAGCTGATTTGGCGATAGTTTTAGGGCTCGGAGATCCTTCTCATTTCTTAAAAATCGGAAATGCCTTAGCCTTTTTCCACTCATTTGGGAAATATGAATTGTTCAACATGTTGTTGAACAATATGTAAAAATTCCTAATAGCAACTGCAGGCAAATGTCGGAGAAATTTATTTGAAACACCGTCAATATCACATGATTTCTAATTGTTTATCTTGCCAAATATGAAACATAAGTCTTCATAGCTGACAAAATAATCAATAAGATTCAAGCTCAGTATGAGGTCAGATGTTAATGTTTCATTGAGATGAAGAAGGAATTTGCCGTTCAGGCTGGTATTAAATTTAGAAAATTTTGCTTCAATGGCCTCTGAAAGTATTTGATTCCCTCTGTCAGGGTTTGGTAGATGAACTACTTTTACAATCATTTCCAACGTCAGCTTCTCTAATTTTGAGATCTGTTCCATCGTTAGTTAGACTTTTGTCATTAGGAACCATTGAACAAGCATTGCCATCATCAGAAGGAGGACATTGCTTCTGACGCTCCCGATTAAACTTCTTTTGAAACTTCTTCCTCACTGTTTTTTTTTTAAATTCAACCGATGATTTTCATGCTGAACTGGAATGCCGAAGAGATCATCCCTTTGAGGATTGATTTTCATTACGATTGCGTTATGGCCGCTAAGGAAGCACGTGCAGTTTCCGTTGAAGACTATTAAAGCTGAATTTAAGTCTTGCGTCAGCAATGCAGAGGTCCAAATATGAATTTATGCTAGGGTATGTTGGGAACGCCAACCCATATAGATTGCACCTGTATTCGATTTGGTTCTCTGTTATGCATGATTTCAGGAAAACACCTCAGGGATTATTGGTGGCATTTAGCCATGATGTATGCTTGGCATTCAGGTCACCAACAAAAATATAATAACAAGGCAGCCTGTTCTGTTCGAGTATTTCACACAAGGAATTGATCTCCTCCTTGAACTTGAGAACATTTTAACCAGTTGTATAGGTAAAGATAACGAAGAGATTGACAACGGACACTTCAAGAGATTCAAAGCTTTTGAATTCGACTTTTTAAATATTTTGGAAACAATAGGGTCCTTGAACCAATATTCCGGTGCCACCTCCCCCATCACCGTTTACGTTTTCGTTTCTTATGAATTCAAAATCCTTGAATAGCATGGAGTGCCATAAATTGAGGTGGGTTTTAGTGAGAAGCATGATGTCAGGCTTTTGCTTGACAAGGAACTCCAAGAGATAGTCACGTTTATGTAGACTCACAATGGAGTTGACGTTGATCGAGATGAGACGAATCCTATCCATGGGAATGTGACTGGATAACAAATTAGTTTGAGACATTTGAAAGCCCTAAACGTTGAAAAACAATGTTGATTTTAGAATCTTGTTTATCGATCCTTTACGATAAAGAATTTAATTGCTGATAAATTTTAAGAAGCAGCTCATTATTGCCACTTACATTATTTATTTTATTTACATTGTCTGCTGGTCCTCAAGCAGCGAGTCCAAATGACACTCCGGGCTTGACGAAATGGTAAGTATCTCACTGCGATGCACTTGAATTTGTTTTGAAGTAAATATTACTTTTGCTTCTTGATACCAGCATCATGATGACCAATGGTACTGCAGTTCACACAATGTAATTTTTCTTTTGGCTCCGCCTGAGCCAATTTGCGCTCGCCGGGAATATGGGCATCTTTGCACTTTACACATCTAAATTTCATGGCGCAATTCGCAGCCGAATGATCGAATCTTTGGCACCTGTAGCACTGGTTGACCTCACTTTCTGGAGGCATTCCCACCTCACCACACGGAAGTTCAAGTATCTTACCTTTCGTAGGGCACTTGAACTGGTTTTGCTGGAAATCAGGACTAAGTAATATAGCAAATTTTTTAGCTCGACAATCGATCTCCTTGTTTCAGAGTCTGTAACTGCAATAAACTCTATTTCTGGCGCAACTTCTTGAAGCACCTGAAGGAGATCGACTGTGTCCTTTCCGCAGTCCAGACCCTTCAATAAAAAGGTCTAGTTTTTTCGTTTCTGGGTTGTATGTAAAGTGCTGAACATCACCAGATCTCAGCTCACTTTTTGCTGCCTGAAAACCAACCAATGATTTAGTTCTAATTGTCAGTTTATCGGCATTGACTCTCTTGATCTCAAAATCATATAATTTATTTTCGACTGCCAAAAGCCGAACCATATCTTTGCCTGTTTCCCCAAGTGCATGGATTGGGGGGAATTTTTTCTTTCTTTTGATTAACCTTGAGAGACGGACGAGCAGACAAAACTTTTGGTTTTTCCTCCCTATTTTTAATTTTTAAGTATTCGATACATCCATTATCAGGTTTAGTAATACAATGTTCAGAAGTTTTGTTACCTTGAGCCTCTTCAATGCTCATGGAATCGTCTAGTCCAGCTAGCGCTGCATAAAAGTTCGTGCTGACGATTGCTCCGCCTGTGCAGAGGACATCCTCTTGATTAGGTTCTTGTTGCGGTTTCTTAGATTTCTTTTCTTCGGTCGTTTTTGACTGTACTTCTTTTTTTTTCATGCTGGTTTCCTTTGCTTTGTTGAAAGTTAGTTTCCCAACTAGTTCTTCTAGCGATTGGATCCGAAGTCTGAGTTCTTCGTTTTCTCCCTCAAATTTCTCAGCTTTCTCGTTAGCTTTGATTAATTGCTCGATATCGATGACTGATAAAATTTTCAGGTTTTCTTCGTTGCCATCGAATCTTCGTTTTAGTTTTTTCGCCCGTCATCGTTGGCGATGGACATGATCGTTCTGGTTGATGACTAAAGCCATCGGGCTCCTCCATTTTGTTGCTCTTGCAGCGAAATTAGAAGGAATGTTCATTAACCGGGACTTCCCTTGAATGTATTTCCGCTTTTTGATACTTCTTCAGGAAATAAATTTCAGGTATTCGATAAATATTCGAATAATTCGACGGTAATGACTTTCAATTAAGAAATTATTTTCAACTGACTTTTGTGATTAATTAATTTTTAAAATTAATGACCGGAGCGATTAAAAACACGTCTATACGCAATCACTACTAGACGTAGAATATGATAGTCCAACACCGCCGTGAGGCGCCTTGAAGCTAGGAAAGGGATCCCCCAGCTTGAAGGCGCCTCAAGGCGTAACAAAACTAGACCTGGCCCAAAGTAATGTGTCAAACGGTTCCAGACTGGGTTCTCAGGTTGACAGGGGAGGTGTTTAGTGGGTGATCCAGTCGCCTTCTTACGAGCATATAAGTCCCACACTGTGCATAAATGGCATTCACCTCCCAAATACAAAAAAAAATACAACCTGGTTGAATGTGATGAATGAAAACAGAAACGACGAGGATTAGGATCAAAAGACAATCGGGTTGGGGGAATTCTTACTTTTTGTTGCCTGTCTTAGCAGTTTCTAATTGGACATGTTCAGTAGGAGCTTTTGGTTGGAATCATTTTGTATGGTAGTTTATTGGTAAGGAATTTCCAATAAGCTTGTTTGCAATGAAAGTACCGGGATAAATGTAAGAGGTGTAATGTAAAGGCAATCGTTTGTGTAATAACGTTTACTTGCACTACATAAAAACACACAATAATAATATACACAGGAAAATCTTTGTTTCGTAATTGTGACGCTTCGATGCTTCGTGTTTGTCTCTGTTCTCTCAACTGCTATCTTGACTGGAATGCCTGGCGGTGAACACAATAACTATCTGTCATATGGGAAACGCTACACTGCTCCCTCTTGAGTGGCATTCCCACTGTCACGATGGCACTTTGTAGGCGGATATGTTCTGACAGCCGTATGAGGTCGTGCTATGATCGTTTCCCATGTAATTGTTTCGCTTCGGTACGGGGTCTAACCGAGCTTTGGCTTGCTGAGTAGCGGCGACGATAAGGAAGGCTGGCTTCAGTCGTTCGGTGGATACGTTAATTTGTCTACCTTCGATTTCAATCGTAAACAGGACATCTGAAATTCACTTTCTGTGGTCCTGAATACGGTTGACATGGCAATTTCCTTACGGTATCAACTCTTTAGAAGACGTGGGTACAAGAATTCAATTGATGATGTACGAATGTCGTTTGATAATCGCGGTGGTTAATTGCAACAGGTCGCAATTCACGCATCTGCTGTTTTAACATGGATCTAAAAGTATGCGAATCGAACAGATTGTCATCACTCACAAAGAATTATCTAAGAAGTGATAAAGTTGTTCTGTAAAGGAGCTCCGCGCAACTTGCGCCTAGATCTTCCTTGTATGAGTTTCGGAGTCCTAGAAGAACGGTTGGCAAGATGCGAGGCCAGTTGGAATTCTGCTCATGGCATATGATGGTGGCTTTCAATGTGCGATGCCATCGCTCTACCAATCCATTGAATGCTGGGTGATACGGCGGTGTTCGCGTACGTTTGCATCCCAAAAGTTTGGAAACAGAAGAGAAATGTGCGGACTCGAATTGAGTTCCTTCGTCGGTTGTGATTATGTGCGGCGCTGCACATTTCGATAGCCAGTTAGTATAAAATGCACATGCGACAGTTTCAGCTGTTTGGTCGCAAACAGTGTCAGTGTAAGCACCCCGAACATCACAGAAACGACGATACTGTCATTCGACATGAGGCAGTCGAAGTCCGCTATCCGCCGTGAATTGATTGCCAAATAAATTGTTTAATTGATCTTTTCGTTACTATTCACATCCATTGTTCCTCCCAACTGAATCATTCTGACAGGTCAGAAGTGGGATGATGGATTTGATAACCGAATTAAATGGATTGACGGTGAAAGTGCTGCGCGAGAAGTGCTGATATCATGGATTGGTGACCGCCGGGAACAAGTCCATGCTGGTTCATCGCTTCGCCGAATTGGGTGATAAAAGTGCGACAGGGATAGATCGTGATCTCTTGCCGAGAGTCCGCGAACTTGAAGAAACAGTCCGTCAGCTGCAAAATTTGAGTGTTGGTGTGCCACAAAGCGTTTCGACGCCAGTAACACAAACAGTTTCACAACGCGTGGACAAAAACGTTCAATCGTTCATAAGTGGAAGTGTAAACAGGAACGCACACACACAACCGTATGCGCCACCGCAGTTGCCGTCGTCGACCAATATGACTCAACCACTCACATACACGAGTTTGTGTGTCGTGTCATACAACTAAAGGAAGCCTACCGATGGAGTGACCGTCTTGTGCTGCTTTCAATGTTTTCGAAGTTGAAGGGTGCTGCTAAAACATGGATCGACATGTCGCCAGTTTTTAATTCTTGGACAGAGTTTGTCGGAAAATTTCTTACAGATTTTCCGTGTCTCATGAACATAGCCGATATTCATCTCCGTATGGCTGAAACGAAACGCAATTTTACCGAATCGATGGAGGAATATTATTATCGAGTTCTAGCGTTAGGCCGGAAAGGTGGATTGCCTGACGCAGCAATCATAAAATGTGTGATAAATGGTTGCAAAGATATCGATTTCGGGAAAATACCATCGGCACAACAATTTAATTTTTGCCACGAATTATTATCAGCAATTCGACGCTATACCGACACTTGCCGTTCAAAAAAATCTTTCAAACTGAAACCCCGATCATACGACATGCGTCCGCCGAGGCCTACGAGTAAGCCTGAAACACCGTAATTACCGAGAAAACCGAAAGAACCCGTCTGCTATAATTGTTTCAAGCCCGGACATATCTCCGTCCGTTGTCCACAACCGCAACGTCGTGCAAGATGCGCAACATGCAATCGTACCACTCATCAAACCACCGATTGCCCGCATATGAGATCTGCGCCGGATAGCGCGAAAACGTACGAAATCCAGACGAATGAAAATGGAAAGGAAATCATCAAAGTGGTGTCAATACGAGGTCGTGAGATTCGAGCATTCGTGGATCCGGGGAGCAATAGAACGTTGATGAGAGCGTCGTTGGCGAACACTATAGGTGATATCGTTCCTTGCAATGTTGTTCTGTGCGGATTTGCGGGTGGTAAATACGAATATACGAGCAAAGTAATCGTCTCAATGAACATTGATCACAGGACATACGCCGTAGATGTGTTAGCTGTCGAGGATGATTGTATCGAATACGAAATGCTATTAGGTCGGGACGTGCTATGTAGAGACGGACAATCGCTGGTAATTCGAGGGAAAGAATGCTGGCTGGAAAATGACGAGGCATTAAAATTGGGAACATCCTTAAAAGCCAAGGAACAAAACCAAGTAAAAACGTTGTTGTCTGAGTTCCGTACACTTTTTGCAACAAATTTACACGAATCGGGAAAATGTTCGGCTGTAAAGATGGCAATATCGTTGAATACACGCGAACCGGTTGCACAACGACCATATTGACTCCCATATGTAAAACGACAAGCCGTCGAAAACATCATAGATGAACTACTCGCCACCAATATTATACATCCATCGGGATCCGCATATGCTTCGCCTATCGTTCTCATAGAGAAGAAAAACGGCGAAAATCGTTTATGCGTGGACTATCGCCAATTAAATGGAAAAACGATTAAGCAACCTTTCCCTATGCCGAATATCGAGGATCAGTTTGCTAAATTAGCAGGCAACAAATATTACACCATGCTTGATCTAAGGATGGGCTACCATCAAATCGAAGTGGACGAAACGTCGAAACCGTACACCGCTTTCGTTACTCACCTTTTGGTCTGGTGAACGCGCCGGGAGTTTTTCAAAGCTTAATAAACAAGATCATTTCAAAAATGGGGCCCGGAGAGGCGATTGTGTATTTGAACGATATAGTTCTAACGAGCAAAGACATAGAGAGAGGCGATTGTGTATTTGAACGATATAGTTCTAACGAGCAAAGACAAAGAGACTGGTCTATCGTCGCTCCGAAAATTTTTAGAACTGTTGAAATCTTACGGACTAACAATGAGACTTGATAAGTGCAGTTTTCTTGCCGACGAAATCGAGTACTTGGGACATATTGTCAACGATGAAGGCATAAAACCGGGAGAACAAAAGGTTAGCGCGATAAAGAACTTTGAAGCGCCGAGGAATGTAACCGAAGTGAGACGATTTCTCGGACTCACAGGATTTTTCCGAAAATTCGTACCCAATTTTTCGCTGATTTCGAAACCAATCACTCAACTGCTGAGAAAATACATGGAGGGATCGAAACACTTTCTATGGGGAAGTGACCAATCCGAATCGTTCCAGAAACTCAAGGAGATTCTATGCAACGAACCAGTGTTGGCGCTGTTCGATATCAACGCACGACACAAAATACACACTGACGCCAGTACAGTTGGACTTGCTGGTGTGTTACTGCAGTCGATGGATCGAAAGAATTGGAAACCCGTCTTTTACTATAGCCGCCATTGTTCCGAAACCGAAAGCCGTTATCACAGCTACGAGCTTGAGGTGCTCGCTGTGGTCGGGAGTCTAGACAGATTTCGTGTTTATGTTCTAGGCAGACCCATCCGTGAAGTTACCGATTGTTCAGCGATAACGCATATGAAGACGAAAACCGAAATGATCCCTCGTATTGCCAGGTGGATGTTACGATTGACTGAATACGATGCTGAGCTTGTGTACCGACCCGGACGACGACTTGCACATGTCGATGCACTCAGCCGAGCTGCCGCCCGAAGATCCTGAAGTTGCAGGACTCGTCATGGCTATAACAAGTGGATCAGACGATTGGACTTATACTATGCAGTTGAAAGACGATCAACTCCGGCACATAGTGAACGTTATTCAAAATAAAATAAAAGATGAACGTGTTAAACAAATCAAAAGTGAATATGAACTAAAAGATTTCCGTTTGTATCGAAGGGTTAACGAGCAGCTAAGATTAGTGATACCAAAATCCGTCAGACTACACGTAGTGCAAAATTTTCACGATAATTACGGACATTTCGGGGCTGAAAAGACAATGGGGTGCATCCAACAAAATTATTGGTTTCATAAAATGCATAAAATGGTAAAAGGCTATATAGACTCGTGTGTTAATTGCTGCTACAATAAATCGCGTTCAGGAAAGCCTGAAGGACGTTTATATACGGAATCGATGTTACCGATACCATTCCGTCAATTGCAATCGACCACCTTGGACCGTTCAAACGTAGCAAAAGGGGCAATATGTATATAGTTGCAATTTCCGATCCTTTTTCGAAATATCTAGTGACAAAACCTGTCCGGAATACCTCTACGCAACCCGTGATTAATATTAATATTATTTCGGTTTGCCTACGCGAATTATAACCGACCGTGGTTCCGCATTTGTGTCGCAAAAATTTGCTGCGTTCTGCAAGTCACATGAAATTACTCATATCAAAACTGCCGTCCATACTCCGCGTGCAAACGGACAAGTGGAGCGTGCAAACCAAACCATATTGTCTTATCTACGTACAACCGCCGAAAATAAAAACGATTGGGACGATTTACTACCCGCACTGCAATGGAGTATAAATACGCAGAGGAATAATACTACTGGATTCAGTCCAAACGAAATCATATTCGATTTTACACTCAGAGATGTGACAAATAATAATCTTATCTCAGTTCTGCAAGACGAGTTTATTAACAAAAACGAATCAGAACCAGTACTCGTGGACCTAGCAACTAAACGAAATACAGGTTTGGAGAGTATTGAAAATCAGCGGCTGCGTTGGAAGGCACGTTTCGACAAAAAGCATTCTTCGCCCAAAGAATATATGATTAACGATATTTTACTCATTGAGAACGAAGCCAAATTTAAGGGACCCTATATAATGGCCCGCATTCTTGGCAAGGACCGGTACCTTAGCGAGGATGTACCAGGTTTACGAATTTCACAAAAGCCGTTTTGTTCAGTTTATGCCGTTGACAAGATCCGACCGTGGTGTTCAAAACCACCGGGAATCGAAACCGACGAAGAAACCAATGACGGAGACAGCAGTGACGAAATCGAGGACGATTCCGATGCAGGAATGGCCGAGTTGTCAGTGTAAGCACACCGAACATCACAGACACGACGATACTGTCATTCGACATGAGGCAGTCGAAGTCCGCCATTGGCCGTGAATTGATTGCCAAATAAATTGTTTAATTGATATTTTCGTTCTTTTTGTTATTATTCACATCCATTGTTCCTCCCCACTGAATCACCCTGAAAACAGGAACTTCTTCTGGCCAGCATGTAAATCGGTCAACCATCGCTATGCAGTAGCGATTACCGTTATCAGTGATCCGATGATATCAAGGTGGACTTGCTGGAATCGTTTGTCCGGTATCGAAAACTGCTGGATATCGTTTCTTGTATGCCTTTCAATCTTTGATCTTTGACATGGTATACAAGTACATGTGTAGGCTCAAATATCTTTCTTCATGTCAGGCCAAACAATCTTTCTTTGTACAGCTCGAATCATCGTGCAGGCTCCAGGCTGCGAGCGTCTGTGGAAGGTGTTCCTAGCTTGATTACGTAGAGTTGATGGTACGTATGGCCGAATATTGTTCATCGACGTATCGCAACATAAACTTCCATATTCCTCTATACGTTGTGGATTCAACTTAAGTGATGAATTCTTTCCAGAGAGAAATGATTGAAGTGCAGTGTCGTTACGTTGTTCATCAATCAGCTCGTGGGTGGTCAATGAAGATGGCAGGTTGATCGCTACGATTCTTGATAGCGTAGCTGCTCCACGAAGATTTTTCTGTTTTTTGACTGAACTCATATATCAACTGTTTGTGGTCCGTTTTAATAACAAACTGGGTGCCTTCGAGCCAGTGTCGAAAGTGTTTTAAGCTGCTGTAAATAGTCAACAGCTCTGGGTCTTAAACGCTGTACTTTGATTCAGCGTGATTCAGTTTTCGTTGAAAGTAAGCTAATGGTAGCCAACTACCATTTACTTTTTGCTCTAATACTGATCCAATTGCAGCATCAGATGCGCCGGTGACAAGTCGTAATGGCATCGATGGAAAAAAAATGTACTAGCAATGTCTCCTTCGCAAGGCTTTCCTTACAATCGTTAAAGGCTTTTATGGTTTCGGGTGACCATTGAATATCGCTTTAATTGCCTTTTTTTACGTTGCAGAGATATTGGTGGAGCGGTGGTAGCATGACGAGTGAATCTCCTGTAAAAATTTAATATGCCCAGGAAACGGCGTAGTTGTTTGACTGTTGTTGGTCATTGAAAATAACGTATGGCTTGAACTCGCGAATCAGGCGGCGAGATTTCATGTTTATTTATTTTGTGTCCCAGATACTCAATTTCTTCGACACCAAAGACACATTTTGCAATGTTGATTATCACTCCGTAAGTTTTTAATTGTTCTAATACGATACGAAGATGGTCCATATGTTTTTCGATTGAGTTAGATGATACAAGAATGTCATCTAGATAACAGACACAAAAGTCAAATCCGCGCAACACTTCGTCGACAAACCGTTGAAAGGTTTGGGCGGCATTCCGGACGCCAAAAGTCATTACCGTAAATTCAAATAGGCCAAACGCTGTTGTCACTGCCGTCTTTGGGACGTCCTCATCCGTAAGTGGGATCTGATAGTATGCTTGAAGCAAGTCTATTTTAGAAAATATACATTTGCCTGTGAGATCTGATGTAATGTCCTGAATGTGTCGCATGGGATAGCGATCGGGTATGGTAATCGCGTTTAGTTTACGATAATCTCGGCATGGTCGCCAGGAACCTTCCTTTTTGGGCACAAGATGCAAAGGGCTAGCCCATGGGCTGTTCGATGGGCGACAGTAGTTCTTATCCATCATGTACTGGAACTCTGTTTTAGCTATTTTCAGCTTGTCTAGTGGTAGTTGTCTTGGACGTTCTGCTACCGGGGGGGCCAGTAGTGATATTATGGTGTCGTACAAAGTACTGTGTAGTATTTGCTAGAGCAGAATTTGGTCCTTCTGGGAATTATTTCAGTAATGCGTTGAGATAGATCCTGTGGGTAGAGTTGATACGATTCCGGCTGTTGTAAGTTTCGTTTTCGACATATAAGACGTCTGTTTGTAATATCTACAGAGAGGCCGTGTTCTTTTAGAAAATCAGCACCTATAATTGGCTGTGCAACGTCTGCTATTATAAATGACAACGTAAATTGTCGACTTAAATTGAGATTTAATGTAAGCAACTTTTCACCATAAGTGTTGATCAGAGATTTATCGGCCACGTAAAGCTTAAATTCTGTTTTTGTGTTGTTTTTAAGCGATGGAAGTCGAGGTATGACTGACACGTCTGCACCTGTATCGATTAGAAACTTAAGTTGTGTTAGTTTGTCAGTGAAAAAAAGACGGTTTGTTGCGGAACGACTGCGGGCCGTCTCAACACGCGGGGCTCTTACGCGTTTTCTGACATCGATGGGGCCTGAAAGTTACATGGTTTGGTACAATGACGAGCGGCTTTTCCGAATTTTTGACAATGGAAGCAGATTTTTCTTTCATTTTCTCGATTGCGGGAACGGCTTCGACTTCTGAAGTGTCGTGGTGTTGTGAAGCGTCGAGCAGGTGGTATTTGGATTGATGTTTTTAATTCTGCAATCTGTGTAACTAAATCTGCAGTATTGTTCAAAATTCCTTTTGATATTTGACAATCTTAGACTTCACAAATTTCGTCAGGCCTTTTGACATTTAGAATTTTGTCAGCCATTTCTGCGAGGCGGGTGAGATCCGTTGTTTCCGCGATGGCGACAATCGATTGTACAGCCGCGGGCAGCCGTTGTGGCCAAAGTGATTTCAAAAACGATTCACTTACCTTGCTTTTTGCAGCCAAACTCATGCACCATAGCAATTGTGATGGCTTGTTGTCACCTAATTCAATTCCGGTGAGAAGAGTTCTAACTTGAGCCTCTTCGGACGGCGTGTAAACCTTGATCAATCTTGTTTTCAGCGCTTCATATTAAACCGTTTCCAATCAAGTTTGCTGACGATCTTGTCAAACATGACGGCGTCTGAGCTTATTCTGCACCTTCGCAATTGCGCCTCAACGCGGGCGTACCACATCGTTGGTCGAGTTGTCCAAAATGGTAGTTTTGCAAATATTTGCGATGTCGTTGTTGCTAACTGTTGGCTCCTGTACGATTCTGGTGTCGGTTGCGGCTCCTGTGATGGGCTGGGTTCCAGTAACAGTTTCGGCTTTAGTGGCTTTTGTATTTTCTGCCTCTGGCTTTTTAGTTATATCACGTGCAAGTTTTCCTTTAGCAGATATCACGTCGGGTGGTCACAAATATAATGCAAAGGGAATAGTTTTTGAAGTAACGTTTATTTGCACTACATAAAAACACAGAATAATAATATACACAGGAAAATCTTTGTTTCGTAATTGTGGCGCATCGATGCTTCGCGTGTGTCTCTGTTCTCTCAACTGCTATCTTAACTTGCATGCCTGGCGATGAACACAATAACTATCTGTTAAATGGGAAACGCTACAGAGGCATCCGTCTTGCCATCATGCAGCAAAACCTCGAAGGACTAAAACTAAAGTGACAAGAAGGTTGGTGAAAGGACTCGAATATCCACGGAGGCGAGGAAGTTATGTATGATAATCTTAGTTGATCTTTCTTGCAGTTTTTTTTTGGGGATTTTTTTTTGTTAATTCTATAATCTCAACTGAGATTATTGATATTACGACTTAATATTAGTACGTCATAGTACAGGGTACTTTTTCAGAGGTATAGAATGTCGAAATGAAATAAAATACGGATAAATTATTTTGATCGCCATGAAATTGGTTTTATTGGAAAGATGATCTTCTGCCATTTTTATTTGGATATAATTTCGGGCATGTGAACGCCGCGACTGACGCTGAGGAAGTCCAAACGAGAGGTTCAATTTTCGAACACTCTAATCAATAATTGGGGCCGTATCCCGTCAATAACGCGGCAAATGTTATCTTCTTTAATATCCTATTCATGATAAAATGGCAATTCAAACTAACCATAAAACACATGACAAGAAACAAAATTCTGGGCCTCTAAAAAACATCCATTCAAAACCGCCATTCGAATATGGTGTCAAATGACAACAAAAAATATCGCAAATATATACCACCGGCCCATAAAATCTATTTGTGATAAAATGGCAAATCAAATTAACCATAAAAGGCATAACAGCTGTCAAACCATACGTAGCTATAGAAAGTGTTGCGAACTTAAAGTTCTTTCCCTTTCAAAAAACACCCTTTATTACTTTAATCTAATTAGATTCATTATAACTTCAGCTGTGGTTAGAATCATCACAAAAATTTTTCTAACGACAGTTGGTTGCGTTTTATGTAAAATACTTCCATTCTGCTTTTGAAACTTCCTAAACACATCACAATCGCTTCCTCTACGATACCCCACTACCCATCACTATAGAAAGAATCCGTACGCAATTATTTTGAAATTTCCTCAGAACATTTCCCTTTTATTTAATCCAAGGAAATAGTGAAATAGCTTCGAGGCAGCCTTTTAGGTCACATACAAAAGTTTGCAATGAGTTTTGCTATGAAGCTAGATCGTAGTGCTGTGCTATGTAGTTTACTTGATGTCTAAATTTAATGGGTTTATAGACGGTATAGTGCTCGAGGAAATCTTCGTTCTTAACTTCGCAGTATATGCACTAACGAACATGCACTTATAGGTGCGAAAGGTAAAGCTACAGTAAGGTTCTATTGCCTGGGTAAATTGCGTAGTTATATGAAAGCTGAGTAATTATCCATTCAGTAATTAAGTAAAAGTTTAGATCATTATATAATATTATATGTTGATGCATTTTTTGGAATAAAATCCATCAGGGAATGATGTTGAGCTAAGTAGCTGGTTTATCCTGCTTATAAATGATGTTCAAAATATTTTTTTAAATGCAAATCCCCCCTTTAAACACCTTTTTTTGACTCTCTAAATGTACACTGTATTTTCCTAGCATCAGGTCAAAATCTCGTACTTCATTTAATAAAGCCTTTACCTCCTTCCCACCATGCACCCGCAACATAATTTAGAAAAAAGTGCAAAGATAATGTTGAATACAAAAGGCTAACGTTGAAAGCTCCACCACCCTTGGACAACAATACGAATCCTTCGTCCTTAACACCAGCCAACCCACGTCTCATTTTATTGTTTAGCTGTGAGCACGTCTATTAAGTGTCGATGTTGACCGCCTTGTTCATGGCGACCATGCTATCATTGTGACCATAAAAATGAAACTCAAGACACTGTCGTAAAAAATTATGGGAAATGGATGACTTAATAGAGCCACTCAACCACTCCAGGCAGTGTGTCCAGCATAGAAGAAAATTATCCTAGAAGTTCAACGTTGAGCGTGCAGGGAGTCGTAAAGACACTGTTATTAGAATGTCTGTTCAACTTTTTTACTACTCGTAGTATTACAAGCGTGATTAAATGCTGACTTGCTGAAAAATCTAATAAAATTTAATTTAATATGACTTATGCTGAAAAATTATTGGTAAGGGAATGAATTGTTAAATATTTGTTTGCTTAAAAATGGAACTTTGTTTTTTTTGGCATTGAGTATCGAGTCTCACCAATCATGAAGTAATCCACTACTAAAAATTTACCTCAAAACATGGACTTTGTGTCCAACGTGTGAAATACAGATATTGATATTGAACCATTCAACTGTTAATGGAGATGTAAGAGATGTGTTCAAAAAATATCGCGAATTTTGTTTTTCTTCAAAAATTATTTATTTATTCATGAATATTTATTTTGTCCCCTTCAAAGTAATCCCAATGAGATATTATACGCTTGTGCCAACGGTTTTTTCAATCTTCGAAGCACTTCAAAAAATCATTTTTTTAATCTTGTTCAGCTCCTCCTTCGATGCCGTCTTTATCTCGTCAAGCGTAGCGTAACGTCGTCCTTTCATGGGCCTCTTCAGTTTAGGAAACAAGAAAAAGTCACAGGGGCCAGATCTGAGGAATACGGTGGCTGCGGCATCATTGGCGTGTTGTTTTTGGCCAAAAAGTCGCGCACAAGCAACGATGTGTGAGCGGGGGCGTTATCGTGGTGCAAAAGCCAATTTTTGTTGTCCCACAAATCCGGGCGTTTCTGGCAGATTGCTTCGCGCAAATTGCGCATAACTTGCAGGTAACATTCCTTATTGACCGTTCTTCCCTGTGGCAAGAACTCATGATGCACCACGCCCCTGCAATCGAAGAAAACTGTCAGCAAAACTTTCACATTCGACCGAACTTGGCGCGCTTTTTCGGTCTTGGTTCATGCGGCAGCTTCCATTGAGATGATTGAGCTTTGGTTTCCACGTCATAACCATAAACCCACGATGACCCTCTGGAGCAAATTTGGTTCGTCGCGGACAGAGTTTAACATCTCATTAGCAATGTTCATGCGTTGCTGTTTTTGGTCGCAATCGAGCAATTTTGGTACGAATTTCGCGGCGACCCGTCTCATGCCCAAATCGTTGATAAAAATCGAATGGCACGAGCCAATCGATATGTTTAGGTCCTCAGCAACTTCTCTAACGGTGATTCGACGATTGGCCAATACCATTTTCTCCACTTCATTAATTTTTTCGTCTGTTGTTGAAGTGCTCGGGCGTCCGGCACGCTCTTCGTCGTTCACATCTTCTCGGCCTTCTAAAAACATTTTGTACCACCATTTTGACGTTGCTTCGGTCGAAGGTAGCTTCTCCGTATGCCACAGTCAACATTCGGAATGCATCCGCGCACTTAATTTCCTTTTTCACACAAAATTTGATACACGTTCTTTGATCCATTTTTTTGAATAAGTAAAAATCGAAGACGATTGAAAACACGTGCAAGTAAAGCAGCTATCACCAATCAAGTGAACATTCAAAATGGCCGAGCTTGTCGGCATAAGTGACAGGCATGAGTACCAACATAACACCATAAAAAAAACGAAATTCGAATATACGTAACCCGCGAAAATTCAAAATTCACGATACTTTTTGAACACACCTCATACATTGAACATTAAATTCTTTCATTGAGAAAAAGGACAAAAGCTCACTTATAGTTTCTCTAAGATGAACGCTGAATAAATCCTTACAGATCTTCCTTATAAAATCGTTTTGCCTGGATCGATGGCAAGCTAGAAAGAGTCATACTCAGGAATTGCTATTACAGGGCTAGAAAGCTCGAATGCTTGTAGCATGCGTAAAAAAAAAGTTCCACGTTTCCTTTTCTTCATGAGTCAATTCAAAATTATTGAAATTGGTAAATATGAATTACATATGCTAACAACATTTAAAGTGTGATTGCACTATCATTAATGATCTTTAAATTCAAAATTTTTCAAAAAACACTTGCCAGATGTTTAGATCTACGAAGAATCAACTGATTCCTTTAATCGTGACCTTTTAGGTTTCCTCTTGTAAGTGACCTCTGGAGCATCTCTACATTTAAACCAGCAGTGATCTGCAAGCATTACTTTATTCCAGTGGCCCTGATATCTTCGTTCCCTCACAGAAATATATTGATGGAACCGTTCTCCATGTTCATCACTAACATCTCCGCAATGAGGTGGGAAAAAATCAAGATGGGAGTGGAGAAAATGGATTTTTAGCGATATGTTGCAGCCGAATTGGTGATATTTTTGTAGAAGTTCGGTAACTATTTAAGTTATCATATCTTTTGTCCCCTAAAAATCCATGCATAACTCCCTTGAGAGCTTCCCAAGCTTCCTTTTCTTTCCCTTCCAAAACTAAGTCGAATACTGTTCCAGCCGGAACAAATTAATAATGATCACACAGTACATTCACCCATTCTTTCCCGCAAGTTTCCAATCAGCACTTTTTTATTCATACCATAAAGTACATTAGCATTTCCAATCAGCGCTTTTTTACCTTTAATTATTCATACCATAAAGTGCATTAGCATTTCCAATCAGCACTTTTTACCTTTAATTATTCATAAAGTACATCAGCAATTTTGTTCATAGCGTAAAGTACATTGGCATTTTAAGATCAGCATTTTTATTTGTAGTTTTTTAATTGAACATTGGTTAGTGAAATTGTATCATGTCAGCTTAATTTTGCTATAAATTAGGTGTGAATTTGTAACAATTTCGCGACTGAATGTAACAATTCCGCGACTGAATATCGCTTCCGTGCCCTCTGGTGGAGCTCCTGACTGGGGCCCTCGGACCCGGTTAGCCCAATGGAGAGGGGCCGTGCGCCACTCGCTTTGCCAATGGGCCCCACAGGAGTCGCCAAGCGAGAATCGCGACTCGCCAAAAGGCTCGCACCGGCACTGTCCGCGACACAACGCGCAATGCGATCATGCACCGCCTATCCTCCCTAACCGCGAGCACAACTAGGGCGGGGGAACCTGAAACAAGGGATGAGCCCTGAAGAATTTCGGGGTCACACCACGTAGCGGCGAAGCACCCTCGAGCCTTCCACACACGGGGCGTCGCTCGCACGGGGATGCCACCTCGCTTCCCGAGCCAACTTCACAATTTCCACTTCACTCAAATGTTTTTTCCTTCTTTTTTCTAAATCACAAAAAAACAATTTAATTACACAGTTTAATAACATACAAAAAATATTTAAAAAAAGAAGTATATGAAAAATTATACCCAACTTGCACCCTTCAACCGGCTTGTTCGACTCGGGGGGCCCCCAATCTTGCTGCCGCCAACTTCTGCTGTCGATCCACCTCGGTCGTAGAAGAACGCTCTCCTTGCTGATCCTAAAGCCTCCTTGATTCCCCCGCTCAATCCTTGAACTCATTCTAACCTCCGAAGAATTCCGCCACAAAAAATTCGAGCTCCCTCCAGGTAAAATGCGCAGTCGAAAAAGAAAGTTTCCAAGCTTCATCCGGGGTCTTATATCCCCTCTGGTGGCCACGCTTTCATATCAGGGAGCTTTTCGATGTTCCACCAGTCCATCGCATTCACAGCATTACCCGCGTGTCGTGTCAGCTGGCATCTTGCGAACTTTAAATGCCATAATATGGTGATGGAACGATGGAACATTTGATGAGCTATGACGCGATGATGGTTGATGTTGTTGTTGTTGGTGCTGCTGCTTCGATGCAGATGACAGATTCAATTCATGTTGCTCAACATATGGTATACCTGCTCCCCCACTTCCGCCTACATTTTTACTGCCGTCCTGATATCTGCTGAACACTTTTTCCGTCCTATATTGTGTTCGCGATCGTATCCAAATGTGCTATGTGTTGGCGGATGCTGCTGAATGTGTGGCTGGTTACCTTGGGCTTGCTTCTGCACTTGAATATGCGATTGATGGTAATATTGCTGCCGTTGCATTGCAGCTTGTTGCTGGCGCGTAGTGCATTTTGTTGAGTAGATGCATCCACAGGCTGATAATTGTTTATGTTTACAACATTTCTATGGGATATCGCATTCGAAACATGTCCTACACCTGTTGATCCATGTCTCATATCGGGTTCCGCTTTAATGTCCATACTTGCAGCAACCTGCATATTGCTACTGTTTGGAGTCGCGGTGATAACTGGATGTTGAGCGCTCAATTGCGCTTTGTGTCTTGTGGTAACCATACTCTTCTGGCCGGAAGGAGGTTGAAATTCATTTTGAATTTGCTGTGGAAGTGTCGTATAGCTTCTCGGTTGCTGTTGTTGAGTTGATACAGGAGAATTTGTATTTACTGAATTGTTCATTTGTATCCGTTGGCTAGGAGGAGTATTAAATACGATAGGCCTAAACGTATAAGTGCCTTGCAATAATTCCGGCGTCTCATTTATATTTGTGCCAAGTTGATTATAAGCGTATTGTGGCTTTAATTCTATATGATCTGAGCTTGTTTGTTCTATTGCATTAACTAGTTGCCTTACTAGATTATCATCACGAACCGATAATAGGTTTTTGGATTCATCAGCTACCAATGTATGGAACAGTAACGATTTATTTAGGGACGTTACACTCGAAATGGAATCTGTATACAGGAAGCTCGCTTAGTAAATCTGATAAACTCGTCAGCCCGGCTAAAGTTGTAACCGGTACACTTTCATCAGTATTTGCCGGTCCGATTCGGTGAAATTAATCGCACGCTTTCGACATTTCAGCACAATGATTGAATGCATTGTCAGCGAAGTGCTCGTTAATCTGCTTAGAACCTACTTAACTCTAATTTTTAAGTGTAATACAGAATATAAAGCGTTACATACATCGTTAAACCTCGACTTCAGTTGGCTCGGGAAGTTATACTCGCGGAGAACTTATTATATTTTTTTTTTGTTTCTTTTTTTTTCGTTTGTTTGTTTCCTTGTGTGTGTGGAAGGCTCCCGTGACAAATTGTATCAATGAATCAGATTGAATTCCGATAGTTATAGAGGTGTTTAATTTCATTTTTATACATAATTCAACACAACGTTGAATTTTGTACATGGTCCGTCGAGCCGGATTTAGGAACTTCCAATGAGTTCGAACCAGGATACAACACACTGTTGTATCGAATCTCATATTCGACACACTGTTGAATATCGATATCCTGTTGCCGTTTTAAGGACCTCCAATAAGGTTCAACCAGGATACAACACACTGTTGTATCGAGCCTCATATTCAACACACTGTTGAATATCCTGCTAAAAAAACGAAAGCCGTTATCCATCGCTCATCGTGAGGAGTCAATCAGGAGCTAAATTCAACATACTGTTGAATTAACAGCCGATTCAGCCACCAGTGGTACCACACATCAAAAACTGGACTTGCCGCATAGTTGGGTCCTGTTATCAAGCCGTTTCCAGGTCGAGATTCAAAGCGAAATTCAACACACTGTTGAATTAACGCTCAACCCATTCAACGAAACACAACATTTCATCCGAAACAGGAACCAACACACTGTTCTATCCTGATTTCAAGAGCTGAATACAAACGCCGACGTCAAGGGTCAAACTCAACACACTGTTGAATTTTGGCTCAACCCAGTCTACAGAATTAACCAGATTCAACACACGCCAGCTAAACTAGAGCGATTTATCGGTTCCAAGACGATACGCTGTTGGTACATCAATACTACACCGAACCATACTCGATTAATCTCGAATAATTAATCTTGATTATAGCTACACAGGCAGAAGAACTTCTCAGATGCCAGAAAAATTCTGCAGACGAAATTTCACGAATCTTAAGGAATTTTAAAAAAGACTCTGCTGAAAGAAAAACGGAGGAGTATGTGAAGAAAAGGCTAGAGGATCTGGAGAACCATTGGAGGGAGTTCTCAGAAAAGCACAAGCAGTTATTACAGCTTATACCAGCCGAACATCCTTATCTTGCTGAAAAGCTTTACGAGCAAACTCATGCTATTTACATAAACGCCAGCGACTGCATTTTAAAACATCGTTATCCTGGAAAAAATGAAGTTGGATTGGGCGCCACATCAAAATTAATCACCACAGAGGATAATGCAGCAAACACAACAGATCCTGTCGCAATAACGGCTCCAACAAGCTTCCGCAGCATGCAACCAGCAGCAACCAGTGCTAATACGATAACAGTTGCGTCGCCAGCCGGCCTACCGATAGCAACTAGCACCTTAAGCTACTCGAGTTCCAACGCAAAGCCTGGCTACATAAATCACTCAGTAAACTGGCCGATAACGACTCAGTCTATTGCCAACCATCCATATCAAGAATTTAACAGGCCCGGTAACTTTCCTAAATTACCACCTATCAAGATTCCAGCATTCGATGGTGACTATAAGCAATGGAAGCCCTTCATCGATATCTTCTTAAATGTCATCGACAATAACTACCATTTGAGTAATGTCGAGAAAATGCAGTACCTACTGAATGCACTAGAAGGAGATGCGAGAAGAGTGGTAAGCCATCTAAAACTTGCCAACTGCAATTATGAAACTGCACTAAGCCTTCTCCGCGCCAGGTTCAACAATAACCGTAAAATAATAACTACCTATATCGACGCAATGATTGATGCAAAAAGGTCAGAACATAGGTCGCAGCAAGACGTAATAATGTTATACGACCTTATAAGAGAATGCATGGAGGCACTTAAAACTTTAAAATGCAATACCGATGAGTGGGGACCAATAATCGTATGCATTACAATGCGGAAGCTAGATGCTGAAAGCCTACGGCTATTTGAAGAAAGCCTATCCAATCCTCGAGAAATGCCTTCCATTGGCGAATTCTTGAACTTCTTAGAAAAAAGATACCAAGTCCTCGATTGCCTCAAGACTACAAAACATCAAAGGTAAGATATCCACACCAAAGGGCAGAAGAAAAGCTTTAGCACCCAGATAAAGAACGGCTGCAGCATTTGCTCCAAGTCTCACAAAATATATCAATGTGACGATTTCAAAAAAATGAGCATAGAAGACAGTAATGCTCTTATTAGGCAAAAGAAGTTATGCCCCAATTGCCTTATGCACAGCAAGACAGAAAAATGTAGATCTACAAAATTGTGCGCTGTTTGCGGCAAAAAACACCACAGTTTGCTTCACCGAAGCTACGAAAATAGCAAATTTTCATCGGAACCTGACGCTAAAGGCGTTTCGACTCATCTCACCACCAATACTGCCTCCACAAAAGCCGACGCTGTCACACTGCAAATGGGTAGTCCTAACTTACCACAGGTGCTGCTCCCAACCGCGATGGTCAGGATAAGAAGCACGCATGGGCATCTTGAATCAATGAGGGCCTTAATCGACCCCTGTTCACAGGTTTCGCTCATCACCGAAGAAGCAGTGCAGATTTTGAAACTGCCAAAACGAAGAATCCAGGCAGTAGTCACAGGAGTAGGCGAAACGGAATCCGCGAAAGCATCATATCAAGTAACTATTAAAATCCAGCTTCGGGACTCAGCATCACCTCATCTCTTTGTGGACGCTCTTGTCCTCTCAAAATTGAATTCTTGCCTGCCTGAAAGCCGCATTAAAAATATAGACCGGAGTAAATATGATGGCCTTGCCTTAGCGGACCTAGATTTTGACAAACCAGGTGCTATTGACCTTCTCCTGGGGGCAGATGTCTATGCCCAGATAGTAATGGATGGAGTGATTAAGGAGCGGCCAGTGGCGCAAAAAACTAAGCTGGGGTGGATTCTTTTTGGTAGTGCCCCAAAAGGCTCCCATGAGTCAATCAGACTATCGAGTTATGTATCACTCGCGGAAATTCAGCAAAGCCTAGAAAGCTTTTGGGAACCAGATGATCGGTTGAATCCGCACGAAGAGCTTGGGTGTTGTGATAATTTCTTCCGGTCCACACAAAAAAGGGACAAGGAAGGAAGATACATCGTCAGCTTACCTTTAAGGACAACAAAGAGCAGCTTGGTGAATCCAGAAAGACTGCTGTTGCGCGATTATTACAAATGGAGACGAGGTTACAGAAAGATCCATCGGACCAACAGGAGTACAACAAGTTTCTTTCTGAGTATTTGGCCTTGGGACACATGAGCCCCGTGAAGTCACTCAAGGGATATGACTGTAAAGTCTTTTATTTACCACATCATGCAGTCTACAAGCAGGATAGCACTACTACGAAACTTCGTGTTGTCTTCGATGCTTCTTATAAAACAACCTCGGGCCTGAGTCTTAACGACGTTCTGCATACTGGACCAAAGTTACAGCAGGATCTCATCCAGATACTGCTAAGATGGAGGAAGCATCGCTACGTATTTACTGCCGATATCGAAAAGATGTTTAGACAAGTCAACATAGCTGAACCAGACAGGAACTATCAAAGAATTCTTTGGCGCCTATATCCTCATGACCCTATCCAAGAATATGTTCTGAACACGATTACATATGGTACTGGGCCCGCTTCGTATCTGGCAGTAAAGGTTCTAATGCAGCTAGCAGAAGACGAAGGTGATCAATATTCCGATTGCCAAGAGAGTTCTCACGTCGGACTTTTATATGGACGATATGTTGACCGGAGCTGACACAAAGGAAGAAGCAACGGAACTACAGGCCCAGATGATCAAGCTACTTCAAAAAGGAAAGTTCAACCTTCGAAAGTGGACTTCCAATAGTGAGGATCTTCTCAAGAACGTGCCTAGAGATATGGTTGAGCAAAAGATCTTCGAAATTACTGACTCAGGCTCCATTAAAACACTCGGAATCCACTGGAACCCTAAACGGGATGAATTTCAATTCAGGCTAAATGTTGAACCGTCTAGTACAAAACTGACTAAAAGAGCGCTGTTGTCAAAAATTTCCAGCATCTTCGATCCATTAGGTTGGCTATCACCCATCACAATATCAGCGAAATTACTTATGCAGGCTCTTTGGAAGAATAGTATCGAATGGGATCAGCAGGCCCCTCTGGATATAATAAAGGCCTGGACTAAGATCGAAAAGGAATTACCGGAGCTACATGCAATCAGAATTCCTAGATGGATTAGCAACCACAAAAACCAGGAATTCCAGCTGCACGGTTTCTGTGACGCATCTGAAAAGGGATACGCAGCGGTTATATATGTGCGAACCACTGACTCACTAGGAAAAGTTTATTGTACGATCCTGGCAGCGAAGGCCAAGGTGGCACCCGTTAAACAAAAGAATCGGAGGGAATCACAAGATAAAATCGTTTCTACAAGTCGACCAGAAGGTTCTGAAGCTGCGCCTCTAAAACAACAGATTACCATTCCCCGTTTGGAACTATGTGGAGCCTTGCTGCTATCCAGGCTACTGAAAATGACAATAGCTACCCTAGAAATAGACACACCGAATGTGTTTGCATGGTGTGACTCAGAAATAGTTCTGGCATGGATAAAAAAGAGCCCTCATACTTTGGATACGTTCATTGTAAACAGAATCTCAGAGATTCAGGATTTATTTCCCACAAGCATCTGGAGATATGTGTCATCGCAGGAATATCCAGCTGATGTAGCATCCAGAGGAATTAGACCAAAGAAGCTTGTGTCACATGAAGCATGGTGGAGAGGACCTCTGTGGCTGTCACAAAAATCCAATGCATGGCCATTGCAAAAACTCAAAGTAAGCTTACAAGAAGAAGCAAGGATCACCAGTAAAGTCTTCATCTCAACGGTTTCCTATTCAGAGATCAGCAGCAGTAATACCTTTACACGACAAGTTAGGGTAACGGCTTATTGCTTACGGTTCATTAAAAACTGCAGGGTTTCGAAGAAGGAAAGAAATACAAATTATTTATCTCCGGACGAATTACGCACGACAAAAATGTGTATTATAAGAATCGTGCAGCAAGAAGCGTTTCATGAGGAAATACAATCACTTAAGAACGGTGAACCGTTCAGCAGAACAAGTAAGCTACTAAAGCTTCACCCATTTCTAGATAAAATAGGGGTTCTACGCGTTGAAGGAAGGATCCAGAAGTCTAACATATCACGAGATGCAAAGCATCAAATTTTGCTGCCTCAAAAACATCATCTGACAAATCTTATCATCGACCATGCTCACCGTCAGACGCTCCACGGAGGCACAACTTTAACACTGAACTATATCCGGATGCAATACTGGATAATTAACGCCAAAAATACTGTCCAGTCTAGAAACCACAGGTGCCTCAGGTGTGCGCGATACAATCAAAAGCCCACACAACAGCTGATGGAAAACCTACCACAGGCCCGCGTGCTGCCTTCTCCACCTTTCTCGCATACTGGAGTAGATTACGCTGGACCATTTATGACAAAGATGTCAAAAGAGACGTGGTGCCAGATCGCTCAAGGGATACATTGCCCTATTCATTTGCATGGTAACGAAGGCCATTCATCTTGAATTGGTCAGTGATATGACCACAGACGCATTTTTGGCAGCCTATAAAAGGTTCATATCACGCCGCGGCCATTGTAAAGAAATATTTTCAGACAATGGTACTAACTTTGTTGGCGCCCGAAACAAAATGGAGAAGGACATGCGGCTTGCAATTGAGCAGCCAACAAGGCATGCTGCGGAAGTGATCGCCAATGATGGTACAAAGTGGAAATCTATTCCACCAGCCACTCCACACTTCGGAGGGTTATGGGAAGCAGGCGTCAAATCAGTAAAAGGGCATCTCAAAAGAGTATTGGGAAAGGCGTTACTGACATACGAGGAGTTCACCACCGTACTTTACCAAGTAAAAGCTTGTGTAAATTCAAGGCCATTAGGCCAAAATTCCAGCGATCCCAGAGATTTGGATCCTTTAACTCCCGGACATTTTCTTATAGGCCGACCGCTGATTGCGCCACCTGAGCCCGACATAAGTGATACGAACGTACATCAAAGATGGAAGCTGGTTATCAAATTGCAAAGAGACATATGAGAAAGATGGTCGCAAGAATACTTGTAATCACTCCAAGAAAGGAGCAAATGGCGGGTAGATAAAAAAAATCCAGAAGTCGGAGAGTTGGTCCTCGTAAGAGACGACAATTTACCGCCGCAAAAATGGTCATTAGGCCGAATAAAGGAGTTGCATCCGGGTGAAGATGGTGTTGTTCGTCTCGTTTCTGTACAATACAAGGACATAGTAAAAAAAAACGTCCTCTTAACAAATTATGCCAATTACCGCTGAGTATGCATAACTCTGAAGAAAATGTTCAGAAGAAAACGGTGGCAGTCTTAACAACCTCACCAACTCAAGGGGCTAAACGAGTTTACCAGCAACAAAAGATTCAGGCAACGATAAGTCATACCGCAAATCTACCTTTAAAAAGAAGAAAGGTTAGAGTCAACCCTTGTACATGGTCATCGAAATTACTATATTCGATCCTGTCAATTTTTTACTGGCTTACCATCATTTTCGCCCAAGACTTCGAAACACTAGACACAAAATCTGGGCTTTATATTGAAAATTTAGGACATGATCAGATCAAACGAGGAACTCTAAGGCTACAAATAACGTTACCTATAACTGAGATTTTCACTGCTCAAAAAATGGCTGACTCAATCACGAATCAAATCAGAATGATGTGTGAAAAAACTAAGGAAGTGACCGATACAACCCACTGTGACTCTCTTCTTCATCAAGCCTTAGCACGAAGGTTGAATTTGTCAAAGGTTTTGAATCAAGTGATTCAACTAAGTCATCACAGGAACAAGAGAAAGAGAGGACTGCTGGGGAAGCTCTTGACCACCGTCTTTGGAGTTAATGACGAAGTATATACAGATATCGAACAGCTACATATCGCCCAAGAAGCTCTTTCTCATACGACAAATCATCAAGCACTGTTCCTGAATACCAAAATTAATCAGTCAACTGCCATCCTGGAATCCAAACTAAGACAGTTGAATCTTCGATTAGCCCGTATCACAACTTCAGTAAATGAGATGGCAAATTGGTATGCGTCCACAGATCATAACAGGATCAGTATAGAAGTGATATCCTCCTATATAATTGCTGAGGACTATTTTCGCGAGCTTGAGAATAAATACACCCGATGGCTGAATGCCATGCATGATAACGGGCACGTTTTGGAACTCATCACACCACACAACATCGAAGAGATAATTGCGAATGCAACGGCCAAACTTCATTCTAATCTGTATATATCGAATGTTCCTCAACATCGGCTACAAATAGAGGCAAACCCTAACGAAATTCAGCTGTACGGTTACCTACACATCCTAGAAAAATCACTTTTCGAGCTTGTACATGTAACGGCGGTTCCACATCTGATACGAAACAATACGTTTTCAATAGCAGTCTTAGATGCTTCAACCTTGGCAATAGACTTCAATGGCCAGGTCTATTTTACCTTAAAGAAGGAAGAGCTAGATGCTTGTTTCATCAATAAAAGGCACATTTACCTATGCACTCCGACCATTGTGCATAATATAGACAGCAGTCCATCCTGTGTTGTGGATGAAATTTATGGACGACATTCAGCTAAGGGGTGTGATTCTAATTATCTTCAGCTAACTGGCACTGTTTGGAAGACGCTGATAATGAAAAATACGTGGATGTACATTTCTACCCACCTTCATCTGTAAGGGTACCCGGAAAGAGATTTCGTTGAACACCACTGGGATCATACACCTCCACGACAGCTGCTTGATAAAAACAAGGGAAGTCACACTAAAGTCAAAAATCGACGAGCAATACAAGGTCATCTCGAGTTGCATTAGGCAAACTCGCTCCATACCAACAATACATGCCTCAAAGATGACTCGTATCCTGCACCACGGAGTAATAATTCAACCAACTGAGCAGGTCATCGACTACGCCTCCTTACCTGAGCTATCATTGGAGAACCCTTTACGAATTGCTCTGAAGGAGCATGCCATAACAGCTACAACGAGCATTTTCGTCTCAGTTATTTTGGCAATATTCTTATCCAAAAACTGGAAGGTGTTCAAGGATTTCATCAGCAAAAAAATATGCTGCACTTAAAATGGACCCACTCAAGCGGAGTCTATTCAGCTCACACCGTCATCGATACGAAGACGATTTGACCAAGCATTATCAACTGCCGCCCCCCAACACGTTCCAGCCGGAACAAATTAATAATGATCACACAGTACATTCACCCATTCTTTCCCGCAAGTTTCCAATCAGCACTTTTTTATTCATACCATAAAGTACATTAGCATTTCCAATCAGCGCTTTTTTACCTTTAATTATTCATACCATAAAGTGCATTAGCATTTCCAATCAGCACTTTTTACCTTTAATTATTCATAAAGTACATCAGCAATTTTGTTCATAGCGTAAAGTACATTGGCATTTTAAGATCAGCATTTTTATTTGTAGTTTTTTATTGAACATTGGTTAATGAAATTGTATCATGTCAGCTTAATTTTGTTATAAATTAGGTGTGAATTGTATCAATAAATCAGATTGAATTCCGATAGTTATAGAGGTGTTCAATTTCATTTTTATACATAATTCAACACAACGTTGAATTTTGTACAAATACAATGTCCTTTACAAGTTAACTTATTTGTGGCCCAACAAAGATGCCTTCCTAGACCTTTGCATCACTTAATTTAAGAAATTTGTCTCTTAAATATTTAAAAGCCTGGCTTTCTTGGTTCACGGCGTTAACAAAATTCTTTATCAAGCCCAGTTTGATATGTGAGGTTGGAAGAAGAACATTTTTTGGATCTACGTTTGTCGCGGTAATTACGTTTACTAGGGTTTAAATTTCTTGCAGGCCAATCTGCTTGAATATAATGTGATTTTCTATCCCTACTATCCCACACACATAAAAAGCAACAGTGTATTTCGTATGCCCTAATTGCATCCCTAAGAGTATAGCAAGTTTTTCACTTATATACCAAGTAGTTGATTGAATCTAGGAGGTCATGTTTGCATAAGTCTCCTTCATGTGAACCGCATGGCCAATAGGAATGGATGGTAGACGGTTGCCATTATGACGCAGCACAGCTTTCAAACTAAGCTTGAAGGAGTCTATGAAAGGTCTCCATTCAGTTAGATCATGCTTCATATTCAAACTTTTCATCAAGCCATTAATATTACAACAAAAAACAAGGTTGTTTTTCTTTTCAAAAAAAGGAATCAAACGCTATGACGTTGTCTGTACCTGGTGACCCTGGCATTATTCTGCAGGAGATTCCATGGCTGTAACCATGATCCTAGAAATTCTGCCTTCTCCTTTGACAAATCAAGATCTCTAATGAGATCATTCAACTACGATTGCACAGCAAAAGCCATGGATCGTTTTTTATTTTTCAGCCATTCTCGTAATATAACTGAACGCGAATTGCAACATATGCGTAAATCCCATGGCTTATTTTTGTTTCCTACCTTCATACCAAAATAATATTGATATGCAGTCTTCACAAGAGGCGTCAATTTGCGTGTTTGTTAGGCAAACGTTATTTCACCACAAATATAAGAAAATTTTTTAACTAAATTTACACATTTCCGCGGCATGTTGATTTCTCTCTTTAAAACACTATAAATTACATCGTTACCGCAATAGTATCACACTTGGTAATCTTTTGGCAGTCAAATTATAATTTGACAAATAAAATTTATGTGTATTTTGACCATTAACAATGTTGCCGATTTCGAAAAACAATTTCTCCGTAGATTAAACAAGTTGGGTAAACAGACCTACGCTCATGTCAGAAGGGTTTTGTATTCAATTTACAAAATGTAGTCACCAGATCGAATCACATCAAGAAACATGTCAAAGACGATTTTATTGGAGAAAATATGAAATACGAAGATCATACTATTATTAACAAAGTTGAACGAATTTCGACTTCTGAGGTTTTTGGTATTAGTATACTCATAAATATCTCCCTTGATAATTATTTCACATGTCATGCCGCGACGGAGGAAACACATTTTTCATGTATTTACCCCCTGTGCCCCACTGAAGCAAAAACTGGCAGTTTAACAACTGTTTTGAAAAGCTCCCATGTAAACTTTTATTTCATACTCATATCGGCTACGTTTGATGAATTTTTTTTCAGGGGCCACTCTCCTGTACTGTTATCATCGATTAATGGCCAATTTTTTCGAATCCTAGAATGGTTACAAAACCCTTTTGCTAGGAGCTCTCTCCCGCCTCCTTGACTTATTTCACTTATAAGCATTAATTGTGGGTACTGATCTACAGTCATTCATTAAATTGAATCAAGTGTTCAAAGCATGCACCTTAAACGTTGAAGTTGGGAAAAAATAACTCAAAATTATTCAATCTTCGCATTTAAAACAGCCACTTTCTTGTTTTACGATTACTGATACCACCAGCTCAACCGATTCTCAAAGATATACATGACACCTATCATTCCTGAAATTTTCATGCAAATCCTAGCAAAACTGTAGTGTCTGAGTCGGTAAAAAGCGCGTGTTGTTCCATAGCCATATGTTGCCATAGTAATAAATGCAGCGCATATTGTTCCATAGTAATACGGGAAAATTCAAACCACTATAACTTCGCTAAATATGATTCAATCTTTATGAAACTTTCAGAATAGATTAATCTTATAAATAATCATCTGTGTACTGAATTTCATTGAATTTAAGGGCACCGTTAAGATTTTATTCAAGAAAACATAAAATCGATAAATCATACTATTACTAACAAAGTTGAGTGAATTGTGACTTCTAACGTATTTGTTGTTGTTGTACTCATCAAGACCTACATCCTTGATTTTTTTCAGATTTTTCGGATCACAGGTGTCCAATCGCGAGGGGGGGGGACACAAATTTTTCGTGTATTTCCCCTCCCTGTGCGCCCCTTGAAGCAAACTTTGCCAAACGAAGACCTGTTTTGAAAAGTTCCCATTGAGACCTTTCATTTGATACCCATATCGGCCACCTTCAATGAAATTTTTTTTTCGGGGGGTCACTCCCCTATATGGGGAGACCCCCCTTAAATGCCTTATAAATTTTTTTTGTAGTTGAACTTTGAAGAGATCACCACTTTACACCTACATACAAAATTTGATGTTTCTAGCTTAAGTAGTTTCCGAGAAAAACTGCTGTGACACACGGACGGACGGACGGACGGACGGACAGACAGACAGACGGACAGACGGACAGACAGGACGCGATTTTAGAAGGGTTTTGTAAAATTATTTTACAAAACCCTAAAAAGAACAATTTATAAAATATACAAAGTAGCTTGTATTTCTAAAACTAGAGCCAATCGGTTCTTTTAATGGTCGTTTTTGCATTCAGTAAACGAGAAGAAATAGGATAGGACTAATTTTGAGACCAAAACCATTTCGTTGTTGTGCAGTGATATTAATAATTGTAGAAGTATTTATCGCATGAATAGTAATTGCGCACAATTTCATTCAAGAAATAATAAAATTGACAAATTATTCTCTTGTTATTAATAAATCTAGGTGAATTGCGTCATTTTAGATGTTTGTCACCTTAATACACGCAAAGACTTAGCAAAAAAATTATGAAAGTTGTTCAATTACTTTTCTGAATTCTTTTCTTTCTTTTGCACACAGCGACAACGTAAGAGTACTCGTAGACCCTAGAAGGTCTTATCAAGACTTTTCATTTGCTACTCCACTTGACTGTCTTGGTTGAAATTTTTTTCAAATTTTTTTTTTGTGTTTGGGGGGTGAATGTCTTTTACACACTGAGCATGGAATTCTCATGCTCGCAAGTGACTCGACTATCCACCAAACACTTCAACTGATAGCCCGAGAACCAAGCCTGGAACCGTTCGACACATTACTTCGAGCCAGATCTCGTTTTGTTACGCCTTGAGGCGCCTCCAAGCTGTAAGATCCCTCCTCTAGCGCAAGGAAAAAAGAAAAGAAGAATTACCAGACAATTGATCTCCACCCTCTGCTAGTCTGAGCCCTTTTTATCTTTTAGGGCTACCCAAACATAATGTGCGACATGATTCCATTTGTCAACCGATCCAAGCATCACGGCGCCTATACTATTTGAGGTGAGCTCTCTCTGTAGAGGTCCCATCGCAGCTGGTCTCATTTTTACACGCAAAAAATGTGTGGCAGGCATCTTCTTCCTCTCTTTGGCAAAAACAACACGCGGGGGGCCGTAGCACACCAGTCTTGTGCAGGTAAGATGAAAACACCCATGCCCGTTCAAACCTGGGTCTGATAGAAATCAGTCTCACCCATGCCTTTGACTTAGCCACGGTCCCAGATTTGGAATGAGGTGCACAGTTCACCTTCCTTTCATGTAATTCGCCCAAAGCTGCCACCAATCGTTGCGTAAGCACTATCTCTCCTCGCTGGCAACTATCTCCCTCGTTTTCTTGCTTTGACGCAAGTAAATAGCATGGCGCTCTCTAGCAAGGAAAATAAGAGATATCAGAAACTTTTGGATAAGAAGATGTTATTCTCTGTGGTCCTCTTCTCTGTACTTATGCCAAGCTTTTTCGATACACCCCCTTACTAGATCATCACCCCATATTTCTGCTCCGTACAGTAGCACTGACCCTACAGCACTTATCAATAGGTGTCTTCTTGATGGGTTAGATCCCTTTACGTTCGTCATAAGTTGACTCAGGGCTGATACTCTACAAGCAACCTACTCAGCCCTGCCTTGATTTGCTCAGAGAAACTCATCTTCGAGTCGATTAGCAACCTCTGGTACTTCACCGCTGGCTTCGATTCGATTAGTATGTTTTCAATACTGGTCATCCTTACACTAGGGATTCTATTCTTTGTAATGATGACCACCTTTATTTTCTCCAGTGCTAAACTGAACCCACAAGAAGTCATCCAGTATCCCACTTTGCGCACCAGCATGTCTAGCCTACGTTGTGCTTGTTCAACGGCGCGTCCAAGCACTAAAGCAGTGACATCACCCGTGTAGCCAATCAAGCGCAATTCATCTCACATTTTCAGTCTCAGCAGCCTTTCATAAGATACGTGGCACATATCTGGAGCAAGGATAGATCCCTGGGTAACACTTGATGTAATTTCTATCCGTCGTTGGCCCTGTGCCGTGTCGTAATGCAGGCTTCGATCATTGAGGTATTACCTGAGAAGCTGCATTAGATATTCTGAAACTTGAAAACAGTTTCCTTGAGTATGCAGAATATCCAAGGATCTAGTGGAATTGAAGACGTTCTTAGCGTCGAGTGTCACCAACAGAACGATCCGTCGCTTGGTGCGAATATATGTCTCTGCCAACTTGGACCACGCTCACCACCTCTGCAATCGCATCAATCGTGGAACGTCCTGCTCTGAAGCCGTACTCCCGAGGAGATAAGTCCCCAACATACGAATCGTGTCAGTGAGTCTTCCATTGATGAGTTTCTCTAGCACTTTCCCAGCCATGTCTAGCATGCATAACGGGCAGTATGCTGACGGCAACCCGGGATTTTACACTCTTTTCTGATCAGCACAAGCCTCACCAACTTCCATCGTCTCGAGAAAACTCCAGTTGAATGCACTGAGCAGCATGTCAGGACAATGGTGATAGACAAGTTACAACACCTTAGCTGGAACATCATCTGGATCTAAAGCCTTCTTCGCTTTTAATGAAAGGACCGCATTTTCCAGTTCAAACTGTGTGAAGAGTGGTCACTTATTTGCTTTTTTACCATGGACAGTGTCAACATGGACAGTATGGACGGAGAAGAGTGCCCGCACTATCTCATCTACCTTTTCCGCATAATGTCTGCAAGATGTCCGTAGGATACCAAGCTTCCACATAACTAGGTTGTAGCCAAAGCCGCATGGATCCTTGCTCAAGTTGCTCACTAGATCTTGCTAGTAGTGAGCCTTGCTATTGCTAATCAATTTGCGAAAGCATTTCCTGGCTGATCCAGTTGCATGCCTCGTCACGGTTCCATTCTCGTTAAGCCTCATTCCAAAGCTTACGACACTCCCTTCGTTTTTCAGTGATTTCAGTCGACCACCAGTACACTGGGGGCTTGCCGTGCCGGGGTTTTCAATGGGGCATAGAAGTGGTGCAAGCAATCATGGTGATGCTCATAATTTAGTTCACCATGTATTGAGCTACCAGTCCTTCTATTTCCTGCAAATCACCCTGCAGCGGAGCATCTACCGTGAGCACCTCGACAAAACTCTCGAAGTCCATCCTTCAAATGTTCCACCCAATCGTAGAACGTTGAGAGCATGGAGGTCAGGAGACAACGTCGGGGATCTCAAGCAGAATGCACTGATGATCTCTGGCTGAGTAATCCTCTAATACTCTCCAACTGTGTATCCTCTGTACTAAGGACTCCAAGGCAAATATCACGTCCAGTATGGTTCTTTCGCAGCCAAAATCGCGGACAGTCAGCATTTTTGAGGTCTTAAGTACGATGAGCGCCATCCTGGCTGCCATTTCTAGGATTCGTTTTCCCCGCGGATCTGTTTGAAGTTTGTCCCATTCGATTGCTTTAGCCTTGAAGTCTCCCCCAAAGATCTCTTTGCCACGTACGCTCGAGACAGTTCCCTCCAAAGTATTAAGCTTGGCTTGGAAAGATGATATTGGTTCGTTCGGTGCTAGGTACATACTAAAGAAGGTAGTCCTTGAACATCGGACCCACCCAAAAATATCCTTCCGTCTCTCCACGGATCCGTGCCCAGATGGCAGCAGTGCCAGTTTCACCAGGATACGATGATGAAGAACTTTTATCATGGTGTTGCACACTCAGCAAGAAAAATCCGGCTTTCATGTCGCTCACAAACTACTTATGTAGCTGCGGTGTAGGTTTAGTTGCAAGAAGTTATGATTTTGCTTTGGCTATGGCTTCCTAGGAAACCCGGTAATTTCTTGATCTCAAGATGTGCCCAAGACCTGGTCTTGGATCAGCATCCTTGAAGTGGATACAGTGTGCCTCTTTTGTTGTACACCCTTTTCTCTTATGTACCATTTCACCACATTTATTACATAGGGAACTCCTACCAGAGGCTTTAAATACTACCGCGTTGTAACCATAGTCAGGGCATTTGAAACATTGAAGAAGCGCTGCTCTTTGTCACATCCTGCAAATCTGCTTTTTTTCTTCGTCTTCGTAGAACTACGGCCCTTCCCGGGCCTTCACTTACTGCAAATAGCACCTCCAACTGTGTCGATCTATTGACCACGTTCTCCAATTTCGAAATCCGAGCAGCGATAATCTGTCTTCATGGACTGCGCTAGACCAGCATTTTCGTGGTTACTCCACTGGTCTCTGCCCTTCAGTTTTCGCAACGAATGCCTTACCGAGTTTCTAAATTTATTTATTTATTTAAAATCGTTTTACAGCCAAAATTCCAATTACAAAACAGACTTAGACAATTGAGTAGTAATACACATTTATACAACAAAATCAAGCAGAAAAAAGTTAAGAATACTAATTTAAAACAAGTAAAAAAAGTAATTAGAGACTAGATGAAAGTTTGAAAAAATGAGTGATAAGGAAATATTAATCTCAATTCACAAAAGGTAACGTCTTTAGAGAACTAAGTTCGAGGTTGTTATGCTTTCTGATAATTTGCGGCATAATTAACTGAAAATATAAATCTGTCGGGGTGTACGGAACCTCAAGAATGCTATTAGATTGTTTGTAGTGCTGCGTCTTCGCTTAGACTGGAAGCAATTTATTGGTGAAGCAATTTATTGTGAAGAAAACATTGATCTAAGAAAGTCCTACGGGACGACAGAAAAGGGAGACAAAGTATGAATAAGCAACGCTCATAGGACTCATAGGTTAAGTTGAATTTGGAGAACGAAATACAGGTAAACTTACGCTAAACAGCTTCTCGCGAGCTCTCAAGATATAAGTGCCTAGGAGGCCACACTAACCAAGCAGTACTCAAGAAGCGGGTGGACAAGACATGTGAGCCATTGAATAGTGGCTACAATATTTGCAAACTTGTGCAAATGCTGCATAATAAAAACAGAAATTTTTGATGCCTTGATAATTATGCTAAAAATATGGACATCAAATTTAAGCTTGGGAGATAAAAACATCATAAAGATTCTAAGTTAAAGGAACAATTTTCAGAGTGAAAGTCATTTTAAAACATTTGAAAACACTAACACGAAGGGAGTTTGCATTACACCAGTTATAGAGGTTAAAGAGATCATTTTGGAGTTGCTGACAATCTTCAAGGGATCAAACTATCCAGAATATCTTGAAATCATCAGCATACAGGAGACAAGAAGAGGAAATTACAGAGGGAAGATCATTGATAAACAGTAAGAAAAGGGGAGGTCCAAGGATTGATCCTTAAGGGACGCCAGATCAAGGATTGAATAGAAAGGAGGCAATGCCATAGAGATTAACACGACATAAACGAGAGGACAGATGGGATAAGATCCAAGAATATAGGGAGCCGGATATGCCGAGCAAAGCTAACTTTTGACAGAGAAGAACAAGATTCACGGAGTCAAAAGCTTTGGAGAAGTCCGTAAATATTGCATCAACTTGAAGCTGTTTACCTAGAACTCTTGCAATATAATCTTCAAACTAAGCCAAGCTCGAGGAAGTTGAACGACCCTTCAAGAATCCATGTTACTGTGGAATGACAATTGAACTCAATGACTCAAGAAGCCTGTGGTGTACAAATCGATTAGAGAAACAAGAGAGGGGTGATATGGGATATGCATTGTTTGCCCATGCAACTTACGTGGCCAGCGAATTGCAGGTTCCGCAGTCTTAAAATCCTTGAGACCTCCAGCTGGTCAAAAATTTCATGCAGCCCATGTTTGTATCTAATTTATCATTATTCACCGTCCAGTTTCACTCCGCTTATTTGCCTCAGGACCCGACGCCCGAAGGCGTTCAATATGTCTGCGCATGCTTGGGTTAGGATCCATGCTTCGCAGATTTGTACTCTTGGAGGTTTGCTTTCCTGTGTATGCAGCTGGTCTGATGTATGTTTGTTTCTCCTTTTTTATGTCCTTATGTTTCTCTTGACCAATACCATCCACTTTTACCCATTAATCTGACTATTGATCACTCTACCCTTATAAAATCGGTCGCTGCTCCTAAATTTAATTTTTTTAATTCAATTACGAGGCAATCAGGACAGCATTTTTGTCTATAAATCGGCTTCAGTTCTTTCATACTTTTATTGTGAATCTGCTCTAAATAAATTTTATGCAAATATGCTTACACCTCCTCAGTCGGTCAGAAAGGATAAACTGAAACCTTGGCTTACCAAGCGCATTCTTACCGCCCTTAATACCAAGAATAGGGCACAAACTTAAGCATTTAGGTAGAGCAGAAGTCAAATTCAACTTTTGCAGGTTGCGTTCAAATACCAAATAGGAGATCAAATGCTCTGAAAAATTACTTTTCCTGTTTAAAAGCGTTCTTCAATGTAAAAAATGCAAAGCCCTCTTAATATTACATTAAATCCTTAAGGATCTCATCATATTTACCTTCCTCAGTCCGATGGGATAATGTAGAATGCTCTTCTCCTCAGGCGATTTCGGATCTATTCTTCCAATATTTTTCCTATACCTTTTCTCCCCTCACTGAATTCACTTCTTACAACACTATGAGTAATTATACTTTTTTGTTTGCTACTCTAAGCACTGACCCTTCTACAGTTGAATCCTTAATCCATTTCCTTCTTCATAACATCAGACTTGGTCCAGATGGCTCACCAAATATTTTTGTCAAGCCCTCAGCATTGCTGCTTTCTTCTCCCTTATCTCTTCTTTTCAACCCAAGCTTAAGTAGTGGAATGTATTCCTCTCAATGAAAAAATGGTCATATTTTACTTATCCTTAAAAGTGGTGATCCTCCATGTGAGTGTAATTAGCGTCCTATATCTTTGATTTCTCATTCCCTGAAATCGTTTGAATGTTTAGTCCACAACCGAATCTTTGACCCTTTGAGCTCTGTTTTAGCAAATGAGCATCATGGCTTTCTCAAAAGTCATTCTATGTCTACTAATCTAACTCAGTACACTGATATTATTGCAAAAGCTTTCGATAATTACTATCAAGTTGATGTAATTTATAGTGTTTTCACAAAAGCATTTGATACAGTCAATCATCGTCTTCTTTTCTGTATGCTTCAAGCTTTTGTAATGTCTGATTCTCTCTTGTCTCAACTTATTTATCGTCCCGTTTATATCGAGTTCATTTTTGTGGAACCACGTTTGTTCATTTCTGTTCTACATCTAGGGTTCCTCAGAGTTTATTCTTGGGTCGCTTCTATTCCTTGTGTTCATCAATTACCTCTCCTCAGTAATTTCTTCTCCTTGTCCATTGTTTGCAGATAATTTCAAGGTATTTTGGACTATCAAATCATCTTTTGACTGTCAGTATCTCCACGAGAACTTGAATGTACTCAATAACTGGTGTCTGTATAATTTTCTTTACCTTAATGTTACCAAATGCCACAAGATGACTCTCTTAAGGAACATCCTGTGGCGTTGTGCTCACGGATATTCCTTTTAAAAGAGCGAAGAAATTCAAATGCGAACCTTCCAGTTGACAAACGTTTATTGAAAAGACATTTTTCATCTTAAAAACTACTTAACATCAGAAACGCCTCTGGCGGAAAATTAATAAAGATTCAGCGCTGCCACACTACCCCCCTCCGAGTGTGTGAGGTGTGAATGTCACTTTCTTCCGATCATATGTTCGCAGGGGACGTCGGTCATCAACATCGTCGCTAATAGTTGGTTTTTCACTAATTTCGTATGCCGGTTTTGACCGCTCTGTAGATATGTTGGTTTCCTTGCCGTTGACGAGGATGGTGAAAAGATGATCGTTCATTCGTCTGACGATGGGAAAAGGTCCCAGATATGGTGGCTGTAACGGTTTTCGCACGGTGTTGTCCCTCAAGAATACGTGCGAGCACTTATGTAAGTCCTTGTGTACGAAGATTTTTCGCTTGTCGTGGCGGGCCGTAGGTGTAGGGCGCAATTCTCGCATCTGTTCTCGGAAACTGTCAACGAAAATTTGAGGGTCCTGATCGCTGTCATCGTGTGTGATGAATTCACCCGGAACTCGGAGAGATTCACCGTAGACCATTTCGGCTGCTGTGGCGTTCAAGTCTTCTTTGTATGCCGTTCTGAGTCCCAGAAGAACTGTAGGAAGAAGGTCAGTCCAAGATTTTGAGTTGTGGAACATTAATGCTGCTTTCAACGCGCGATGCCAGCGTTCCAAAATTCCATTGGATGCCGGATGGCATGGGGTCGTGCGGGTTTTTTTTGTTCCCACTAGATTGGCTAACGCTTTGGAAACGCTGCTTCAAATTGTGCTCCTTGATCTGTTGTGACTGTCCGTGGTGCACCGAAACGTGCGATCCAGTTGGCATAGAATGCCGATGTTACGGCTTCAGCGGTGATTTCCTTAAGGGGAACAGCCTCCGGCCAACGAGTAAACCGATCGATCATTGTAAGAAGGTATCGGTATCCCTGTGACGGTGGAAGCGGGCCTACTATATCGAGGTGTATGTGCTCGAACCGGTTAGCGGGGACAGCAAATTGTTGTGGAGCGTTTCTTATATGGCGATGAATTTTGCTTCTTTGGCATGGCAGACAAGCTCTTGTCCATTCCGGAATATCTTTCCTCATTCCTGTCCAGACGAATTTTTGCTGTATGGTGCGGCATGTAGCCCTTCCACTAGGGTGAGAAAGGTTATGAAACGCATTGAAAATTCTTCTTCGTAACTGTTGGGGAACGAAAGGTCGTATAATACCAGTTGACACATCGCAATATAAAGATCCGCTTGTATCAACGGTTACCTCTTGGAGTTTTAGAGACGTGTTGGATTCCAAAATGGTTTGCAACTCCTGATCTTCTTGCTGAGCCTCTCGCAATTCTTGTGCTGTAACGACTGTTGGCATATCGATTTGTTCCAAACGAGAGAACGCATCCGCGACTAAGTTCTCGCTTCCAGATAAATGTACGATTTGCGTTGAGAATTGTGAAATGTATTCTAAATTGCGCAACTGGCGGGGTGTTGCCTTCTCCGGTTTCTGTGCAAATGCATAAATCAGTGGTTTATGATCAGTGCGTATCACAAAATCTCGGCCCTCAAGGAAATATTTAAAGAATTTAATGGCCTCGTAAATCGCTAATAGTTCGCGATCGTACGCGCTATAACCCTGCTCGGTCGAACTAAGCTTCTTTGAATAGAAAGCCAGGGTCTCCATTGCATATCGGGTTGTTGTTGTTCCAACACGGCCCCTATTGCTCTGTCTGAGGCGTCGGTTGTAAGCCTGAGGGATTCTGTGTCACTAGGATGAGCCAGTGTCACTGATTCTGCTAGACTCTTTTTGCATTCTTCGAAGGCGATCGTAGCAAGTTCGGTCCAGAGTACGGGGCGTTTGTCATTTTTCTTCGAATCCTTGAGGAAAGCATTGAGTGGTGCTTGAATTTTAGCTGCGTTCTTGATGAAACGACGATAAAAATTTATAATCCCGAGGAATCTTCGAAGATCGTTGATTGTCTGAGGTTTTGCGTAGCTGAGGATTGCTTCTACACGTTCCGGGGGTGGTTTTGTGCCATCGCTCGAAATAGTGTATCCCAGAAAATTTACTTCGGATGCGCCAAATACGCATTTTGCTGGATTGATGGTTACGCCATACGATGAAAGTCTTTCCATTAACTGCTTGAGGTGTTGTTGGTGCTCGTTGATGTCCACTGATGCCACCAGTATATCGTCGAGGTAGCAGTAGACGAAATCTAATCCACGTGTCACAGTATCAATGAACCTTTGGAAGGTCTGTGCAGCGTTGCACAGACCGAAAGGCATGGTCAGGAATTCGAATGAGCCAAAAGGCGTTGTCACTGCTGTCTTCGGCACATCCTCCTCCGCCACCGGTATTTGGTGGTATGCCCTGATTAGATCTAGCGTAGAAAAAATCGTTTTACCGCAGAGGATGTTACTGAAGGCTTCGATATGGGCAATAGGGTACCGATCGGGTATGGTAGCCGCGTTCAGCTGACGATAGTCCCCGCAAGGCGTCCACTCCCCTGATTTCTTGGGTACCATAAGAAGCGGACTGGCCCAGGGACTCTGTGAGGGTCGGCAAATACCTTGGTCGACCATATATTGAAACTCAGCTTTTGCTGCTTTTAATTTTTCTCCGACGAGACGTCGAGGCCGAGCTGCAACGGGCGGCCCCTGTGTTATTATATGATGAACGATGTTATGACACGTAGAAGTGGCCGCTCGTGAGGTGGATGTGACATCAGGATACTGATGTAGGAATTGACTCCATTCGACGCTGTTGTCTAGTGTGGAGATCCCATATTCAGTGGTTTTGAGTATGTCTCCCTTTGTGGTGATTCCCGTTGCATGGTCTATGAGACGCTGTCTTTTAAGATCGATTAAGAGATCGTATTTCAGAAGGAAATCCGCTCCAAGGATTGGTGTCGGAATGTCTACTACCACGAATTTCCACGGGAAGGAACGTCGGAGATTTAGGTCAAGAGTTAATAACTTAACACCATAAGTATTAATAGGCGTGTTGTTACCCGCGAAAAGTTTGACAGTGCTTACTGCAAAAGGTCCTTGAACAATTTCGCGAGGTATGACAGAGACATTGGCGCCTGAGTCGACGAGAAAACGCACGCCTCTTGTTCGTTCTTGTATGTGGAGCCGGTTTTGCATTTGTATGCCATCGTACACCGGACAGAGTACGGATGGCGATATTAGTTTTCCGGCGTTTGGCACGCCTGCGCTGGCTTAAACGCACACCGCTTGGTGCATTTAGTTGCCGCTGAACCAAATCGGTGGTGGTAGTAACAAAAACCAATATCTTTATTACGATTTGTTGAATGAGAGCGTGAGCTAGAACGGTGCGATCTTGATTTGAAACGTTTTTGTTCCTTGACAAGCGTCATGAGTTCCTCAAATTTTTCTTCAAGGGATTTTAATCTCTCGGTAAAGCTACTGTGTGCTGTTGATCTCACGCTTGCCACGGATTCTACAGCTGACACATGGGACGATGAAGAAGTTTCAATTATTCGATCAGCTATCTCTGCCAATTGGTCTAGGTCAATGCCGTGACTTGCTGACAGGATGCACCGTACGCTTACAGGCATACGTTTCATCCAAAGCACACGGAGGATGTCGTCCGCAAGATTTTCATTTGCAAGGGTTCTCATTTCCCTTAACAGCTGACTCGGTTTCCTATCTTCGAGTTCTATATCTGTCAGGAGGCGGTGCAGTTTTTTGTCCTCCAACTCCGTGAGACGTTCAACTAATTTGGTTTTTAATGCATTGTACAAACCTGTTGCCGGTGGTGCGCGCACGAGATCGGAGACTTGTTTCAAGGTCGCTGCATCCAACGCTGCAATAACCGTATAATACTTCGAGATGTCAGTGGATATTCCGTATGCGTGAAAATGTGCTTCGGCCTGCACGAACCATAATTCCGGATCTGTCGGCCAAAAAGCTGCAACTTTGGGTGCTTTTACGACACGGTTGGCATCGATTTGCTCTCCTGAATGATGGCGGCTACTGGTGGCGGCTTGTTGGGATAGTGTGTCGGGAACTGGATTTGCAGCACTTAATGCACGTTCCGGCGAACGATCAAGCGGCATGATTTCAATGTAAAATTGATTTCGTTGTGCGCAGTGTAACTTGCGTTGGGGTCACCAATTATCTGTGGCGTTGTGCTCACGGATATTCTTTTTAAAAGAGCGAAGAAATTCAAATGCGAGCCTTCCAGTTGACAAACGTTTATTGAAAAGACATTTTTCATCTTAAAAACTACTTAACATCAGAAACGCCTCTGGCGGAAAATTAATAAAGATTCAGCGCTGCCACAATCCCATTTACTTTACATGTATGCTGAACGAGGCCTCTTTGCCCGAAATTACTATGCGGAAAGACCTAAAAATTACTTTTAACTCGTTGCTAGGGTGTCTAAAATTTTGAGTTTCATACTGAGACATATGCACAGGTTTTGCAACACCTCCACTAGACCTGTCTGTATATTTGTCTTATCCATCCATTGCTTGTTTTGTGGTCTGATCTCCCGTCATTTCTAACTTGTGTCCTCGTTAGAGTCTGTGCAGACTTGCTTCATATTCTTTTAGCTAAACTTGCCATATCTTCCAAAGAATGATGCTTTATCCTTCCTTGGCCTTTCGTGCTTGGCTGAACGTAGATCTAATTTGGGTCAGTGCTTCAGCCTCCATCTTACCTTTTCGTTGAACTGCACTTTCGCCACTCATTACATCCTACTTGTGATTCTTCTCTCTTTGCAATGTATTTCTTGCTGTACAAAGCTACATCTTCACTCACCTATTTTACACTTCCTAAAGAATCACAACAATCTGCAGCCTGGTGCTTTTCCCTTATCCTTCATTGCATTCAAAAGAACTTTGCAGAATATGACTTTAGATCTTTGATTTTGCCTTGTAAGTTGTAAATTTTTACTTTATTTTTTATCTTTGCAATTTATTTTTTCACTTTTGCATTTACTTAATTACTCTTTTTAGGGTTTTGTAAAATAATTTTACAAAACCCTTCTAAAATCGCGTCCTGTCTGTCCGTCTGTCCGTCTGTCTGTCTGTCTGTCCGTCCGTCCGTCCGTCCGTCCGTCCGTGTGTCACAGCAGTTTTTCTCGGAAACTACTTAAGCTAGAAGCGTCAAATTTTGTATGTAGGTGTAAAGTGGTGATCTCTTCAAAGTTCAACTACTAAAAAATTTTATAAGGTATTTAAGGGGGGTCTCCCCATGTAGGGGAGTGACCCCCCGAAAAAAAATTTTTTTTTGAAGGTAGCCGATATGGGTACCAAATGAAAGGTCTTGATGATAACTTTTCAAAACAGGTCTTAGTTTGGCAAAGTTTGCTTCGAGGGGCGCACAGGGCGGGGAAATACACGAAAATAGTAATCGTAAAACAAAATAGGGGCTGTTTTCAATGCGAAGATTGAATAATTTTGAGTTATTTTTTCCCAACTTCAACGTTTAAGGTGCATGCTTTGAACACTTGATTCAATTTAATGAATGACTGAAGCTGAGTACCTACAATTAATACTCAAAAGTGAAACAAGTCAAGGAGGCGGGAGGGAGCTTCTAACAAAAAGGCTTTGTAACAACTCTAGGATTCGAAAAAATTGGCTATTAATCGATGATAACAGTACAGGAGAGTGGCCCCTGAAAAAAAATTCATCAAACGTAGCCGATATGAGTATGAAATGAAAGTTTTCATGGGAGCTTTTCAAAATAGTTTCTAAACTGTCAGTTTTTGCTTCAGTGGGTGCACAGGGGGAAATACATGAAAAATGTGTTTCCTCCGTCGTGGATGGACATCTGAAATAATTATCAAGGGAGATATTTATGAGTATAACAATAACAAAAACCTCAGAAGTCTAAATTCGTTCAACTTTGTTAATAATAGTATGATCTTCGAATTTCATACTTTCTCCAATAAAATCGTCATTGACATGCTTCTTGACTTTATTCAATCTGGTGACTGCATTTTGAAAATTGAATACAAAACCCTTCTGACATGAGCGTAGGTCTGTTTACCCAACTTGTTTTATTGTTATTTGACTTTTGTTACTATTTCATCTTATTATTGTGTTTGTTTTCTGTGTAATGGATTCTGGAAACAAATGTTTAAAGATATTTATAGATGTTTCCCGAATTTTCCATTAAAAAGTCTATTTTTCTTTTATATGATATATTTTGACAAATATATATTTTAGAAGTAAATTGCTTTTTGGGTATCCATTGTCCTTCCATACGATTTGCATGGTGACCCCATTGCAGCTTCCACAGTCTTACAATCGTTAAGACCACCAGCTTGCCAAAAATCGCTTCGATTATTTGCCTCAATACCCTTCACTTGTAAGCGTTCAATATGTTTGCGGATACTTGGGTTAGGGTCCATATTTTGCGCCCATAGCATAACACAAGAATTACCATAGATTTGCATACTTGGAGCTTTGTTTTCCTGTGTATGTAGCTGGTCTTAAAGATTGTCAAAACTCAATGAAATATTTTATGCGCGAGCAGTATTCCTCGGCGGATTTCGTCTCTTGCATTTTTTCAATTCGCTCACATTTTCGATACTGTATTTGCCAAGTGTGATATTATGTGGATTTGAGGTATTTTTCCTTGACTGCGCCATGAGCTTTGTTTTATTTTCATCGATTTATAGACCTACTAGCTTTGTTTCGCTGTCGAGTTTCAGGAAGAGTTCTTTGGCAGCTTTTAATGGCCGTGACAAAATGTTGATGTCGTCCACATAGGCTACTAATCGGCTCGCTGGTCTGACTCGTTCGACGAAGACAGTTCATCACTGATCGGATCTTGTCACGGAAACCCTTTGCACTCACCCATGCAGTCGTTAAGATGCCGCCCGAGCCAAGGTTGTAAATGTTATAGTAAACAAATCAATGAATACATTAAATAAGTTAGGTAAAAATATAGTTCTTAAATATTGGTTAGTCTTAAAAGTATTGAACCTTTTTTGTCACTAGATGGTGTTCGTTGTCATATATCGGGCAATACTAATCAGATTGAGTCAAACTGACATGCGTTTGAAAGATAACATTCCAGTCTAAAATTTCCATATGGACAGTTTTGTATTTCGTCATTCATGTCAAAAGTTGTATTCATTTAAAAATGAGTGAAATTTATGTGAACATTCATAAATTTCACTCATTTTTAGGGTTTTGTAAATTTATTTTACAATAACCTACTAAAATCGCGTCCTGTCTGTCCGTCCGTCTCTCACATCACTTTTCCACGCAAACTACGTAAGCGAGAAACATAAGATTCTGTAAGTAGGTGTAAAGTGACGCCTTCTTTAAAGTTTGACAACAAAAAGAAATTTATAATATGTTTAAGGGGGGTTTCCCCATATAGGGAAGTGGCCCCCGTAAAAAAATGTTCATCGCATGTAAGCAATATGGATCTGAAAAAAATCTTAAGGGTGAGACTTTAAGAGCACAAGGGCAACAAATACCTCAGAAGTTAAAATTCGATCAACTTTGTTGATAATAGTACATTTTATAAAATTAACATGTTTGCCTATAAAATCAAGATGGTGCCTTTAAATTTCCCAAAAGCTACAATTTAAGTTTTTAAAAAAAAATTGTATGTGTTCTGAGAATTTCACAATAATTGAACTATAAACAATTAAGTTACAACCGATTGAATATTTAACAATTACAACAACATTAATACGTGATAGTAGGGAGATACACGTTTGCAACGGACCTAGGCACTATAAATATGTAGGAATTTCGATAAAAAAATTAGAAATGATTTGTAATATTCATGTGTTATCATGAATAACTAAGCGACAGGGTCAAAACAATTGAAACAAAATGGCGGCGAACTTAAATGCATAATGACCAGGATATAATTGTCCGAGCTCAATTCATGGAATTTGTATACAAGTCAAGTTTTGATATGCAGAATATATTGTTTGATTTACTAATTGTTTCACAAAACCCTTCTGGCAGGAGCACTTTCCTGCTATTTCAGCTTGTTAAATGAATACAGCAATATCACTACGATCAAGGTGAGAATGCATCGTAGGCTCGTGAAAAAATTTGTGGTTTTTAGAGTCGATACTTTATCAAAAGGCACAGCCAAGGGATGGTTCGCTCGCTTTCGTTCAGGAAATTTTGACGTCAAACAGGCATCTCGCTCAGGTCAACCAATCACTGAAAATTTTACAAAAAATTGAAGGAAAGCTACACATAAGCAGCCATGATATTGCTAAGAACTGAATATCCATCACCAAATAGTTTTGAACCATTTGCGTAAGGCTGGATACACGAAGTGGCTCGACGTTTGGTTGCCGCATGAATTCACACAAAAATATTTGATCGACCGAATTTCCATTTGCGAAATGCTAATAAAACGCAATGAAATCAGGCCATTTTTGAAGCAAATCATCACGGTCGATGAAAAATGGGTAGGATACGATAATATCGCTCGAAAAAGATCATGGTAAAAAAAAACGTGAATCATCACAAACGACTTCAAAGCCAGGATTGTCACCAAATAAGAATATGCTGTGTGTATGATGGGATTAGAAGGTGCAAGAACCTGGGCAAACACTCAATTTGGCTCTGTACTGTCAGCAATTAACCATATTGCAACAAGCAATTCAAAAAACCGGCCAGAATTGATCAATAGAAAGGGCGTTGTCCCCCATCATGACAATGCCAGACCACGTGCATCTTTGATGAACCGGCAAAAATTGACAGAGCTTGGCTGGGAAATCTTGATGCACCCACCGTATAGTCCAGGCCTTGCACCATCAGATTGCCATTTGTCTCGGTCTCTGTGAAACTTCCTTAATGAAAAGAAATTCACTTCAAAAAGGGGCTGTGAAAATCACTTGGCCAAGTTTTTTGCGGATAAACACGTAAGTTCTACACAGATGAAATAATGGCTTTACCCAAAAAATGCCAAAATATCATAGATAATCATAGTGAAAACTAATGAACTTATTCAATCGAAAAACGACAAAAAAAGGCTCAGTACTTTTTAGACTTACGAATATATATATATATATATATATATATATATATATATATATATATATATATATATATATATATATATATATATATATAAATATATATATATATATATATATATATATATGGGATATAATATCGAAGGAGTAGTCCACGTGGTGTAGTGGTTAGAGTACTCATCCCGTAAGCCGAAGGTCCCTGGCTCGACTGTCGGTGGCGGCAATGAAATTTAGTCCGAGTGACTCTGCGAATGGACTATAAGCCCGTTCAGTTAGAAAAACACACGGCCAAAGCATGATACTAACCATATCACCGACACATTCGATCATGGTAATGAGATACTCTAACATCTCTAAGCAAAGGCCAGAAAGGGCCTGTAGTGCTACAAGAAAAAAATAATATTGAAAGGAGAAGAAATCGAGATTGCTTAATGACACTTTTCAATCAAGCTTAGATGCAAAAACGAAATAAACCGCAAAGGGCAGCAATTATTCGTTCAAATCTGACCAGCGATCTAGCAAAAATAATGCAGGGAATGAATATTCTGCGCACGAAATCAAATAAAAAATATATTGGTGAATCCATAAGATAAAGAGAAAATGGAGGAAAAGAGTGGCAGGTACAAAATTGAGTGCAAAACATGTGAAAAAGCATACATCGGACAAAACTGTCAGATTATGGTTTGAGGAACACACCAAAGAAGCGCAAGAAGCAATGAGGTGAAGAAACACGAACAACATCAATTCATCGGTAGCGTGTTCTGGAGATACTATGCATTATAAGAGAGCACCTGGAGACAAAGCTGAACGAGTACATAGGAAATCGTCACTCATGCCTAATGGATTCGATTAAATAATTGTAGTATTAGGGAAAAAATAATAATAATTAGAATTATTTTTTTTTTTGTAGGAACAAGTTATTGTAATGAAAAAAATGTGATCGCAAGTACCTTTGCAACAGGGATTTAAGTAATTAAGAAAGGTGTAGTGATATAGTTAGGTATAAAATGTCCAAAAGGACTGCAGCCATGGTCTGCTGCCTCGGCAAAAGAGCATGGTAGGATCGGCCGAGATTTGGCTTTGTCTGAGGACGCGTGAATGCGCTGGCAGGCTAGTGTTGCGGTGTCGTGGGGCGGGTTCTTTTCCTCAGCACAAGGATCAACTAAAAAAAATTTCGCATTCACGAGTTAAAAGGGTCGAATGCCGATCAACTGGGGTCTAGGCTAAGGTAACCTAGTAAGGGTTGAACTTGTTTGTTCAAAGAATAAATTTCACCTGGAGAAAACGAACGGACTTAAGAGGCATCCAGTTGGAAGCGGTGCCCCCTCACACCTTTCCAACCAAATCAAGAAACGTGGCCATATATTTCCCATCTGAGTGAAAATCTCATAAAAACATAATTTGCATGAATTTCTCCACCAAAGAAGAATTAATAACATGGCCAATTTATGTTATAGCATTATGCGATGGAATCACATAACACTATACCATCAAAGGGCACGTGAGTAGAAGGGCACCCTACCCGAGTGTATATATATATATATATATATATATATATATATATATATATATATATATATATATATTATATATATATATATGGTCGCGTTTTATGGTTCGCGGCCCATAGTTTTAATGTTCCGGGAAAGTGAAAACGCAATGTCTTTTAATTTAATTACAAAAAAACGCACAATCACTTATTTAACTATTTCACAATTTTTATTTTCACTATTAAAAGTCTAACACTTGTCCATAAATTTCTTATCGCAATTGTCTTCTAAAATCACTTCACTATTACTCGATCAATATCGCTTTCCACACACTATCGCCGTTCTTACTATCGCGGTTGAATGAATGATCCCCTCATTCATTCAGCTCGCCTTTATATAGGGTCTCCATCCGTTCAATGCATTTCTCGTACATTGGCGAATGTTCTGCCGAGAGGTATCTGGTATATTCGAGCAGATGAATGGAGCAGTGACTAACTTCCAAATGCCGATCATGCTTGGTGGGTTCTCGTGGTTTCGAGTAAATTCATTTTGTTGATGTTCTTAATGGCTGTGAAAACAATTGCGACAGTAGCTCGCAGAATTATTTGTACATGTAACACTGCCCCCACCTCAGTTCTTTTCGCCCCGAAAAGAAGTGTCGCCATTTTTAGTCGATTCTCCCTGGGTGTACTATGGGGCAAGACGGTCCAGATGCACCATTTTCATTTTGGCTCTCGGTTTATGATGTGCCTGTATGCGATATACGACGTCGTTGATTTTCTTTGTAACCCAGTATGGTCCCTCCCAATCATGTTGCAACTTTGGAGACCTACCCTTTTGCCGTTGCGGGTTATATAGCCACACCAAGTCATCTTGCTCGAAGCCAGTAGAATTCGCCTTAAGATCATACCTGGTCTTCATACGGTCCGTTGCCGATTCGAGGTGTTTTCACACTGTCCAATGTATCTGGTCCAACCATTGCCTTAGCTCACTTGCGTACTCCGAGATCGTTTGGAGTTTCCCAGGGGGTGTTCCGAACTTTATATCAGCTGCCAGACGAACAGTCTTTCCAAAAATAACTTTGGCTGGGGCTTGACCGGTCGATGCATGTTCGGCAGCCCTGTACGCCATCAAAAATAGTGGGATATGTCGATCCCAGTCCCTTTGGTTCTCGTTAACCATTTTGGCCAGATGTTTATTGAGCGTGCTGTTGAAATGTTCGACCATTCCATCGGATTGAAGATGCAGTGGTGTTGTCCTCGTTTTCCGTATTCCCAGCAGCTCGCACATTTCGCCAAAAACTAGTGACTCAAAGTTTCGGCCTTGATCCGAATGTAGTTCGCAAGGTACGCCGAACATACTGACCCAATTTAACACTAGCTGTACGGCTACAGTAGTTGCTTCCTGGTTGGGAATGGGGTAGACCTTGGGCCACTTGCTGAAATAATCGGCTACAACCAGCGTGTATCGGTTTCCCCATTCAGATTCAGGGTAAGGTGCTGCGATGTCAACAGCAATCCTTTCAAACGGTACCCCCACGTTATAGGTTTCCATTTGTCCTCTCAGTCGTCGCTTTGGGCCTTTGACGGAAGCGCAAATTGTGCATCTGTGACACCAGTCCTCTACGTCTTCTCGAGCGTGGAGCCAGTAGAACCTTTCCCGCAATTTCACTAAGGTCTTGTTAGCACCAAGGTGGCCTCCCGAGGATTCTTCATGAATTTCCTTAATCACATCGTGGACTCGGCTTTTGGGTAGTATAGTTTGCATCCTATAGGAGCTGCCATTCGCCGTTTCCCATTTTCGCCTGAGTACGCCACCTTCCACCTGAAGGGAGTTCCATTATGCCCAATAGCTTTTCAGGGTTGCGCCATGCATTGAAACGTCTTTCCACTCAGCTCGCCCAGTCGTCTCCTTCCATGCGAGCAATGGTTCGATGTCTTCATCGGCTAACTGGGCGTTTCGAATCTCCTCCGATGACCAACCTTCATCGAATTCGGTCGTTATCAATCGCAGATCAACGGTTGACTCCTTTTCCTTAATGTGTCGGCAATGCTTGCAGTTAGCTGGACATGGATGACGAGATAGGGCGTCAGCATTTCTATGAGCTCTGCCCTTGTGAAGTCGTTGGGGCCTCACTAAGGTTGGTCGGATCGTCGATCGGGTTGTACTAGTTTCGCTTGTTATGGTGCAAGGTTCTTCATCAACTTGACCAGGAAGGCATAAGTCTGCTTCTCCATGATGTTGCCTTGACACGGTGATGGGGGTGCTGGGGATGTCGATCCTCCTAGTCGACGTCCGTCGCACGAAGTTGGCGCTTTCGGATTGATGGGCTTCTATCCTGGCCTCCTGACACGGTCTGGATCTCCACCATTCTGGACAATAGCTCTGTTTTCTTCGCTTTTTGCAGTCTCTTTGCAGGTGCCCCTTCTCACCGCAATCCCAGCATCTAGGCGCCCTATTTACCTGCCGTTCTCACTCATTTTCTACGCGCTCACACCTGCACTCATCTGGCACTACCTCACGGTAGTTCAGACTATAAACAAATGCGTTCAGACTATAAACAAATGCGTCCTTAACCGTTTGCTTTTGAGCTAATCGCACGGCTTGTTGCAATTCCTGGTCCTTTAAGGCGATGATGAATGCTTCTGTAGCTAGGTCATCTCGATGTTCTGGGTCGTAAGCTGGGTAAGCCAGAAATGCCAGTCGCTCAATGTCTTGGGCTAGCTGCTGTAAGGTTTCGCCAGACTTCTAAATCCGATGCCGTAACTTTGCCCAGCGAATCTGCTTCAGATGATCGTCTCCATAACGCATGTCCAGCGCATTCATTATAGCAGCCGATTTTGAATGCAACTCAACTGGAATGGTCTGCAACATCTCGGCAGCTGGGCCTCTTAGAGCAAGAATCAATGCGGTTGCTCGTTTCTGTTCATTCCAGTGATTTATGCGAGCGGCTGCTTAAAAATGGGCTTCGTAAATAGTCCACACCGTTTGCCCGTCGAATATTGGTGCTTCCACTTTTCTGGATGAGCTTTGTGCTGCGGTTGTAAGCGGGACGGGTGAGATGGTTACTACTGCCTTTGCTGCTTCCAATTCCTTTTTCATGTTTTCCATCTCATGGTTGATTCTCTCCTCGACCTGGCTGACCTTTTCCTCAACCTGGTAAACCTTTTCCTCGACCTGGTCAACCTTTTCCTCGACGCCTTTAATTTGTTTGTTCAGATAACTGAGCTCCGCTTATATTTCGGTTGACTATTTCTCCAGCTTCTGTGTGATGTCTGGCTTGATTTCGATCACTTGTTGGTCCAGCTTGGCTGATTGTTCATTCAGCTTCGCTGATTGTTCATTTAGCTTCGCAGATAAACTGGATGTCTGTTCATTTAGCTGCGCTAATTGTTCATTCAGCTTCGCTGATTGTTCATCTAGCTTCGCAGTTAGACTGGATGACATCAGCATTAACATTTGCATTAGCGCATTTTCTGGCTCCTGCGATTTTGGTGTTTCCACTTCTCCACCTTCTGCGCCTTTTTCCGCATCTGAGAACTTACCCGAATCTAGATTCCCACCTTCCGACTCGATCGCGTCACGCAAGCGTGCAATTAGTATGGCCTTTGTACCTTGCGTGGCCAGATTTCGCTGTTCCAACTCCTCTTTGAGCTCCGATATGCTCAATTGATTAATTTTTAGATGTAAGTTTCCTGGCATTTTTATTTATTCGGCTATTTTTCCACCAGTTTCCACATAAATTTACTCTATTGTGCCCTTGAAAAATGTTTAAATGTTTTCACTTCCAAAATTTTCTTTCTCACTTCTTGACACTAATGTCGCGTGTTATGGTTCGCGGCCAATAATTTTAATGTTCCGGGAAAGTGAAAACGCAATGTCTTTTAATTTAAGTTAAAGAGTTTATTTAATTACAAAAAAAAACGCACAATCACTTATTTAACTATTTCACAATTTTTATTTTCACTATTAAAAGTCTAACACTTGTCCATAAATTTCTTATCGTAATTGTCTTCTAAAATCACTTCACTATTACTCGATCAATATCGCTTTCCACACACTATCGCCGTTTTACTATCGCGGTTGAATGAATGACCCCCCCATTCATTCAGCTCGCCTTTATATAGGGTCTCCATCCGTTCAATGCATTTCTCGTACATTGGCGAATGTTCTGCCGAGAGGTATCTGGTATATTCGAGCAGATGAATGGAGCAGTGACTAACTTCCAAATGTTGATCATGCTTGGTGGGTTCTCGTGGTTTCGAGTAAATTCATTTTGTTGATGTTCTTAATGGTTGTGAAAACAATTGCGACAATAGCTCGCAGAATTATTTGTACATGTAGCAATATATATATATATATATATATATATATATATATATATATATATATATATATATATATATATAGATATATATATATTTTTATATATATATATATATATATATATATATATATATATATATATATATATATATATATATATATATATATATATATATATATATAAAGTATTCCCAAATCAAATCATCAATACGATAATTACATCAAAGAAAAAGAGCGGTGTGAATTAGAAATTTTAAGAGACGCCATACTTTAAATTCGATATCAAGCACTTCGCAAAGGTAGACAGCTTATCTCGAATAATTTCATATTGATTTGATTCCATTTGGATATCTTAAAATGAATTGTTGATTAACTACTTACAATTGGCTTTTCGAATGAAAACATTTACAATTTATTCTTGAGGAACACACAGACTACTGTGCCACATTCCGAACATTAGTTTATCATTTGCTGTTAATTTTTGCAAGTTAACCGGGAGTTTCGTTTACATATTGAAGAATGTAAATAGTATCACTATTTATATAAATTTAGGATTCACTTCTATTTTTTATTGTAACTTGTGTACCATTAAATTTTTGTATATGTATATTTTCTTTTCTCTTTGAAACTATAGTTAACCCTATGCGACTATACAATATATAAATATTTACAAAAATATAAAAAAAAAAGAGAAAACAAAAGATGTACTCCCGGCATTCTTGACGAGCCCGTTGACGATGTGGTGATGGCTGAAACTTTAATTGAAATGATGAGAAGAAATCACAAATTTTGCACTGTATATGAATTATCTTCCTTATCAAATAGATTTCGAGACAAACGACTTTGGTTCAACTACATCAGCAAGTTGTTCAATGGTCTCTACTGTTCGAACAACGCTCATATCAGCCACATAAACCTCACTCTATCCTTATATTCCACTATCTGGAAACATCATCGCATTTCCTTTTAGCCAATTATCTCTGGCGAACACCATCGCATCCAAAATTGATTCGCAAAATAGACAGTATCTCATTCATCCGGATATTATATCAACTTCTCAATCTCATCCGGCATTTCCACGTCCTCAACTTCTCCTCTGATAACAGCTATCAAGTCTGCTAATTAATTGTCGATAACAATCTGCCGTGCATAATCCACTTCGTTCTACTTATGCAATATTCTACACAATTTCAATTTTTTGTAAGTCTTTGCCCGACAAATTTTCTTTTTCTTCATTCGCCGGAAATGAGCTTCGACATGTGAACTTCACCATCACTGTCGGGAGCAATATTCGACCGTCACAATGTTCAAACACATTTGACGTTGCCGAATCCACGCCAGGGCCACAGACTCAAGGGCACACGTTGCAAACCACTTTCAAGGTTGCTTTTTCAATCTACCTACCGGGATTTCCCCAACATTTCACGACTAAATCAGTGAAAGAATTACGACGAATGCTATTGGAAAACTTTCCAATCGAGCACGAAATCTAGTTGTCGTCGGTGCCCCGTTTAGAAAAATTTCTTTTTTCTCAGCTTTTGGACCGTTCTAGGCTCGCTTTGAGATTGATGTATGTTGGTCAGGAAAAGATTCTTCACACCAAGCATAATAGAATGGGATAACCGCGAAGCGATCACGTAGTTACGATTCAATCTCGTCTCCGCTAACATGACCCCTATCCCGCTCAAAATTTTTCAAGAGACCTATGTGATCGCCTTTATGATTCGAACTAGCCTCCCCTTTGTTGCTCTTTGTCACCTTGCGAGACCACTTGTAACGGCAGTTGACGAGCTCTCCACTCATTCCGCCGCACACTTACCTTCGCCCATGCAATACGTGCATGTGCAGCGGGAAAAAATGTTGCCATATCCGCATTTTAATTGCAGGTTTGAATTTTTTTAAATATGAAAAATAATATTAAAGAAAAATTCAAATAATAATAGAAAATGGTTAAACTTATAAAGCATATAACTGTAACGCAAAGTCAAAACTTAATATAGAAAAACAAAATGATCTAAAATTAATATTTAATAAAAATAAAGAGAAATAAAAAATATTTTATGATTTATAATTGTAAATTGGAATAATAAAAACAAGAATGTCTTTTTTCGAATTGGCAATTAAAATTTCGGATAGGTGTTATGAAGGTTGTCAAGCAGTTGGCTTAGGCGGCTACTCGATTACCACAAAGGGTGGGTAGAAATCAAGTAATTGGATCTGAAGCAAAATGTTCAATGCAATTAGATTTTAAGTATTTTGCAATAGGAAAAAAATAAGGGGCTTAGGTATTTAAAGAAAGGTAATAAACATGTGGTTAGATCTTAAGCAAATAATTCAGAATCGAAATGTTCTATAAAAATACCGAAAATACTATCTGGCTTAAGAAAGCCATTGACACTAAAGAAGAGAACAACTTACCCTCGAAATATATATTTATAGCGTTTTTATTGGAAAATTTGGAAACATATATACACTTGGAGCGCTTAACATGGGGAAAGATCTTGAATATTGAGATATTTGACTGAGAAAAAATTAAATACCAACTACCTACAATACATGGACTTACTACCGGAGCAGTTAACGAGATTTCGCTACTTCACTTAAAGAATCTTTCCTGTTTGCTTCTGATGTCTGAATATGTATCGGCTCATTGCTATCTAAAAAAAACTTTCATTAACTATTCGTTTTTTTATCCTTGATCTACTGAAATTAAAAGCTCACTCATATTGAATTCATCTACACGTGACACTATCAATCTTTTTCATCAAATAGAAGCTTAACCTTGTAAACCAATGATTGCCTGAAAATACCTTCATAAGCTCAATCCATAATCTCCAATCACAATCAATCTAATATGCATGACAAAATAATCCTTTAAGATTCATTCCACATTGCTTCCTGCTGGTTCCTATTATTGAAATTAATTTCGTTGGAATCCATGCAATACATCTTCCAGTTTGTTAATCCCCCACAATCAATAAAGTACTGACATAACATAGTAAGGATGGTGAAGTGAAAAGCGAAACGTATTTATTGAAACTTATCATATATTAAAGGAATGCGTACCTGAAAACAATTAAATTAATTGGTATTCTATCGCGATAATATGAAAGCGTCAATATCATGGCTTTCGTTCTGCCTCATAAGCTGTTCTAAGTAATACCATTTAAAGATGTTTGCATTTTGAATATGACCGCAAATTTGATCGATCGTTGATGAAAGCTTAAAGGACTTATCAAAAAGGTAGCAAATCGTTCAAAGCCTTTACAGTTAAATGTGTTACCACTCCACGGGAGCTTTACTTACCTTTTTTAAAGATTTGTTTCACTTTTATCTTCATTTTCAATTGTTTCAGAATTAATACTTAAAGTATATTAAACTCGTAAAAGTCTATAAAAAACAAAAAAATTGTGCTTCTTAAAGTTTCTGCGAAACAGAATGAGTATACTCTCATCTAGTCACATCCACACTATTCTCGACTGACTTTTTTACTCATACCCATATTTCAAAAAGGTATCGGATATCCTTCACTGGAATTGATACGAGACAATTTCGTATGGGCAGTAGTTCGTATAGTTGATAATCCCTCAGGATTAAAGGATGATTGCTTCATCCAAATCTAATATTTACCAAAGACGAAAAATAAATTTAATGATGTATGTTATCAAGAAAATCAATTGCCGATAATATGACAGCAGCCATCGTATGTTTCATGACATCCAATTAAGATAGGAAGGATCCGATGGAATTACAAAAATAAAAAAATGTAGCGCAAATTGCATGAAATATCACTCTATGGGGGATATTTGATAGTTATAATGATAGAGGATATATCTGAATGGATTGTGGTCAAAACTATAGTTGTGGGGTTAAATCTCTCGCAAAATTTCATTGAATGTTAAATTCTTATTACGGAATTGAAGGTTGAATCATTTTTTAGGGACTCGTAAACTAATTTAAAAAACCCTTATTCGGTCGTCTTTCCATCCGTGTCACACGAATTTTTCTCAGAAACTACATAAGCCAAAAATACAAAATTTTGCAGACAGGACCAAAGTGATGATCCCCCCAAAGTTTTTGTAGAAATTTTTTTATAAGTCTCGTCTCGTCTTCAAATGAAAAGCCTTGAAAAGAACTTTCAATTGCGTATTTGTACTATTACTCGTAACTATCTGAGGGCAGAGAACTAGCTTTACATTGGTGTACGATGGGCTCAGCAGGTACTCGTAAGCCCTAGGTTAGGGTACGAAGAGGGATATTACGTTTTGGGTGTTAAGTATCAGTTTGTTCTGGTTCATCTCGTTTCCGTTTTCATCCCATGGTGTGGCCAACTACTGAGAAAATTGCGAGGGAGTTTACAGTAAATTGCTCGTTGATTATGTTACCGTCTGTCTTTTTATGGGTATATATATCAAGTCTTTCTAAGATGTCAAGTCAAGTCTGGCCAAATCAGAGCTTCGATGACCCGCATCCTGCAAATAAACCTACACCGCAGTTCAACCACCCAAAATCTGCTTGAGCAGCTTGCGAGGGACAGGAAAGCCGACTTCTTGCTGCTGAGTGAGCAACACCATAATAAAAGTCCTGCATTATGGTACTCTGATGAAACTGGTACTGCCGCCGGAGAGTTGTGGACGGGGGGATGGTTTCGTTTGGGTTCGGTACTCAGGGATCACCTTCTTTAGTGTGTACCTAACGCCTAACGAGCCGATATCATCTTTCCAAGCCAAGCTTAATGCTCTGGAGGGCGCTGTCTCGAAAGCAGAGGGTAAAGTGCTCGTTGGGGGTGACTTCAATGCTAAAGCAATCAAATGGGGCATGCCTCAGACGGATCCGCGGGGAAAACGAATCATGGAAATGGCGGCCAGGACGGCCCTCGTCGTACTAAACTCCGGAAATACGCCGACTTTCCACCGTATTGGCTGTGAGGGAACCATACCGGACGTGACATTTGCCTCGGAGTCCTTAGTACGGAGGATACACAACTGGAAAGTATAAGAGGACTACTCAGCCAGTGATAGTGCATTCTGCTTGAGATAAGTGATGCTATCTCCCGACGTCCGTGCTCTCGGCCTTCTACAACTGGTTGGAACATCGGAAGAATGGACATCGAGAGGGTGGTCAAGGTTTTCACAGCAGGTGAGCCGCTGCAGGGAGCTCCGGAGGGGACGGAAGAACTGGCAGCTCAAGACGTGGTGAACTCTACTATGAGCATAATCACGACTGCTTGCTGCGCTTCTATGCCCCGTCAAAGACCCCGGCACGGCAAGCCCCCAGTGTACTGGTGGTCTACTGAAATCGCTGAAAAGCGGAGGGAGTGTCACAAGCTTCGGCGTGAGGCTCAACGGGCGCGGAACCGTGACGAGGAATGCAACCAGGTGGCAGCATATAAGTCGGCTAGGAAATGCCTTCGCAAACTGATCAACAGTAGCAAGGGTCGCTGCTGGCAAGACCTAGTGGACAATGTGAACAAGAATCCGTGGGGCCTTGGCTACAAGCTGGTCATGGGGAAACTTGGTGCCCTACGGAAGCCTTGTATACATGACGCCGAAAAGATGGACGCGATAGTGCGGGGACTCTTTCCCGCCCATCCCGTCCGTGTTGACGCTGTCCATGGTGAAACAGCAGTAGAGCGCCCACTCTTCACACAGCTGGAACTGGAGGAGGCAGTCCTCTCCTTGAATGTGAGGAAGGCTCCAGGTCCAGATGGTGTTCCAGCTGAGGTGTTGCGGCTCGTCTATCATCATTGTCCTGACTTGCTGCTCAGCACATTCAACGCTTGCCTACGGGACGGGGTTTTCCCGGTACGATGGAAGGTGGCGAGGCTCGTGCTGATCACCAAGGGGAAGGGAAATCCCGAATCGCCGTCTGCATACCGCCCGTTATGCATGCTAGACACGGCTGGGAAAGTGCTAGAGAAACTCATCAAGGGAAGGCTCACTGACGCGATTCGTGCTGCTGGGGACCTATCTCCTCGGCAGTACGGCTTCAGAGCAGGACGTTCTACCATTGATTCGATTGCAGGGGTGGTGAACGCGGTCCAGAAGGCAGAGGCGTATAGTCGCACCAAGCGATGGATCGTCATGTTGGTGACACTCGCATCAGAAATTCCTTCAACTCCGCTAGATGGGTGGATATTCTGGACACGCTGGAAAACTCTTTTCAAGTTCCAGAATATCGAATGCGGCTTTTGAGGAACTACCTAAAGGACCGAAGCCTGCTCTACGACACGATACAGGGCCAACGAAGGATGGAAATTACATCGGGTGTTGCCCGGGGATCTATCCTTGGTCCGGACCTGTGGAACGTGTCTTACGACGGGCTACTGAGACTTGAGATGCCAGATGAGTCGTGCTTGGTCGGCTATGCGGATGATGTTGCGGCTCTGGTCGCCGGACGCACCATTGAACAAGCGCAACTTAAGCTAGGTATGCTAATGCGCCAAGTGACGGACTGGATGACTGCTCGCGGGCTCAGTTTAGCACTGGAGAAAACCGAAGTGGTCATCTTGACAAAAAAGAGAATCCCTAGAGTAAGGATGATCAGTATTGGAGATATACAAACTGAATCGAAGCCAGCGGTGAAGTACCTGGGGCTACTGATCGACTCGAAGATGAGTTTCTCTGAGCAAATCAGGCAACGGCTGAGAAGGCTGCTTCGGGAATATCGGCCCTGAGTCGACTTATGGCCAACTTAGGGGGACCCAGCCCATCAAGAAGACGCCTCTTGATGAGTGCTGTAGGGTCAGTGCTACTGTACGGAGCAGAGATATGGGGCGACGCTCTCAGCAAGGAGGTATACCGAAAACGATTGGCACAGGTACAGAGAAGAGGAGCACTGAGAATTGCATCTTCGTATCCAACAGTCTCCGACTCGGCGGTGAGAGTGATTGCAGGCGTAGTACCTGTCGCCCTCCTTGCTAGAGGGCGCTGCGCTATTTGCCTGTGCCGAAACGAGGATGCGAGGGAGATGGTTGTCCGTGAGGAGAGACAACGCTCGCTCAACGATTGGCAGCAGTCTTGGGGAAGTGGCACGAAGGGAAGGTGGACTGCGCGCCTCATCCTGGATGTGAGACCATGGCTAAATCGAAGGCATGGTGAGACTGACTTCTATCTGACCCAGCTTTTGAGCGGGCACGGGTGTTTTCAGTCTTACCTGCACAAGATCGGTAAGTCACGGTCTCCCGATTGTCGTTTTTGCCCAGGAGAGGAGGACAATGCCTGTCACTCAATTTTTTGCGTGTACAAAATGGGTCAGGCTGCGAAGGAAACTCTACGGGGAGACGGGAGAGCTCACCCCGGATAATCGGTTGACAAATGGAACCAGGTGGCACATTATGCTCGGGCAGTCCTAAAATATAAAAGGGACTCACAGCAGCGGGAGGCACTGGGGCTGGGGGATCGCTCTTCTGGCATTTCCTCTCCCCCTCTCCCCTCCGCTAGGAAAGGGACTCCCCAGCTTGAAGGCGCCCCACGGCGTAACAAAACGAGACCTGGCCCGAAGTAATGTGTCAAACGGTTCCAGGCTAGGTTCTCAGATTGACAGGGGAGGTGTTTAGTGGGTAGTCCAAGGGTATCCTCCATGGGAGTCCCACACTGCCAGACTCGGCGGGTGTAAATGCCTTCACCTCCCTATCACAAAAAAAAAGATGCAAATTCTCGGTACTGTGCTTTGTTTGTGTAACAATGTCAACATAGTGTCAGGCTCATGTACATGGTTTTATAGGTGCGTCGCATAATTGGAGTCCGCCTTAATGTCTAAGAAGGATTGTAAGTACTCTTTATATCTTCACGTTCGCTTCCATATTTTCCTTTCTTTATTGTCGCGTGTTATAGTTGTCGGTCGATAATTTTAATATTCCGGGAAAGTGAAAAGACACTATCTTTTAAATTTAATTAAAAGAGTTTACTTACTAAAAATGCACAATCATTAATTTAACTATTTCAAAAATCGCATTTTAATCTAACTTTCACTGTCTATCAATTTTTGCTTGAACTGTCTATTACTAAAATCGCTTCAGAATCATCAACATCGCCTTTAATTCGCGCTCCACACTTATCGCAGTTTTACTATCGCGGTTTTGCTATTCCTCTCATTCATTCAGCTCGGTTTTTATAGGGTATCTAGTCATTCAATCCATTTCTCGTACACTGGCGAACTATCTGGAATATTTGAGCAATTCTGAATACTCCGCAGTGACGTCACTTTCAGATGTTGATCATGCTTGGTCGATTTTTGTGCTAACGAGTGCATTCGTTTGTTGATCATGATGTCATTGATAGTTGCGACAACAATTGCGACAGTGGCTTGCAGAATTATTTGCACATGTAACACTGTTCCCACCTCAGTTCTTTTCGCCCCGAAAAGATGTGTCGCCAGTTGTAGTTAAGTCTTCCTGGATGTAATATGGGGCAAGGCGGTCCAAGTGCACGATTACCATTTTGGCTCTCGACTAAGGGTGTTCCTGCATGCGATATACGACGTCATTTATTCGCTTTGTAATTTGGTATGATCCCTCCAAATTATGCTGCAACTACGGAGACCTACCCTTCCGCCGTTGTGGGTTATATAGCCACACCAAGTCATCTTGCTGGAAGCCAGTAGAACTTGCCTTTAGATCATATCTGATCTTGATGCGTTCAGATCAGAGATCATTTGGGGCTTCTCAGGAGGTGTGCCGAACTTTATATCAGCTGGTAGACGAATAATCCTTCCAAAAATAACTTTGGCTGGGGCTTCACCCGTCGATGCATGTTTGGCAGCTCTATACGCCATCAAGAATAATGGGATGTACCAGTCCCAGTCATTTTGGTTCTCGTCAACCATCTCGGCCAGGTGTTTATTGAACGTGCCGTTGAAACGTTCGACAATTCCATCGGATTGGAGATGCAGCGGTGTTGTTCTCGTTTTCCGTATTCCCAGCAGCTCGCACGTTTCGCCAAAAACTAGTGACTCAATGTTTCGGCATTGATAAGAATGTAGTTCAAAAGGTACGCCGTACCTGCTAGCCCAATTTAAAACTAGCTGTTCGGCTCCAGTAGTTGCTTCCTGGTTGGGAATGGAGTAGACCTTGGGCCACTTACTGAAATAATCAGCTACAACCAGTGTGTACCGATTTCCATATCCGGATTCAGGAAAGGGTCCTGCGATTTCAACAGCAATCCTTTCAAATGGTACCCCCACGTTATAGGTTTGCATTTGTCCTCTCAGTCGTCCCTTTGACGGAAGCGCAAATTGTGCATCTACGGCACCAGTTTTGTACGTCTTCGTGAGCGTGGAGCCAATAGAATCTCTACCGCAATTTCGCTAAGGTCTTGTTAACACCTAGTTGGCCTCCCGAGGATCCTTCGTGCATCTGCTTAACCACATCGTGGATTCGGCTTTTGGGAAGTATAGTTTGCATCCTTTAGGAGCTGCTGTTTCCCATTTCCGCTTGAGTACGCCACCTTCTACCTGAAGGGAGTTCCATTGTGCCCAATAGCTTTTTAGGGCCACCATGCATCGAAACGTCCTTCCATAGCTGTTTCCTTCCATACGAGCAATGGTCCAATGTCTTCATCGGCTACCTGGGCGTTTCGAATTCCCTTCGATGACCAACCTTCGTCGGGTTCGGCCGTTATCACTCACAGATCAACGGTTAGCTCCTTTTCATCAATCCGTCGGCAATGCTTGCAGTTAGCTGGACATGGACGACGAGATAGGGCGTCAGCATTTCCATGTACTCCGCCCTTCCGATGAACAATTTTGTAATCGTATGACTGCAATCTTTCGATCCATCTCACAACTTGTCCCTCGGAGTTTTTTGAAGCTAAGCAGCCATCTCAGTGGCGCATGGTCTGTTCGAAGAACAAATTTCTGGCTAATAGCTCCTTCCTGGTCACGCAGTAGTTTCTCTTACTTTTTGAGTGAACTCGACTGTAATACGAGAGGCTTCACAATCGATCTGCTGGGAGAGTACAGCTCCAGTCCCACCGTTGCTCGCATCGGTGTCAACTACAAACATTTTTCTGGGTTTTGGATATGCCAGCATGGGTGATTCACACAGCTTTCCCTTCAAGGTCTCAAAGGCTGCCTGGCATTGTTCATTCCAGACATACGGACGATTTTTCCCGGTTAGCTGATAGAGACACTTAGCTATTTTGGCCAAGTATTTGATGAAACTTCGATGGTAGGTCACCGGACCCAGAAAACTTCGTAGTTCACGTTAGTTGTTTGGTGTTGGCCAGCTTTTCACGGCTTCAATTTTTTCGGGGTCTGTTGTGACCCCTTCTGCGAATACCACGTATCTCAGGTATTTTAGTTCAGCTGCAAAAAGGGTACACTTATTGGGACTAAGTTTCAAATTTGCCAGTCGCAATCGGTAGAAAACCTCTTCTAAGTTCCGTACATGCTCTTCGAACGTTCCCCCGATAACAATGATGTCACCTAGGTACACCAAGCACGCCTCGTAGCATGTATTTCATCAGGCATTTGAAGGTGGCTGGAACGTTGCAAAGCCCAAATGGCATCACCACAAATTGCCACAATCCAGTCCCAACTGAAAATGCGGTCTTCTCTCGGTCGTTCTTGCCGATTTCTACCTGCCAGTTGCCACTCTTGAGATCAAGTTTAGAAACCCATTTTGCGTCGACTAAAGTGTCCATGATGTCATCAATGCGTGGAAGTGGGTAACTATCTTTCTTAGTGACGTCGTTAAGATGCCTATAAACGACACAAAAAAGAGTGCTACCATCCTTTTTCTATGCTAGAACTATTGGCGCGTCCCATGAGCTGATAGAACGCCCGATAACACCTTTTTTTTCCATGTCCGAGATCAGTGGGCTCACTTCTCTTTGTTTGGCTATAGGAAGACGTCTCGATGCTTGTCGACCCGGCTTGGCTCCCTGTGTATCTATGACGTGAGTTACCATACTCGTTCGGCCTTGATCATCCGGGCTTGTTGAGAAGATGTCACTGTACTTGGTGACCAGATCAGAAGCTTGCTTGAATAGCTGCGCTGGCAATTTGGGCTTCTTCAATACTGCAGACGTGAGATCTCGGGCTTCGTATAGTTCTTGCCTCTTTTTCCAATGATGGTCTAAAGTAGCTTCCAAAAAGGTGATGGTGGTAACAAGCTAACAGCTGCCGATGACTTCTCCCACTTTGATGTTGGTGGTTGAGTCTGTGGTGTTAAGGACTCGAACTTGCACTTGCTTCGTCCTGCAATCAAACTTCGCAATGCCGACGTCTTCGTTGGCTCTATCAGATAAGATCGGTGGTCTCCAGAATCACCATCAAGCAATACCACATTCATCTTGGAAATTTGGACGCTGGAATCCCCCATCAATACTTCGACATTCCGCCATTTTAATATCCGTTTGCCCAAATCTAACGTGATTCCGTGTGGGTCGCAGATAATCCATTCCGAGAATGTAGTCATCCATAATGTTCGTGACCAGAAAATTATGTCGGAACGCAAAGTCACCCAACTGTACCTGGAGGTTGACCTCTCCATGGACAAGTGCAGTTTCTCCCGTAGTTGTCCGTAGCGAGAAAATGTCGCCTTTGTAAAATAGTTGTTGCCTCACTAGATCTGGTCGGATAATCGATCGGGTTGAACCAGTGTCGATTATTATGGTGCAATGTTCTCCTCCTACTTGACCTGGAAGGCATAAGTCTGCTTCTCCACGATGCAGTCTTGACACGGTGATGGTAGTGCTGGGGACGTCACTCCTCCTAGCCAACCTTTGCCCCACGAAGTCAGTTTAAAGGGCTTCCATTCTGGGCTCCTGATTTGGTCTGGATCTCCTGCATCCTGGACAATAGCTCGGTTTTCTTCGCTTCTTGCAGTCTCTTTGCAGGTGCTCCATCTCACCGCAATTCCAGCAGCTAGGTGCACCATTTGCCTGCAGCTCTCGTTCAATTTCCACGCGCGCACCTGCAATCATCTGTCACTACCTCGCGAACCCGAGCAGTGGTACGACCCACATTTTTCGCTGCCTCAAAGTTCAGACTATAAGCCAATGCGTCCTTAACCGTTTTCTTTTGAGCTTAACGCATGGCTTGTTGCAATGCCTGGTTTTTTAATGCGCTGATGAATGCTTCTGTTGCTGCATCGTCTCGATGGTCCAGGTCATAAGCTGGGTAACCCGAAAGTTCCAGTCGCTCAATGTCTTGGACTAGTTGCTGTAGGGTATCGCCAGACATCTGCATCCGATGCCATAGCTGTGACCGATAAATTTTCTTCAGATAATTGTCTCCATAATGCATGTCAAGGGCATTCATTATAGCAGCCAAGTTTGAGAGCAACTCAACGGGGATAGCCTGCAAAAGCTCACAGCTGGGCCTCTTAAAGCAAAAATTAATGCAGTTGCTCGTTGCTCCTCGTTCCAGTGATTTGTCATAGCGGCGGCTTCAAACTGGTTTTTGTAAATACTCCAGACCGTTTGCCCGTCGAATGTTGGTGCGTTCACAATTCTGGATGTGCTTTGCGCACCGGTTATAAGCGGGGCTGGTGAGGTGGTTACTACTGCCTTCGCTGCTTCTAATTCCTTTTTCATGTTTTCCATCTCATGGTTGATTCTCTCCTCGACCTGGCTGATATCATGGTTGATTCTCTCCTCGACCTGGCTGATCTCATGGTTGATTCTCTCCTCGACCTGGTAAACCTTTTCCTCGACTCATTCTATTTGGTTGTTCAGACTAGTGAGCTCCGCTTTTATTTCCGTTAACTGTTTTTGAAAGTCTGCCTTGATTTCGATTGCCTCTTGGTATAGCTTTGTTGATTGCTCCTCCAGCTTCTGTGTGATGTCTGCCTTGATTTCGATCACTTGTTGGTCCAGCGTCGCAGTTAAACTGGATGACTATTCATTTAGCTGCCCTGATTGTTCATTTAGCTTTGCAGTTAAATTAGATGACTATTGTCGCTGCTCTTGCTGCATCAGCATCAACATTTGCATCAGCGCGTTTTCTGGTCCCTTTGATGTTTCTGCTTCTCCACCTTCTGCGCTTTTTTCCGCATCTAAAGGGTCACCCAAATCCAGATACACGCCTTCCCATTCAATCGCGTCACGCAAGCGTGCATTTAGTATGGCCTTTGTACCTTGTGTAGCCAGATTTCGCTGTTCCAATTCTACCTTAAGCTCCGATATGGTCAATTCATTAATTCTCAATTGTAGGTTTCGTGGCATTTTTATTGTTTTGATTTTTTTTCCAGTTTTCACGTTACATTTACTATTGTGCATTTTTTTAAAACTCAAGTTTTCACTTTCAGAATTATTCTCGCTTCTCGACACCGCTGTCGCATATTATAGCTCGCGGCCGATAATTTCAATGTTCCGGGAAAGTGAAAACGCACTGTCTTTTAAATTAAGTTAAAAGAGTTTATTTACTAAAAATGCACAATCATTAATTTGACTTTTGAGAAATCGCATTTTATTCTAACTTTCACTGTCTATCAATTTTTATTTCAACTGTCCATTACTAAGATCACTTCACAATCAATCCAGATCGCCTTTAATTCGCGCTCCACACTTATCGCAGTTTTACTATTGCGGTTTTACCATTCCCCCCATTCATTCATCTCGGCTTTATGTAGGGTCTATAGTCATTCAATTCATCTCTGTACATTGGCGAACTACCTGGAATATTCGAGCAATTCGGAATGGCCACAGTGACGTCACTTTCAGATGTTGATCATGCTTGGTGGATTCTTGTGCTTTCGAGTACATTCGTTTGTTGATCATGATGTCATTGATAGTTGCGACAACAATTGCGACAGTAGCTCGCAGAAATATTTGGACATGCAACAATACATATATCATGTCGCAGTACTGCTACAAATTCGCTTTTTGTCAGTCTAATGTTTTCAATTATTCAAACTCAAATTATTCAATACATGACTGTTTTCAGAAATCCGATCATTTTGCTTACTTAATTTTCTCACATATTCTCAATACGAATAAAAATCAACATCATCTATGGTGCGGTAGCCAAAGCCGGACCTTGGCTTCCAGGACTAGTCTCCTCCAATCATCATAGTTCCCCAAACTTGTCCACCAGTTGTTTAGTCTCAACAAGGATCTGCTGTCAGCTTTTTTCGTGTGTTCTTGTTGGGTCCCCGGTCTTTTCATCTGACGTCTACCTTGTCCTCTATCCGTCAATGTTCTTTTGGGTAGCTTGTTTTCTTCCATTCTTTCTACATGGCCCAACCATAACAATTTACGTAACTTTACGCTACAGGAAACAGGTGGGTCGTCAAAAAATGCAAACAACTCATCGATGTTACTTAGTCTCCACTCTGTTCCTTGTTTCGCTGGACCTTGGATTTTTCGAAGCACTTTGCGTTCAAATACGTCCCCTGCCTTTTTTAAGTCACTCATCATGGTCCATGCTTCACTTCCATATAACAGCACAGGTTTGACAAGTGTTTTGTAAATGCAAAGCTTATTTTGCCTGTAAAAGCTAACAACCGGAAGTATAGAGTTTCGGGCTTTATGTACGGCATTCATGGGGCGTCCAATCTCATCCTTTTTGGAACCCGTTCTATTCAGGCTGGCTCCAAAGTTAACAAAACTACTCACACTTTCAAGGATATAGTCGCCTACGATCAGCTTTTGTCGAACTGGAGTTTTTAGTTTTAGTTTCAATAACTCGTTGACCAATTCAGTTTGCTTCAGATTTCAGGCTCAGATGTGCTCCTTTGTCATCTATCGTTGGACGTGCCATAATATTGATGTCATCAGCATATGCTACTAATTATGTGGACTTGAACATAAGTGGACTCGAGGTTTCAGCTTATGTCCTTCTGATAATGTGTTCCAACGCAATATTAAATATAATTGGGGCAAGTCCATCCTTTTGTTTTAAGCCTGATTCTATTATGAAGCTGTCCGTTAGTTCACCGTTTACCTTAATCTGGGACTCGGTGTTTAGCATCGTGACCTGGACCATGCGGACTAGTTTTGGTGGAACGCCAAAGTCAAGCATTACTTTGTACTGGGCAATTCTGTTGACACTGTCATATGCTTGCTTGAAGTCTACAAAGAGTTCATACGACATCGGTGCTATATTCCCAGCGCTTTACGAGCACCTGCTTTGCTGAGAATATTTGGTCTATTGTAGACCATCCTCTTCAAAAGCCTCCCTGATACTCTCCTTTGATTCTTTCATAGTGTGGCTTTAATTTTCTTTCTACGATTTTGAAGAGAACTTCATAGGACGCACATAGTAGAGCAATGCCTCAATAATTTTCACACGTTTAGTCATATCCCTTTTGTGTACAGGACTTTTTACTTTTTCGCTAGTTCTCTGGTAACTGATTCTCTGACGATATTCTGCATATTAGCCGGTGTAGAAAGTCATTTAGATGCAGACCCCCCGCTCTGGAGCAGTTCTGCTGGTATTCCATCTATTCGAGGAGCTTTGTTTTCTGTAGTGACCTAATGCTGCCTGTACTTCGTCTCTGACTGGTAGCGAGACTGGGACCTTTTGCTTCGCTCCTGGGATATTCACAGCTTCAGATGATGCTGGGGACGCTGTGTATATCTTCTGGAAATATTGCAGCCATCTGTTTTTTATTTCAACTGGGTAACCTATGATTGCTCCTTGTACAATTTCGCTAAGAATTGTATGTGGATTGAAGCCATCTCTTTCATGTTTTCTTTAATCTGTTAAGTTTTGGTGTTGATGGATACTCATTTCTTTCCAGATACGTTAGTGATTCCAGGTACGCTAGCGGCTTCAGATAAATTTTCGGCCGGAAGCAAGTCCAGCTTGAGCTCCATGGACGCTGGCTTGAGTCGCTCCCTCGAGACATTGATCGGGCGACCATTTAGGTCAATCTTATACAACACATCTGATAGTTGCTGGAGAACGCAATGAGGTCCTGTATAAGGTGGCAACAGTAGTTTGCAAACTGCGTCTATGTGCAGGAAAAAATCCGTGCAAGTATTAAGTTTTTTATGAACAAAAACAATGAACAATGAACGCTAGTATATATAGTGAGTAAATCGCGGTCATAGACACTGTAGTTAGACGCGGGTACTGAAAGTTTCCTCTAGAAGAAAGCCAAGAGAAGTCACTGATGACCCTATTCCGAAACGGTGCCCACAGTGATATCTGAAGGGTCGTTTGTAAGCCTAAGAGGCGCATTGGTTTGAAATTTGATAAGTAGGATGAGTTAGCCAAGCTATTCTTACAATTCATAAACGCATCCTCAGTCTCCGGATTCCACTCGATGATGGTCTTGTCCCCCTTTTTATTGTCTGCACACAACTTGCTGAATGAGGCCTGTAGTACAGTAGCGTTGCGTACATACCACAGATAAAAAATTAGTATTCCCAAAAACCGCCGGGGATCTTCCATGCTGACGGGCCCCTTGAAGGCACGTACCGTATCTACTCGAGGCTTCGGGGGCTCACGTTCTTTCCACTGATAATGTACTTCACATAATCCGCTTCGCTTACTGCAAAAATTTGATGAAAAGCCTACAACAGATCGATCTTTGAGAAAAAACTGCCACTCAAGTTTAGGGAAGTATCCTCGATGTGCCACATGGGTACTTTACCGGAATTGTAGCGGCGTTTATGCAACAATAATCCCCACAAGGGCGTCAGGCACCATCTTTCTTCAGAACAAGGTACAGGAGGCTTTATCAGGGACTGCTGGAGGGCCAGAAGTAGTATTTTTCCTTGCTGTTTGCAGCTTGCTTTAATACAGCTGACAAGGGTAGTCTGCCATGGGACTGGGGGAGGCCCATGATCATAAAAAAATATTTTGTTTGGTGCACAGGCGCACATGCGTCGACTATAGGATTTGTGAGCCCCGGAAATTCTTTAAGTAGCGACAAGTATGGAGAACTTCCATCGATGGTCAACACGGACACCTGCTGATGCTGACTGACCTTTCCTGATGTGGATGCGTGGCTGACGGAGTTCAAGAGTTTGTGGCTCATGTAATCCACAAGCAGGATAAAATGTTTGAGGAAATCAGCACCTGAAATGGGGTCTGACATTTTGGCAATACAAAAACTTCGACGAAGTGAGCGTGAAAGGCCCAGTGAAAGGATAAGGACTTTTTAACCATATATGCCAATCACCGCTTTGTTTGCCGCAATCAGCTTCTATGGAAACAATCCTCCACACAGCTCCAGAGCATTGGAGATTATAGATGTTTCCATAGAATTTCCATTGGCCCCACCAACTATGCACGAAGTTTGTTCCACCATCAAATCCCAAAAGAATAATAAAACCCCGGGCATCGATAAGATTCCAGTGGAGCCCATCAAATATGCTATCCACGAAGTAATCCAACACGCATACCGAAAGAGTGGAGCCAATCAATTATATTCCCTATACACAAGAAAGGTGACAAACTACAGTGCGAAAACTAAAGTTGGATAACACTACTTTGAATGGCACACAAAATGTTTTCAAAGATCTTAGAAAATAAACTCGGATCATACGCCAACAGGATTATTGGGGAGTATCAAGGTGATTTTAGAACAGGTAGATTGATAATAGATCATTTGTTTACAGTCAAGCAGGTGCTTGAAAAATGCTGGGAGTTCAACATAGACGTACACCAAATTTTCGTTGACTTTAAGCAAGCATAGGATATTATTGATCGTAACGTAATACAGGTATACCAAATAATGTCTTGCTTTGGCACCCCAGCCAAATCAGTCCGTCTTACCATTTTGGTAAGACAACAACGTCGATGACCTCCCAAGTCCGCATCAATAGCCAACTCACCGATCCCTTTGACACAAATATCGGACTAAAATAGGAAGATGGGCTGGTCCCATTGCTATTCATTTTGGCTCTGGAGTACGGCATAAGAAAGCTACCTGTCGATACACGAGGGACTACACTAAAAATGTGGAGGCAATTAGTAGCCTATGCGGACGACATCAACATTTTGCCACGGTCATTAGAAACAACCAAAGAACTGACAGTGGAGCAAAACTGGTATGGCTACAAATCAATGAGAATAATACAAAGCTCATGAGGCAGTCGAGGAAAAATACCTCAAATACAGAAAATATCACACCCGGCGAATGCAGTATCGAATAGGTGAGCGGATTTGTTTATACAGACGCCAAAATATCAAGAACCGCTAGTGAAAGGGATGAAATACGTCGAAGAATGTAGAGCGCAAATAAAACATTTTTGCAGTTTTGACGATCATGAAGACCAGCTTCATACACAGAAAAACAAAACTCCAAGTATACAAATCTGCAATAAGACCTATATTATGCTATGGGTGTAGAGCGTGAGCCCTAATATAAGCATCTACAAACATATTAAACGCCTTTGATCGACTGGTCCTGGAGTGAATAATCAGAGTGAAGCTAGACAAGGACTGATGGTCAATTTGATACAACCATGAGCTGTATAAAATTTTTGACAAGATGTAGATCTCAACGATTGTAATACTGGTTAAACTGCAATGAACTGACCACATGAAGCTTTTGGACGAAAGACGGATACCCAAAAAGATATTCGTCGAGTGAACTGAAAGGCGAAGATCAGTGGAAAAGTCAAGGAAGTTCTGGTATGACTCGGTCGATGAAGACAGTGCATTGCTGCTCGGATTTCAAAATTGGAGCATGCAGTCAATGGACCGAGACAGTTAGAGGAGCTTTTTGCAGAAAGCATGGTTAAGAAAGGAACAGCCTTGCTACAATGCGTTGAAAATAATATATTTGGCTGCATTCTTTGAAGAGGTGGCCGGCCGCAACGAGAATTGACAAGAGCTGCAACCGGAAGAGCTTTCTTGCTGGGACAGTGCCTGAACGGGTTAATATCCGTCCTCAACTCCATAATGTTTTTCAGAATCGTCTTGCTGCCAGATTCGAACGCGGGCCAGATTATTCTGAATGCACGACACTGTACCTAGTACGCCAAAACGGGCTATACGATCCCCGGTGGACTCAAATTCTTCCAGGCTACCACGTTTATTGACGGCCAAGATGGCGCGGATGCTGATTGGGAGGCACTGTAGCCATAATGACTTTATTATATTATCTGGTATGGACCTCCCAGCTAAGCATTGCAGGTGGCGCAAGAACTGAGATGAGCGTTGAATTTCTAGTTTAGACAGAACTTGGCGTATGTTTTCATCGTTCATAATGCCAAAAAAAACTAAATAGTTTTTTCTTGATGGCTTCGCATTTGCCCATTTTTAGGCGAAAACTCCACAATATTGGCGACATGTGCCAAAATTAACCTGCTCAATTTGGCTACGAATTCGACGAAACATGCTTCGCTGTTGTCAACCTTGGTAGTGTAAAATTTTGATGCATTGTACGTGAACCATTGCCTCAAATTACTGCGCCAGAAAGGCGGCAACTTGAAGTCAATGGCGTTTTCTTCGACGCCAGTGGCCATGGCATCTATGGCAATGGAGGCTTGATCGCCATCGCCGTCATTATTGAAATCATTTTAGAGTACAATTAGGTCAGAAAATGCAAGACTCGGTAAGAAGAACACAATCTTCTTCTCCTTAGCACTACAGCTCCTCTCGGGCCTTTCCTTAATGCAACAAATGCCTCCACCTGCCTTGGGATATTGACTGCATTCTTCAATTTTGAAATCTGAGCAGCGATGAACTGTCTGCGTCGACTGAGTTAGGCCAGCGTTTCCTCGAACAATAACACAATACTCTTTATTAAATATACCAGCGAAGCTCTTATTCTGCATCTGTACACGACGAAGTTTAAATTAAGAGAGATATTACAAACTCTTCGTATCTACCAACTACTTATGTTAGATACAGCAACAATTGAAAGGCAGCAACAATCTCAAACTCGAATCAGCACACGTTTTTGTGACATACGACATCTATGCATTGATTCGATATCCAGGCATTTTAGTAAGCATATGGATGTAATATGCAGAGGCAGATTTTATTTTAAATGGCTTTTTGAAAATATATCTTGGAATCTCTTCAAGTGATTGTAGAATATCTTCTCCGTTTCTATATCTGAACAATTTTTTCTCACTGTTTTCCATGGCTACGTTTGCACTAGAGTTTTTTCTGTGTGTGTGTGTGTGTATGGAACTCCATTACTTATTTCTTGCAATTCTAGAGACCTAAAGTTATTTTCGAGGCTCTGCTTAGAGGTAGTCAGAGTATCTCGTTATCTTGATCAAGTATATTAGTACCATGCTTTGGCGGGGTGTCCATCCACTCAGCTGCGATACGTTCTGATTTTAAATTAGTACGTATCATAACTGGACGGACTTATAGTCAGCGAGAAAAATCACTCGAAACAAATCTCGATGCCACCAACTGGATTAGAACCAGGAGTCTTCGGCTCACGCAGCGAGTACTCTAACCACTGAACTATGTGGACTACCAAAAGTAATTTACTTTTACAGAACTTGTACAGACATGAATCATTTTTTTTTTGTGGTAGGGAGGTGAATGCTGTTTATGCACAGAGTGTGGGACTCCCATGCACGACTAGTCTACCCACTAAACACCTCTCCTGTCAACCTGAGAACCCAGCCTGGAACCGTTTGACACATTACTTCGGGCCAGGTCTTCAAGCTGGGGAGTCCCTTTCCTAGCGGGAGGGGAAAGGGGAAGAGAACGCCCCAGTGCCCCCGGCTGCTGTGAGCCCCTTTTATATTTTAGGACTGCCCGAGCATAATGTGCCACCTGGTTCCATTTGTCAACCGATTCGAGCATCACCGCAACTATATTATCCGGGGTGAGCTCTCCCGTCTCCCTGTAGAGTTCCCTTCGCAGCCTGACCCGTTTTGTACACGCAAAAAATGTGTGACAGACATTGTCCTCCTCTCCTGGGAAAAACCGACAATCGGGAGACCATGACTTACCGATCTTGCGCAGGTAAGACTGAAAACACCCGTGCCCGCTCAAAAGCTGGGTCAGAAAGAAGTCAGTCTCACCATGCCTTCGATTTAGCCACGGTCTCACATCCGGGATGAGGCGCGCAGTCCACCTTCTCTTCGTGCAATTGACCCAAGACTGCTGCCAATCGTTGAGCGAGCGCTGTCTCTCCTTGCGGACAACTATCTCCCTCTCATCCTCTTTTCGGCGCAGGTAAATAGCGCGGCGCTCTCTAGCAAGGAGGGCGACAGGTATCACGCCTTCAATCACTCTCACCGCCGAGTCGGAGACTTTTGGATACGAAGACGCAATCCTCAGTGCTCCTCTTCTCTGTACCTGTGCCAAACGTTTTCGGTATACCTCCTTGCTGAGAGCGTCGCCCCATACCTCTGCTCCGTACAGTAGCACTGACCCTACAGTACTCATCAAGAGGCGTCTTCTTGATGGGCAGAGAAACTCATCTTCGAGTCGATCAGTAGCCCCAGGTTCTTCACCGCTGGCTTCGATTCGATTTGTATGTCTCCAATACTGATTATCCTTCTCTAGGGATTCTCTTTTTTGTCAAGATGACCACTTCGGTTTTCTCCAGTGCTAAACTCAGCCCGCAAGCAGTCATCCAGTCCCTCACTCGGCGCATTAGCATACCTAGCCTAAGGTCATTAAGGTTGGTAGAAATGAAAGCTCGAACATTTTTTATCCGCAAATTCCCAAAAAAACTTCTTCATAAGACCGCATATAAAACGATTATAGAGCCGAATGTATAATTTCATTACCGCAGTATCAAAACCCATTTTGCTCAGAGTCCATCAATTAATCAAACTAATGGTTTATGTAGATATTTCGTAAATTTTTCTACCTACGAGTACTTCTTATAAATGTGTCTTTTTCCCGCAAATGATTACAAAGAGCCTTCAGAAATATTTCATTAGAATGGAAGCGTTGAACTTTGCGTTGAAATTTTTCGTCAGATTTTCAAAATGATTTGCTGGGACATCGGTCATTTAATTTTAATGAACGACATGGAGATGAAGCATCAGTCACTGTACCCAGCAAGTGAAAGCAAACTTGAAACAAGGATGGAGCACGATGCTTATCATGGATAATTCATAATTACATTTTGGCGATGATTTCAAGCTCCGGAAGCAAGAGTTACAGGTAATTTAATATTTATTATTTCAACACTGTCACCGCTTTTTTTTTAATTAATTAACTTTAGGACGCGGTGGATTGCCTAATGAATCCTTAATTATATTTTGAACATAGTCCAACTATGTCGTTACAGGAATGCACGTCGCTCGGTGGGAAAAGGTTCTTTTTTTACGATTCAAAAGGATACCACGAACAAATCCATACAAATTCTTCTGTTCCGTTCCTCTGCGTAAAATCATGAGAACAATCTAAGAGAGTTCACCGCAGAGGACAGAGGACAACTTGGATAAATAATTTCCGACATTAATTTTCTCACTCTTACACGAACTAATGGTTCAGTGGAAAAGTATCATTTCAGGCTTCATAAATGAAGTTAAAGTGAATTTTGTGTTGTGTTGAAAGTTACAAATTGAAATTTATTGTCCTTTTATGCTCGGGCGAGGCATTGTTTCGAATAGCAAATTTCAATTAAATAAAGTTGTGCTTTATGCAATGTTGTGTTTGTCGGTTGTGGATGGACATTATGAACAAAGTGTGCTGAACTTTTTGTAAATTTCATTAACCATGCGAAAAGTTGCAACACATTTTGATTGAGGTTCAAATTTCAAAATCAGGCTGAAATTATTTCGTTGAAATAATATACATAAGTATAGTTTTTGGTGAAAATGGGCTTTTTCTATGAAATTTGTTCATTATATGCATATGTAAATACTTTGACTTTATCGCACGTTATTGGTACACGTATTTCTCAGATCGATAAATAACAAGGTATTAATGTTCTGCTCTTATGTTTAGAAGTTTAATAAATTCAATATAATTAATTAAGTTACTGAATCAATTGAATTGACTCATCCTTATTCTGTTCATAAGAAATGATAATTTTTAGAAGGATCGACTTCTTTTCAATATCAGCTATAATCTTACACGACACACTCTCTTCATTTATGTGGTGACGACTCTTAGATTGCAGCTTAGGTCAACTTAATTTCTTGAAATCCTAGACGAAAACATCTTTTGACGTGAAGGCAGCAGAATCACGCCTGGTTGAGGACAGCTCAAAGTTATAGCATATTATTTTCCAGGCTTCAGATGATTCTGAAAGATTTGTGGGCATTATTTTGAAGTGTATATTCAATTGAAATGAAACCCTGGTGCGAATCTGCTTAAATAAAGGCTGATACAATACTTTCACGATTTTTTTGGTTTTCTTAGATCCTCAAGAAATCACTTCGTTGATTGCAGGCTCGAATTCGGATAGCAAATGTAAATTTGAGCCCGATTCCATCACTGGCTTCAAAGAAAATGTCAAAATTAAATTTCGGCTGATGAACGACCGAATAACTCCATGAAAATCACTAGAAACTAATTTAATGCGATGCTTCACTTGTACTTGCAACTAGAGCAAAAGTAGCTTGAAATTTCATTAGTCTACCTTTTATTGTTTGTTAAATGACCGCACAAATATAGCTACTAAGTCTGCGCCAGATATTGTTTAAAATATTCTAATACAGCAGTTATGACAAAGTGAAGAGACAGGAGAGCGCTCCTATCAGAAGGACTTTGTAACCATCCTAGGGTCCAAAACAACTTTTCTGACGACGTGAAACGATACTTTAAGTTATGCATTCATTACCCAAATGAATTAAAACGATTGAGGCCCTCTGGTAGGGGGATGTGTAGTGAAAGGTAAAATCAATAGTCCGTGAAGGACTGCAGCGATGGTCTGCTGCCTCGGCAGAAGAAGGTGTCGGTATCTGCCGAGAATGCCCTTGTCTGGGGACGCGTGAATGCGCTGGCAGGCTAGCATTGCGGTGTCATGGGGCGGGTTCATTCCCCCAGCACAAGGACCCACTACAAAGAATTTCGCACTCACGAATTTCTGGGGTCGAACTAAAACAAGGTGACCGAAGAAGAAGAAGAAGTGGAAGCAGGGTGACCTCGTCCTTACCGGGAGAGGCTCATGGCCCACAAATGAGAGAAGGGCAACCGGGTGGTGATGGAGCCCCTGCGCACCCACCCAACCGGATTAAAATCGTTATTTGTTGCAGTGGCCAGGTATTCCTCTTCTGAGTGGAAAGCTCATACAACTTGGCTTGCATAAGCTTTCCCATCAGAAGAGAAGTACCCCGGTGACCAATTTATGCCATAGAATTATGCAAGTCGATTACATAACCCCATGTCATAAACAGGCACTTTGCTTGGGCCACTCAACCCGCGACGTCACCTGAAACAAAAGGAAGGATTAGTGAGTACCCGGCGGCTGGCTCATGTTTTAAGGGGGAAGTCTGTCAACGTACCGGGTCCTATACCCGGTTAGAATTGTAAGAAAGGATAGACCGAAGAGTATTCTCTTAACTTGACATTTCGTTCGTTTTATTCACGCAATCTCATAACGAAAAGTTTTATAAGAATTTTAAAGTAGCTAGTTTACTGTGATTAAAAGTGAAAGGAAATAAATTTGTTTAGCAAATTGATACAATTCACCTCAATAGATTTTTTTTTTTAAATAAATAATAAACAATTATATAATGTAAACGATCTTGTGTTCACATTAGATTCTCCTTTTCTTGACTTCATTCGATGATATCTACAATATTTTCCATATGAAAATTTAACAATCATTATTTATCTAGACATTCTATTTATCTTTTTACAAGATTTCTTCCTTTTAGAACCAATGTCGTCCTGAATCGAATCTCTTTTAGGAAATCTATATTACTCGCAATATTTTTCAATTAGAACTTGGTTTTCTATTTTGTGCTTGCGCTTGGCGAAGACGGCAAAAGAAATCTCTTAAAATGAGAAGCAGTTACTTTTGGAATGATATTTCAAAAAGGTACTTAATACGACATCACTCACGTAATGCGTGGGGCCATCATTATATACACATACTCGAAAAAGTCTGCGTACACTTGCTGGTCGTAGCAAATATATCAATAAAAAAACCTTTGCCATTTGTTTATAACTTAAAATCTTTTCTTTATTATATTCATTAAACTATATGGTACATAAATATGTAGCTGATCACTCGTTCGCTGTTTAGAATAACCAAAATAAAAAAGTTTCTTCCAAAAAGTCATGAAAATCCATCCAAAAAAGTCTGCGTACACCTGAAAAAATTTATTCATTTTATTTGAAACGACTATATTAACTTTCAGACTTTGAACCTTAATATCTAGTAGCATAGCCTTTCCTATAAATGACTTTCTTTAGCCTATTTTGCATGGATTGAACAAGTTTTGATGTTTCTTCGGCCGTTATTTTGTTCCACTCGTTCAAAATAACATTTTTTAATGACTCTTTGCTAGTTATGTCATGCTCTCGAATTTTTTTTTCAATTAAATCCCACAAATGCTCAATTTGGTTTAAGTCTGGTGATTGAGGAGGTGTACCTGAGAGTTTTGGGACGTTGTAGGCCAACCAAAGCCTATTTATTTCAGCTGTATGTTTGGGGTCATTATCGTGCTGAAAGAAAAACTTACTTTCGTCCAAAAAAAGAACGCTTTTCCAAAATTCTTTTCGCATATTTACATAATTTTTGGCGAATTCCACTCTCTTTCGGCGATTCCGTTCCGATATGAACGGCTTTTTACGTGCGACTTGACCATGGTAACCGCCTTTATTGTTTTACTGTATTTCTTTCTCATATCCTGCGCGATTCGGAACGCGGTTAATCGGGGATTTCGTTTCACAGCATTAAAAATACTCCTATGTTCACGTGCTGTAGGTTTGGGAGAACGTCCTGACCGATGGCGTGAAATAATCAAACCGCTTTCTTTGTAATTAGCAACAACCCTTTGGACCGAGGAATGGGTTCTCCCAACTAATTTTGCGATTTCACGAAAACTTTTCCCGTTTTTACGCAATTTTACTATGACTTTACACTCACACTGATTTCCTTATTTTTTACTTCAATATTAAAGAATAGTCTTTTATTTACGCAAAACACACAGACAATTTTCCAATGAAGTACTGTCACGCAGAACAATGAAAAAATGAAGGCATCAACATTGCACATTTCGGGGAATCCCCAAATTTTGTGATGTGTATGCAGACTTTTTTGGGGCTGCTCACAGACTTCCAAGTATTGAAATTACTATATGTTCGATAATTTTGGGAATTTTTTATACAAGCCTGCTTCAATACATTTCTTGCAGTTTAGGCTCTTTTATCGAAATGATCAAATCAAGATCACATTATTGATTCATACGATTCCAACATAATTCAGTTTGTACTAATGAGATGTACGCAGAGTTATTTGAGTATGCGTATATATGTATTTAATATAATATGAACATGCAAAAAAAACAAAGAAAATTTTGAGCAAAATAAAGGGTACTTACCCTAAACCTCCTCCTACGAGCGCTCGTGTTCGGGGTGGGTAAGGCCTGTAAATGTTGTAATATTATTTTTGTTTTGTTTTTTTTTTTTATATTAATAACTCCGCGATTTTTCCGGGTCAACAAATCTTCTCCGACACGTTTACGTATGATGAGGACAACAGGTTAGTTACAATGTTCTGCGTGAACTACAATTAAGGTTGAATGAAAAGTATCTGTTTGCTGTTCCGAAGTCCGCTTTGCGCCGATTTGGTTTCCGATAATTGATTTGCTTTCGAAATTTGCATGAATTTACCTCAATGCTTTTTCCGATTGTCGAGGACTAGAGGATGATACAAAAGATACATAGGCGAATAGATTCACGCTTCCAAACTCGATATCTCGCACTTTGCTGCCCACACGGAAAAATGATTTTCATCGATGGAAAATGGAATGGGAACGAGAGAAAACTTATCGTGAGATGAAAGGAGCAACTATGTTTATGCACCAAATTCACTGGTATTTACGTTACAATTGCGAATTCTGCGGTACTGAAATTTGTGATCAGGTTCTAGATTTTTCTTTTGTTGCTAACAAATTGAAAGAAATTTCCACAATCCGGTTTGTAATATTTAATTCTTCACGCCATTTGATTTACAGTTGGGAAGTTGTAACTGTAACCACCGCAAATTCTCCACTCCCCGATCACTCTATGATTCGCAACGTATTCATGAACCAAAACGATTGAACTCTACAGATAATTTTTCAACACAACTGTAATTATTTCACGTCAATAGTTTCTTCACTTTTCTCTCGTCTAACGATTTTTTCACCAGATGTATCGCAATTAATGCATAAAATATTTTCCTTCGCAAGATAGGGACAAACTACCGTTATTTTTTTTCTCGCACGCGGAACCACTTTCTAACTAGCAAAACTTTGCCGCAGTAGCAAGTACAATCGCAATAAATAGCTCGTCACTATAATTTTCTACGAAACCGCTTATCAATTTCCTTTATTATCTTCGCTCTACGCGGCGTCCGCGCTGTGTGGTGGTTTCTCGCAGACCCCCCCCCCCCCTGATCACCCACATTGAAACATGCAATTGCTATCCTCGCACGAATCCATGGAAAAGATCCCGCAATTGCATTTCAATCATTCCAATCCCCTCACTTGGCCCCGTTCGAAAAACAAGCGGTTCGTTATTTGCTATGTCTGTATGGAGCAGGTCAACAGATGACGAACTAGTGTTTACCGTTCAATATACATCGAACGATGCTATCGTGGTGGAAGAAGTGGAGAGCTAGGACGAATAATGCGTACGTATGATCACGAGAAGCTTCTTTGGACGACTTCGCGTGTGTTGAAGGTTTTGTCGGTGTGTTCGAGCAATAAACCAACTATCGTGGATGCTGGTGGCGTGCAAGCTTTGGCTATGCATTTAAGCAATCCATCACAACGTTTGGTTCAAAATTGTTTGTGGACGTTTCGCAATTTATCTGACGCCGCTATATTCTTACTAACATATTTAGTAAACTTGTTGAAATCATTTGTTGTCGAAGCAATTGCTTGGCCATTAGATGTTGACGAACTATGATTTGATGATTTTTTCGATTTTTGACTAGACCGATTCGCCGCTGTTCGTGATATTGATGACAACGATGTCGTCATTGTTGATGACGAATCATTTAATGTTTGATAGTAAATATTTTGTTGATGCTGTTGAATTTGGTGACGATTGTAATATTGATGCTGTTGATGATAGTAATGATGCTCTGATCGACCCTTTTCCTCAGCCTGTCGCTTTGAAGAATATATTCTTCTTCTATTTCAGGTGATGGCTTTAAAATGTATTTTGTGCTACCAAACGGTTCGGTGCAAATTGGCAGAGTTTCAAGTTGCTCTTGTATCCTCAATAATACTAGTAATAAATGATTAATGCAAGTCTCAGAAAAAGAGCGATTATTTGAACGCTTCGAAATTATATCATGAAAAACTTTTCGAATTGGATTTTCAGTTTCTAAGTTTATTTCCTTACAAATTTGTTTTCTTGTTTCGAGTTATCATTTTCTTGAAATGAGTGAATTTTCTGTTTTTTTGTTTAAATTAAAAATTTCAACATTTCTATATTGTTATGATATTCGATAGAGATGCGTCCCCTGCGCTCTCCGCTTGTTGTTGGTGTTGCTGTCGCTGCTGAAATGCATGAATTTGTTAGCTTTACTGCACGGTTGGTGGATATAGGTAGATCGTGTCCGCGTGTGCTGACTGGAAGGTGGTCTGAAAAGGTCAAGTGGCTGCGACTCAACCGTCGCCGTGTTCGGGAATTTGCTGATGTTTATGTTGATATTGCAATGTGCCGTGCTCAATTACTACAGATGCTGAGCGACAAGAATACTTTTTGAAGCTTGCATTCTTTAGGGAGCACCACCCCATGGAGCCGAAGGTATGGAGGTCGCCGTGAGGTATAGTGGTTTAACACTTCTTGTATGCTCGTTCAAGTGAGATTTTCTGAAGGAAATCTAAACCGACTCCTCATCGGTTCGAGACTTTAAGTCTTGGAACGTGACAACGTGTACCCATCAGGTCAACAAGTCCGGACACTCTTAGTCTTCTCCGAGGTGGCTGCTGGTTAGCCAGCTAGTTCGAAGAGGAGTTTCAGTCATGGATTTCACACGAGCAGACTAAGTCCAAACTACAAAACTCAGTCACCTGTTTAAATGTCGAACAACTTACAATGACTCTACTTCAAATCACGTGACTCCGTTCTGAGGAAAAGGAGCAAAGACAACCACCGACAAAAAAAATATCGCGGATTGCTGGAACACTACCCTCCCGGTGGCATACTCACCTTTGCCGACATTATCCTGCTGAAAAAGAACGGTTTTGCAGGAAATCAAAGACGTGAATTCTATCTTAGCTAAGCATTTTAATATTTCTTAACATCCAAATGAGATTTCATAATTTAGGAATTCATTATAGTTTTTTACAACTTCAAATGTTTAAGTAAGACACCATATTATGAATATTTTAAATGATAGAAATTCCATAAACAAAATAATTTCTGAAAACTTATCTGAATGACTTTGTAGGCGCTACTTTCTACAATGAAATGGATTAGCGTTTGTAACTTAATATTACTTTATTTATTTCTTCAGTTGATAGTTGACACAGTGGCGGATCCAGGGGGGGGGCTATGGGGGCTGTAGCCCCCCCCCCCCATAGCTACGGTCAGAAAAAAAGTCACTGCAAAAAATCCCGAAATCAATTATTCCCGAAATTTTTTCTAGCCAGACAAGAAGACTTTGAATAATTTTCGAAGTGAGTTTTTCAATCTTGAAAGCACATTTTTTACTTATTTCGAAAGACGAATGTGCCTATTTCATATAAAAACAACCTTTACGTCGATTTTATTTCAGGATTCATGCGAATCGATTTGAACTTCCCGCGGAGAAGATAGGGCCATAAGTATTGTGTCGACATAAACTCAGTGCTGCATAATATATGCAGTATCTTTCGCGTCCGGGGCTCAACAGCTGATACGAGCAACAAATAGGTTGGGTGTTGGATCGTATTCAACGTTTTCATCTGCCATTCTTCACTTTCTTAGTTTTCACGCGTGTTCATGTGTTTTTGTGCTGCATTTCTCGATAAAGATGGACATCAGAAACTATTTCGCAAAAAGGCCACGATTATCGAGCCCAGTAATAGAAAATGGACAATCAACAGCTGATATGAGCAACAAATAGGTTGGGTGTTGGATCGTATTCAACGTTTTCGTCTGCCATTCTTCACTTTCTTAGTTTTCACGCGTGTTAATGTGTTTTTGTGCTGCATTTCTCGATAAAGATGGACATCAGAAACTATTTCGCAAAAGGCCACGATTATCGAGCCCAAAAATAGAAAATGGACATCCGCAGAGAAAAAAGCAAAACAATAATTCCGAGAGTACGAATGCAGGAGAAACCGACGATTTAATGGTTTTTCCTTCATCAAATCAGTCTGATGGATGCGACAAACAAACTTCACAAAACTCAAAAACATCTGGGATATCTACAACGATTGAGGTAAATTTTTAACTATTCGAAGATTGCATACTTTATGTTAGCACCAGTGAATAAGTTTTCCGCAATATTTGCAAATTCGTCAAAAGACAGAAAGATAATTGAATCAAATCAGTATTTGGTGTCACACGTACAGTTGTTACAGGCCACAACACTCGAAAATTCAGATCGAACTGTCAAGTACGATATCGGGTCAGCTGTAGATAAATGCCATAATTTGAAGCAGGACGAAATCTACAATTACTTAATCCACACTAAAACACCAGAACCATCGTTCAAATTTCCTGTGTGTATGGAAGGGCAACAGAGCAGAAGGTTTCAATACAATTTTCTGCAGCGTTTCAAATGGCTTGCCTACAGCGAGGAAAAAAATGGAGTTTTTTGCAAATATTGCGTTGTGGTGTTTCGCGCTCAAGTCAGGTAAAAAAGGAATCTCCGTCGAAATTAGATTTTTCTTATGAAATCTATATAAAAATTGTCATTTTTTTCAAGTTTGAAACACATTTACGTAAAAAACTTGCATTGACTCACGTTCTCAAATGAAATATTGTTGTCGACAAGTTCACAATTCCTTTTCAACCTATAAGATCGTCACGCTTTCCTTCAGGTCGTACCTCGATCCTTGGATTCGTTAAAACAACTTTTGTACATAAGTGGAGTAATATATTATAGAATATAGACTAAAAATACTTGATTTCTCACAGGATTTGAAAACCTTCGTCTGCAAGCCTTTGAATAAATATAAGAAGGCAGTCGAAAAAATGAACCGACACAGCAATTTGTCTTATCATCGTTTCTCTGAAGAAAAAGCTCTCGAGTTTATGAAGAACATTGACAGCCGGAATTCAAACGCAGTCGACATGCTTCTTGATAAGGAGAAAAGAAAGATCATCGAAAACAATTGCAAACGTTTGGGCCCAATCGTTGAAACCGTGCTCTTCTGTTCTCGCAATAATTTGCCACTACGTGGACACAGGGACTCCGGTGACATGAGGACAGCCGAAAAACTGGAAGACGCGTTGTCTGGCAGAGAGGGTATTTTCCGGTCATTGTTGGCGTTCCGAATAAATGCTGGAGATGAAGATTTGAAACTTCACTTGGAAACAGCACCGAGGAACTGTACTTTGATCAGCAAAACGGTGCAGAATGAAGTTATCGACATCATTGGACAGACTCTTCGCGGCAAGATTATGGAAAGGATCAAAAAATCAAAATTTTTCGCCCTTATTTCTGATGAAACAACAGATGCGAGTAGAAAAGTACAACTGACCATGTGCGTGCGTTATGTTGATATAGAGGACTGTTGTTTATGAGGATTTTCTGGGGCTCATGCGATTAAAATCCACTGTCGGAAGAGATGTCAAAACGGTGATCTCAGATGAGCTGGAGGCTTTGGGATTAAACATCATTGATATGCGTGGACAAGGATACGATGGAGGATTCAACTTCTCTGGTAGGGAAAATGGAGTTCAAGCATTAATTTCCAAGGAACAACCACTGGCATTTTATACGCACTGCTTCAGCCATTCATTGAATCTGTGCGTTTCAAAATCTTGTGAAATCCCCGAAATTCGAAATATGCTGGGAACAGTTTCGACGTTGATCAATTTTTTTACGAGTTCATCGAAAAGAACGCAATTACTCGAAGACAAAATAAAAGAAGAGTTACCGACATCGCAAAAAACACATTTGAAAACACTTTGCTTTACGCGCTGGGTTGAGAAACATGAAAGTGTGAACACCGTCTGTGAGTTCCTGCCATATATTGTTCAAGTGTTGGATGATTTGAAGTACGATAAGGACATCGAAACGTCTTCGAAAGCGACACAACTACTCGGTGCGATTGAAAAATCTGATTTTTTGATTGCTCTGCAAGTTCTCAATGATGTGAATTCCCTTATCGTGACCGTGAGTAGGACTCTTCAACATTCTCAATTGCAAATTTCTTCGGCTTGTGCTCACATCGAGCAAATCATCGGGCTGTTTCTTGAGACGAGAAAGGGAGAAAAATCCTTCGAAGAAATCTTCCAGAAAGCCGAAAAAAGAGCTAACAAGATGCAATTAGAACTGAGAATCCCTCGCTTGTGTGGCCGGCAGAAGAATCGATCTAATATCCAAACAGAAGATCAAACAGCTTTTGGATATTTCCGGTAAGTTATTTGAACTTTTTTCTGCTTCTTGCTGTATCTTGCTGACTAACAAATGGACAACCTACTCGAATTTGCATATTATTATTCGTTCAATCTAAAATACTGAATTTCTAATATAATACATTATGCGTTCAATGCAATTATATCAACAAAACTTCTTTTCCTGAAAATATTCGAAATTAGCTCGAGTTGACGTTTCTAACGAATTTATCTTTCTGCGTTTCAGAGCTATGATTTTTTACCCTTATTTGGATCACATGATTCTTCTCTGACTTCGAGGTTCAAGGGTGAATTTCTGAAGATACTACCTCTGGAAGGGCTGATTCCAACGCTCTGTACCAAAGTTTCTGTTGACGAAATTTTGAAAGCTGCACAAGTATACGAAGGAGATCTGAGCGGCTGCAGCGAAACAGAGCTGAGAAAAGAAATTCTTCTTTGGCACAAGCACTGCAAGACTACCGCTTTTCAACAAGCCCAAACTGTGATTGATGCTCTGCAAGTCATGGAATCGAAGAATTATGGCTCATTTTGTCCGAACGTTGCGACACTGCTACAATTATTCGCTACAATTCCAGTCACTTCAGCGACAGTGGAGCGTACTTTTTCGACACTCAAACGATTGAAGAGTTTTTTGAGAGTCAACATGTCCGAAAATCGTCTCAACGGCTTAGCGTTAGCTAACATCCACAAAGAAATAGGAATAAAGACGGAAGAAGTTGTGGATACGTTCTGCAAATTGAAACCTCGACGAATCGAAACTTTGGACTGGTCGGTAGATGATTTTCAGAGATGAATTCACCATATAAAACCTCGACGACTAAAATCTTCGGGCAGGTCGGGCGATAATTTTTCTGATGTAGTAACAGCGATAAGCAATTCAGTATCAAAAGTGCAAGAAGTCAAATATTGTAGCCTCTGTAGTGCAACTTGAGAAAATTCTCATACTAATTTACTGTTGTTCATATTGTCGTAATTATAATAGTAGAAAATAAAGCGTTCGTGGAAAAATTGTTTTTCTTGAAATATTAATATGTATCCACACGAATTTTACGGGGAAAAATTTCTGCACCGAAAAGTTAGAACTGGAATTAATTATTTCAACTCAACTTTTGAGGTCCTAACTGTCAAGCCCCCCCCCAAACCTGAATCCTAGATCCGCCACTGCAAATTACTAGGCGGTGTTGCTTTGATCACGTCCAGAACCAGAAAGAGGAAGAAGTGTCGACGAGACTTGTCATCTCCTCCGAAGGTTGATAATTACCCGAAGTTCGAAGTTGCCCCATCCTCGATGGTCGAAATTGTCCGATGACATTTTGCAGGTGGAAACGTTTGTGGCTGCGTTCGGTCGCTACAGGGCTCCCCTCCCAGTAATTTCAAACTACGGTGACGTCTCGCTGGTGGGTAAGTCCAAACTGGTGGCCGATAGTGCGGTGGGTATTCAGCAGTTGTGTCCCACTTGACTCGACGATCAATGGTTTTGGGTGAATCCGGTATTTGAGTTTGATCTCCGATAGAGTTCCGTACGACACTTGTTGTTGACGTTTGCGGACGCGGCGGCATGGTGGTTTCGTAAAATACTGCGGTTGATGTAGAGACATCGGATGTGTGAGGGCACTCTATCGTTGGTGTCGCAGATTCTTGTTGAGGCGTTTGTATTTGTTCATTTTGGCATGGACCATCGGTGCACGGATCCTGGTTTGCCAGGAATGCTGGCTTGAGTCGCTCGGTTGAAATGTTAACGCGTTTGCCATTCACGTCGACGATGAAAAGCACGTCAGATATTTTGTTTTGATGACACGATGTGGTCCTGTGTAAGGCTGGCGTAGTGCGCGTCTGACTGCATCGACCCTGACGAAGACGTGTGTGCACGTCTTGAGATCTTTGTGGAAGAAAGTGTCGTGGCTGCTTTTCTGTGCTACAGGTTTGGGCCTGATTTTTCGTGTTTTTAGTCTAAAGTTTTCGCCGAATATATGCGGATCTTCTACTAGAAATTCCCCGGGCAGCCTTAATGTAGTTCCCAGTACTAATTCTACGCAGCTTGCTCTCAAGTCTTCTTTGTAGCAGTTTCGAAGTCCCAAAAGTATGTTTGGCGGTAGACCAGGCCAGTTCTAATCATCCTCATGACACTTTATAGCGGCGTTTAGCGTACGGTGCGATCTTTCTACTAGTCCGTTTGAAGCAGGATGATACGATGAAGTCCTTGTTCTCTTGCTTCCAATGATGTTAGTAAGGGACCTGAATAGGGCCGATTCAAACTGAGTTCCCTGGTCAGTGATGATTATTTCCGGTGCTCCAAAGCGGGAGACCCAGATGACGTAAAAGGCTTTGGCTACTGCATCTGCTGATTGTTGTTCCAGTGGCACAGCCTCTGGCTATCTGGAGAAGCGGTCGATCAATGTTAGTATGTACCGAAAGCCTTAACGTGTTTGAGAGGGCCTACTTTGTCCAAGTGTACTACTTGAAAGCGTTTGTCTGGCACTGGAAAAGGCTGCAACGCGTTCCTTGTGTGCCTGCTGACTTTAGATCTTTGGCAGGGCACGCAACAGCGACACCATAGGCGGACATCTTTTCTCAAGCAGGGCCAGACGAACTTCCTTGCAATTGCACGTACCGTCACACCTGCACCTGGGTGGGAGGAGCGATGAAAGGTGTTGAAAATCTGCTTGCGGAGAACAGCTGGAACAAAAGGTCTGACGAGACCTGTCGAGAAATCGCTATATAAATTCTTCCCATGACTGTTAACCGGCTGCAACTGGAGGGATGTGATGTTCTTATTTATAGGGGCGCTGAGTTCAGAGTCATTTGCTTGCCCTGCTATGAGCTCGTCATCTCCGATTAGCGTGGGGAGTGTAATGGCCTCGATGCGTGACAGCGAATCTGCGGTTACATTATCTTTTCCGGGAATGTGCACGACGTTTGTGCTGAACTGTGAGATGTAGTTAAGCTGCCTTGACTGTCGAGGTGATGCCTTTTTGGAGTTTTGTCGGAAGGCAAAAATTATATGTTTGTGATCCGTTTTAATAATGAAGTCTGATCCTTCCAGGTAGTGTCGAAAGTGGCGAATACTGCTGTAAATCGCGAGTAACTCCTTATCATAGGCACCATAGCGCGACTCCGCTGTTGTGAGTTTGCGTTGGAAAAATGCAATCGGTTTCCACTGTTTGTCTTGAAGTTGTTCAAGCACTCCTCCAATAGCAGTATCTGATACATCAGTGGATAGGGTAATAGGCCCATTATTCTGAAAGAACACGAAGAGTGTGGCATCTGCGAGACAATTTTTGCATTTTTCAAAAGCTTCTGTTGACTCCAACTAATTGGGGTTTTGTCGTTCTTTTTAGAGTTTGTCAAATATTTATTTAATGGCGCTTGCATTTTTGCTGCCCTCTTGATAAACCTTCGGTAAAAGTTAATGACACCCAGGAAACGGCGAAGTTGTTTCACTGAACTTGGTTTAGGATAATTCCTGATAGCTTCCACTCGACTTTCTGGGGGGTGAATTCCTTCTGTGGAGATGACGTGGCCCAGGTATTCGACACATTTAACTCCAAAGATGCATTTTGATACATTAATAACGATTTCGTAGTCAGTTAGTCTTTTGAAAACGATATCGAGATGCATCGTGTGCTGCTCGGGTGTTTCCGATGCTATTAAGATGTTGTCGAGGTAGCATGAACAAAATTCGAGGCCCTGGAGGATCCCGTCCATAAATCTCTGGAACGATTGTGCAGCGTTCCTGAGGCCAAACGTCATTACGGTAAACTCGAAGAGGCCGAAAGGAGTTACTACTGCTGTCTTGGGAATGTCCTGCTCTGCGATAGGTACTTGGTGGAACGCTCTGAGTAAATATATTCGCGCTATTGCAAATTTTTCGGGGGTGAGTCTTCGTGGGCGCTCCGCAACGGGAGGACCGTTGGTAACGATATGGTGTCTGACAGCGTGATTCTTTGTCTCGGTGATAAGCGAGGGATCAGTGATGCGCGGGTATTTACTTAGGATATTAAAATGCGTTGAACTACTATTGACAGTGCACACTTACGTATGGTTTCGGGTCGTATAAGCAGTGGTTTTTGATGTCCACGAGAATACCAAAATATTGGAGGAAATCTGCACCCAGTATCGGGCGAGTGACGCTTGCTAGGACAAAACGCCAGCTAAAATTTCGTTTGAGTCCGAGGGAAATTTTAAATATTCTTGTTCCAAATGTTCAAATTTCGCTACAATTAGCTGCGAAAAGTTTATAACTATCTCCTCGCTGCTTACGCTGAGTTCGACAAGCAGGGATGGCAGAAATGTCGGCTCCCGTGTCAACCAAGAATTTCAAACCGGTATTGTCGTCGTGAACATGAAGTCGCGCTTGCTTGGTTGCGTCGCTTGTGCTTGCTACAAGCGACACATTATCTGGTTTTTTGAGCTCCTGTCGGAACGAAACGAGCATGGCTTCTCGCACTTTCCCGCGGCTGTGCGAAATTTGCGATAATAACATATGCCAGTATTTTGACGACTAGTGAAGTTGGGAGAGCGGGTGGACTTGAAGCGCGAATTGTGGTTAGGACCGGGGCTTTTGTCAATGCGCAGCCTGTCAAGGCAGGAGCGAATAATGGCAAGTTTACGTTTAATTTCCTCACCTGCGCCTTCTTTACTTTTCTCGACTTCAGATATGAGGTGTGTGGGGTGTTCGCGGGTCTCCATAATTTTGTCCGCCATTTCCGCCAATTGATCAAGATTTGCCGTGGGTGCCATCAATATATCCTGTACTCGCGATGGGAGTCGATTTAACCACAATGATTTCAAAAATTCGTCGGTGACGTTTTTACCGGCGGTGATTTTCATTGAGCGAAGGAGCTGTGAGGGCTTACTATCTGGCAGCTCAAGACCTGTCAATAACTCCTGAATTTTAACTCGCTCGGACCCAGCATACACCGAAATAATGCGGTTCTTAAGGGTTTCATACTTTCCGCATTGCGGTGGGCTTTCTATAATGTCCTCTACCTGTACAAGGACATCAGGTTCACATTGGCTTATGACATGGTCGAACATTTGTTCGTCTGCCTTTACTTTTGCAATTCTAAATTGTGCTTCCACGCGGGAAAACCAAAGGGCCGGTCGTTGTTTCCAAAATGGTGGGAGTTTCACTTGGGAGATTTCGTTTATTGAATCGGCTTCTGACGCGAAGTCCACATTGGCGGCAGCGCGGTTGCTTGAATTTCGTTCGCTTGTCATCGTTATTCTGTTGAACGAACGTCTGGGTCACCACTTTTAGGCGCTGCTTTCTACAATGAAATGGATTAGCGTTTGTAACTTAATACAACTTTATTTATTTCTTCAGTTGACAATTGACAAATTATTAGGCGGTGTTGCTTTGATCACGTCCAGAACCAGAAAGAGGAAGAAGTATCGACGAGACTTGTTATCTCCTCCGGAGGTTGATAATTACCCGATGTTCAAAGTTGTCCCATCCTCGATGGTCGAAATTGTCCGATGACATTTTGCAGGTTGAAACGTTCGTGGCTACGTTCGGTCGCTACAACCTGTTTTCACTGAATTTTAAGGTAACTGTTGGTGATGACTGAATACGAATATTGTTTGTAGCGCCTTCACTTCCTCAGTCTCGGCGTAAACAAAGAATTATACCAAGAGAGATTTTCACGCGCCTTGGTTGAGATGCAAACACACGCTCATGCAGGGTGTGGACGACGTGTTTACCTTTTGACCGTCATTCGTTCCTTGGCGACGCTTGGATTCTTTGCAGCAAGCGTCAAGTGAAAAGAGATTTGCGATACATGCATTGCAGCATGTAGTAGTTTATTGCACGAGCAGTAAGACGCGCCTTACATTCTACATTCATCCTAGCCTTGTATCTTGTGAAATGTAAATCGTAGTTTCTGTTCAGAAATAAATTTATTAGTGTTAATAAAGTACCGATTTATTTATTTTATTTTTTTAGCTTTCGACTCGACAAAGTATCACCTCATTGTCGGAGCACTGGACTTTGAAACAGTTGCGGACATTTCTGACATTACGCAAACAGTTATAACACGCTGAAGAAAGCCATAATTTTGCGCCTCATCGGTTGACCAAACGCGCAGCTCCATAGGCTCTTGACTGGAGTAGAGCTCGGGGACAAAAGGCCGTCACAACTACTGCGCCACATGCGGACACTTGCCGGCGCACGTGTTGGAAGTGACGTTTTATGAGTCAAGTGGTTAGATCTTTTAACACAGCAGACGTACCACATGCTTCTTCTTATAAAAGACCAGACACTCGAAGAGCTCGCTGATGTAGCTAATGAGCCCCACGACATAGAACCATCTGTCATGGTGACTACTCAATTTCAAAATTCAACACCTTCGTCCAGCCATGCATCTCCGCAGCCTCCGCTCGATCTGCTAACGCAGGAGAACATTACTCGCGAGCTCCAATTAAATACGAGAGATTCAGATCAGAGAGGCCGTTCAGTATCACACAGCGGCCCTATACCTTAGGCCCGCTCCTCTACCCCAGGCCCCAACGAAAGAACGGGGTACTGTTGGTACCATACGAGGCACGACGGACGCGCGCAACATTGCAGGCAGCCTGGTTCCTTCTCCGCTCAGGTGCAGCCATCTCAGGAAAACTGAAGAAGCCGGCGATACTTTTGGCAGCCTTAACCGGCAACTCTTCAGAAAGCCGCCTTTACGTCTTGGATCGCAATTCCTCGATCCGACTTCTCGTCGACTCAGGATTGGAACTCTCTATCATTCCCAAAAACATGATCAAGAAACCGCTTCAAAACAGAGTTTCACTCTTACTGCGGAGTGAGACAGCTCAGCTGAAACATTGGTTTACGCCACTCTTTTCAGTGGAGCTTTATCATCGTAAACTTGTGGACGGCGATTTTTGGAGCAGACGCTTTGAAACACCATGGAGATAGATCTCCGAAATTACCGCTTACTAGATGGTCGCACCAGCATTTCAGCACCTTTCTCAATTGGTTCAGTTCCGGAAGTGCACTCTATTATAATTGCTGCACCCAAAATCATGCCTCACGGATCCTTAAAAGAGGTCTACCCAAAGCTTATCGACAATTTCGCCAAAAGCTCTGCTCGTTCTGGAGAGATGGTGCACGTTCTTGGTCTACCCGTTCAGCACAACATCGTTACTAGTAGCCCGCCATTATTTGCCTGACCATATCGACTCTCAGGTGAATGACTTAGCGCAGCTAAAAGTAAATCCAGTGAATTGCTAGAGCGAAAAATCATCCGCCCCTCAGTGAGTCAGTGGGCCAATCCTCTTCACATGGTGCCGAAGGACAATGGAAGTTGGCAAGCTACCGGTGACTATCGTCAGCTCACTGCAATCACCCGCCCCAACCGTTACCCACTTCCAGTAACAGAGGACTTGCTGCACAATACTCAAGGTAAAGTGTTCACGGTCATCGACCTTCACAAAGCCTTCTACCAGATCCCGATGACACCGGAAGACATTAAAAATCATGATGCCTTTTCCATTGTTCAAGTTTTTGGGCATGCCACTTGGTCAGAAGGATGCGAGTCAAGCCATGCAGCGTACAATTACTCATGTCCTCAAAAATCTACCATTCGTGCGTAAATATCAGGATGATCTTCTCACATCTGCTGTTTGCAGCAACAAGGATGACATGGACACTAGATTCCGATCCAACTCGTAAGTAGACAACTGCGACATAGACACTTGCACTAGCGTCAAAAAACACATGGAGCTTTATGTCATCGGCAGGTGCCAATAATGTAGAGTAGCACCGCAAGATGATAAATCCTTTAATCTTCTCTAAATCCTTCCACCATTAGCCCCAAGATACGAATAACTGATGTGGAAGCCTTTCATTCCAGTATATATGAAGTCTCCATACCGCTTGCAGCAAAATTTTTGCTCCAATCCTTGTATTAGATAACAGACCAAACGGATCAAATATAGTTATGATTATACCCTACATCTCACACTTAGTTGCTGATCGTTGTAATTGCATGACATCTGATGGAAATTTTTGAGACACGAAACGAAACTCTAAAGAGTATTTGACTCAAAATCCCAGAATTTTTTATTTTGTGAAAGAATTTTTAGCATTCCAGGCTGACTGAACGATTGTTATATAGCTTTCTCTAAGGTATGAGAGTTAGACACAAATTTTTGAAGTATGAAGCTGGCATTAGCATTTATTCTTATTGCTTCAGCAATGATTTCTTCTGCCACTCACTCACTTGCAAAGCTGATGACTAGATCATCGACATATGTGTATGTTTAGAGCCCCGTGGCATTAAGGTTTCGTAGCTATTGGCACTTAAGTTTTTCACATACTCAGCACAGCATGGTGAGCAAGCTGCTCCAAATATCATTGAAACCATAGCATATGTTTCTACTGGCCCATCGGCATTTTCTTCACACCAAAGAAAGCGCCGTGCATCCTAATCAGCTGGTTAGATTCATACTTAGGAAAATATCTCTTGGATATCTCCGGTCACTGCAATAATACCTTACCAAATTTGAAGAATATAGGTATTGTGTACACTCCGGTTCCTTCAGCAATACTAAATTAAGTGATATGTTTGAGGCAGTAGCCGCAGTATCAAACACTATGCGCAGCTTATCTGGCTTGTTAGGATTAGAGACTCCAAAGTGTAGCAGATACCAAGTTTTTAGATCACTGAGCAATCTGGCATACCTTTTCTCAATGCACTTTGTTATGTCTTGTTTATATTCATCCGCAAACTGGGCAGTTTTCTACATTTCCGGTTTCAAAACGACCTTTCTTGTACCTTGTGGTATTCTCTGATATCAGCAGGGGGAATGCTGGTCGACAGAAGTACTCTTGGAGGCTAGCATCCTTTTGGGAGTTCCGCCCCCACATATCCAAGGGAACCCCGCAGGAGGTATCCTGGCCGACAGGAAAACTCTTAGCATTCTTTGAGAAGTTCCGCCCCACGTACCCAAGGAAATCCCCGCAGGGGGAATGCCAGTCGGCATGAATACTCTTGGAGGCTAGCATTCTTTGAGGAGTGCCGCCCCCACGCGCCTAAGGGCATTGAGGGGTGCCGTGAAGTGCCCTCGAGGGATAACAGGTAACGACCCTTACTGGATCCGGACTACGTTTTGGACAACGAACTGGAAAATATGCTTTGGGCTGGCGGATATGATGATTTGGACCTACTTGCTTTGCACGGTAGCACCGAGGTGACACTCGTGCGTGACTGGCCCCAATGCACCTCTCATACCGTCTTCGTCCCGGTAAAACCTTGGCAGGCCCCGGAATACCTTTGAAGCTCGCACCATTGGGTTGTTGGTGTATGTTCGGATGAAACGGGTTCCCGATTAGCGCTGGTCTAGCTCTGTGCCAACCCTCGCATGACCTCCCTGCTCTACAAAGATAACGATGGGACCAAAACGGCGACTACACATACGAATGGAGATAGCAGCCCCCAAACAAAAACCATAAAAATAAGGTCAAAAAAAACCCAAAAAAGGAAGTGAAAATAACAACCACGACGACGCAATCAGCGGTTGCAGCCATGATGTTAACAGCACATATGGAGCAGTACTAAAGACGATTAATACAATGACAGGGAAAATGGACGAAAAACGGAGATTAACAGACAGTCTTGTGCAGACTGAGATCCCTGCGGCGTTCGTGCGCAGCAAAAAAATAACACGAACGCTAGAGCGTCCTATAAAGGAAAAGCGGGAAACTCTGCAGGACGCGTGAGATGTTCAATCGGTCAAGGAAAGAATACAATCTGCATGCGACTCAACAAAAATCAACAAAGCAGTAAAGATTGGGCTCCTTGCTAGTGCAAGTGAGGAGCTCCTAGACTGCATAGGGCATTATCGGAGGAGCTGGTTAACAGCCAAAGAGGACCAGAACGCCAAAGAAGAACAGAAGGCTTAAAAAAACGCTGGAGGCTAAACCGTAAGGGTACGTGCAGATAGCTCTGTCATCGAAAATCAATAAAAGAATGGCGACTAGCCCGATTAAATGAGACGGGATAAAAGAAAGAAGTAAGAACCACTTGATGGGTGTAGAAAGCCTGATAAGGGGTTCCAGATAGAGCTGATAAGAGGTGTGAAGAAAACTCCAAATAAACTCCTTCAAAAAGTGCCTGAAAACAAAGTTCGCATGGACGCTCAACAAAAAAAAGACCCGATGCGAAACAGAAAGGAAAGAAGCCCCAAAGAAGACCCTGGCAACAGGCACTACTCGTAAAACATCAAGATCGTCGATCGTACGCGGAGATGCCGCGGGATATCAGGACCCGAATACACCAACACTGTCATTAAAGCAGTATGACCAACGTGGTCGGACCTAATACTAGTCTAATTCGGAGCCGAGGTAGAAGAAGCCATCAAAAGGGAGTTCCCTAGCGTGGGCAGGATTAAAGCGAGGCTGACACCAGAAAACCATGGCATGACCAGAATTGACTTGACCGAGAAGGACGCCGAACAATTTCTGAATAAGGGCAAAATACGAATAGGGTGGGTTGTCTGTAGGACACGGCAAAGAGCAGCGCCTCTTCAATGTTTCAACTGCCATGGCTATGATCACACTGCACAAGTATGCGCAGGATCTGACAGGAGTTCACTATGTTAAAAATGCGGTGAAATGGGACACAAAAGAAAAGAGTATACGAAGGAGGCACACCGCATTCTTTGCAAGGAAGCTGATCCAAGACCTGATTTTGGACACGTCTAGGGATCAGGAAAATGGCGAGTTGTCCAGGAAGCCCTTGCCAAGCGAAATCAGAACTTTGATGACCCACATCCTGCAGCTTAACCTACACTGCAGATAAACCGCCCAAAATCCGCTTGAGCAGTTTGCGAGGGACATGAAAGCCGATTTTATGCTGCTGAATGTGCAACACCAGGATAAAAGTTCAGCATTATGGTATCCTGATGAAACTGGTACTGCCGCCATCTGGGTTCAAAATAGTGATTTCCAGGTGGAGAACTGTGGACGGGGGGAAGGTTTTGCAGGGGTTTGGTGCTCAGGGACCACCGTCTTTAGTATGTAACTAACGCTGAATGAAGCAATATCATCTTTCCAAGCCAAGCTTAATGCTTTGGAGGTCACTGTCTCGAACGCAGACGGGAACGTGCTCATTGGGGGAGACTTCAACGCTAAAGCAATCGAATGGGCATACCTTTAACAGATCAGCGGGGAAAAAAATCCTAGCAATGGCGGCCAGGACAACGCTTGTCGTACTAAATTCCGAAAAAACGCCGACTTTCCACCGTATTGGCTGTAACCATATTGGACGAGCTATTTGCCTCGGAGTCCTTAGCATGGAGGATACGCAGTTGGAGAGTATTATAGTGTAGTAATCTAGGAGCTATGGCTCTAAAAGCAGCGCTGACACAGGCACACAGCACCAACTCAATTCAACAAGGATTAACCCTTCAGTCACCTTCCTCATCGCGACACTCGTTTTTTTTTTTCTCTCGCATGAAAAATAATTAAAGGGAAAAATTTCTTTTGTACTTAACACCCGGGAAACAAAATTCTAAAACTGTTTTAATGTGTAGTGATTTTATTACAATATCTTTTGAACATAATTTAACTAATTGGGTGTAATGCGGTATGCAAATGCTTAGAACGAAACGGTTAACCCCTTAAATTATAGGAACGATAAAATCATTGTATCATTTAAACCCCACAAAATTTGTCAAATTTTACCCTTTCCAACCATAATATTAATTAAAAATTGTTTTGTTTGTGGGTAATTAACGCGTGCCTGTCCTATTCTTTCGATTTATTTCCGCCTTAATTACGCCTAATAATTATAAACATAAATTGCTTTCAATTGAAAACTTGATCGAATCTACAAAAAATAAACAATTTCGAATTTTAAAAATAACCGAAATGAGTGTGCATTATCACCACCGCATGTTCACACATAGATGGCACTTTTATTTCCATATGGTACGAGCGAGGTTATTGCGTTTGCCTCGAAGATGTTTTCAGGGAACAGTTTCCCATAAACCGCTCCGTAGATAAGACGGATTCGATACAGTGCCAACAAGTGATTTGTGTGCTCGTGGTGGTCCTTGGAGGAATATGGTTGGATGGTTGACGAGGGTGACGTGCTAAGAAAACGTTTGTGGCAGAGAATCTTCTACCATCCTGTGGATGCACAGCGGAAAAAGAAGAAGAAAAAAAAAAAAAAAAAAAAAAAAGGAACTTCAGATATTGCTACTTTTTCTACGACCGTGCCTGAAAAAAAATGATAGCAACTGCCAATATCGCCATGAGCCATCAGCATTAGGTCCCGAAGTGGGGTGCAACAGGTGGTTGGAAGGCCGAGGTGAAGATCTTCATATTACGGAGCGGCACATGTTGATTGGGAAACGGCGGGACCGTACTCCCTGTTTCTGGGAAACCACACCGTTTGTATGCAAAAAGGCGCATTGTGTATTCAAACATAGTTCAACAAGGAGTGATAAATCAACTGGAAAGTTAGATCCAGAAGAATTAGTCAAATCACTCAATCTATATATTGACCAACGGATTGCATATAAACGCAATATTAAACATTAAAAGCCGTAGAAGAAGTAGCAGCGAGCATTACCACGTTCGAAGACCATACGGTTCTGATATTCAAGGAAGTCTATATGTATTTACACTTTGATAGCTGAATTTTTTTGATGATTTTATACACCCTTAAGAGTTATTCTATGTCTTAATACTCGTGTGTTAAAAATTTGATGTATGGACGTGATTCTTCACTACCAAAAATTTCAGGACTTGCTTACCTCCACATCGTCAGCGAGCGCTCGTCGTCGAGGGAAAGGTACTGTAAGTAACCTCTTAACATTTTTTAATTAAATACTTATTGAAATTTTTTTAAACAAAAAATATTTATCGAATTTTAAAAAAAAAAAATATTTATTGAATTTTAATTAAATATTTATTGAGTTTAAAAAAAAAAAAAAAATATATTTATTGAATATTTATTGAAATATTTTTTTTGAAAAATATTTATTGAATTTGTAAAAAAAGAAAAAAAAAGAGAAGAAGAATCGTCGTAAAAAAATCTATGTAAGAATTTTTTTTTTTACATAATGTATGTAGGGTGAAAGTGTGGCATCTACAAGAGCTAACCACAATAATTATAATACTACAGGGAATCAGAGAAAAAATGAATTTTCGTATAATGTTAATCTTCTTTTAATATCAATTTCCCTCTTTCAACGATTAAATGCTTTTCAATATGGTGTTGTAAATTGCTGTGCTGATTGCCATAGAAAAATCATACTGTTCCATTGCTTTAACGTTGTTCGAATAAAAACAAAAAAAATGATGGATTAAATGGAAAATCGGTCTTTTCCTTCCGGTCTTTTCCAATCGGGTCTAGGACCCGGTACGGTGGCAGGCTTCCACCCCAAAATATGAGCCAGCCACCGGGTACTTAAAAATTTTTTTTGTTTCAGGAGACTTTATGGGTTGAGTGGCCCAAGCCAAGTGCCCTTTTATGGCATAAAGTTATGCAATTCAATTGTATAATTCTATGACATAAATTGGTCACCGGGGTACTCCCCTTCTGATGGGAAAGTTCATATAATTCAAGTTATATGAGTTTTCCACTCAGAAGAGGAATACCTGGCCACTTCAACAGTTTAACATTGGATTTATTCCGGTTGGGTGGGCATGAAGGGGCTCCACCACCACCCGGTTGCCCCTCTTTCATTTGTGGGCCCTGAATTTACTTGGGTAAAGACGAGGTTACCCCAAGTTCGCCTTTCTTCTCAGGTTTCTCTTGTTCTCGCAACAAGTCGTAATTCCTTCGTGGAGGTTATCTACAGATTTGCGACTTCGGTCGTCCTCTCGAACTCTGCAAGCAATTCGTGAATGCGAAATGTTTTGTAGTGAGTCCTCGTGCCGGGGAAACGAACCCGCCCCACGACACCGCAATGCTAGCCTGCCAGCGCATTCACGCGTCTCCGGACGAGGGCATTCTCGGCAGGAATCAACACCTTCCTCTGCCGAGGCAGCAGAACATCGCTGCAGTCCTTCACGGACATTTATGGAACTCAATATTCACTACAAATGGCGCCCAACGTGGGGCCCGAAAAGCCCGGCTGTATCATCAGTCGTGAGCACGAGACAGTCCATCGTCTCTAGGTGTCCCCACTAGGTGTTAGAAATTTTGGCGGGTAGATAACTCCCGAGGGTTTTTGCACTAATCGTGCCCCAGCAGCCTAATACCTTTCGAACGTGTGTAGTCCCTGGACATCAATGTCGTTTGGTCCTGCTTTTGACTTATACTTTGGTGGTTTACCACCATTGTATAACTAGTAAGGCCAAATGATATTAGAGTCCCTTTTTGTGTTCGGAAGTTTTTATCCCAACATCTATTTTGCGGAGGATTCTGATCCGCTCCCCAAACCAGCGGTGCCTAAGTGTCTTAAATTACATGGATTTTGATTTCATGTGATTGGCTGATTAGCTAATCCATGACTATCCATGACAAGACACGCGCTGCTTGTGGATTAGAATCCCACCCTGGGCTGACAAGCTGTAACTTGAGAAGTTTGCTAATGAGGGATCACTTCTGAACCCTGATTTTCATGGTGCCACAAGAGAGTGTCCCTGAAACGTTTTGGAAGGATTGTGCCATGGTGTCCATACTTGGGAGGATGGACGGAAGGGAAAGACCGGTTATTATTTTTTTTTTTGATAGTTCAATCACCACTTAAATTTTTTCATACTTTTTTTGTGAGGTTCTGAGATAGTTCGCCACTGACGGCCACATAAGAATTTTAGTAACTTTTTCTCACCTTTTCTTCATTATTGTCATTATTCATATAGCTAATCTTGTATACCCATATTCTTCATTATTTATTTATCTAGGTATTTAATTAGGAAAACCATTTGGATTTAAAATGCCTACAAAAAGAACTCCCGAAAGGAGAAAGTTGCGGTCGGATGCCGGACCAGCTCTATTGTGTTCCATCTGTCACGAGGACATGGACGAAACTACAAGCCAGAGGTTGCAGTGCGGACACAGGCTACATCAGCTGTGTTTGGCACAACTGCGGCAAACCTCATCCACTTGCCCGCTCTGTCGTCAGCCTTTGGAAATCGCACAGCCAGCAACAGAACGACCTCAGTCCTCCAGTGCAAGTGGAGCTGTCCCCAAAAGCGGACCCCTTCCATCCACGACAAGGAGTGCACGAGACGATGACTACAGGGCTGAAGCAGTTCCGCCTGCAGAAGAAGCGAGTCCACCGGTGGCTGTGGAAACCACAGTTCTAAGAGATCTAATGGCGCTCGTACAGGACATGTCCACCCGGCTCGCCTCTCCAGAGAGCCAGAGAGAGAACCCCGCACCATCCCGGCCAAGAACTCCTCCTATGTGGGATTCGGACCCAAATCCGTGGGATTTCCCAGTAGACTCGCGGCGTGATCCCGAACGGATCCGGCCAGGTACAGCCATGAATCCGTTGGCTCCAGTTTACCGGCCCCGATTGAGCCAAGCACCGCCACCAAATCAGGCTCCCGTGATTCCGCCGGACCAACGCTTCCATCCACACGACATGTATCGGCTGAAGCCGACACAGATCCCCAGCATCATCCAGGGATGGAATCTACATTTCAGTGGGGAACCCAATACTATAACGGTGGAAGTCTTCATAAGTCGGGTGGAGTCGCTGATTGAGCAGATGCTAGCAGGAGACCGCACAGCGCTCGCAGGATACTTGCCAATGCTGCTTAGGGGAGCAGCACTGGAGACATATTGGCGAATACATTCAGCTCCACCATCCATACGCTGGTCACGGTTGAAGGAGGTACTCCGCATGGAATACCCTACGGTCGACATGGACGAATTAGTCCTGGATAAGATGAATGCTAGATGGCAGCGTCCGGACGAGTCCTTCCATAAATATCGAGCCGATATCCTTCGGTTGAATGACCAGCTGTCAGAGCCATTGTCTTCTACCCAAATTCTGCGCCTGCTAAAGCGAAATCTGAGACCGGAGATTCGTCGGCATATCGTGAACTCCGATCCACAGAGTATGGAGGCCCTGCTGAGAAATGTGCGTCACATAGAAGGGTTTGAGGAAGACCTACGGGACCGGCCATACTTACTAACCAGGACGGGTCCTCGACGAGGAATCGCGGAATTGGCCCCAGATTATACCACCCTAGATCTGGAGGATGATTTGGACCCAGACCAGCTTGCTGTAGCGGCAGTGGGAAGTCTTACGACCTGCTGGAATTGCCACCAAACCGGACACCGGTTCATTTCATGCCGAGCAGAACGTAAGGTTTTCTGCTACGGTTGCGGCAAGCCGGACACTTACTTCCCGGACTGTTCTGAATGTGCCGCACGAAAAAACGGCCAAAAGAGTACCCGACCACCTCAGCGGTACTCGAAACCCCAACAGTAGCTCCTCAATCAGTGGCTCACCCCAACCAACATGACGTTAACCCACCAGCCATGACCATTACGACTGCGGATGTTCACTCTCTTCCGGAGACCTCACCAACGACAATATTAAAACGACCATCGCAGTCACTGCCAGAAGAACCGCGGCAGCCTCAGGTACGCACGCTAAAACCTTATCATGTTAGACTGCAGGAATATCGGGTGGCTCGAGAGCGAATATTTGCTTCCGAAGTCGTCACTTCCCGTTCGTGCACGACAAAATGGTCAACCCGTCGTTGGCGGAATTTCCGCAAGAGAGTGCGCACCTGCCGTCGAACCTTACACTCTTGTAACATCTCGGAGGTTGCTGAGAATGAGATCAGACCTTATCATCCAATTAAAGTGTTGGGCGAGACCGTGTTTGCATTGATCGACACGGGTGCCAGTATTAGTTGTCTTGCCTCGAGCTTTGGCTCGAAGGTGCTCCAAGAATACCCGAACTTGATTAAATCCTGGCGCACTGAAATCAGTACAGCTGATGGCACCAAACACCCTATACGAGGTAAACTAACAACACCCGTGACGTTCAGGGGTCAGACGAAGGATATTACCTTCTACATTATCCCGTCTTTGACTCAGAATGTATACCTTGGTGTCGATTTCGTCCTTCGTTTTGGACTGGCCTCCGATTTATTCACCGATTTGTCTTTAAAAAGCAGAAATGTCAACGAAATCACTTCTACTCCCGATAGGCATGACCTGACGCCTAACCAACGGCAACGCCTGGAAGCATCCATTGCTGCTTTCCCATCTTACGCTACCCAAGGCCTTGGCCGCACCACCCTAGTCTCACACGCCATCGACGTTGGCGATAGTAAACCGATTAAACAGAGACACTACGCCATCTCGCCAGCCATGGAGAAATTGGTGTATGCGGAATTAGATAGGATGCTCGAGTTGGGGGTCATAGAAGAGTCCCAAAGCGCCTGGTCATCACCGGTAACCTTGGTGGTGAAGCCAGGTAAAGTCCGCCTCTGTCTTGATGCCCGTAAGGTAAACGCGGTTACCATCAAGGACGCGTACCCTCTTCCACTCATCGATGGAATACTAGGGAGACTCCCGAAAGCCAATTATATCACCAGTCTCGACCTAAAAGACGCCTTCTGGCAAATTCCACTCGATGAGGGGTCAAGGGACAAGACCGCCTTCAAAGTGCCTGGACGACCATTATATCAGTTCGTCACAATGCCCTTTGGCCTGTGTAACGCGCCGCAAACGATGACTCGGTTGATGGACAAGGTCATCCCACCTCACCTAAAACACCAAGTGTTCGTGTACCTTGATGATCTGTTACTCATCACGGAAACGTTCGATCAACACCTCCTACTCCTACAAGAAGTAGCCCTGCACATCAGTAAGGCGGGACTCACCATCAACGTACAGAAAAGTAAGTTTGTCATGAAAGAAGTCCGATACCTCGGACATGTCATAGGACATGGCACTATCAAAACGGATCCAGACAAAACTCGTGCGATTGATGAGTTCCCCTTACCAAAAACTGTGAAGCAGCTACGACGTTTCCTTGGTGTGTGCGGTTGGTACCGAAGGTTTGTTCGGAATTATGCAACAATCTCAGCGCCCCTGTCAGACATGTTGCGGAAGGGGAAGTTCATTTGGACCGGAATCAGCCGAAAGGCATTTGAAGAGCTTAAACAAGCCCTCACATCAGCTCCTGTCTTGCACAGCCCCGACTTCACGAAGCCCTTTTCCATTCATTGCGACGCAAGTCAACATGGAGTAGGAGCCGTGCTGGTGCAATTGACCGACGAAGGAGAGGAAGCTCCCATCGCCTTCATGTCTAATAAGCTAAATTCGGCCCAAAGAAACTATACTGTTTCCGAGCAAGAATGTTTGGCAGCGGTAATGGCTGTGAAGAAGTTTCGAGCTTATATCGAGGGCCACCAATTCGAGATCATCACGGACCACGCGTCACTACAATGGTTGATGAACCAAGCAGATTTAAGTGGACGCCTAGCCAGATGGGCTCTTAAACTGCAAGGGTTTAAGTTCTCCATCAAACATCGGAAAGGAACCCAGAACATCGTACCCGACACTCTCTCACGGATGTTTTCCCCAGAGGGAGCCGAATTAACAATAACTGACGAGGACCCCATCGAAATAGATTTGGACAGCCCACATTTCGAATCAGATAGCTACAAAGAGTTGAGGCAAACCATAGCGACCCAACAAACACAGCTGCCTGATTTGAAGGTAATAGACGGCTATGTGTATAGACGAAATGAATACGCCACTGGTGATCCATGGCAGGAAGAAGAGTCTTGGAAACTCTGGGTACCGGAGGAAATGACACAACATCTGATCTTCCGCGCACATGACCATCCTTTAAGTGCCCACGGAGGGTACGGTCGGACACTACGGCGACTCAAGAAATACTTCTTTTGGCCTAAAATGGCATCCCAGGTCAAAGACTACGTGAGCGCCTGTGAGACCTGTAAAGGCACCAAAGCGCCCAACCAGCCTCTTCGACCTCCTATGGGTCAACTCAACGTTCCAGAACGCGTGTTCCAGCGTCTATACATCGATCTACTCGGTCCATATCCTCGGTCTTCAATGGGACACATCGGAGCTATAGTCGTTCTAGATCAGCTCTCAAAATTCCCAATGGTGGAACCTATCCGTAAATTCACAACTCCATCGATCGTGAAATTCTTAGAGAACCGGGTATTCCATGTGTTCGGTGTTCCAGAGAGTGTGTACTCAGATAATGGAGTACAGTTCCGGTCTCGGCAGTTTAAGAGCCTACTTGAGCAGTATGGCGTTGAACACCAACTGACGCCCATATACTCTCCTCAGTCCAACGCATCAGAACGTTTGAACCGCACCCTATTGGCTGCGATCCGTTCCTACGTTCACCCATCTCAAAAGGATTGGGATCGTCGATTGTCCGCCATCACATGCGCCCTGCGATCCTCATATCATTCTGTCACCGGTGTCGCCCCTTACTTTGCCGCCTTTGGACAGCACATGATTTGCCATGGTAAATCATACCGACTGTTACGGCAATTAAAGTGTTTGGGAGACCCCGTCGTTGCGCTGGAGCCCCACGAACGTCTAGGAGACCTCCGCCAACAAATCGGACGGAAGATTAAGGCCGCAGGTAGTGCAAATGAAGCGCAGTACAATCTCCGGTCACGATCTGCTAATTTCAAAGAAGGAGATGAAGTTTTCCGGCGAAACTTCCGCCAAAGTGACGCCGCGGGGCATTACAACGCCAAGCTGGATAGGCGATTCCTGAAAAGCCGCATAAAGAAGGTAATGGGACCTAACCGTTACTTGATAACGGATCCATCGGGAAAAGAAGTGGGAATATACCACGCGAAGGACCTGCGTCGATAGATAATTAGTCACGTCTGTTTGTCCGTCCGCATATATTTTCAACAAACGCACAAGGGTTGTATATTTCCGGGCAAACATTAACATAAGTCAGTCCGTCCGTCTGTCAATTGTGTTTTTCTTTTATTGTCCGTCATCTCTAGTCCCGACGCCGAAGCCAACCCATGATGCACAGAAATATCCTTCAGCTCCTTTTTCGCAATCCGCATTGCCTCGGGATCACGAGAAAATTAGCTGCCCTGTAGTAATCTAGGAGCTATGGCTCTAAAAGCAGCGCTGACACAGGCACACAGCACCAACTCAATTCAACAAGGATTAACCCTTCAGTCACCTTCCTCATCGCGACACTCGTTTTTTTTTTCTCTCGCATGAAAAATAATTAAAGGGAAAAATTTCTTTTGTACTTAACACCCGGGAAACAAAATTCTAAAACTGTTTTAATGTGTAGTGATTTTATTACAATATCTTTTGAACATAATTTAACTAATTGGGTGTAATGCGGTATGCAAATGCTTAGAACGAAACGGTTAACCCCTTAAATTATAGGAACGATAAAATCATTGTATCATTTAAACCCCACAAAATTTGTCAAATTTTACCCTTTCCAACCATAATATTAATTAAAAATTGTTTTGTTTGTGGGTAATTAACGCGTGCCTGTCCTATTCTTTCGATTTATTTCCGCCTTAATTACGCCTAATAATTATAAACATAAATTGCTTTCAATTGAAAACTTGATCGAATCTACAAAAAATAAACAATTTCGAATTTTAAAAATAACCGAAATGAGTGTGCATTATCACCACCGCATGTTCACACATAGATGGCACTTTTATTTCCATATGGTACGAGCGAGGTTATTGCGTTTGCCTCGAAGATGTTTTCAGGGAACAGTTTCCCATAAACCGCTCCGTAGATAAGACGGATTCGATACAGTGCCAACAAGTGATTTGTGTGCTCGTGGTGGTCCTTGGAGGAATATGGTTGGATGGTTGACGAGGGTGACGTGCTAAGAAAACGTTTGTGGCAGAGAATCTTCTACCATCCTGTGGATGCACAGCGGAAAAAGAAGAAGAAAAAAAAAAAAAGGAACTTCAGATATTGCTACTTTTTCTACGACCGTGCCTGAAAAAAAATGATAGCAACTGCCAATATCGCCATGAGCCATCAGCATTAGGTCCCGAAGTGGGGTGCAACAGGTGGTTGGAAGGCCGAGGTGAAGATCTTCATATTACGGAGCGGCACATGTTGATTGGGAAACGGCGGGACCGTACTCCCTGTTTCTGGGAAACCACACCGTTTGTATGCAAAAAGGCGCATTGTGTATTCAAACATAGTTCAACAAGGAGTGATAAATCAACTGGAAAGTTAGATCCAGAAGAATTAGTCAAATCACTCAATCTATATATTGACCAACGGATTGCATATAAACGCAATATTAAACATTAAAAGCCGTAGAAGAAGTAGCAGCGAGCATTACCACGTTCGAAGACCATACGGTTCTGATATTCAAGGAAGTCTATATGTATTTACACTTTGATAGCTGAATTTTTTTGATGATTTTATACACCCTTAAGAGTTATTCTATGTCTTAATACTCGTGTGTTAAAAATTTGATGTATGGACGCGATTCTTCACTACCAAAAATTTCAGGACTTGCTTACCTCCACATCGTCAGCGAGCGCTCGTCGTCGAGGGAAAGGTACTGTAAGTAACCTCTTAACATTTTTTAATTAAATACTTATTGAAATTTTTTAAACAAAAAATATTTATCGAATTTTTAAAAAAAAAAATATTTATTGAATTTTAATTAAATATTTATTGAGTTTAAAAAAAAAAAAAAAATATATTTATTGAATATTTATTGAAATATTTTTTTTGAAAAATATTTATTGAATTTGTAAAAAAAGAAAAAAAAAGAGAAGAAGAATCGTCGTAAAAAAATCTATGTAAGAATTTTTTTTTTTACATAATGTATGTAGGGTGAAAGTGTGGCATCTACAAGAGCTAACCACAATAATTATAATACTACAGGGAATCAGAGAAAAAATGAATTTTCGTATAATGTTAATCTTCTTTTAATATCAATTTCCCTCTTTCAACGATTAAATGCTTTTCAATATGGTGTTGTAAATTGCTGTGCTGATTGCCATAGAAAAATCATACTGTTCCATTGCTTTAACGTTGTTCGAATAAAAACAAAAAAAATGATGGATTAAATGGAAAATCGGTCTTTTCCTTCCGGTCTTTTCCAATCGGGTCTAGGACCCGGTACGGTGGCAGGCTTCCACCCCAAAATATGAGCCAGCCACCGGGTACTTAAAAATTTTTTTTGTTTCAGGAGACTTTATGGGTTGAGTGGCCCAAGCCAAGTGCCCTTTTATGGCATAAAGTTATGCAATTCAATTGTATAATTCTATGACATAAATTGGTCACCGGGGTACTCCCCTTCTGATGGGAAAGTTCATATAATTCAAGTTATATGAGTTTTCCACTCAGAAGAGGAATACCTGGCCACTTCAACAGTTTAACATTGGATTTATTCCGGTTGGGTGGGCATGAAGGGGCTCCACCACCACCCGGTTGCCCCTCTTTCATTTGTGGGCCCTGAATTTACTTGGGTAAAGACGAGGTTACCCCAAGTTCGCCTTTCTTCTCAGGTTTCTCTTGTTCTCGCAACAAGTCGTAATTCCTTCGTGGAGGTTATCTACAGATTTGCGACTTCGGTCGTCCTCTCGAACTCTGCAAGCAATTCGTGAATGCGAAATGTTTTGTAGTGAGTCCTCGTGCCGGGGAAACGAACCCGCCCCACGACACCGCAATGCTAGCCTGCCAGCGCATTCACGCGTCTCCGGACGAGGGCATTCTCGGCAGGAATCAACACCTTCCTCTGCCGAGGCAGCAGAACATCGCTGCAGTCCTTCACGGACATTTATGGAACTCAATATTCACTACAATAGGACTACTCAGCTAGTGATCATCAGTGTATTCTGCTTGAGATAAGCGATGTTATCTCCCAACGTCCATGCTTTCGGCTTTCTACGATTGGATGGAACATCGAAAACATGGTCGTCGCGAGTTTTGACGAGGTGCTCACAGCAGGTGCCCCACTGCAGGGAGATTCGCAGGGGACAGACGAACTGGCAGCTCAAGGCATGGTGAACTCAACTATGAGCATAATTACGAATACTTGCAACGCCTCTATGCCCCGTCGGAAACCCCGGCATGGCAAGCCACTGGGGGTTTGCCAGACCAGTGTACTGCTCATTAACTGAAATCGCTGAAAAACGAAGGGAGTGTCAGAAGCTAAGCGTGCCGCTGAACGGGTGCAAAACTGTGACGAGGAATGCAACCATGTGGCAGCATATAAGTTGGCTAGAAAATGCCTTCGCAAATTGATTAACAACAGTAAAGGTCGCTGCGGGCAAGATATAGTGGACCATGTGAACAAGAATACGTGGGGTCTTAGCTTCAAGGTAGTTATGCGGAAGCTTGGTGCTCTACGGCAACCTTGCATACATGATGCGGAAAAGATGGATCCCGTCCGTGTTGACATCCATCCCGTCCGTGTTGACACTGTCCATGACGAAACAACAGTCGAGTGTCCACTCTTCACACAGCCAAAACGGGAAGAGGCAGTCCTTTCACTGAAAGTGAGGAAGGCTCAAGATCCAGAAGGTGTTCCAGCTGAGGTCTTGGTCACCATTGTCCTGACTTGCTGCTCAGCTCAGTCAACGCTTGCCTACGGGATGGGGTTTTCCCGGTACGATGGAAGGTGGTGAGGCTCATGCTGATCAGCAAGCGGAAGAGAAATCCCGGATCGCTGTCTGCATATCGCCCGTCATGCATGCTGGACCCTGTTGGGAAAGTGCTAGAGAAACTCATCAAAGGAACACTCACTGACGCGATCCGTGCTGCTGGGGACCTGTCTCTCGGCAGTACGGCCTTATAGCAGGATGCTCCACAATTGATGCGATTGCAGAGGTGGTCAGCGCAGTCCAAAAGGGAGAGGCATAGTCGCGCCAAGTGAAGAATCGTCCTGTTGGTGACACTCGATGTCTGGGATGCCTTCAACTCCCCTAGATAGGTGGACATTCTGGATGCGCTGGAAAACTCTTTTCAAGCTCCAGAATATATAATGCGGCTTTTGATGGACTACGTGAAGGACCGAAGCCTGCTCTTTGAACGACACAGGGATGGAAGCTACATCGATTATTGCCCAGGGATCTTTTCTTGGTCCGGACCTGTGAAATGTGTCTAACGACGGGATTTTGAGACTGGAGATGCCAGATAAGTTGCGCATGATCGGCTACTTGGATGATATTGTGGCTCTGGTCACTGAACGTACCGTTAAATAAGCGCAACTTAGGCTAGGTATGCTAACGTGCCGAGTGAGATAATGGATGACAGCTTGAGGGTTCAGTTTAGCACTGGATAAATCCTGATAAAAAAGAGAATCTCTATCGTAAGGCTAATCAGTATTGGAGACATATGAATCGAATCGAAGCCAGCGGTGAAGTACCTGGAGCTACTGCTCGACTCGAAGATGAGTTTCTCTGAGCAAATCAGGGCAACGGCTGAGAAGGCTGCTTCGGGAGTATCGGCTCTGAGTAGACTCATGGCCAATGTAAGGGGACCCAGCCCATCAAGAAGGCGCCTCTTGATGAGTGCTGTAGGCTCAATGCTACTATGCGGAGCAGAAATATAGGGCGACGCTCTCAGTAAGGAGGTATACCGAAAGCAGTTGGCTCAGGTACAGAGAAGAGGAGCACTGAGAAATGCATCTTCATATCCGACAGTCCCTGATTCGGCAGTGAAAGTTATTGCAGGCATGAGACCTGTTGCCCTCCTTGCTAGAGAGCGCTGCACTATATCCCTGCGTTGAAACGAGGATACAAGGGAGATAGTTGTCCGCGAGGGGAGACAGCGCTCCCTTAACGGTTGGCAGCAGTCTTGGGTCAATCGCACGAAAGGAAGGTGGACTGCACGCCTCATCCCGGATGGGAGACCGTGGCAAAATCGAAGTATAGTGAGTCTGACTTCTATCTTACCTAGCTTTTGAGCGCACATGGGTGTTGTCAATCTTACCTGCATAAGATTGGTAAGTCACGGTCCCCCGATTGTCGATATTGCCCAGGAGAGGAAGACAATACCTGCCATACATTTTTTTCGTGCATAAACTGGGACAGGCTGCAAAGATTCCTCTACAGCGAGACGGAAGAGATTACCCCGGATAGTATAGTTGCAGTGATGATCGGGTCAGTTAAGAGATGGAACCAGGTGGCACATTTAGTTCGGGCAGTCCTAAAAGACAGATCACCTGAAAAGGCAAGACGTCGCATTGCCTACAAATGAAACAATAATAATTTACTGAGGTTGGCATTGAAATAACTCATCGGGGAACGGCTGGAAGATAGTGCCTCCATGATGAAACAAATGATAACGGCCAGGATCTGACTGCTTTACATATAGTAGAAAACTAGTCATACATTCGACTTGCTTTCCACATTAGCGCATTCACAAAATGGCCTGGGCATCACCGGATGACTACACATAATACCAGATCGACCATGTTCTGATCCAACAATGGTGGGCCTCGAGCTTAATTGACGTCCGTACACACCAAGGAGCCAATTGTAACTCAGATCATTGTTGCTATAGCACTACAGCTCCTTTCAGACCTTCACTTAGAAATGGTTGGAGTATCTCATTATTATAATCGAATGTGTCGGAACTCCATAAGGTGATATAGTCAGTATCACGCTTTGGTCGTGTGTCCGTCCATCCAGCTGTGATGCATTCTGATTTTGAAACCAACATGCATCAGAACTGAATGGGCTCAAAGTCCGTCTAAACAATCACTCGAACGAAATATCGTTGCCGCCAACGAGAATCAAACCAGAGAACTTCGGCTTACAAAATGAGTGCTATGACCACTACAACACGTGGACTACTTACTCAGATCATTACTTGATCAAATTAACCTCTCGATGACCTATATCAAAGGCATATGCATCGAAGACCAGCCCGCCACAAAAAAAAATTGACATCAAAATGCTCCAAACGGCGTCTGTGGCAAAAAGTTTCAAGAGACCCTCGAGAATTAACTGGCTCCAATCTTATCAGATGCATCGCTGAAAACAAACTAGGAGCTCTGAATGGAAGTGAAAGCAATCGGACATCAAACTCGGCGCAAAAGAAATAATTGGTTCGATGATGAGTGCCAGAATGCGTTAGACAAAAAGAATCAGGCGTACAAGAAATTTGTGGGTAAGAAAATTAGGACAAAGAGAGAACATTATGAAAATCTCAGGACAATAGCAAATAAGATAGTCAAAATTAAGAAAAGAAAATACTTTTGAGAAGTATAGATGTAAATTTCCCGATCAATAACACAAAACAAGCATACAATGTATTGACAAAATGCAGGGGGAATGCCGGTCGACAAGAGCAATCTTGGAGGCTAGCATTCTTTGGGGAGTTCCACCCCCACGTACCCGAGGAAACTCCGCAGGGGGAATGCCGGTCGACAAGACCACTCTTGGAGGCTAGCATTCTTTGGGGAGCTCCGCCCCCACGTACCCGAGGAAATTCCCGCAGGGAGAAAGCCGGTCGACAAGAACATTCTTGGAGGCTAGCATTCTTTGGGGAGTGCCACCCCCACGGACCCGAGGATATGGGGGGCGCCGTGAGGTTCCCTCCTGGGATGACAGGTAACGACCCTGATTGTATCTGGACTACGCTTTGGACAACGAACTGGAATTGACGCTTTGGGCTAGCGGATGTGATGGTTTGGACCTAGTTGCTTTGTACAGTAGCGCCGAGGTGAAACTCGTATGTGAACGGCTCCAATTCAACTATCATACCGTCTCCGTCCCGGTAAAACCTTGGCAGGCCTCGGAGTACGTTCGAAGTTCGTATCATTGGGTTGGTGGTGTAGGTTCGGTTGAGACGGACTCCCGATTAGCGCTGGTCTGGCTCTGAGCACTTGTCCCCATAAGGGCTTGTGCCAACCCTCGCATGGCCTCCCTGCTCTGCAAAGATAACCATAGGACCAAAAAAGCGACTACACACACGAACGGAGATAGCGGCTCCGAGGGGGGACCCAATAAAATGGAGCAAACAAAATCAAAAGATCAAAAACATCCAAAAAATGAAACCAAAAATAAAAACGACGACGCAACCAGCGGTTGCAGCCACGATGTCAACAGTGCATCGAGAGCTATACTTACCACGAAAAAAACGAAGACTAACACGATGACAGCGACGGTAGACGAAAAACGGAGAACAGCAGACTGTCTGGTGCAGACTGAGATTCCTGCGGCGTTTGGGCGCAGCAAAAAAATTATGCGAACGCCCGAGCGTCCTATTAAGGAGAAGCGGGAGACTCGGCGGGATGCTTCAGGTGTTCGAGCAGTGGAAGATAACATTAAGAGCACCGAAAATTCGATTGTCAACGCTGCGATCGTTACTAAAGCGACCGATGTAAGGGTCATAGGTCCCGACATTGCAACGAAAAATCCAGAAGCAAACGAGGAGATTACGGTACTAAAAGCAAAGAGTGACCAGACACCGCGTGATTGTACCGCCACCGTTGAAAATGTGGTGGAAGTACTGCACTCAGAAACGGAACGCGAAAACCTCTCCCAAGGATGGTTGCAAGGTACAATTGCGGCCCAGCGATACAAAGAGGAAAGACTACTTCGAAAAGCGGGAGATGTTCTGAAAAGAATACAAGCTGCATGCGACTCCCCAAAAATTAGCAAAGTAGCAAAGGAAGGGCTCCTTGAACTAGAGGAGCTCCTAGATCGCATAGGGCACTATCGGAGGAGCTGGTTAAAGGCCGAAGACGAAGAGAAGGCTACAGAGGCGCTTGGGGCGAAATCTAAAGGCGACATGCAGATAGCTCCATCATTAAAAGTCAATAAAAGAATGGCGTCTAGCCCAATCGAAGGAGATCGGGATAAAAGAAGGAAGGAAGAGGCACCTGACGGACGTGGAGCACCAGATCAGGGGTTCCAGACAGTGCTTACAAAAGGAGCGAAGAAAGCCGCAAAGAAACTCCTCTAAAAAAAGCCAGAAAATAAAATTCGCACGGACGCCCAATTAGAAAAAGGACCTGATGCAAAACAGGAGAGGCAGAAGCCCCGACGAAGACCCCGGCAGCAGGCACTGCTTGTAAAGCCCCAAGATGGCCGATCCTACGCGGAGGTGCTGCGGGACATCAAGGGAAACGTAAGGCCCGAAGACACCTATACTACCATTAAAGTAGTACGACCAACGCGGTCGGGCCACATACTGGTCGAATTCGGAGCAGAGGCAAAAGCGCAACTATAGCCCCGCTCGAGCCGATGGCAACGATCGATATACGGGACATTGACTGCGTGACGGATCTGGCCGAGGTAGAAGAGGCCATCAAATAGGAGTTCCCTATCGTGGGAAGGATCAAAGCGAGACTGACACCAGAAAACAACAGGGGACAATGCATGGCCATAGTTGACTTGACCGAAAAGGACGCCGAACAATTCCTGAACAAGGGCAAAGTACGAATAGGGTGGGTTGTCTGTAGGATACGGCGAAGAGCAACGCCCCTTCAATGTTTCAAATGCCTTGGTTATGGGCACACCACACAAGTATGCAAAGGACTCGATAGGAGTTCCCAATGTTACAAATGCGGTGAAATGGGACATAAAAGAAAAGAGTGTACGAAGGAGGCACACTGTATTCTTTGCAAGAATGCTGATCCAAAACCTGATTTTGGCCACGTCTTGGGATCAGGAAAATGCCGGGTGTTCCAGGAAGCCCTAGCCAAGGCCACACCAGAGCTTCGATGACCCGCATCCTGCAGCTAAACCTACACCGCAGTTAAACCGCCCAAAATCTGTTTGAGCAGTTTGCGAGGGACAGGAAAGCTGACTTCTTGCTGCTGAGTGAGCAACACCATAATAAAAGTCCTGCATTATGGTACTCTGATGAAACTGGTACTGCCGCCATCTGGGTTCAGAACAGTGACTTTCAAGCGGAGAGTTGTGGATGGGGGGATGGTTTCGTGTGGGTTCGGTGCTCAGGGATCACCTTCTTTAGTATGTACCTAACGCCTAACGAGCCGATATCATCTTTCCAAGCCAAGCTTAATGCTCTGGAGGGCGCTGTCTCGAACGCAGAGGGCAAAGTGCTCGTTGGGGGCGACTTCAATGCTAAAGCAATCGAATGGGGCATGCCTCAGACGGATCCGCGGGGAAAACGAATCCTGGAAATGGCGGCCAGGACGGCCCTCGTCGTACTAAACTCCGGAAATACGCCGACCTTCCGCCGTATTGGCTGTGAGGGAACCATACCGGACGTGACATTCGCCTCGGAGTCCTTAGTACGGAGGATACACAACTGGAAAGTATAAGAGGACTACTCAGCCAGTGATCACCAGTGCATTCTGCTTGAGATAAATGATGCTATCTCCCGACATCCGTGCTCTCGGCCTTCTACAACTGGATGGAACATTGGAAGAATGGACGTCGAGAGGTTCGTCAAGGTTCTCACAGCAGGTGAGCCGCTGCAGGGAGCTCCGGAGGGGACGGAAGAACTGGCAGCTCAAGACGTGGTGAACTCTACTATGAGCATAATCACGACTGCTTGCTGCGCTTCTATGCCCCGTCAAAGACCCCGGCACGGCAAGCCCCCAGTGTACTGGTGGTCTACTGAAGTCACTGAAAAGCGGAGGGAGTGTCACAAGCTTCGGCGTGAGGCTCAACGGACGCGGAACCGTGACGAGGCATGCAACCAGGCGGCAGCATACAAGTCGGCCAGGAAATGCCTTCCCAAACTGATCAACAGTAGCAAGGGTCGCTGCTGGCAAGACCTAGTGGACAATGTGAACAAGGATTCGTGGGGCCTTGGCTAGAAGCTAGTCATGGGGAAACTTGGTGCCCTACGGAAGCCTTGTATACATGACGCGGAAAAGATGGACGCGATAGTGCGGGGACTCTTCCCCGCCCATCCCGTCCGTGTTGACGCTGTCCATGGTGAAACAGCAGTAGAGTGCCCACGCTTCACACAGCTGGAAATGGAGGAGGCAGTCCTCTCCTTGAAAGCGAGGAAGGTTCCAGGTCCAGATGGTGTTCCAGCTGAGGTGTTACGGCTCGTCTATCACCATTGTACTGACTTGCTGCTCAGCACATTCAACGCTTGCCTACGGTACGGGATTTTCCCGGTACGATGGAAGGTGGCGAGGCTCGTGCTGATCAGCAAGGGGAAGGGAAATCCTAGATCGCCGTCTGCATACCGCCCGTTATGCATGCTAGACACGGCTGGGAAAGTGCTAGAGAAACTCATCAAGGGAAGACTCACTGATGCGATTCGTGCTGCTGGGGACCTATCTCCTCGGCAGTACGGCTTTAGAGCAGGACGTTATACCATTGATGCGATTTCAGAGGTGGTGAACGCGGTCCAAAAGGCAGAGGCATATAGTCGCACCAAGCGACGGATCGTCCTGTTGGTGACACTTGACGTCAGGAATGCCTTCAACCCCGCTAGATGGGTGGATATTCTGGACACGCTGGAAAACTCTTTTTAAGTTCCAGAATATCTAATGCGGCTTTTGAGGAACTACCTAAAAGACCGAAGCCTGCTCTACGACACGATACAGGGCCAACGAAGGATGGAAATTACATCGGGTGTTGCCCAGGGATCTATCCTTGGTCCGGACCTGTGGAACGTGTCTTACGACGGGTTGCTGAGACTTGAGATGCCAGATGAGTCGCGCTTGGTCAGCTATGCGGATGATGTTGCGGCTCTGGTCGCCGGACCCACCGTTGAACAAGCGCAACTTAGGCTAGGTATGCTAATGCGCCGAGTGAGGGACTGGATGACTGCTCGCGGGCTCAGTTTAGCACTGGAGAAAACTGAAGTGGTCATCTTGACAAAAAAGAGAATCCCTAGAGTAAGGATGATCAGTATTGGAGATATACAAATCGAATCGAAGCCAGCGGTGAAGTACCTGGGGCTACTGACCGACTCGAAGATGAGTTTCTCTGATCAAATCAGGGCAACGGCTGAGAAGGCTGCTTCGGGAATATCGGCCCTGAGTCGACTTATGGCCAACGTAGGAGGACCCAGCCCATCAAGAAGACGCCTCTTGATGAGTGCTGTAGGGTCAGTGCTACTGTACGGAGCAGAGGTATGGGGCGACGCTCTCAGCAAGGAGGTATACCGAAAACGATTGGCACAGGTACAGAGAAGAGGAGCACTGAGAATTGCATCTTCGTATCCAACAGTCTCCGACTCGGCGGTGAGAGTGATTGCAGGCGTGATACCTGTCGCCCTCCTTGCTAGAGAGCGCCGCGCTATTTATCTGCGCCGAAACGAGGATGCGAGGGAGATGGTTGTCCGCGAGGAGAGACAACGCTCGCTCAACGATTGGCAGCAGTCTTGGGGGAATTGCACGAAGGGAAGGTGGACTGCGTGCCTCATCCCGGATGTGAGACCGTGGCTAAATCGAAGGCATGGTGAGACTGACTTCTATCTGACCCAGCTTTTGAGCGGGCACGGGTGTTTTCAGCCTTACCTGCACAAGATCGGTAAGTCACGGTCTCCCGATTGTCGGTTTTGCCCAGGAGAGGAGGACAATGCCTGTCACACATTTTTTGCGTGTACAAAACGGGTCAGGCTGCAAAGGGAACTCTACAGGGAGACGAGAGAGCTCACCCCGGATAATATAGTTGCGGTGATGCTCGAATCGGTTGACAAATGGAACCAGGTGGCACATTATGCTCGGGCAGTCCTAAAATATAAAAGGGACTCACAGCAGCTGGAGGCGCTGGGACTGGGGGATCGCTCTTCTGGCATTTCCTCTTCCCCTCTCCCCTCCCGCTAGGAAAGGGACTCCCCAGCTTGAAGGAGCCCACGGCGTAACAAAACGAGACCTGGCCCGAAGTAATGTGTCAAACGGTTCCAGGCTAGGTTCTCAGATTGACAGGGGAGGTGTTTAGTGGGTAGTCCAAGGGTATCCTCCATGGGAGTCCCACACTGCCAGACTCGGCGGGCGTAAACGCCTTCACCTCCCTACCACAAAAAAAAAATGTATTGAAAAGCCTGAAACGTGGTTATCAGCCCAAAATCACACTCTGTCTTGATGACATTTACAATATCATTGCTGATGTAACCAATATTAAGAGAAGGTTGGCATCATATTTCAAGAACCATCTTAATCCTCCGCACAGCTCCAAAACATTGGAGCCTATAGATGTTCCCGGAGAGCTTCCATTGGCCCCACCAACTCTAGATGAAGTTGCGCCGAGCATCAGTGAAATTGCAGTGGAGCTTATCAAATATGGTGGCAGCAGTGTTCAGAAGGCTATTTACAAGGTCATCCAGCACATTTGGCAATAAAAACATATGCCAAAAGAGTGGAGCATCGCACAAAGAAGGTGACAGGCTATAGTGCGAAAATTAAAGAGGAATATTACTGCTTTGTACGGCGTGCAAAATAATTCCTAAAATCTTAGAAAATAAAATCAAAACATATGGCAACAGTGTTATTTGGGAGTATCAAAGTGGTTTTAGACCAGGTAGATCGAATGACGAATTCGTTACAACTATGAGCTGTATGAAATTTTGACGGGCTGGAGGTCTCAACGATTGTAGAAGGTGCAATGGGCTGGCCATGTGAATCGTATGGACGAACAACGGATACCCAAAAAGGTAGTCGTGGGGTGCTGTAGCGTTATGAAGAGGAAGAATTTTTTTTTCAACCACGGAAAATTTGAATTAAGCTACCCAAGCATAAATACACTTAGATTTTTATTTGCGAAAATTTCTTCATAGATTACAATTCAGATAGGTGAACAGATTTGACACTAATTCTCAGTCTCAACTTTCTACAGCGAGCACACGCTCCTTAAAGGTTTGTTCTTTTACGCTACACAACTGATTTTCGACCGAAAATATATCAAAAAGTGTCTTCGTAAAATCTTCACATAGCTCCGGCAATATCCATAAAAACGACTCCCACTACTTGGACCGGTAGTCAATTCTCAAAGTATATGTCTGCTTATCTTCCAATGTCCAAAAAACTCCTATTATGCGAAGTCCGCGGTATCGGAAAGGGACTATTAGGTTTGTGGTTGAGTTAATACTCTACAGACGCGAAAATATTAAACTAGTGCTTCGACTCTATGTTGTTGCTAAACTAATGTTTTCCAGTGACTCATATCATGGGATAAGAATGACGATAATGCAACAGAATTTACCACGTACAGAAAAATAATAATGGCTGAGCTGTAAAATGTATCGTAGGGTGCACTTCCAGCTCACCGATACATGTCTCGGGCATTGCGTTCCAAGAGTGTGTTCTTGTACTTACGCGGCGTTTTCTGCTTTGCCTTATAGATGTATTCAATTAATGGCTGAGCGGAATAAATTTGATATTTATTTAATGTGTCTTATTTTGCCATGAACCAGAAGGCACTTACTTCAGAACCTTCCTCGAACTCTTTTTCCTCTTTTTAGCAGGCATAGTTGTTAGAATAAAGTTATCGTACGTCGATAGGCTCACCGCGCATGAGTGAGCGAAACCCAGTATTAAGGCGCCGGAGTGCACTACTTGCGTCACCAGTAATTTTCTTTAGTTGGTCTGTGACTGTTGCCCACGAGACGTGTGTAATAAGAAGTTCCTTTATGTAAAACAAATAAAGCGTACTCATATATATTCAAAGTTATCTTTCTCTTCAAACGTATCGTTCCTCTGTCCTGCCGATAGTCTCAACAGGATATGGGCCCAGGCAAGGAGCCTGCGTAACAACCGATTATCGAAGTCAGAGAACGATAGAGAGAAAATAGTTATTTCGATTTGTTCTTCCTTGGTGATCGACACGTGGTCGCCATTGTAGTGTGCCGGTAAACGCGTACGGGAAAACAATTGAACGAAAATGGTAGAATCAACTCTGATAAAGAACATCAAGAAGTTTGATGGCTTGAATTTTCGAATGAACTCGAAGCTTATCGCAAACGCGTTACAAGACGTCGTCATGGGTGTGCGAGTGATGCCGGCAGACGCAAACTCGGCCGATAGCAAAAAGTGGGTGAACGTCAACGCGACGGCCATGTGCATAGTTTCCTCGTCGATAGAGGATTCTCAGCTCGACTGTATGCTCGACTACACTACATCGAAGCAAACGTGAGACAAATTGGTGACAGTTCACGAGCAAAAATCAGCGTCGCATAAGATGCTCTTGCTACAGAACTTCCACGGACATCGCATGGATCCAAACAAGTCGGTTGTACAACACGTTTCCCAGGTACAAAACATGGCGTCTCAACTGAAGGATCTGGGAGAAGTGGTTTCGGACACGGCCATAATGGCGAAGGTACTTGGTGGCCTACCGGTAAAGTGTAGTGCTCTCCAGACAGTATGGGACAGTGTACCCGAAGAAGGTCAAACCCTTTATAATCTACTAGAACAATTACTGAAGGAAGAAAGAAGACTTAAAGGTGACGATGACGTCACTTGAGCGGTAGCCGCTGGTAGTCTTGGCGGGAACAAGAAGAAAAAGTTCGCCACGAATCAAAACCATAAAAGTGGGAAAACCCGTGAAAGTAGAAATATGAGTGTCGATTGTTTCTATTGTAAAAGGAAGGGGCATCAAGCTCACGATCGCCGTAAAAGAAAAGGGACAGGGACAATGCCGGTGAAAACCCTCGTGAGTGTGCGTTCGTCGCTTCGATAAGGGAACAAAAACAGTGACAAGTGAAATCGGAGACAGTGCCGAGTAGCGAGGTCGTAGAACGACTCATGGCAGTCGACACAAGCGATGTTTGGATTACCGACAGCGGTGCGTCTAGGTATATCACTTACCGACGGGACTTGTACAGTGAGTTGGAAGCAAGCAGTGGCGATTCGATACCGCCCGGGGACAATGGTGTGTGCCACGTTACCGGTAGTGGCATTGTGCTCATCGATAGACTAGTGAACGATAGATGGTGTGAAGGTTGAATCAAAAACGTGCTCTACGTTCCAAAGATTCAAAAGAACTTGTTTTCAGTGGGCGTATGCACTGAAAAAGGTTTCGATGGTTTGTTTAGAGGAAAACTAGTAACAATTAACCGTGACGGTGAAGTTTTCGGTGTCGGTGTGAAACAAGAAAATCAGATTTACCGAATGCTCTTTAAAGTGAGAAAACCAAGTGTTGCGAGAGAAGCAAATGTGTCAACTGTCAACTTGCGTGTCTAGCACAAACGAACGGGGCACGTAAACAACAAAATTCGAGGTATAAAATTAGCGGGTATTGACAATTTCTTCTATGAATCATGTGCTTTCGGAAAAGCACACAGGCTACCGTTCAAAAAGAACAAGACAAAAAGGAGCACAAAACCGGGGGAATACATGCATTCGAACCTATGCGGACCATTCTCAACAGAGTCCATCGGTGGTGCTAGATCCTGCATAACCTCCAAGGATGATGTATCAGGATTTCGGTATGTTTACATTATGAAACACAAGTCTGATGTTTTCGATATTTTCAAAAAATACAAAATGTTGATCGACAACAAATTCGGCAAGCCGATGAAGGTGTTACGTACGGGCAATGGACGATAGTATTGCAACCGTAAAATGAAGCAATATCTCGAGGCTCGTGGTATCGAGCTGGTAAACACAGCACCTTACACTCCTCAGCAGAACGGGAAAGCCGAGCGCGACAACAAAACGATCATCAAGAGTGCGCGCATGATGATAACGGCAAAAAACTTCCTCTGTCGCTGTGGGCGGCAGCAGTCAATACAACAGTGACCGTGCTCAACTGAGTTCTGGCTACCGGTAGAGAAAAAACGCCGTACGAGATCTGGTTTGGAAAAACACCAAATCTGCCCTATTTTCGAGTGTTCGGATCAGATGCGTACATGCACATCGACAAACAATTTCGCAAGAAGTTAGATCCAAAGGCTACAAAGTTGATCTTAGTTGGGTATCAGAACGACTCGATGAGTTATCGTTTGTACCATCCATAGAACAAGAAAATATTTGTATCGAGAGACGTCACATTCAACGAGAAGTCGCAACTTGGGGCAGAAAAAGGGAAAGAATTTAAATACATTCTTCCAGTGGATGAAAACGAAGATGTGGCAGAACTCGTCGAGCAGCAACAGGAGGAAGAATGCCAGGAACCTCTGAAAGAACCTGAACGAAATTAACAACCAGAAGATCCTCGAGAAGAAGATCAAAACCAACCGGATAATGACAGGCAACTGCGGGATCATGCAAACATCCAACGACCGATAAGGTATTAGGTCGACTTCGCTAAATATAAGCCGCCAAACCATTTCAGGAGGAACAGTCCCGAGGCAGAAAATTGGGCCGAGGCAATTCAGGAAGAGTTCGACGCGCACGAGCAGAATGAGACTTGGTCAATCGTACCAAGGAAAATGGATCGAAAGCCCATAGATTCGGAATGGGGGTTCAAGGTTACACGAGACCCGTCAGGTGATGTATACCGGTACAAAGCGAGACTTTGTGTACGAGGATTTCAACAAACAGAGGGCCTCGACTACACGGAGACTTCCTCGCTAGTCGTGAGATACGACTCGCAGAGAGTTCTTTTGGCCATGGTGAATGAACAGGACTTGGAGCTCACACCGTTTGACGTGAGAACAGCCTTTCTTCACGGCGAGCTGAAGGAAGAGATCTACATGGAAATTCCTGAAGGACTCAACGTCAAGAAAGAAGAAAAACGTGGTTTCGTGTGTAAACTGAACAAGTCCTTGTACGGCTTGAAAGAAGCACCCAGGTGCTGGAACGAAATATCAGTTTCGCAAAACGGAAGCCGACAAGTTTATCTTTCAAAGACGTATAGACGGTCTAGATGTGTTTTTAGCGCTTTTTGTAGATAACGGACTCATTGCAGCAAAAACAAGAAAAGCCCTCGAATCAGTAATCAAATCATTGGGTAATGTGTTTGAAACTACGATCGGAGATGGAAAGTTATTTGTCGGGGTACAAATAGAATGAAATAGAGTAGAGAAAACCATGTTCTTGCGTCAAGAAGTGTATGTCAAGAAAATTCTTAATAAATTTAAGATGATCGATCCAAAAGTGGCAAGTGTGCCTGCCGATCTGCATGCGCAACTAGTTCCAAACGATCGCGACGATGAAAACTCAAGTACGGTACCGTTTCGAGAGGCAGTGGGCTCGTTAATGTTTCTTGCGGTTGTGACGCGGCCGGATATCGCATATTCGGTGAATTCAGTTATTAAATGTCTTAGCAATCACCACGAGAGCCACTGGCAAGCGGTGAAACGAATCTACCGGTACTTGGTCGGGACAACGAAAGTCGGGATAATGTACAAAGCGGTGGGAGTAACTCGGAGTTACAGAGGTTTTCAGACTCGGATTTTGCAAGTGACGTGGAGTCGCATATATCTCCCACGGGGTATGCGTTTTGTCTATCGAACGGAATTGTGACATGGTCGTCCCAACGACAAAAGCTTGTCACACCCAGCACATTGGAGGCTGAGTACGTCACGGCAACAATCTCGGGTGTCTACCGGTAACTGCGACAGTTCTGCGAGTAGACAATCAAAGTGTAATCTAATTAATCAAAAATCCGGAGTTCCACCAGCGAACTAAGCATATAGACATTAAGGATCACTATGTTCGCGATACTGTGGAGAGGTGGAAATATCGGTAGAATATGTTCCTACGGATCAGCAGTTAGCTGATATATTTAGCAAAGCACTTCCAAAGAGACAGTTACAGCGTCTATGTAACGGCTTAGGCCTAGGGTCCTCGACGCACTCAAACGGCGGGAGTGTTGAGAAGTAAAGTTATCGTACGTCAATAGGCTCAACGCGCATGCGTGAGCGAAACCCAGTATTAACGTTGTAGCAACCACGGAAGTCACCGCAGTTGCAGACATTAAAAATTAGCAGAGGGGTGTGTAGCCCGGGGTGGCATACTGAGGCCGGCTAGCGCTCAGTCGTGTCGTGGGTCTTCCGGGACACCCCCTGCTCGTGCTGAGCCACCTTACATAAAGAAACTAGCACAGTGGGAAAAGGACGGGAAAGGGAGAGGTCATTTTGAGAAATGAAAAATTTAGAAAAAATTTAATAAAACATGGCCGTTTATTGAACTCAAAAGAAAAAGAAATTTACAAATTCAACAAAAGTATGTCAATTCAAATAAAACAAATCGGCCCCTCAATAATTTTATGTACGTAGCAAAAACAATCTAATTAAATAATTCATTTAAAGGAAAACAAAAGAAAAATAAGAATTTGTTGATGTGATAGATAAATACTCACAATAGGTAAAACTCACTCCTTTTCCTCGTTGATCTCCGAGCGCTCAGCGAAGACAAAAAAAAAAGGGTGTGGGGCCACTGAAAACCAAATTTTAAATTAACTTTAAAACTAATTTTAAAATTCAATCACTAATAGAACGGCCAATTATCACTCTCCACGATCCGTCAATATTGTACACTCGCAAACACTTTGTTCTATTTCAATTACGTCAATTTCATTAATTAAATCTTTTGCATATAGTAAAGACTGAGAAGGTCCCGCACTTCAAATTAACAATATAGTTCTCAAACTTCAAACTCTCACCTATTCAATTTTTTCATATATTTAGTATTGAGGCGGTCCCGCACTTCAACTTATCAATATAATCCTCACATTCCAACTTTAATTCACTTTTCCACTTTTCCTACTTTCTGTCACTGAAGTCAATTTTCAAAACAAAAATTCCATCCTCCAAATTAAAAATTCCTTCAGTTTTCTAATTTTTTTACTTTTTCCCTCCATCACAAAAAAAAACAGCCAAAATACCCATTCCACGTAAAGAAACAAAAGAAAAAAACTCCTTCTTCTTTCCCAAATCAAAAAATCTGACTGCCTTTCGTGAATTAATTATTCCGTCCCGCCAAACACAATTCTTTCTTCACTTCCACTCAAATATCCACTCCAAAATCAGACTCTATCCCAAAAAAAGAACTCCTTCTTCACAAAACCAAATCCGGAATTTCATTTTTATACGAATTCACCATACCGCACCGCAAAGCACAATTCATTTTTATATTAACAGTCAAATACCGCTACCAAAACTCAATTTTATTCCACTCCGAAACTTATTGTCTTTTTTCCATCCGAAATCTGACTGCCTTTCGCGAATTAATTATTCCGTCCCGCCAAACACAATTCTTTCTTCACTTCCAGTCAAATATCCACTCCAAAATCAGACTCTATCCCAAAAAAAGAACTCCTTCTTCACAAAACCAAATCCGGAATTTCATTTTTATACGAATTCACCATTCCGCACCGCAAAGCACAATTCATTTTTATATTAACAGTCAAATACCGCTACCAAAACTCAATTTCATTCCACTCCGAAACTTCTTGTCTTTTTCCCATCCAAAATCTGACTCCTAATCCCAACCACCTAACTTCCACTTTTCACCTTTCTCCCATCCGATCCCGCAATCCAAATTCTTTTCCAATTACCGCTGTCGCATCTAGGTAACGTAATCGAAGTTCATTACACTTCGATTCCGCTACCCACACATGTTTTGGTCCGTATCGACAATCACAATAGTTTCCATTGACTTGCATATATGGCAATTTACATCCCCAAGCATCGCTTGATTGAATGTAAAGTGTCACACATACGAGTACATTACGAAAACTATTGATTTTGCCGATACCCCAAAAAAGAGTGCTTCCGTGCGCCCGGGGGAACTTGTACTCAGGGTTCCAGCAGTCGCACGGTCGAAACTCGCGACGTAACCAATGGAGCTATGCCTTATCGGTCTCCCATTCATCAGATTAGCAACTTCAACGATTATCTGGGCATGAGATTGAATTTTGTTAGTAGGGAAACGTGAATTAATTTTCGTTAGTAAGAAAAATAAAATTTGTTAATGGGAACTAGAGAATAGAATTTGTTAGTATGGAGGAAGGAATTAGGAATGAATAGAATGAAATTTTGTTAGTGGGAATTAATGTAGGGAGTGTTGTTAGTGGGAAGATTAAACTTCTTATTATATTACAAGGGTGCTCTAATTGGAAATCAGGGAAAGGATAGGATTGTGATAATGTGGACATAAAAATTAAAGGGAAATAGGAAAAATGTTAATAAAAATAAATAAATACACACAGGAAAAGGTAGGAGTGCCCAAAGGAAAGTGACAAGGTTACGGCGGCAATTTGAAGTTGCGATTGGGAGGAAGTTGGTACGCCGGAATTCGCAACAACGTGCCGGAGCGCACTACTTGCGTCACCAGTAATTTTTCTTCAGTTGGTCTGTGACTGTTGCCCATGGAGCGTGTGCAATAAGAAGTTCCTTTATGTAAAACAAATAAAGCGTACTCATATATATTCAAAGTTATCTTTCTCTTCAAGCCTATCGTCCCTCTGTCCCTTCACAGTAAATAATTATTTGTTTTATTGACCCTACTATGTAAAATTTCGTGGCCCATTTGATGAGTTTTTCAAAGCAAAATAGTCACAAGAAATTTTCAAGCATACAGATAAATAAATAAATTTAAAGTATATGATTATTAACTATCAATGAAGGATAACTTTATAGCGTTGACTTAGATCTCAATAACCGTTGTAACGATAGCAATCAATAACGATAAAACTAGCCCATCCATCAATCTTAATCCTACAGAAGTATCCATAAATCAAACAAGAAGATTTATCTTTCCCTTTTTGTATCTACCATTAGAATCAATACTGGAGCAATATTTTCGCAAAACTATTTGCGGACGTTCAACGAAACCATAAAAGTTTATGTTACATTCTCGCTCTTGTCCTGATATTTATCTCCTCTATATTTATAAAAACAAGAATATCTTACTGGTTTTCTATCCTTTTCTTAGGATTAAAAGTTCATCGGTTCAATATTTAGTGGTCAATATCAAACTATTGACGCACAATTTCATCCTTGAAATATACCAAATTATTATTATTATCCTCATTCAAAGTTTTCGCTTCTCTTGTTACCATTCTCTCACTTGAGGCTCTTCTCATGAAAATAAATCGCCTGAAGTGAAGTGTATCTGGATTTGAAATAATATCCTTTGCAGATTTCAATTCAACTCCCCCAAAGTGCGAGTCCCTTTATAGAATGGTTTGCGGTCGTTAAAGAGCTTCCACACCGAAAAGTAATAATACAACTTCCGTCCCTCAACTTGATGTCGATTTCGGTCATATCAAAGCTATTTGAATAAGGGATACCAAACTTTTCACCCTACAGGTGGCGGGGATATGCTTCTACTGTGGAGTTGCGAGTAACCACTTTCAGCTAGGCTATGATAGGGGCCACAATAGCGCCAACAGAATCATTCTGGGTTTATATGAGTGTTATAGAAAATAGCGAATAACTATTTATTTATAGCGAATATGTAACACGCATAAAAAACCCATTGTTGCGCTATTTTTGGCTAAAGGGAGAATTTATATTTGAACTCTATAGAGAGAAGAAAGAGCAGAAGGAGAAAGTAATAATCGTTTATTTCATTTAAGCATAAATTTAATAATGGTTATGTGATTGAAGGATCTCGAGAGTGCCTTGAACAGTCACTTTAACAATTTTTTATGTGCAGGGATAAAAGTGGGTTTATCGGGTTTGAATTGATTGGATTGCAACCACATTATGTTGTGGTTGATATAACCCAATTTGCATCATAAGTTAATTTACTGAATGAGCTTAATGACTCTTCAAAGGATTTATAGTTTTCGATTAACCATTCTGGTTATAAGTAAAAAGAATACTATTGTAATGGTCAGACCAAAGTCAATTAACTCAATCGGTTGAGATATATGTATGTCTAAAACGTATCGGGAAAAATCGTGTCCGGTTTATCTGACTTCTTATTGGAGTCAAAGTATCTTTTCATTGATACTGAACCATCAAAAGCAATGACCTCAAAAGATTTCCTTGACCCGCTCACTCATCGTGAGATTATTCTATTGAATGATAAATATGGCCTTGATAAAGATAAATGAATTTAGGATACAATTGGTTTGGGAATTCATCGTTATAAAGGCTGATCGACTTTGAAATCATTATAGCTGTAGGCAGTTTTTTCCAAAAATGTATGTGGGTGTTGATTAGTATGTTGTTGGCATTTTTTAAATTCTTCGAAGCTATTCTAAACTTATAATTAATTTTTGCAAAATTGTGAATGCCATCCAAGTTATCACACTCATCTTCATACTCACCTTTAGCTATCACATTCACCTTCATATGCACCTTTTCGAACGTTGACCGCTAACACCTGTTGAAGTACATTGTTCCGCGCATTTTTGCATACTCGATAAATATTTGCACGAGCCTACTTACTTGAACCAATGACCCGATCAAAGCAAAGCATATTGACTAAAGGTATTCGTAATTAATGCAAATGTTGCAAATGCTATTGTATGGTACAAATGAATGCGAATGTAGCATAAAATTTTATTGATGATTAAAGTAATTCAATTAAAATCATAAATAGAGGCAAGCAATAAGATTAAGTCAGTTGTAATTAATCGGTGGATTTGTGATTGTCGAATAATAAAGTTTACTTGAAAGCGGAAATATTGTTTTTTTTTTATAAAACCGAATTGCGATAAACGTAACTGGCACCCGAGCAGTCCAATCATTGTTGTGATTGAGAACCCATATTAATCCGTTAAAGTGATTTCGGTTTTTTAAACAATTATCAACTACCGGTATTTAATACTGTTCCCATGAGAACACGGTAATTGTTCGGTAGTCCGCTAAGTTTTAGACGCTATACCCGTGAGAACATAGTGATTGACAACATCCACACCACGAAATACAACTCATTGGAATATATTTCACGATAAAGAGAAAAGGAGTAAGCTACTACCGTCGAGGGAAAGCATCCAATCGTATCGCAGAAGTGACATCAACCGTACCGCAGTAGGTGTTGACCGAAAATCCAACGGCTTTCACCAAAAAGGAAGAATACGGAGTGCCCCAAGAAGCTGCATACCAATGGAGTTCTTATATTTAATGTAAGCTAACCTCTATTTTTCACATTAAAAAGAAAAACAAGTTGGGTAAACAGACCTACGCTCATGTCAGAAGGGTTTTGTATTCAATTTACAAAATGCAGTCACCAGATCGAATCAAATTAAGAAACATGTCAAAGACGATTTTATTGGAGAAAATATGAAATACGAAGATCATACTATTATTAACAAAGTTGAACGAATTTCGACTTCTGAGGTTTTTGGTATTGTTATACTCATAAATATCTCCCTTGATAATTATTTGAGATGTCCATCCGAGACGGAGGAAACACATTTTTCATGAATTTCCCCCCTGTGCCCCCACTGAAGCAAAAACTGACAGTTTAACAACTGTTTTGAAAAGCTCCCATGAAAACGTTCAGCTCATACTCATATTAGCTACGTTTGTTGAATTTTTTTTCAGGGGCTACTCTCCTGTACTGTTATAATCGATTCATGGCCAATTTTTTCGAATCCTAGAATGGTTACAAAACCCTTTTGCTAGGAGCTCTCTCCCGCCTCCTTGACTTGTTTCACTTATGAGCATTAATTGAAGGTACTCATCTTCAGTCATTCATTAAATTGAATCAAGTGTTCAAAGCATGCACCTTAAACGTTGAAGTTGGGGGAAAATAACTCAAAATTATCCAATCTTCGCATTTAAAACAGCCCCTATTTTGTTTTACGATTACTGATACCACTAGCTGAACCGATTCTCAAAGATCTACATGAAACCTATCATTCCTGAAATTTTCATGCAAATCCTAGCAAAACGGTAAAAAGCGCATGTTGTTCCATAGCCATATGTCGCCATAGTAATACATGCAGCGCATATTGTTTCATAGTAATAGTGGAAAATTCAAACCGCTATAACTTCGCTAAATATGACTCAATCTTTATGAAACTTTCAGGGTAGATCAATCTTACAAATAGTTATCTGTGTACTGAACTAGATTGAATTTAAGGGTACCGTTAAGATTTTATTCAAGAAAACATAAAATCGATAAATCATACTATTACTAACAAAGTTGAGTGAATTGCGACTTTTCACGTATTTGTTGTTGTTGTACTCACCAAGGCCTACATTCCTGATTTTTTTCAGATTTTTCGGATCACAGGTGTCCAATCGCGAGGGGGGGGGGGGGACACAAATTTTTCGTGTATTTCCCCTCCCTGTGCGCCCCTCGAAGCAAACTTTGCCAAACTTAGACCTGTTTTGAAAAGTTCTCATCAAGACCTTTCATTTGATACCCATATCGGCTACTTTCAATGAAATTTTTTTTTTCGGGGGGTCACTCCCCTATATGGGGAGACCCCCCTTAAATACCTTATAAAATTTTTTTGTGGTCGAACTTTGAAGAGAACACCACTTTACACCTACATACAAAATTTGATGTTTCTAGCTTAAGTAGTTTCCGAGAAAAACTGCTGTGACACACGGACGGACGGACGGACAGACAGACGGACAGACAGGACGCGATTTTAGAAGGGTTTTGTAAAATTATTTTACAAAACCCTAAAAAGTTAAATAGTTCAATTTATTAAATATTGCCAATTTATTAAATATTTTCTGAAATCCAATATTTCAATTTATTAAATATTTTAAATTCACCAATTAAACGAATTTTTACCTTCATATGAGGTTAGGAAAACCTCAAAACTCATCCTTAAATATTATTTAAGTAATTTAATAATATACCAATATGTTTTATCTACATATATATTTCTGAATCTTATTAAATCATTTCATTATATATCAATATATGCTTCATCTATATATTTTTTGAACTTTATTAAATATTTGTTGTGTGAACCATAGTCAATGTGCAAAATCTAAATTTCGTGTGCAAAATCTAAAAAAGTGATCTCGTGCAAGCGTCCGTGAATTTAGAAGAAGTGTTCCGTGGATATCTTTTTGTGTAAAACTATTTCAATAGCTTCAGTTTTTCTCCTCTCCGCTTTAAATTCATTTTCGGTGAAAGGAAAATGGAAGCTATGCAGCAATCCATTAGAGAATTAACTGGTGCGGTCAATGCGAGTGTCGAGTTAATCAAAAGGTTAGAAGCTAGAGTGTCCTTGTTGGAACAGAATCCAACTCCTCAGCCTCATTCTTCTTCTTCGGTTTTACAACCGCTCACGCCCCCCCAAACATAAAAGGGTCTGGAAGGGATAAAGAAGCTCCCAGATTGTGTGAGGGACCTTCAGGTTTTTGAAGGGAATCCAGTTCAATACGTGTCCTGGATTCACAACGTTGAATCAATCTTAAACGATTACAGTATTGTGCGCAATAAGCCGATTTATAGGGCAATTTTGCAACACATTCGGCAAAAGATACGAGTAGCCCAGTCATATTAGGTACAAAAAGGGGTCAACCTCGGAATGAAAGATAATAAGCTGCAAATTGGTATGAACCTTTGTTTTGTCATTCTAAATGTTGTCTCAAAAGTCACAATCGTTATCGTGTTCGCGTCTCAAGATATTCAAGGTCAAAGGTCACAAAAATCGGGTTTTCGCGAATATCTGGCTTCCTATCGGTTAAATGAGATTTGCATTTATTATAAAAGTTGTAGGCTATAAAATTCCCTACAACTTTTGTTTAAACTTTTTTTTCATACGACCAACCGTTTTGAAGGTAGAGCGCGAAGAGTGCACATCGTACAGTCATATACGGCCTAATGCAAGGTCAAGCGTGAGTTATGGTTATCAGTACGTTATAAAGTCAATTATTTACTTGGAAATTATAATTATTAAACAATGCCTATTATTTATGTACTAACTATTAATTATTTATATTTAATTAAAGTAAGTAACTTGATTATTTATATATAATTATTCATATTTAACTATTTAAGAATATCGGGATCATATGTATTTTCTTCATCGGGATTACTTGGATACAGTGAAGCGTTGAGGCAAGCTTGTCCGTTGCACTGGCCGCAAGCTAAAGAACATTGTAGCCCTGATTTTCTGCATCCACAGCGGGAACCACAACCATTTTTGCAATTGCAAAATATTACGTTTAGTAGTTCGGCTGGTGCTGGAGGTAATAACGTTCGTATGGGCTCCAGGATTTCATTTTCAAGCATCCAGCCCCATTCTTTAGGTTCTAAGTCCTTCCCTAACCACGTTTGAATCTGGTAGTAGACACGTTTTATGTGTTGATGAGCTGCTACACTTGTTGGTGGAAGTGTTGACGTAATATTTTGCAATTGCAAAAATGGTTGTGGTTCCCGCTGTGGATGCAGAAAATCAGGGCTACAATGTTCTTTAGCTTGCGGCCAGTGCAACTTGAGACGCGAACACGATAACGATTGTGACTTTTGAGACAACATTTAGAATGACAAAACAAAGGTTCATACCAATTTGCAGCTTATTATCTTTCATTCCGAGGTGAAAGCCCTAATATGACTGGGCTAGAGGGCCAGCAGATGCTGCTCTCATATCGTATAATATATTTGATAATGAGTGGTCTAGCATAAAGAAATGCTTATCACTTCATTATTCAGATAAACGTGACGTGCGTACACTAGAGCATCAGTTACATTCGATGCAACAAAGAAACAGGAGCGTAGATGAATTTTACGCTGCTGTGAATCATCAACTCTCACTGTTAGTGAATAAAATTAAAACTGAAGATAATTCTAGTGAAACTATTTCTGCACTCACCGAAAACTATAGAAACAGAGCTTTGGATGTGTTCATTAGAGGATTAAATGGAGATTTGTCGCGAATGTTGGTTATTCAGAAACCCCAAACGCTCCCCGAAGCTTATGCTTCTTGCTTGGAGATTCAGAATCTTAATTTCAGGAATTACCCAATCCATAAAGAACATTTTGCCAATTCAATTTCTGCACGCATTAACCAAATCGAAAATCCCCGGTTTAGCCTTAACTCTCCCAAGCCACCATTCCCCCGTCAACAAATAGGTTTTCAGGAACGGAATCAAATCTACAACAGAATGCACAAAGGAGCTATTGCATCAACGCCTCAAAACCACCCACCACCAAGGCCATCACCCTAAACCCCCAGTTCCTATGGAAATCGATCCATCCATCCGCACACGCCAAGTGGATTATATCAACAGACCTACTGATGTTCCCAACAAGAGGTCGAACGAGTCTTCGAATTTCCCTAGGAAAGCTCAACGTCTTTACAATTTAGAGGTTCAGGAGCAAGCAGAGGAAGATCACGTTGGAAATTTCTACCATACAGAAGACGCAAATCATGAGGAAGCCACTTATCTGGATCAGCTTGAAGATTCTTTGGAGGATTCCCAAGAGAACCATCTAAATTTTACAATGGACGCCTCTCTAGCGTACCATATATAGAATATACTGACCGAAATGGCCAGATTTTAAAATTTCTTGTAGATACTGGCGCTAATAAAAATTTTATTTCCCCTAAATTAGCTTATAACTCTAAACCTGTTGAGAAACCGTTTACAATTCGATCCGCTGCCGGACAAATACCCATAGCCAAAAAGGTTACTGGGCCATTTTTTAAAAGTGTAGGGAACAACACACCCATAGATTTTTACGTTTTACCAGGGCTGAAATCATTCGATGGTATCATTGGAGATGATACATTGAAGGATTTAGAAGCTATTATTGACAGGAAAAATGACGAACTCGTCATTAAACCTAACATCCGTATTCCATTGAAGGCTAAAGAATCAAGACAAGTAAATATAATCGAATTCAGTTCTGAGCATTTAACCCAGCAGACAAGGCATAAACTGCAATCTTTATTGGATAGATTTTCAAACCTCTTTGGTCCAATAAGTGATAGCGAAAAAGTAGACACCGTCATCAGGGCAGAGATCAAAACGTTAACACCTGACCCAATTTATACCAAGTCATACCCTTATCCTGTTTGCATGAGAGAAGAAGTCGACAATCAAGTATCGAAGATGCTTGAAGATGGAATAATACGTCCATCTAAGAGTCCGTACAACTCTCCTATATGGGTCGTACCCAAAAAACCTAATTCTGCAGGCGAAAAACAATATAGACTCGTAGTCGATTTTAAGCGACTAAATGCGGTAACAGTGTCTGATACTTACCCAATCCCAGACATTACAAACACTTTGGCAAGTTTCGGGAAGTCGAAATACTTCACCACATTAGACTTAACGTCGGGATTTCATCAGATTAAGATGGAAGAAAGTGATATTGCCAAAACTGCATTTTCAACAGCCAATGGGAAATACGAATTTACGAGGCTTCCATTCGGACTCAAGAATGCCCCAGCTATCTTCCAAAGGATGATAGATGATGTCCTGAAGCAATTTGTTGGGAAGATCTGTTATGTCTATATTGATGGCATTATCATCCTAGGCGAAACAGAAGAAAAACATTTAAGGAATTTGGAAACAGTACTCGCACAATTAACTAAGGCGAATCTGAAAGTTAACCTAGCTAAGTCAACCTTTTTGAAAAAGCAAGTCGAACTTCTGGGATATATCATCTCCCAAGAAGGAATTTTGCCGGATCCTAAGAAAATTTCTGCAATTAAGAACATCAAGCCGCCAACTAATTTAAAAGAGTTAAAGGCATTTCTTGGTCTCGCCTCTTACTATAGAAGATTTATAAGAGACTTTGCAAAGGTCGCAAAACGCTTGACCAATCTGACGAGAGGTGAAAATGCGCAAGTAAAAGCAAACCAAAGCAGGAAAACGGAAATTGAGCTTGGAAAACTGGAACTAAAGGCGTTTAATGACATCAAAGAATTGCTAACATCCTCAGAGGTATTAACATTCCCAGACTTCGAGAAGCCATTTATCTTAACAACGGACGCATCAAATCAGGCGATTGGAGCAGTGTTATCCCAAGGCGATCTGGGAAAAGATAAACCGATTACCTACATTTCTCGTTCGTTAAACAAAACGGAAGAAAATCATGCCACAAACGAGAAGGAAATGTTGGCAATCGTCTGGGCACTGGATAAGCTTCGAACTTACCTGTACGGAGCGAAAAAAGTGAGAATCCTTACGGATCACCAACCACTCACCTTTGCTCTAAGTAACAGAAATCATAATGCAAAACTAAAGCGTTGGAAGGCTCGGATTGAGGAGTTTAACTATGAACTCGTGTATAAACCAGGCAAAACCAACGTCGTGGCTGATGCATTGTCTAGGCTACCAGTTGACCCAATCGAGGTAAATATCCTAACATCTGACCGAGTAACAGCTCATAGCGCAAGCGAGGATAGCTCGGACCTTATACCGCACTGCGAAGTCCCTTTGAATGTATTCAAGAATCAGATAGTTATTTCCGTAGGCAAAGAACTCAGCGCTCATGAACAACCACATCCTAAGTATCATAGACATTACATCCAAGTTAATGATATAAATAAATCTAAATTGGTTGATTTATTGCGTGAGAAGCTAAATCCTAATGTGATTAATGGCATGAAGATCCCAGAAGAATACATTCAACTACTGCAAGGAGTCTATAAGGAACATTTTTCAAACTTCAAAATTCGAATCACGCAAAGAATTGTTCAGGATTTAGCAGACGAAAATAATAAATTACAGGTGATACAACAAGAACATCGTCGAGCACACAGGAACCATCTTGAAAATAAAGAACAAATTCTGGAAAGGTACTATTTCCCTGGAATGACCAAACTTATTAAGAGGTACACCGCAAATTATGACATATGCAACTTGAATAAGTGTGACCGTCATCCACAAAAACCACATCTACAGGAAACACCAATCCCCAATTATCCAGCCGAAATTCTGCACCTTGATATTTTCGAAATTTCTGGTGAAAAATTTTTATCCTGTATTGACAAATTTAGCAAATTCGGAAAATTTTTCCATATGAAAAACAAATCGGCAGTATATCTTCGTGATAAAATTATAAAAATATTACACTACTTTTCTGTTCCAAAAATCCTAGTCTCAGACAATGAGGGCAGTTTCATCAGTCCCATTATTCTCAACTACTTAGAATCACTGGGAATAACCGTTTATCTAACGCCAACCCAAAAAAGTGAAGTCAATGGTGCGATCGAAAGACTTCACTCTACAATACTGGAAATAGTGAGATGTCTTCAACGTGAATACCCCGACCTTTCCTTGGAAGTAATCGTAAATATAGCTGTGGACAGATATAATAACTCCATACATTCCGTAACTAAAAAAAACCTGTTGATATATTTTTCGCAAGGGAACAGCGAATTAACTTTCAAAATTTGTTAAACTTTAGGGACAAGCTAAATAGAGACGTAAAACATGAAATCATGCGAAAACAAAAACACCAGTTGAAAAACCACAACGCCAAAAGGGTTAAACCTAAAACATACAAACCCGGTGATACCGTTTTCATTTCCAATAAACAGATTAAGTCTAAAAACAAACCGCTTTTTAAAAAGGAACCAGTCCTTCAAAACAACCAAACCACTATCACGACAGCCACGGGGAAGAAAATCCATAAGTCTGACATCAAACATATTCCTTCTGTTTCAGATTAATCCTGTGCAGCGCGCACGCATCCGTCGACGTCTACGAATACGATAGTCCAATAATAACAATGAGAAAAGGCTTTGGAAAAATAAAAGATGGAAATTTCAAGATCATCCACGTTATTGACCTCAATAAATACGACCAAGTTATAGCATACACGGAATCAATCATACATCAAAAAATCAACAGATCGAGCATCTTGGTACCTCAACTTCACCATCAACTTTCGGTAATTAAAGGGCTTATTGACCAACTGCGAGATAGGAAAACAGCAAAAAATAAACGGTCCATAAATTGGCTAGGATCAGCCTGGAAATGGATCGCAGGAAGCCCAGACGCTACAGACTGGGACACAAAAGTGAAAAGCCAGAACAATATGGTAAATAACAACAATAAGCAGTTCAAAATTAACGAATATGTTACAAGCGTATCTACGCAACTAGTAGATAATTACAATAGAATTGTCTCTGAAATTAGCTCTCATAACAATGACAAATTTGAGCAGATGCTCTTTAACAAAATGCTAATCCTTAAAGATGAAATCCAGGAAATAGTCTTAGCTAGTCAAATGGCAAAAAAAGGCATAGTAAATTCATACCTGCTAGGTGACACGGAAATCAATGAAATACTTTCTCAGGTTGAAACCCTTCCTTTTAGCAACGAAATTCAGGCAATTGCATATGCGGAACCTATGATGTTAGTAAAAGGTACCGCCCTGTTGTACGTCATTTGTATACCGAAAACTGAAACCACAGACTACAATCATGTCTTCGTTCGTCCTACCATAAAAAATAATATTAGGATTCATCTGAATTACTCTAGTTTGTTTATAACACAAAAGGAAAAGTATAGCATTATAGATAAATGCCTCGAGATCCAAGGAATCACCATCTGCCGTAGGGATCAATTGGAAAAACTAAGCCCAAGTGATTGTCTTTCCCAAGTAGTAAAAGGAGTAGTCGCATCCTGTGATTACGAATTCTATGATAAGCCGATAATTGAACTCATCAACGGCAATACCTTATATCTCACAAATTTCAGAGGAAACGTTGACTACGGAAATTCAACTAGCTTTCTCAACGGTACTTTTCTAATCAACTTCCAGAATGATACACTCCGTGTTAATGAAGTAAGCTACGTTAGCAAAGAGACCACATCATTTCACCCCTTGCCCCCCATCTTAAATAACAATATAACCTTAAACAAAATTAAATTAGATTTTCAATACCTGCACAAATTGCATCTCGATAATGTGAAAAAATTAAGCAACTTATCTTTTGGCAGTACTTTATCTTTAACTTCAGACATTTTTATTCTCGTAATAGTTATAAGTTTGGCAATAATCCTTTTAGTTTTCATCCTTCGCTCAAAACGGTCTGAGCACACGATGCAATCAGATCTAGCCTACTCATATCCTGTCCCAATTAAATTGTCCTTTTGATCTGTGGGACACAGATTTTAAGGAGGGAGGAGTTATCACACTCATCTTCATACTCACCTTTAGCTATCACATTCACCTTCATATGCACCTTTCCGAACGTTGACCGCTAACACCTGTTGAAGTACATTGTTCCGCGCATTTTTGCATACTCGATAAATATTTGCACGAGCCTACTTACTTGAACCAATGACCCGATCAAAGCAAAGCATATTGACTAAAGGCATTCGTAATTAATGCAAATGTTGCAAATGCTATTGTATGGTACAAATGAATGCGAATGTAGCATAAAATTTTATTGATGATTAAAGTAATTCAATTAAAATCATAAATAGAGGCAAGCAATAAGATTAAGTCAGTTGTAATTAATCGGTGGATTTGTGATTGTCGAATAATAAAGTTTACTTGAAAGCGGAAATATTGTTTTTTTTTTATAAAACCGAATTGCGATAAACGTAACTTCCATGGAAACAAGGTTTTGCCGATTTTATATGAGTACATCAGCAACTGCAACTTTCACTAACGACTATAATCAATATTCTTGAAATGGTGTGGTAGAAGTGAAACAAAGAACGCTATTAATATTGTAATAAGGCGTGGCGGAAGACCTGTTGTGTGTGTTTCGCACACAACACATGGGACTTCACTATATGTTGAAAACAACACATGCGATCTACTGATGTACGATTGCCCTGCGTTTGTGCATGTAAAATACGTGGAGCATTGTATTAGTCCGTTCCACATTTGAAAAATCGCGGCGTGTACCGCGCGGCAGAGTCTCCATCTGCCAACTGCCGACAGCAACTGACAGTACAAAACAATTCATTAAGTTCGTGTGCTGTTCTCTCTTTTTTGCACTTGCAACACTCTTATATAGTCCTATATCCTGTTTGCTTCTGTTTGCTTCGTGCCGACTGTCGAATGAAAGGTATCAGAAAAAATGGATAAATTTGTGATCAGGAGGAAAAGAGAAAACGATAATGAAGTAGAGGAATCCAACCGAAACGAAATAAAGCTTCAGCGGTTAGACGTACCCGAACAACGTGAAACGAGCGAAAACGACAGCAATGTTCTCAACAAAAAACAAATCGACGATTCAGCTGATTCTCAAAATCGACGTAAGTGTAATAATGATATCGTGCTAACATATGTATCAATGCGAGTAGCACGAATATGAATATGAAATATTCAAATATATAATATATGATCAAGTGATCGAGTCACTTCGTGAGAGGTTTGAAACTGATAGTGCAAAATTTTTTAAATCTTTGGAGGCTTTCGCTATCGGCAAAGATACAGATTCGAAACCAATTGTTGAGTTTTATAAGAATTATTTTTCCGAAGAAAACCTTGTGAGTGATAGAGACATGTTTCTGACCTTAGCTCAAAAAAATGGCAAAGATATCAAAAATTTAAAAGATGTTGTTGATTTTCTTCGACAAAATGATTGGTCATTTAACATTGTACCTGAATTCGTCAGATTTATTCGTCTTTTGATGACGATACCTGGCTCATCATGCGGTAATGAACGAAGTTTTTTGGTATTTAAACGACTTAAAAGTTATATTCGGGCGACGATGGGACAAAAAAGATTGAACAGTCTTGCAATCCTACATATCTATCACGATAAAGTTGATAAAATCGACCTTGAATTGTTGATGATCGAATTTATTTCCCGAAATACAAAACGAGCTGCTGTCTTCGCAAAAAATTAAATGTTCAAACAGTGCAATATTAGAATGCTAATCTTCTTGTAAAACATTGCATTAGTATAATAGGTACAGTTGCATAGGAAGCAATTTCGTTATAATTAGAATAATAAATACATTTTGTATTACGTTACACAGTGAATTCAAATTTTCGTGGGATTAAAGCTTTGTAAGGGCATGCAGAGTGCAACTTTTTGACACCTAACAAACACCTTCCCCCTCCCTATCACCGTTCTCCCACTTCCAAACACAACACATGGCTTGAAGCTGTTCCGCCGCGCCTGATTGTAATTACAACAACTGGTATTAAAATAACACATTAAGACCTTTCATTTAATGCCCTACTCGACTATTTTCAGTAAAATTTTTGAAAGAGTTACGCCCTTATATGTAGAAACCCCCTTAAAATCTTTTGAAATTGGTTTTGTTCTTGAAATTTTCATTAGTCAACCACTTCTGAGCTCTTCGCTCGGTTTGATGACTGTAACTTCCCTAGTTCCTGCGAAAACTTGCTGTAAATTTAAATTTTTATGTAAACAGGTATCTTCTTCGTAAACAAGTATCTTCGTCGTAGCACTGCAAATAGTGCCTCCAATTGTCTTGGTCCGTTAGGTTACGGCCCATATTTCACACCCATAACATAACCCAGGTCTTTTTGCAGATTTGTATACTGGGAGCTTTGTTTTTCTGTGTATGCAGCTGGTCTTCAAGATTGCCAATAGTGAATAAAATATTTTATTTGCGAGCTGTATTCTCCTGCGTATTTCGTCTCTTTTATTACTGGTTCTCGTTATTTTGGCACCTGCACTACCACAAATTTGCTCACATTTTCGATACTGTATTCGTCAATTGTAATATTTTGTGTAGTTGAGGTATTTTTCCCCGACTGCGTCATGAGCTTTGTTTTATTCTCATTGATTTGCAGCCCGACAAGTTTTGCTACGTTGCCGAGTTTGAGGAAGATTTCTTTGAGAGTTGTTCATAACCTTGACAAAATGTTGATGTCGCTCGCATAGGCTACTACTTAGCTCGATTTGTATAGTAATGGCCCTTGTTACGGCTGAACATTGAGGTTTCATTGTGTTGCTCACTCTGAACACTACCATACGTGATTTTGTAAGATATAAACTGAGGCACTACCGAGCCGCACCTTATTAAATTTTGTGATAGTCTATGAATGTAGCCAACAGCAAGAAATCGTAATTTTCATTCATGAAACGACTACTTGTAAGATTACGAAAAGCAAGCCACATGATATTGTTACATGTCCAAACAATTCTGCAAGCTACTGTCACAACGAATGTACTCGAAAGCACAAGAATGGACCAAATAGATCCATGATCAACACCTGAAAGTGACGTCACTGTGGGCATTCAGAATTGCTCGAATATTCCAGGTAGTTCTCGTCAGAACATTCGCCAATGTACAAGAAAAGGATTGAATGTCTCGAGACCCTATACAAAGCCGAGCTCAATGAATGGGAAGAGAGTAAAAACCGCGATAGTAAAAACTGGGATAAGAATGGAGCGCGAATTAAAGGCGATATTGATTGATAGTGAAGTAATTTTCGTGATACAGATAGTTGGAATATAAATTTATAGTCAAGTGAAAAATAACATTATAATTATTTGTAAAATCGTGAAATTAATGATTGTGCATTCTTAGTAAATAAACCCTTTTGACAAAAACTATCGGCCGCGAACCATAACACGCGACAGTGGTGTCAGAAGTGAGAATGAAAATTTTAAAGGTGAAAACTTAAGAACATTTTTTTAAATGCACAATAGTGTAACGTAACGTGGAAGCTGGTGGGAAAAAATTAAGCCGAAATAATAAAAATTACCCTAAGCTAAATTAATGAATTTTCCATGTCGGAGCTTAAGGGAGAAGCCGAAACATCAAAATCAAAGGAACCAGAAAATGCGCTGATGCAAATGTTGATGCTGATGCAGTAAAAGCAGCGACAACAGTCATCCAGTTTAACTGCAAAGCTAGATGAACAGTCATCTAGTTTGAATGCGAAGCTAGATGAACAATCAGCGAAGCTAAAGAACAATCAGCGAAGCTTAATGAACAAAGAGCGAAGCTAAACGAGGAGTCATCCAGTTTAACTGCGAAGCTGAATGAACAATCAGCGAAGCTGGACCAACAAGCGATCGTAATCAAGGCAGATTTGCAAAAACAGTCAACCGAAATAAAAGCGGAGCTCGATAGTCTGAACAAACACATAAAATGCGTCGAGGAAAGGTTTACCAGGTCGAGGAGGTCAGCCAGTTCGAGGAGAGAATCAACCATGAGATGAAAAAAGTGAAAAAGAAATTGGAAGCAGCGAAGGCAGTAGTAACCGCCTCTCCAGCCCCACTTATAACCGCAGCGCAAAGCACATCCAGAAATGTGAAAGGACCAATATTTGACGGGCAAATGGTCTGGAGTATTTAAAAAACCCACTTTGAAGCCGCCGCTAGGATAAATCACTGAAATGAGCAGGAACGAGCAACTGCATTAACTTTTGCTCTAAGAGGCCTAGCTGCTGAGCTTTTGCAGACTATTCTCGTTGAGTTGCACTCAAACTCAGCTGCTATAATGAATGCGCTTGACATGCGTTATGAAGACGATCATCTGAAACAGATTTATCGGTAACAGCTACGGAGTCAGATGCAGAAGTCTGGCGAAACCCTACAGCAGCTAGCCCAAGACATTGAGCGACTGGCACTTTTGGCTTACTTAACTTACGACCCAAAATATCGAGATGCCTTAGCAACCAGGAATTGCAATAAGCCGTGCGTTTAGCTCAAAAGCAAATGATTAAGGACGCATTGGCTTATAGTCTGAACTTTGAGGCAGCGAAAAATGTGACTCGTACCACTGCCCGGGTTAGCGACAGACGAGTGCAGGTGTGAGCGCTTGGAAATTGAGTGAGAGTGGCAGGTAAATAGTGCGCCTAGATGCTGGAATTACGGTGAAAAGGGGCATCTGCAAAGGGACTGCAAGAAGCAAAGAAAACCGAGCTATTGTTCAGAGTAGCGGAGATCCAGACTGTGTCAGGAACCCAGAACGTTGGCCTTTCAAACTGAGGGGGCCAACTGTGCTAGGAGGATCGACGTCCTCAGCACCACCATCACCGTGTCAAGACTACATCGGGGGGAAGCAGACTTATGCCTTCCGGGTCAAGTTGACGGAGAGCATCGCAAAATAACAATCGACACTGAGTTCCTGACACCCCTGAGTACCCATCACGGCCTGATCCGGCAACATCAATGCTTCAAGCGACTGACATAGTTATTTAAGGTTAATTAGCGTTGTAATAATTAGCCCATTCGTACTTAATTCGATTGATTTATCAATTGATCGATCATTTTAATCCAATTCACCAAATTCAAATTCGATTCGCCACAAAGCGCAAATTCATTAAGTTTTGAATACCATATTTTGATTTTAATCAATCGGCTAACCTTTTTTTCATCCTTTTTTTAAATTGTCAAAACTTTTTAACAAAAGTTTATTCTTTGTTCAATTGTTGGTTGGGTCGTTAGCTTAGATAGATTCGAGAGAAATATTGTATATGTATTTTTATTTAGATTCCGTTGTTTGGTTGATGAAAGAAAATTTGATTGGTAAAAATAATAAAATCAAAGTTCGGGACAAAAGAGTCCCGGCGAAAACATTTAGAGGCCCCGGCGAGATGCACTCGGTATTTATTTTGCCGTACATAACTAAATAATGGTTCTTCCCCGGTGAACAGGTCGTGACGTACTGTGTGGTGTTTTTTGTAGTATCGTGGTGTATCCACGCTTTCTGTTTCTGGCCACTTTCCGACATTCTATGTGATGATGAATGTGGCGATTTCGGCTAGTGAAGACAAGGACTACACTAAAGAAGCTCCAACACCAAGAGATGTCAGTGTGGTCAGGATGCTGCGTCGCTACAAAGTCATGGCAGGCTAATTGAGCAGGACCATTGACCGTTTCGACCAGAAGGAGGTCACTCGGACCTGGTGCAGGAGTAAACTCATGACCCTCCAACGAAGTTGGCAACAGCTGCATGAATATCACCTGCAGATTATCGAGCTCTATGACGATCCTGAAGCGTATGGTTTTAACGTGCAACAGCACACTCATTTGGAAGAGCTTACCCAGGATTGGGTCATACGTCTGGAATCGAAAATGGATGAACTCAGTTCCACACTAGCCTCAGCAACTCTGCCTGTGACTCCTCTTACCATGCCTCCGCCGAATATAAAACTCCCCTCCTTCGATTAGAACCATTTACATTGGCAACAATTCCACGACTTGTTCATGCAAATGGTGCATAGCCAACCGATGTCCAAATGCCAAAAGCTATGGTACCTCAAGGCCAGTCTCACCGGAGAAGCGGAGCTTTTGATTCAAAATTTTACATTGTCGGATGCCAACTACTAGGCAGCTTGGACAACCTTGAAGGAAAGGTACAACAAAAGGCGACTATTGGTAGCGATGCTCATCAACAAATTGATTAGTAAGCCATCACATGCTAATGAAAGGCCATTAGTGGCAGCAACAAAGGCTCTACATGACACCATATAAGAGTATCTCAGGGTCCTGGAGAGCCTGCAAGTATCCACAAGGAACTCAGATCGGTTACTACTACATGTGTTAATGCGAAAATTGGATCCAACGACTCACGCGTCATACGAACAATCGTTATCCAACCCGCGCGACCTACCGCTCTTGAAGAGTTTGTTGGGCTTCATGGAAACGCGTTTCCAGGCTCTCGAGACACTCGGCCTTAAAACAAAGGAACCGGAGATCAACTGTAGGAACACCACCAAGTCGATCGTGGCCACCATGATAGCTTCTCGGTGCTTAATGTGTGAGCAGGATCATCCGTTTAACTACTGACCGGATTTCCTTAGGATCACTGCTGCAAAGAGACTAAGTTTCGTGCGCGCTAAGAAGCTGTGAATAAATTGCCTTCGAGAAGGATATCAGGCTTCCAGCTGCGCGGCCAGAAGTTGCAAGCAGTGTTCCAAGAATCACAACATCCTGCTACATCTGCCTGGAGACAACAAGCCCAAAGAAACTAAGACGATGTCCTCGAGCACGACAACGCCGACACAGGACTTGAAACCGCAAACAAATGCAGAGCCCCCATCGCTCGCTTTAATGACTCTGACGGAGCCCTGACCCCAACGACATGTACTTCTGGGCACATCCATCGTCAGGCTGGCCATCAACAATGAGAAGATGATGGATTGTCAAGCTGTGCTGGATCTGGGCTCACAAATAAACCTAGTCACCAAAAGAATCATCAAAAAATTGCATTTATCATCAGCACCACATCTTGCCCTCATTGAAAAGGTTGGCGATAGTACTGAGAAGGCATACCACAAGGTGAACCTCGGCCTAAGACCCAAATCATCAGGATATGCCGTGCAGTTGGAAGCCGACGTAATGGACAAAATTATATTACCGTAACTGTCTCAGAACTTGAACACATCGGGATGGCACACTCCCAAAAACGTAAGGCTGGCAGATCCAGACTTCAACCGAACGGAGTGCATCGACATGTTGCTGAGTGCTGAACACTTTCACGAGGTCCTAGCTATTGGACAAATAAAGTTGGGCCCACAGCTTCCAGTGCTCCAGAACACGCTCCTAGGGTGGAAGAGTGATCACACCTCAAGTGTCTTCCATGACATGCGGCATCCTGGCAGAAGATAAGATAATTAGATTTTGGAAAGTCGAGGAAGTACATGATCCGCAGCACAAGCTAACGTTAACTGAAGGGCCTTGCGAAGTACATTTCTATCAAACAGTGACAAGACGTCCTGACAGCCGTTTCTTGGTTAAGCTGCTATTCAGCAAGGATTCTGAGACGTTAGGTGATTCCCGAGTGGTGGCCACTCGCAGATTCATTGCCTTGGAGCGTCAACTGGAGAGGAACCCTAATCTAAGACTTTCATACGAGGACATCATGGAGGAGTACATTCGGGTTGGGCATATGGAGGAGTTGACGTAGCAGTAGCGGGAGATATTACGATACTTCCTTCCACATCATTGTGTCCTGAAGCCTGGCAGCACTATTACCATGCTGCGGGTGGTTTTCGCTTCATCCAGTAAGACGATCACAAACGTTTCGTTGAATGATGTCCTTCATACAGGGCCTTCTGTCCAGGATGACCTCTTTTCAATACTCCTGCGTTTCATAATGCCTTGTTTCGTATTCACCGCCGACATCGAGAGGATGTATTGGCAGATAATGCTCTATTCTGAGGACCGTCGGTACTATGGCTTAATTTGAAGAAATAGTTCAACGCAAGCAGCTCGATACTATCAGTTGAAAACAGTAACCTACGGCACGACGTGTGCCCCGTATCTAGCTACAAAGTGTTTGCAAGTTCTAGCACAAGCGAAGCAGCAGAAAGGTTCTCTGGGTAGTAGCGTATTGGCGAAGGGTTGCTATATCGACGACATTATGACCGGAGCAGACAGCATGGAGGAGGCACTTCACAAACAGGCAGAGCTATGCACCATACACTCTAGTGCAGATATGCATTTGCGCAAATGGTGTGCCAACCATCCTCTATTGTTGAAGCAGATTAAACCTGAGGACCAACAGGTCCAGCTGTACTTCAGTAGTTTACACGAGGACTATATTAAGACGTGAGGAGTCATCTGGCCTCCGAAGACTGACGAGTCCCAGATCCAAATCAGCATGGATCCAACCGATGCGAAGTTCTCCAAGAGGATGATGGCATTTGATATAGCCAGAATGTTCGATTCATTGGGCCATTGGGCATTCTAGCTCCTGTAATAGTAGTAGCCAAGCTGTTCCTGCAGGAATTATGGTGAGTGGAATTGGATAGATGCAGCATTACCAGTGAGGATCTATACCCAGTGGTCCGATTCCCGCAGTGGTCTGCCATCATTGCAACAGGACTGATTTTCTCATCCCATCAGTACAGGCGAGAAACCCGTGCAAGTACAGTTGCACACATTTTGTGATGCTTTCAGTGGGCATATGAGGCAGTGATATACATGCAGTCAACCCTGAGGAGCGGTGAGTCGTCATCAGGTTGCAGTGCACCAAGTCAAGGTGGCCCCGATCGAGACATTTACTGTTCCGCGCCTGGAGTTGTGTGCAGCGAAACTAGGGGTTGAGCTCACAAGACGAGTTAAGACAGCTGCTTCTGGACCGATGTCGAGAATGTCTTGGCGTGGATCAACTGGACTGCATCATCGTACAATACCTTTGTGGTGAACAGGGTCTCGGCCATACAAGCCCTCTCATGGCCGGACCGATGGCGAGACGTAGCGTCTGAAGATAACGCAGTTGACATCCTGTCACGTGGGATGACGCCGGCTGATTTGAGCCGCTGTAGTATGTGGTTGCAGGGACCACTATTTTTATCCAGGGCAGAATCAGTTTGGCATTCCGAGCATTGGAGTGGGGGCCCTTGTGACTTGGAGGCAAAACGGACCAAGACCGCTTTGGTCGTGGCAGAGGCCCCTGAAACACACTTCATTCAGCAGATCCAACACGGCAATTCTTACTAGAAGCTGCAGCGCATAGTGGCCTATATAATTCGGTTTATCCGTGGTCTGAAGCCTACAGTCAAGCAACCTCAATTGACAACTCAAGCACCCAAGAGTGATGAATTATCCACAGCCCTGGAGATCATCGTGAGGTATGTACAATCACAAGCTTTTAACTGCGAACTTTTGGACATCAGGTCGGGGAGGCAAGTCCCCAAGCACAGTCCATTGGCTGAACTGGTGCCATTCCTGGATCCAGAGGGCATAATCTGTGTCGGTGGGAAGTTGGAGGCTGCCAAGATTACGTTCAACGCCAACATCCCATTATATTACCACTCAAACATCCATTCACCAGACTGCTGAGGATGGACATCTATCGCGACCACTGCCATCTAGATGCGCAAACACTGCTCGCAACCGGTAGACAGCGGTGCTAGCCAATTTGAGGAAAATAACTTGCGAGATCATTTGGTGCACCCGAGTCAAGCCTAAACTGTTTTTGCTAGTTATGAGAAGCCTGCCGAGTATACGTATTCAGCCAGCCCGTCCGTTCATCAACTCCAGCGTGGATTTCTCTGGGCCTATGATGATTCATTACCGAGGTAGAGGTACCCAACCGCAAAAAGGGTACCTAGCCGCATTTTGCTGTTTCGCTACAAAGGCCGTCTATCTGGAGCTAGTCAGCGATCTAAGCACAGTGGTGTTCCTCTGTGCTCTCAAACGTTTCATGGGACGACGAGGACACTACCAAAACCTTTTTCACGGCAACGGCACCAACTTTGCGGGAGCTCACAACCAGCTAGCAGAATTGTCGTCCTAATTATATTCCAACGAAGCGTGTCAAGAAGTAACAACGGCGTGCTCCAGCCTGGGAATCAATTTCCATTTTATCCCTCCACGCGTGCCTCATTTCGGTGGCTTGTCGGAGGTGGCGTTCAAATCCGCCAAAAATTTGACCCATCGAAGCGTTTCATCGGCGGCTCTCACCCACGAGCAGCTGCATACCTTGGTGGTTGAGATGGAGGCTATCCTCAATTCTACACCACTGACTCCGATGTCAAACGATCCCAATGATTTGGCAGCCTTAACTTCAGCCTTAACTCTTTTGCATCGGAGGATCTTTCACAGCCATGGTGGATGGTCACGCAGAGCCAGTCACCGGAGGTCTCCATGCCTGATGGAGGCTAATCAATCACCTCAAACTCGAATTTTGGAGACAATGGTCGCACGAGTACTTGGCGCAGTTGCAGCATCGCGTCAAGTGGAGACAGTCACATCCACACAAGTCAATTGTGGCGCTCCTCTTGATGTGCCTGCTAGCTCCCATAGCGCATGCCTTTCCAACACAAGACTCAACAACCAGACCCCATACGGGTCTGTATTTTCAACCATTAGGTCGAGTCTATTTATCTTCCAGTGAAAAGAAGTTGCTCATTTATTACGATTTGGGACCGTATTGGCCGAAATTGGCTGTTCTATAGAACGGGCCGAACCTTGTGGACTCTTTCAATGACTCCACTCATTTCACTGTGTTTGCATCTAAAATCGAGGAACTGCGACAACAACCACATGGACCAATCAAGTGACCGACCACGACATTCACCAGTACACCATCGGCTACCTGGGCATTCTCGGATTAGTCATACTGGTGACCTACCTCCACTAGCGTTCCTGCAAACAACAATCCAATCTGCATGTGCCGTTACCTAGACGCTGCAGCCTACAGCACACCTTGGAGGAGGTTGAACGGACCGTTCAACGGGGGGGAGGATGTTGAGTTCCTGACACCTCTGAGCGCCCATCACGGGCTGATCCGGCAACATCAACGCTTCAACAAACTCACATAGTTATTTTAAGTTAATTAGCACTGTAACAATTAGCTCATTCGTAATTAATTCTATTTATTTGATTGATTTATCAATTGATCGATCATTTTAATTCAATTCACCAAATTCAAATTCAATTCACCAAATTCAAATTCAATTCACCAAATTCAATTCGCCACAAAGCGAAAATACTTTAAGTTTCGAATACCACATTTTTAGGGTTCTGTAAAATAATTTTCCAAACCCTACTAACATCGCAACTTGTCTGTTCGTCTGTCCGTCTGCCCATCCGTCCGTCCGTCCGTGTGTCACAGCACTTTTTCTCGCAAACTACTTAAGCTAGAAACATCAAATTTTATATGCAGGTGTAAAGCATTGCTTTCTTCAAAATTCAACTGCAAAAAATTTATAAGGTATTTAAGAGGGGGGGTCACCCCATATAGGGGAGTGGCCCTCGAAAAAAAAAATTTCATCAAAGGTAGCCGATATGGGTATCAAATGAAATGTCTTGATGAGAACTTTTCAAAACAGATCTTGATTTGATAATTCTTGCTTCGAAGGACGGGCAGGGAAGGGAAATACAAGAAAAAATTGTGCCCCCCCCCCCCCCCCCCCCCCTCCCTTCACGATTGGACACCGGTGATCCGAAATATCTAAAAAAAGTCATGGAGGTAGGTATTAATGGGTGCAACAGCAACAAATATCTTAGAAGTCGAAATTCGCCCAACTTTGTTAATAATATAGGGTTGAAAACAAAATTTTTTATTCAATATAAAGATTGAACCTTTACAGGCCTCAATCCTTTCGGGGTGGTTGTTAATGACTTTTCGGCACATTTCCGGGAATATCTCGGCCATAACTTCACGAATACTCGTTTTCAATTGCTCAAGGTTTTGAGGATTGTTCGCGTAAACACGATCTTTCGCATAGCCCCATAAAAAGAAATCCAAAGGTGTTAGGTCGCAGGATCTTGCGGGCCAATTGACATCACTCAATCTCGAAATTACGCGTCCTGGAAATTTCTCTTGCAAAAGTGCTCGATTAGCCTGTGTTGTGTGGCTTGTGGCTCCGTCCTGTTGGAACCACATATTTTCCAGATCATAATCTTCAATTTCTTTCCAAAAATAATCGGTTAACATCCGTCCATAGCGGTCAGAATTGACTGTAATGGCTCTTCCTTGATCGTTTTCAAAAAAATACGGGCCAATAACACCACCAGACCATAATGCACACAAAACGGTCACGTTTTCTGGATACAAAGGCCTTTCTGCGATCACCTGAGGATTTTGAGAGCCCCATATGCGGCAATTCTGTTTATTTACGTAACCACTGAGCGAAAAATGAGCCTCATCACTGAAGAAAATTGTGTTCGAAAAATCGTTATCAATGGCTTGTTGTTCAATCACCCAATTCGCATACATTCTGCGTTGTTTATGGTCTTGAGGCTTAAGTTCTTGAGTGAGTTGGATTTTGTACGGGTGGAGATGCAAATTCTAATGCAAAATCCGCCACAATGAGCCGTAAGACAAGCCCAAATGATGAGCACGCCGAGGAATCGATAAATTCGGGTCTTCTTCCACACTTTGAGCAACGACAGCGATATTTTCAGCAGAACGAATGTTGCAATGATGCACAGGCCTTGCAATATCAATAACCGATCCAGCCTCATCAAATTTTCTCACTGTGTGCGAAATTGTTTGCTGTGTAGGTCGATTATGACGACCGTAATCGGCTTGTAAAGCCCTAAATGTTGATACAGCAGAATCACCATTTTTATAATAAAATTTAATAATATGAACGCGTTCTTCGACTGTTAAACGATCCATATTTTGCATAATAACTTTACAAAACCCTACTAAAATCGCGACCTGTCTGTCCGTCTGTCCGTCCGTGTGTCACAGCAGTTTTTCTCGCAAAGTACTTAAGCTAGAAACACCAAATTTTACATGTAGGTGTAAAGTGGTGCTCTCTTGAAACTTTAATTACAAAAGAAACTTTATGAGGTATTTAAGGGGGGTCTCCCCATATAGGGGAGTGGCCCCCGGAAAAAAAATTCATCAAAGGTAGTCAATATGGGTATCATATGAAAGGTCTTAATGAGAACTTTTCAAAGCAGGTCTTAAACTGACATTTTTTGCTTCAGGAGGCGCACACGAAGGAGAAATACACGTTTGACATGTTTTTTAACTTTATTTGTTGCTGGTGACCGTATTTTGGAGAGGTTGGGTACAAAACCCTTCTGACATGAGCGTAAGTCTGTGAACCCAACTTGTTTAATTTGTCAAAACGTTGAAACAAAAGTTTATTCTTTGTTCAATTGTTGGTCGGGTCGTTAGCTTAAAATAAATAAATAAAAATAATAAAATCAAAGTTCGGGACAAAAGAGTCCCGGTGCAAACACAAGTCATTGAAAGCAATATTTCCTTCAAATAATCGACAATAATACCCGATATTTGATCTGGCTGCTCTCGAAACTCTAAAATCTTGACTTTCACGCCTTTGTATGGTAAAAAAATAGCGAATCAAAACTGGGAATAATTTGATTGAGCCATGATTTGAAGCATTCGTTAATAAAGCTATGCAGTGGGGTTTGCGACAACAGCTTGAGACTTTGTACGTGCACATTTAAATTTTCGCTCAACAGATGCTCATGAAATTCGCCAGTTTGATGAAAACTTAAAGTATCTAAAGAATTACGTTAAAAAAAACTGGAGGTTAGGTCGCAAAAAATAAAATGGCGGCCAGCTGAAGCTCGAAATTTCAAAGGTTTCCAAAAGTCGTAATTTTGATCCGACGTATATAAAGCTTGATTTTAAGATAGAAATTGCTTGGTGATCATGCATGTGCAAATTTCAAAATCGCGGCGGTTAAATTATGCGTTTTTACAGATTTTTGTAGCCCTCTAGCGATCACATTTTTCAACAGATTTTGATGAAACTGGGGATTATGGATTTCTGTACTAAGTTCTTGAATTATGCAAAAAAATATTAAAATTCAATGAAAGATAAAAAAGTAGACAATTTAAAACATAATATTTTTAGCTACCTGTCTAGAGTGAAACTCCGATTTGAACGTAATTTAGTGCGTTTATTGATGAGCTTCTAGCACACAAATATTTAAAATAATCCAAAATTAAATGCATGCATTCAAAATGGCGGCCCCCAAAGGTCAGAAGGCAAGCGCAATTCGCTATTTTAGTAGCAATTGAAATAATGAATATTTTTCATGTTTTAAATGACTTAAGTTGAAAGTATTTATAAAGCAGACCATTTTTAAGATATTTTAAAATATTTTTAAGCAATCCCCTAAACAATTATAAAATCGCGACTTGTCTGTCTGTCCGTCCGTCCGTTTGTTCGTGCGTCACAACAAGTTTGCTCGCAAACCACATTAGCTAGAATGAGGAAATTTTGTACGTAGGTTAAAAGTGGTGCCTCTTGAAATTTGCAGTGCAAGAAAATATTTTAAGGTGTTTAAGGGGGGCCTCCCCATACAGGGGATGCCTTAAAATTTTTTATTTCTGTAGCCCTCTAGCAGCCAAGTTTCAGAACAGATTCCGATAAAACTTGAAATTATAAGTTATTAAGGCGAGTCGATTTAATTTAATTTAATTATGCAAATCAGATGACAAATAAAAAAGTTGAAAATTTAAAGCTTAATATTTTCAGCAGCCGTTTTCAATAAATATTCAAAATGACAGCCCCTGGTGGATCGGAAAAGAATTGAAAATGTATATATTAAAGGCAACGTAAGTACTGATTACACTGTTATGGAAATCTTTTGAAAATAACTATTTGAGGTATTTAAGCCGACAAGTTATCAACTTTGGGTAGTAACCAATATGAAATGTGTAAACAGCAACTGTGAGAAGGACAAAATATGTATGTTTATGATTATAACAATTTATTATCTGCCGATTTTCAATATATGATCCATACGTGTGCAACTCAATTTAATTAGCAAATATTTGCGCCTCTATAAAGGGTCTCTTCTTTTTATGTTCATAAACACTCATGAGGTGCTACGAAAATTGCAGTAAGAAGTCTAGTAGTAGGGGAGCCAAATTCTTTTTCGAAATCTTACGCTAGATACGAAAAATTTTCCCTTCCGGCTGGTGCTGCCAACGAGAATTTTTATATTGTTACATGTACAAATAATTACATGTACAAATAATTCTGCGAGCTACTGTCGCAATTGTTTTCATAATCATTAAGAACGTCAACAAATGAATTTACTCGAACCCACGAGAACCCAACAAGCGTGATCAACATCTGCAAGTGACGTCACTCCATTCATTAATTTGCTCGAATCTACCAGGTACCTCTCGGTAGAACATTCGCCAATGTACGAGAAATGGGTGAATAGGTAGAGACCCTATATAAAGGCGAGCTGAATTAATGGGGGGATCATTCATTCGACCGCGATAAGAACTGCGATAGTGTGTGGGAAGTGATTTTCGTAATAGTGAAGTGATTTAGAAGACAATTGCGATAAGAAATCTATGGACAAGTGTTAGATTTTTTTCAATAGTGAAAATTAAAATTAGTGCAAATGTTAAACTGATTATTGTGCATATTTGTGATCAAATAAACTCTTTTAGACTTAAATTAAAAGATATTGCGTTTTCACTTTCCCGGAACATTAAAATTATAGGCCGCGAACCAATAACACGCGACAGTGGTGTCGAGAAGTGAGATTAAAATTTTGGAAGTGAAAACGTTTAAACAATTTTAAAGTGCACAATTGTGAAAATTAACGTGGAAAAATAGCCGAAACAATAAAAATGCCAGGAAATTTACATTAAAAATTAATCAATTGAGCATATCGGAGCTCAAAGAGGAGTTGGAACAACGAAATCTGGCTACACAAGGTACAAAGGCCATACTGATTGCACGCTTGCGTGATGCGATCGAGTCGGAAGGCATGCATCTGGATTCGGGTGAGCTGTCAGCTGCAGAAAGAGGCGCAGAAGGTGGTGAAGCCGAAACACCAAAACCAAAGGAGCCAGAAAATGCGCTGATGCAAATGTTGATGCTCATGCAGCAAGAGCAGCGACAACAGTCATCCAATTTAACTGCGAAGCTAAATGAACAATCAGCGAAGCTAAGTGAACAATCAGCGCAGCTAAATGAACAGACATCCAGTTTAGCTGCGAAGCTAAATGAACAATCAGCGAAGCTAGACCAACAAGCAATCGAAATCAAACAGACATCAAGGCAGACATCACACAGAAGCTGGAGAAACAGTCAACCGAAATAAAAGCGGAGCTCGGTAGTCTCAACAAACAAATTAAAGGCGTCGAGGAAAAGGTTGACCAGGTCGAGTAAAAGGTCAGCCAGGTCGAGGAGAGAATCAACAATGAGATGGAAAACATGAAAAAGGAATTGGAAGCAACAAAGGCAGTAGTAACCACCTCACCAGCCCCAATTATAACCGCAGCGCAAAGCTCATCTAGAAATGTGCAAGCACCAATATTCGATGGGCAAACGATCTGGACTATTTACAAAACCCGATTCGAAGCAGCCGCTCGAATAAATCACTGGAATGAGCAGGAACGAGCAACTGCATTGATTCTTGCTCTAAGAGGCCCAGCTGCCGAGCTGTTGCAGACGATCCCCGTTGAATTCCACTCAAACTCGAATGCTATAATGAATGCGCTCGACATGCGTTATAGAGAAGATCATCTAAAGCAGATTTATCGGTCACAGCTAAGGCATCGGGTGCAGAAGTCTGGTGAAACCCTACAGCAGCTAGCCCAAGACATTGAGCGACTAGCACTTTTGGCTTACCCGGCCTACGACCCAGAACATCTAGATGATGCAGCGACAGAGGCATTCATCAGCGCACTGAAGGACCCGGAATCGCAACAAGCCGTGCGTTTAGCCCAAAAGCAAACGGTTCAGGACGCATTGGCTTACAGTCTGAACTTTGATGATGCTGGAATTGCGGAGCGAAGGGGCACTTGCAAAGAGACTGCAAGAAGCAAAGAAAACCGAGCTATTGTCCAGGGTGTGCAGCTAGGAGGAGATCCAGACCGAGTCAGGAGCCCAGATTGGAAGCCCTTCAAACAGAGGGGTCGGGAAACGTGTAAGAGCCAACTTCGTGGGGCAGAGGCTGGCTAGGAGGATCGACGTCCCCAGCACCACCATCACCGTGTCAAGACTACTTCGTGGAGAAGCGGACTTATGCCTTCCGGGTCAAATTGACGGAGAACACTGCACCATAACAATCGACACTGGTGCAACCCGATCGATTATCCGACCAGACATAGTTAGACAGCAACAACTTCACAAGGGCAGAATTTTCTCGCTACGGACAGCTACGGGAGAAACTGCGTCTGTTCATGGAGAGGTCAACCTCCAGATACAGTTGGGAGACCTCGTGTTCCGACATAATTTTCTGGTCGCGAACATTATGGATGACTGCATTCTCGGAATGGATTTTCTGCGACCACATGGAATCACGTTGGACTTGGGCAAACGGGTATTGAAATGGCAGAATGTTGAAGTACTGATGGAGGATCCCAGCGTCCAAATTCCCAAGATGAATGTAGTGGTATGTACTGACACTGATGTACCGAATTCTTCCGAAAGCATTGTATGGGCCAAGCTTGATGGTGATTCTGGAGACCACCGATCTTATCTGATAGAGCCAACGAAGACATCCGCATTGCGCAGTTTGATTGTAGGACGAAGCCTTGTAAGATCTTTAAGGAAGGGATATGTGCCGGTTAGAGTCCTTAACACCGCAGACTCAACCACGAGCATCAAAGCGAGAGAAGTCATCGGCAGCTGCCAGCCTGTTTCCACCATCACCTCTTTGGAAGCTACTCACAACCATCATTGGAAAAGGAGGCAAGACACAGACAAAGCCCGGGAATCCACGTCTGCAATATTGAAGCAAGTCAAATTGCCGCTGCAGCTATTCAGACGAGCCTTTGATCTGGTCACCAAGTACAGTGACATCTTCTCAACAAGCCCGGATGACCAAGGCCGAACGAGTTTGGTAGCTCACGTCATAGATGCACAGGGAGCCAAGCCGATTCGACAAGCACCAAGACGTCTCCCTATAGCCAAACAAGGAGAAGTGAGCGCGCTGATCTCGGACATGGAAAAACAAAGCATTATTGAACCTTCTGTAAGTCCATGGGCCGCGCCTGTAGTTCTAGTAAAGAAAAAGGATGGTAGTACTCGCTTTTGTGTCAACTATAGGCAGCTTAACGACGTCACTAAGAAAGATAGTTACCCGCTCCCACGCATCGATGACATCATGGACACTTTGGCCGACGCAAAATGGTTTTCTACACTCGATCTCAAGAGTGGCTACTGGCAGGTAGAAATTGACAAGAAGGACCGAGAGAAGACCGCATTTTCAGTTGGGACCGGATTGTGGCAATTTGTGGTGACGCCGTTTGGGCTTTGCAATGCTCCAGCCACTTTCGAACGCTTGATGGAATACGTGCTACGTGGTCTAACCTGGAAAACCTGCTTGGTGTACCTAGATGACATCATCGTCATCGGGAGAACGTTCGAAGAGCATGTGCGAAACTTAGAAGAGGTTTTCTCCCGACTGCGACTGGCAAATTTGAAACTTAGTCCCGACAAGTGTACCCTTTTCGCAAATGAAGTAAAATATCTGGGACATGTCGTATCAGCAGAAGGGGTCAAAACAGACCCCGAGAAAATTGAAGCCGTGAAAAGCTGGCCAACACCAAACAACAAGCGCCAACTACGAAGTTTCCTGGGTCTGGCAACCTACTATCGAAGATTCGTCAAAGACTTTGCCAAAATAGCTAAGTGTCTCCATCAGCTAACCGAGAAAAATCGTCCGTATGTCTGGAATGAACAATGCCAGACAGCCTTTGAGACCCTGAAGGAAAAGCTATGTGAATCACCCGTACTGGCGTATCCGAAACCCGGAAAAATGTTTGTAGTTGACACCGATGCAAGCAACGGCGGTATTGGAGCTGTACTCTCCCAGCAGATCAATGGCGAAGAAAGAGTCCTCTCGTATTACAGTCGATTTCTTTCAAAAAGTGAAAGGAACTACTGTGTGACCAGGAAGGAGCTATTGGCTATACTAGAGGCCACCAAGCAGTTCCACAAGTACCTATATGGCCAGAAATTTGTTCTTCGAACGGACCATGCATCGCTGAGATGGCTACTTAACTTCAAAAACCCCGAGGGACAAGTTGCGAGATGGATCAAAAGATTGCAGTCATACGACTACGAAATTGTTCATCGAAAGGGCGGAGTTCATGGAAATGCTGACGCCCTATCTCGTCGCCCATGTTCAGCTAACTGCAAGCATTGCCGACGGATTGAGGAAAAGGAACCGCCCGTTGATCTGCGACTGATAACGGCCGAATTCGATGAAGGTTGGTCATCGGAGGAGATTCGAAATGCCCAGCTAACCGATGAAGACATCGGACCATTGCTCGTATGGAAGGAGACGACTGGGCGACCTGAGTGGAAAGACGTTTCAACGTATGGCGCGACCCTGAAAAGCTATTGGGCACAATGGAACTCCCTTCAGGTAGAGGGTGGCATACTCAAGCGGAAATGGGAAACGGTGGATGGCAGCTCCTATAGGATGCAAACTATACTTCCCAAAAGCCGAATCCACGATGTGGTTAAGGAAATGCATGAAGGATCCTCGGGAGACCACCTTGGTGTTAACAAGACCTTAGCGAAATTGCGGGAAAGGTTCTACTGGCTCCACACTCGAGAAGACGTAGAGGACTGGTGTCGCAGATGCACAATTTGCGCTTCCGTCAAAGGCCCAAAGCGACGACTGAGAGGACAAATGCAAACCTATAACGTGGGGGTACCGTTTGAAAGGATTGCTGTTGACATCGCAGGACCCTTTCCTGAATCTGAATGGGGAAATCGATACACGCTGGTTGTAGCCGATTATTTCAGCAAGTGGCCCGAGGTCTACCCCATTCCCAACCAGGAAGCAACTACTGTAGCTGAACTGCTAGTGTTAAATTGGGTCAGTAGGTACGGCGTACCTGGCGAACTTCATTCGGATCAAGGCCGAAACTTTGAGTCACTAGTTTTTGGCGAAATGTGCGAGCTGCTCGGAATACGGAAAGCGAGGACAACACCGCTGCATCCCCAATCCGATGGAATGGTCGAACGTTTCAACGGCACGCTCAATAAACACCTGGCCAAAATGGTTGACGAGAACCAAAGGGACTGGGACCGACATATCCCACTATTTTTAATGGCGTATAGAGCCGCTGAACATGCATCGACGGGCCAAGCCCCAGCCAAAGTCATTTTTGGAAAGACTTTTCGTTTGCCAGCCGATATAAAGTTCGGAACACCCCTGAGAAACCCCAAACGGTCTCGGAGTACGCAAGTGATCTAAGACAACGGTTGAACCAGATACATCGGACAGTGCGCAAACACCTCGAATCGGCTACTGACCGCATGAAGACCAGGTATGATCTAAAGGCTAATTCTACTGGCTTCCAGCAAGATGACTTGGTGTGGCTTTATAACCCGCAACGGCGAAAGGGTAGGTCTCCAAAGTTGCAACATAATTGGGAGGGACCATACCGAGTTACAAAGTGAATCAACGACGTCGTATACCGAATACAGGAACATCGTAAGCCGAGAGCTAAAATGAAAATCGTGCATCTGGACCGTCTTGCCCCATATTACACCCAGGGATAATTGACTACAAATAGCGACACATCTTTTCGGGGCGAAAAGAACTGAGGTGGGGGCAGTGTTACATGTACAAATAATTACATGTACAAATAATTCTGCGAGCTACTGTCGCAATTGTTTTCATAATCATTAAGAACGTCAACAAATGAATTTACTCGAACCCACGAGAACCCAACAAGCGTGATCAACATCTGCAAATGACGTCACTCCATTCATTAATTTGCTCGAATCTACCAGGTACATCTCGGTAGAACATTCGCCAATGTACGAGAAATGGGTGAATAGGTAGAGACCCTATATAAAGGCGAGCTGAATGAATGGGGGGATCATTCATTCGACCGCGATAAGAACTGCGATAGTGTGTGGGAAGTGATTTTCGTAATAGTGAAGTGATTTAGAAGACAATTGCGATAAGAAATTTATGGACAAGTGTTAGATTTTTTTTAATAGTGAAAATTAAAATTAGTGCAAATGTTAAACTGATTATTGTGCATATTTGTGATCAAATAAACTCTTTTAGACTTAAATTAAAAGATATTGCGTTTTCGCTTTCCCGGAACATTAAAATTATAGGCCGCGAACCAATAACACGCAACAATATTTTATGAACGAGGTAGAGACGATATCGAATCGAAATTTGAGTTGGCGGAATTTAACTTTGTAGGGGCCCCCAATCTTCGAAAAGGTAATCTAAGGAAATAAAAGTTCAACTAGAGTTGTAAAATTTTTCTTTTATTATATTTTGTAAATTTCATAACTGATTTTGAAAATTTGCATTAATTGTTTTCTTGTTATAATTTAAATAATTTCTTTGCTTTTGCTGCAGGAATCATTTTTTTGGCTCTTGAGCCGTGAAGAGTGTGAGCGTGAGCTCTAGTTGGTATGGTGGTTTGTGCATTTTTTTCAGCTTCCATTTCAAATTTTGACTTTTAAAATAATTTTAAAAGTTAATGATTAGGTTATATAAGTGGATTTCCCGTAGATACTTGTGCTAGCTATTCCGATTAGTCAAAACTTGCTAGTCGGCTCCTGGGGGCACTCAACTGGGTGGCGAGAGGCCCTTACCTACCCCGTCTCCAAAGGTTAGTCGGTACCCCAAGGCCCCGGGCGGAGCATCCAGTCAGTAAGTGGAAGATTTAAGACTTACATTATATTTTCAAAGACTCTACAGGCGACTTAATGGATAACGCCAGATATGTGGATAACGCCAGATATGTGTTACGGGGTTCGAAATCATAACAACGCTCCAGTCCATTGAGCCCTCAGAACTCTTTCTTCATCTTTGAATAAAGAAGAATGTGGCTGAACTTTTGTGTTTTTGACAATTTCATTAATTGTTACTAGTAAATTGTGAACAAATATTTCCACAATTTGAATTCGATCCGATGATTTTCTTTGCTTTTAATTAGCTATGACGAATACTTCGACACCACAGCACACCAAGTTGGTATTAGCGGAGCACATATTTTAAATTAAATTTCAATGAACATAAATACACCTGATTGAAATTTTTATCAATGGACTGAAACTGACACTGGAAAAAAGTAAAACTAGAGAATATACTTTTTGTGTAATCTGAAATATCCTTATACGTAGTCGCCATTATATGATAAAAGTACAAACCACAATGTTCTTTTCAAGGAATGTTCTCAACAGACACTAGGATATAGCATTCACAAATTGCTCTGCACTTTATCTTGCCGACAGTAATTGCATTCTGACATAGCTGAAACGAAGTACTTGGCACAAATTAAACTTCATACACTATAACTTACGAGTCCATACATACGCGAGTATTTTACCTCCATCATCATCAAAAGAGGAAAAACTGTTTCTTTACTCCACAAAAAGAATATAAAATGAACTTGTAAAAGGATATCAAAATAAATCATGGATGATACGCTATATCATCATTATATTTTATTTTATGCAAAAAAATATATCTTTCACCTTTTCAGTTTCCTGCTCTGGGAAAGCGTTAACCAAAGACCAACTTGAAAGTCAGTAGTAAATGTTAAATCCAATGCCCATTTGAAATATAAATATAATCAGAATAAATTTTGTAAATGTTGTCTTTTCTGCGGAAAAATTTTTCACGGATCAACGTTTATATATGTTGTCCACATTTTAATAAAAAAATGTGAAATGGCGTCTTATGTCGGTTGTAAAGTCAGGTCAGTCCTAACAGGATCGAAGTCAAATGCCTTTGAATAAAACATTTCATAAATTTCTTCCAAAGACTACAAGATATTATCAACTCGAATTTTATCCGAACATGAATAAAATATGTAGTTTGCACATATTTCTCTCGAGTCATCCTTGAAAAGGACAATCCGTTGATGGATGATGAATAATTGAGTCCACATATGACTTTAATATTCATTGATTCTGTAGGGAATGATCATCATTTGAACTTTTATTGATTCAAATGAATATAGCAAGCAGGTGAATTGGTAAAATAGACAAGTTTTCATTGTAATCAACTGGTTAAAAGAACACTGTTTACTTTTGACTATTTATGAACAATGTTAATCTAAAAAAATAAATTTATTAGCGCGTTCTGTTAACCTTATAATAACTCATGATTAAAGTTAGCGTAGTTCACTTAGTGCAGTTGTTAGAGTGCTCGCCGCAAAAGCTGAACATCCCCAGTTCAAATCCCGTTGGTGACAATGAGATTTGTTTTGAGGGATTCCTTGGTTAGACTATTAGCCCATTCAGTTATGATACGTGCAGATTTAAAATCAGAGTATATCTCAGCTGGATAGATGGACACATGGCCAAAGCATACTCGTATACTACTGACGATATCACCTTCCCGAGTGTTGATATCAGAACCGGTAGCGTTATTTGCAGAATAAGGTGAAGAGTAACTTCTTTTTGATGTTTCAGATGTGGGCATACTGCAAGGGGCTATAAAGAGATCGACAGGAGCTCCCTGGGCTTTAATTGTAGCAAAACAGGGCATAAAAAGAAGGATTGCGTAGAAAAGACACACAGCTTCCTCTGCCAAGCGGCTGACCTAAGGCCAGATTATTTGAAACTCTTGCCAAGTGCAAGCAGCTGTTGAGTTTTTTAGGAACCCCTAACAAAAGGTAAAGCACTTCTACAATGGAGCTGTAGTCTGCAAATTATTCTATATCAAAGTACACTCGCTTATAACCTAATCAAGCAGTTTGCAAGATAAATTCAAGCTGACTTTTGTAGTGTTCGCACGTTAATTAAAAGACGACCGATCTTAATGAGTTCAGTTTATTCAGTAGGGACTGTAAAGTCGACTTCGACTTTAGTCGACTTTGGCTTTTTAAAAGTCGATTTTTTGCAGTCGACTTTTGGTGACCGACTTCGACGCGAAATCGACTATTCACGTCGACTTTCGACTTCACAGACAATAAAAAATGCAGTGAAGGAATCCAGAAAATTAAATAAATTCATATTTCGTTTGAACTTTAGGCTCGCATTCCTTGGAAATCACTGAACGGATGAAAAACACATTGATTGCATTGATGAATTGCACAGCTTACATGTTTACAATATATTATACATATGTTTACAATATCTATGGCCCCTTTTCATAATTTGGGAAACAACTGCGACTTTTGTTTCTTTGCACTATTCTTTGCTTTTCCCTCATTTAGCTTAGCAAGATATGTATGTTTACAATATCTATGGTCCCTTTTTGTAGTTTGGAAAACAACTGCGATTTTATTTGCGTGTTATGTTGTTTTCTTTTAGACAAGAAAATAAGAACACATTAGGCTTTGATGGAACGCGGCATGGATAAAGTTAAAAAATGGATATCAGGCCAAGAAATTCCGAACCATTTTCGACCAACGGATGAAAAATACATTGATTACATTGATGAACTGCACAGCTTAGGAAGATATGTTTACAATATCTATGGTCCCTTTTTCTGATTTGGAAAATAACTGCGACTTTGGTTTCCGTGTTATGTTGTTTTCTTTTTTCTATTTTTATTATTTTTAATTATAAGAAGAGAAGGATTGATGAAATAGAATTTGGAAATAGGCAAAGTATTCACTGGTTTGCAAACAAATGTTCTTTTAGTGTGATTTTGCTTTTCAATCCACAGGATTCGTTTGCAAATCTCCGTTCTCTCGTTTTTGATTAAGTGATTAAGTGATTCACTGACAAGGATTCGTTTTTCCGTGTTATGTTGTTTTCTTTTTGCCTATTTTTAATATTTTTAACTGCGTGAAGAGAAGGATTGATGAAATAGGATTTGATAATAGGTAAAGTGTTCACTGGTTTACAGACAAATGTCTTTAGTGTGTTTAATTTGCAAGTCTCCGTTCTATCATATTTGATTAAGTGATTAAGTGATTTACTGACAAGGATTCGTTTGCGAATCTCCGTTCTCTCGTTTTTGATTGTGATTTACTGACGCTATTAATCGAGTATTATTCTTTGTTTAAGGTTTCATTAAATATCGTTTTAAGACATAGTCATGGCGCCAAGTGCTGTTTGATTGCATTTTAAAAAAATAGAAAACGGTAGAAAAGTGAAGTGTTGTAAATGTGGGAAAGAACTAGCTTATAATAAAAGCACTTCTGCGTTAGCCACTGATTTAAAAGCAGTGCATAAAATACCGGTACCGACACAAGGTACTAGTGCATCTAGTCGAGACGCAGAAAAAAGAAAAGTGTCTGAAGATGAGAGAGACATCCCAGGCCCCAGCAGGGTAAGAATGGTTTTGAATAGTTTTTGAAGGATTTCGGCAGTGATTCTTGCGAAATGAGGCCACACGTTTTGTGATCTTGAAATCTTGTCCTTGGTAGAAGATTGCTGCTGCTGTTTTTCAGCCAATTACAACATTGAAGGCATCTAACTGCCGTAGGAAAAACTGTATTATAAAAAAATTTTTTTCAGGCTAGTGGAAGCACTAGGGCAGAGACCAGTTCGAGTTCTATAATCGAAATAGCTTTTGTATCATTGGATGGTCCACCAGTGCCCAAGGAAAGCCGTCGCTCATCTAGTGTGTCACTAGGACCGATGGACAAATGCATCAACAATGCTACTTCTTTTTCAGGTGTGTGCCACTATGTAAATAGTATATATGTATATATATATATATATATATATATATATATATATATATATATATATATATATATATATATATATATATATATGTATATATATATATATATATATATATATATATATATGTATATATATATATATATACATATATATATACATATATATATATACATATATATAAATACATATATATATATATATATATATATATATATATATATATATATATATATATATATATATATATATATATCTACATATATATATATATATATATATATATATATATATATATATACATATATATATATATATATATATATATATATATAAATATATATATATATATATATATATATATATATATATATATATATATATACATATATATATATATATATATATATATATATTTATTTATATATATATATATATATATATATATATATATATATATTTAACTTCTTGATACTCGACAGGACGATGTGTATGTACAAAAACTTCAATCCTCGTGTTCTCCGTCACAATCCAAATAAAACTTCAAATTTCGCCAACGTTCCGAAAAGTTAATTTAAAAATAAATTAATGTTATCATCATCAGACCATCTATATAATAAGTTTAAAGTATCTCTCTACTTACAGGAAAACGAATGTAATATTATGAACACCACATAATATTACATTCGTTTTCATGTAAGTAGAGAGATACTTTAAACTTGTCTTATAAGTGCTAACGAACCTTTATTATATAGATGCCCTGATGACGATAACATTAATTTATTTTCAAATAAAGTTATCGAAACGTTGGAGGGATCTGGACTTTTATTTGGATTGTGACCGAGAACCCGAGGGTTGAAGTTTTTGTATAAATATTTATAATTTGATTGGAGTATTTGGTTTACATTGAATTCGAAGAAATTCCTGGTAACAAAATGAGAAACTTCTTACGGAGCTAAAAAGATTCAGTGAAATATTTCGTTCTGGGATTTTTTTCGCATTTTCTTGTATTTCGGGTACCATGAATAAATACGCTGTTATTCCACTCTTTAATATTCATGATTGCCTTAGATTCTCTTTAAGCTGGTGGGTACAGAGATCGTGCAACAACGAATGCATGAATGTTTATGGTGGTGAAAGATGACTTACCGCTATCTACTCCTGCGAAAGATGGTTTTCGCACATTTTGCCAAAAGTTACAGCCCCTTTATCACCCGCCATGTGAACCTACTTTTAAAAAAAAGATTGAGGATTTTTATGAGGATATGAAGCTAAAGATTACTGCAGATATGGCCACGAGTGATGCAACCACACTTACTGCAGATATCTGGACTTCGCGTTCCATGCAATCGTACTTGGGCATAACAGCGCACTATACCAAAGGTAATGCCTAAAGAATGCATTCGCTTTTATTAACATAGCTTCTGTTAGAAGCTACATATTTTAACTCGGACCCTAAGCAGATAATTTTTTATCTCAAAATGGCATTTCAACAACAAAATTCACGATTCTCTCGAAGTTTTAACGGTAGAGATCGGAAACGTTCTCGAAATGAAAGCCGTAACAGAACTGTGAGTTTTGACTTCAAACAACATTTTTGTGCCAATTGATTTCTCGTGGGGGAAAGTATTTGTGATATCACTCAGAATAGTTCACGTTTATAAAATATTTAAAAGATGTAAAAATGGTACCACAAGCTTTTTCGTCCTGAGTTTAAATATAAGCTCTTCAGGAGCTGTGTATTTCTTTGTACTCTATTTTCTTCAACATTGGGGAAATTACGGAAAAGTTTATTTCATACTTTAATTGCAGATATCACAACTAAGTCCGTGGAGCTGTGTGCTAAACCACTTCTCAATAGGGCTAATATACCAAATCTACGTAAGGCTTTACGGAATATTTGTACTGATTTTAAAATAACAGATGATCGTATCGTGGTTGTAGTGGCAGATGGTGGTGCCAATATCAAAGGCGCTGTGAGAGAGGAGTTTGGGTTACAAAAACACATTAACTGCGTTGCACATATTATCAATGGCATCGGTCAGGCAGCCATCGGTCTGCATGAAAATAAAAGGCCCTCTGAATCCAACGAGTGTCATGAGCTGCCAGAGGATGAAGAGGACCTTGATAACGACGAGCTCGAATCCGATGGTAGCCCGACCCTTAAAGATCTAATTGTGAGGGTGAAACAAATTGTGCGTTTCTTTCGGACGAGCCTTGTGGCAACTGCAGAACGTTTAAGGATGCAGCAAAAGGCAGGAACTCCCGAGCACTTGTGCCTAAAATTGATGCAAGAAGTACGCACTCGATGGAACTCCTGCTATGAGATGCTCGATCGTTTTATCCACTTATCGGATACTTTGAGTAGCGTTTTATTGAAATGCAAAAAGGATAAAAGCATTCGATCCAAGCCTCCGAATATGGTTAGTGGTGAAGAGCTCGATACCCTCATGGAGATCCGTCACCTGTTGAAGCCACTTTATGAAGTCACCTGCGAAATTTCGGGCGAAAAAATCACAACGCTAAGCAAATGCATTCCGCTGATAAATGCGCTACAATCTGTAAGTTACATTTAGTACATATTTCATTCATTCATTCCATATGGTGTTCAAACTTCAGGAGGCACGACCTACTCAAAAATAGCACCGTCTTTTTGCTGAAATGAAGTAGTCTGAATTTCTGTCTTCTTTTAAAAATTACAGAAAGTAGCAGGCTTTATGGCGACAACGCCTTTAGGATTCAACTTACAAGAAGAGCTAAGGACCCTTATAGATAGGAACTTTAGTCGTATTGAACATTTACGGCCGTTTGCTGCTGCTACGATCCTTGACCCACGGTTTAAAAAATCTGGGTTCCAGGGAGCTGCTGCAGCAGCAAATATTATTAATTTTATTGGTAAGCCTAAATTGTTTCTTTGAACTCAAAATATATTGAAGTATATTGAAAAGGAATTTTCTTTAAAGTACTTTCCATATCAGTTGAGCAAAAGCAGAAGTGAAGAAGTATTTCATTCCAAAGGATGGCATATGAGCAACTGTTAAAGTGTAGTTCTTAGAAAGCAGCTATATTCGTGAGAATTTTTTTCTGCCTTAGCTTAACTGATGCATTATAAGTGCATTACGTTACAAGCGCTCTATCCCAATATTTACTCTTTTCTTGTATACAAATCTTGCTACGTATATTTTGATACATTTATGCTACTGAGAATAAAAGCTTTCTGATGTTGACAACCACGCGTAAAAAATTGTATTACGTTATTCACCATATATTTTGAAGCCATCAATTGTAAATGATGTTTGTAAATGTCAACTCTTTTCTAAGTAGAACTGTCAAGATATATTTGAAACGACTAACGAATAGGTATATTTTTCCAGGATGCACGGATAAAAGCATTTGTTTATTTTTTTCGTAGGTAAACAAATCGCTAAAAAAATTGCAGCAGAAAGCCAAGTTGAGGCGGGGTACGTGACAGAGCAGGCTCAAGGTCTCGAACAATCGTCTGAGAGCATTTGGTCTACCTTCAACCAAATGGCATGCAGCTCCATGGTAGATGCCAACCAAGATGTAGCCGGAGGGATACCAATTGAATTCCGCCAATACCTGAACAGACCGGTTTTCAATCGAAGAGAGAACCCAAACCCATTGTTACTATGGAGGAGCATAAAAAGCGAATATCCTCACGTATTCAAGGTGACAATGCGTTATCTGCCAGCATTGGCTACATCAGTTCCTGCAGAGCGCTTGTTTTCCCCACGCTGGACGTATAGCCACTCAATGGCGAAACAGGCTTTCTTCAAGTCGTGTTAATATGCTGGTTTTTTTACGTAGCCTAGAAAAGGAATGCTTTGAGCTTTAAAATCATTTTTCATCCAAAAACATTATTTTAAAATAAAATTATTTTCAAACAAAATATTTTATCTAATTTCATATGGCTGAAATGTTTTTTAAAGATGTTATGATGAATCCATAAGCTATCTTATCGGAGTTGTTGTACTGCCAAAATTTTTGTAGAGTTCTGGCGTGCAACTAAGAAAAAAAAATTAAAAATGAAATCTGCAACCTATGTGAAAATGGAAATTTTTCGTTTATGTGTGCACTTATGTATACTTTTTGTCATATTCTTTTTAATCTCAGTCGTAGCGGCTATTCAAGACATTATATAAAATCTCGTATAAGAGATTCTTTATAAGGCAACTGTTATCTAAGGGATTTCTCATAATGTCTTCAATCTTAAAATTCCTGGCGAGGTAAATAATAGGAAATGTTTTTGCATACTTCGCAAATTTCCGTTATTACACAGGTACATTTTCAAAATCTGCTTAAAATATAAGCTCACACCTTGTGAATACATTGGCGTTCAAAATAAAAATCGACTAGTCGACTAGTCGACCAATGGCACCGACTAGTCGACTTCAAAGGTCGGAAATCAAAAGTCGATCGTAAAAGTCGAAAGTCGACTATTTCCATCGAGTTTCATTCACTAGTTTATTGACTGACTTCTTTCTTAACACTGTGTGTCACATTACGAATAATGTGTTTGTATATACTATGGGATAGAGCGGGACAGAACGATACTCCACATCTCCCCCGTAAATTATTAATGTTAACATAACTTTAATTCATTTATTTTCTTTCCTTATAATATAAAGATCAATATAGAGTTATAATATATTCATGGTATGTATATAAAAAGATGAAAATAATATTATATTTTGGTTTGAAACAATTACATAGCTACATATTAATTCATAAGTAATTTTTGATTAGTAAGTCAAACGGTCGGGTTGTCTTGATATTCTTCCTGACCTTGTCGTGTAGTGGCCTGTAAATGTTGTAGGTTGACATGTTGTTGGGATCATTTTTGATTCACTTAGAATATTCACCTTCATCTCCCCCTTCGAAGGTTTTGAACTTGAAGCTCCGAGCTCTCCTTCAGTTACTTCTTCGGGAATATATGGCACGTTCTTCCTGTGGGCGTTGTCAAGATTAAACACATTTCTTCGGTAAACCCTAGGATCGGTTTTCATATAGGAAGAACGGGGGGTATCGGCTTTGGCTGCAATGCGACCCCACTGATGTATGTCTCTAATCCAGACAACGTCACCGATTTTAAAGTTTCTTCCGCTGCATACACCATGGCATCTATTGCTCCTGCGTGAAATGAAATACGATTAGTTCGGTTGTTCACATAACAATGTCTTTATTTCATTGATGCGTTCCTTTAAATATGTTATTTTTGCAAATGTGCAATTTGTATCTAGCACGTGAATACATTTGTTTCCGGCAATTATTTCCTGCGCGTGTAACAAAGTTCAATGTTTTGAAAAATGATTACATATGAATTTATGCTTAGCATTATTTCAAGCGCGTGTAATTATTTAGCATAAATGAAAAATGATTATATACAAAATTTGTTCTTAACATTATTTCAAGCGCGTGCATGAATTTGCGGACTTAGGATTTATGGGTATTTGAACTTTATCGAAAGATTAATATATTTGGAAATGAATGATTAGCAATTTTTTACTTATTCTAACAATTGGAATTTTTTACTTATTCTAACATAACCGCCCACCAAGAACCGTAAGGGTCTTAAAACCTTTGTTCATTGTACCATGTCGTGAATGAAGATTTTGGTGGCGTGCAGTTGATCTTCTTGATTCGCCGCCTACAATAATAAGTTGTGATGATGATAAACGCTGCGCAGAGAAAGCAGGACAAGGAAACGGAAATGGTTGCTAGTGTTGCGTGAGGCCGTATAGTCTTCCAGTGCATTTCATCGATTGTTGTTGTCATTTTTCCTTGCTCGTTAAGTAAATCCATGAATGATTCGGATGGTGCGATAACCTGAGAAACGTTTAATAACTTGATTTCGTCATGATGATAGGTCAGGTTTAATTGAGGAACAGTAGGAGATACATAAACTGGAAATGGTTGTCCGATGAAGCTTTGATCGCCCACAAGGATGAACTCTTCAGCTAGAAATTGACAGTCTTGTGTTAGCCTCACAATTCCCGTTCCGTTAATCAAGAAGTCCTTGCGTACTCCTTGGCAGACTGATTGTGCGTGAATGGGTCAGGGAGTGCTAAATAACCATGTATTACAAGACATCATTTGCTGCCAGACTGGCGATAAAATTCGAAATGTTGTTTCAGGACACGCCGGTTGATCATGGAGATTGTAGAGTTCCTTAATAATACAATTAGTTTTCATCCTCATATCCGTTAAAGTAGCAGTTGACAAAAGATATGTTCCGGATGTTAGCTCTGGTGCATTTAAAAGATCTGTCTTACTTGTTTCGAAGTAAATCTGGTCGTGGTAATTGATTCCTAAGATTGAATTGGTGACTCTATATGATGTGAAGATATCGGATTTTTCTTGATGAGGAATAGCTGTGGCCTTGATGAGATCGAATTGCCTGTGGTCGATAATTGGCAGAAAACCATGAATGTTGAGGCTTTCCATATGGGAATCGATTATCAATTTTGACGTGGTCGAGTGTAAAATCGAGTGGTGTGCCGGTAGAAGCTCCTGGGTTGTGTTTATCGTCGTTTGGAGGTCGGCTGGTTTGATGCACTCCAAGATCCCTTGTTTGGTGTTGATGGCATTTAAGATGTTGCTGTATTTGAAGTGAACTTCCTGAATGTAATTGATTGCTCGTTGGTAGGTCGCTAAAAATTGAATATTTATTTGGTTAGCATCGGTCTTGACATACCAGCTCTTTGCTTCATTGCATTCCTTCTGCGAGTTGTACTGAGAACCGTTCCAGTTACTTATTAATTCTACAGGTAGTTGTGTTCAACTTCTTTGTAACTTGGAGTACTATTTCGCCTTGGTGACTTATGAGGGTTTTCAGATTATCTTGGTTTGAAAATAGATTTTATACATCGGTTACAATTTCGTCGTTGACCCCAAAGATGGCTGTCTGCATTTGGCCAAATATTCCACGTTTTTTCCGAATATGCATGAAACGTAGCAATTTGATTTTGTGTAACGTCTCCTCGCTGAATTCTGATATATGGTTAGATCTGAACCAGGAACTTCGATATTAATCCGTAATGTTCCTCGAATTAGATTTGCTGTTCCAGCTGTTCCAGCCTTTGCGGCTGATAAGGTGGATGATGGACAAACTCCAAGGACCATGAGTGTTGTTAACAAAATGGTTGGAATGCTTCCTAATTTCGGTATAAGCCGTCTTTTCTTCTGAATTGCGGTGTGTTGGTCTGTATGTCGTTTGGCGGCAATTGGTGTAGTTGATTCAATTGCCGTGGTTGACTGTTCAGTTCTCTGTTCTGTTGATTGCTTCTGTAATTCACTAAATGGCAGCCTGCATATTTTAATAATCGGGCGCTTTTTAATGGTACCCTTTAATTAAACAGTCACAGTAGGAACGAGACCATCTGGGCCTGGATGTATTGCCATTATCCTTGCTAGAGGCCATTGCATTGACGGCATGTTGTCTGTTTTTACTAAAACGAGCTCGCCTATTTTAGGGTTGTCTTGTTTCTGAAGCCACTTTGACCTCTGCTGCAAACGTTGTAAATAACCCTCCGTCCATCTTCGCCAAAAGGAATGTTTCATTTTTTGTACTAACTGCCATCTTTTAAGCAGTGTGCAGTTCATTTCGTTAGAGTCACTTTTGAGCTCAAAAAGATTTTCACCTGTTAAGAAGTGTCCGGGGGTTAATGCAGCTAAATCATTTGGGTCATCGCTGACTTGAGCTGATGGCCGAGAGTTCATGCAAGCTTCAATCTGAGCTAACAAAGTGTTCATCTCTTCGACGTTCAAAATTTGTTGTCCGACCGTTTTATAGAGATGTGCCTTCATCGATTTCATGCCGGCTTCCCAGAGTCTCCCAAAGTGAAGACTACTGGGAGGAATCAACTTCCACTGGATACCTTGATTTGCCATTTCAGTGCTACATGCTTGCATTGATGTGCGATAGATTGTCTGAAGTTGTTTGTTTGCACCAAGGAAGTTAGAACCACAGTCGCTGTATAAAAAACTACATCTTCTGCGTCTAGCAATGAACCTCCTGAGGGCTGCAATACATGCGTTGGTAGTCAAATTCAAGACCAGTTCCAAATGGAAAGCTTTGGTTGCCATACAGACAAACACAGCGATGTACGCCTTTATGGTCTTAGCACCTCGTCCTCCACTCCACTTAATGGTGATTGGTCCAGCATAATCGATCCCAGTATGCAAGAATGGTTTTTCCAGCTGTACTCTTGCTGCTGGTAGATTGGCCATTAGCTGTGTATTGGGTCTCGTAGTCATTTTAAAACAAGTCATACTTTCCCGTAACACTTTTTTCACTAGTGTTTGTCCAGAAGGCATCCAATATGACAGACGGAGTGTAGCCAGAGTGAGCTGAGTACCCCCGTGTAGAGTTTGTTTGTGAGCTTGTAATATTAGCAGCCTTGCCAAGGGACCCTTTGGGATGATTGCAGGATGTTTTGCTCTTTCTTCGATATTGGCATGTTGAATGCGACCGCCTACCCTGAGGATACCTTCATGATCTATCCACGGCAGTAACAATTTTATATTACTGGTTTTCTGAATGCTATTTGTTTTTGACAACTGTTGAATTTCTTCACTGAATGCGTAGTTTTGCGATAGTCTTATGCAGGTGTTAGTTGCTTCTCAGAGTTCAGATTCTGCCAAGCTGCCAGTCCGTTTTATTTTAAGAAACCTTGTATTGAATGCAAATCGTTGACAGAGTGCAACTATTCTCTGCAGTTTATTGAATGATGAATTCTTTTCGAGGCTTTTGGGAGACTCTGCTGTGGTAGCTACCAAGGATGTGATCTTTTGTTCTTCTTCTGAAGTTGTAGGCTTGATTGTTGAAGGTATACGAATGAATCGTGCGTTCAGCCATTCAGGCCCATTCCACCACAGTTTAGAAGTCAGCAGTTCCTCAGGGTACATTCCTCTAGATGCGATATCAGCCGGGTCATCTTGTGTTCTAACATGGTTTCAGAGGTCAGCAGAACTAAGCTCTTGAATAATGCTTACTCGATTGGCGACGTAAACTTTCCATCTAGTGGGGGGACTTTGAATCCAAGAGAGCACGACAGTGGAGTCTGTCCAGTAATATCGAGTGGCGGTAGCCCAGTTGTGTGCCTTGATGACTTCATCCATTAGCTTTACCAACAGCACGGCTCCGTTAAGTTCAAGTCTAGGTATAGATTGAACCTTCAGTGGAGCGACCTTCGACTTTGCAGGTAGGAGTGTCACACTTGTTGATGTTGCGTTTGTGACTCGAATGTAGACAGTAGCAGCATAGGCAGTTGAGGAAGAGTCGCAAAAACCATGCAGCTCAAATTGGTGAGAGGGAGTGAATTGTATCCAACGTTTTATGCGAAGTTTTTCGAGTTCTGGTAATTGGCTTCGTAGTTTCATCCATTCCTTGATAAAAGATGGCTTGATTGGATCATCCCAACCCTTTTCTTCCAGCCAAAGTTTTTGGAGCGTTGTTTTCCCTATGATAATGCATGGTTGCAACCAACCAATAGGGTCAAATAGTTTTGCAACTTCTGCCAATATACTTCGTTTGGTGAAGGCTTCTTCGTTACTTGGCTTGGTGATTGAGAAGGAAAACTCATCAGCTGCTGATTTCTCGATATCAGCTGCAAACACATACTTGTGTTGTCTCCACCGTACCAACAGATGTAACAAATTGCCCTGAATTGTATGTCTAGTGTGTAGGAGGTCGTTCAGCGATTTTCCCTTTGAACCTTTCTGGGAAGCATTAAATACCACTCTTAGTTTAGTAGTGCTGCTATTCTCTCTTATCACGGCATGATGAGGAAGATAGTACGCTGATGTCATTTTTGTCCGCTCGGCTGGTACCTTTGACATATGACCAAGGTTGATGTATTCCTGCATGAAGTTGCAATATTCTTTGTAAAGAGTTGGGTTTTGCAGGAGTCGTTGTTCTAATTGCCTGAACCTTATAAATGCAATTTTCTTCGTTTCTCCGATGTCAGTGAAGGAATCCATATCATCTTTGAATGGTAAACTTACGGAGTATGTACCGGTTGGGTGCCGCACCATTGTCTGTACATAATGTTCCTGATTTTCTTTCTCTTCTTTTGTCAGGTGCCTTGTTGTTGGAAGCTCTTCAGTTTCCCAGAACTGTCGAAGGGTTTCTTCAAGTCCATGATATGATACGAATGCACACAATGAAGTTGTTGTCTTGCACGGTACCGACCCAAATTGTACCCATCCAAGCTTTGTCCTTTGAGCGCACGGTTGGCCGGGCAAAAGACCTGGTAGTAAGAGTCGATCATATAAATCTGCTCCAATTAGAATGTCGATATTTGCTGGTTTGTAATACATTGGATCTGCTAAGTCTTGGACACTTAGTCCCTGTGGAATGTTGGCGGGAACCTTGGTGCATGGTTATGGTGCTGTGATTGTTTTCAGGATCAATGGAGTGAAAATGAGTTTTTCTGATTCCCCATGCTCTGCGCGGACGATTGCGCAGAGTTTTGTCTCTCCTTTGGTTGTGACGTTTTCTACGGCACTGATTCCACTAATTCTGAGTCGTGATCCTGTACGTTTGGCCTGAAGTAGTTGTACAGCTGACTCGCTGATAAAGGAGCGCTGAGCTCCAGAATCGAGTAATGCTCGGAACGTTAAAATTTCTCCGTCTGGATGGCTGAGTTGAATTAGTGCCGTTGCTAGAAGCACATAATTTTTGTTTGTGTAGGCACCATGGCCTTGTACCGAGGATGTTGCTGGGACTGGTGCTCGTGTTTGGGTACCTATTCCTTGTGGGTGCAAGAGTGTGTTGTGCTTCTTTCCGCTGATTTTGCACCCACGTTTGGATGAACATTTGTTTGCTCTGTACTGTGTACTGAAGCAATTGAAGCACATGTTTGCGGTTCTCACCAAATCTCGTCGTACTTGATTGCTTGCTTGCTTAAAGGTGTTGCATTCAAACAACTTATGCCCTGCTTTGCACATTTGACATACCAGCTTTGAGTTCGGCTGTGCTGTGTGTACTTTCAATGCTTTAACCTTTGGTTTTCCAGATGATAACGCTTCTAGCATTGAAAAACGGTGCTTCAAGAATTCTAAAAATTGTTTTAGAGACGGTATTTCACTGGAGTCCGCAATGCTTTTTTGCCATTCCCTTTTCGATTCATCGTCAAGTTTTTGGTTCAGTAGGAATATTGTTGCTAACGAAAAGGAATCTGCATTTAATGTTTTCAAACTGGCTAAAAGCTGGTTCATGGTGTCAAGCATCTGACGTAGCCCTGATGGATCATTACGAGTGCACTGCTCAATGCTGAAAAACCGCTGCATCATATCTTGAGCGATAATACGATGGTTATCGTATCGCTCGCAGAGTAACGTCCAGGCAGGTTCATAATTTGCCTCAGTAATGCTAAGATGGTTTATTAACTGCTCTGCCTCCCCTCTGAGTACATTTGAGAGCTGTATGCTGTTATGCACCATGCTTTTAAATAAGTCTCGAAAATCATACCAGTCTGCATAGCTTCCAACAAATGAAGGAATTTTTATTCGCCCAAGCTTTACGGTTTCCGTGTGAATCTGTGTTGTACCTTCCTTAGAGTAGGTATTTATTTTTGTTTGGAATAAGGTGATATAATCCATCACTACTTCTTCCAAATCCTCGAATTCCTTGATACACTGCCTTCCTTTAATTTTATGCACTGTTCTTCATGTTTTCCTTCGCATGTAGCCCATGTTGCCTTCAGTTTTTCTATTCTCGTCTGAAAATAGGCAAGGCTATGTCTTGATTCACTATCTTTTTTAAAGTTAGTAATAAGCCTTTGGATTTGGTTAAAATATGCTTCTTGGCTACTCATTTTGATATGATGTCACGCATCAACTTCTTCCGATGGGGATTTTCCCTGGTCTCTCTTACAAGTCGGAATATGTTTCTGCTTCTGACTCTACTCCAATGTCTTGCAGATCCAAATGTTCAATCCAATAGTTGTTCCGAAATTGAACAAATCCAAATGAGCGCAATTCCCAAATGTTCCTTCAGATTCAATGCTTATTCACCTGAGTCGGAATTGCACAAGTCCAAATCTTAATTCTTCAATCCAATGATTGTTTCCAACGCCTAAGTCCGGAATTGCATAAGTAGAAATGAGTGCAATTCCCAAATGGTGCTGCAGATCGAGATGCTTGCAATCTTTCCTACAACGACTAAGTACAGAACTGCAAATGACCAAGTAATTGCAATTCCCAAATGTTGCTGAAGATTTGCACAATCCCAAATAGTTCCTTCAGATTCAACACTTATTCACCTGAGTCGGAATTGCACAAGTCGAAATCCAAATTTTCCAATCCAATGCCAATAAGTAGAAATGAGTGCAATTCCCGAATGGTGAATCCGGCTCGACGGACCAATGATCGTGCGTGAAATGAAATGAAATACGATTAGTTCGATTGTTCACATAACAATGTCTTTATTTCATTGATTCGTTCCTTTAAATATGTTATTTTTGCAAATGTGCAATTTGTATCTAGCGCGTGAATACATTTGTTTCCGGCAATTATTTCCTGCGCGTGTGACAAAGTTCAATGTTTTGAAAAATGATTACATATGAATTTATGCTTAGCATTATTTCAAGTGCGTGCAATTATTTAGCATAAATTAAAAATGATTACATATAAAATTTGTTCTTAACATTATTTCAAGCACGTGCATGATTTTGCGGACTTAGGATTTATGGGTGTTTGAACTTTATCGAAAGATTAATACATTTGGAAATGAATGATTAGCAATTTTTTACTTATTCTAACATCTATCGTAGTTATTTGTTTGTTGTTGTCTTCGTTGTTCCTCATCCATTGTTATTTTGTCCATATTGAGAGAATTTGGCTCATATCGTTCACTCGTCATCGGGATGGTTGATCGAATTTTCCAACCCATTAAAAGTTCTGCTGGACTGTAACCGTTATTAAGTGGTGTGGCTCGGTGCTCCAATGGCGCTAATTCAGGATTTTCTTTATTTTTCTTTAAAAGCGTTTTAACAATTTTAACCGCCGACTCAATGAATCCATTGCTTTGAGGGAAACGAGGGCTGGGTGTTATGTGCTTAAATCACCAGGAGTGTGCAAATTGTCGAAACTCTGATATGTGGACCGTTGCAAACTGGGGCCCGTTATCAGTTCTAACCATTTCCAGAATGCCAAATCTCGCAAAAATCGATTTTAAGTGTGTGATGACGCATCTGGCAGTCTGTGATTCCAAATGTACTATCTCCGGGAACCTGGAAAAGTAGTCACTTATAACAAGAAACGTCTTACCATGACATACGCAGAGGTCCATTGCTATGGTGTGCCAAGGGCGCTCTGGCATTTCAGAACTGATGAGCGTATCATGTCTTGGAACTAAAAACTGTATACAGGTAGTACACCGCCGAATATATTCTTCCATCTGTTTTGACGAGCCAGGCCACCAGACAGACTGGCGCATCCTGCTTTTGCACTTTACAATTCCCAAATGCCCGGTATGCATCGTTTCTAACATCCCGTGTTGTAAGGCCGTTGGGATGACAAGTTTCTTACCGTGCATCAAAAATTGGCCATTAATTGAAAAATATTGGCGATCGTTATAGAATAACCTTGCTTCTTGTGATAATTTTGAACGATGTGGCCATCCGTCTTGGCAATACTCCTTTACTTCTCTGATGATGGGATCATCTTGCTGGGCTTCCCGAATAGTGTTTAGTTTGTGGGTTGATGTTGGTAGCTCTTCGATAATGCTGTTGATGAATGTTTCGATTTCATCGTCATCGTCCGGTCCTGTTCCTTGGATAGGATGGCGAGATAGCGTATCAGCTGCTATAAGATCTTTTCCGGGAGTATACATTATGCTAAAAGTAAGTCCCATCATTTTCATACGGAATCTTTGGATCCTTAACGTCAAGTCATCGAGGTTTTTCGTAGTAAAGTTTGGAATCAACGGCTTGTGATCCGTCTCAATTGTAAAATGGATGCGAACGATGTAGTCCTGGAATTTTTCACATCCCCATTTGATGCCTAAGGCTTCCTTTTCTATCTGCGCATACTTCTTTTCGCTGTCAGAGATCGTTCGCGAAGCGTATGCTACGGGCTTCCCGATACCGTCCACATCTGTCTGAAGGAGCAGCGCTCCCAATCCGAAAGAAGATGCATCGGACGACACAAGGGTTCTATGTGTAGGATCGTATGTCTTCAATTCCGGAACCGTTGTTAGTGCTCGTTTCAGTTTTAAGAAAGCCTCCTCCTGAACTGGCGTCCATAGATTTTAAAAGCTCATTAAGGGGATAGCTTACTGAAGAGAGATATGGAACGAATTTACCCAGGTAATTTACTAATCCCAGAAACTGGCGCAGTTCCCTTACATTTTGTGGATGGGGAAATTCATCAATTGCCTTGATTTTTGATGGGCAAGGGTGTATACCCTCCTCGTCAATTTTGTGTCCCAAAAATGTAATGGATTTGATACCTATCTGACATTTAGATTTACTTAAGGTTACTCCATTCTCTTTTGGCTTTTTAAGAACAGCACGCAAATTTAGATCATGCTCTTGTATGTCCTTCCCTTTCACCAATATGTCATCCATTTGGCAGATGACTCGATTAAGGCCTTCGAAAATCAACTGCATTCGTTTTTGGAACAACTCTGGGGCCGTGCAAATACCAAAAGGCAGCCTTTGGAAGCAGAATCTTCCACATGGAGTTAGAAAAGTTGTAAAAAGCTGTGATTTTGGAGATAGCTTTATCTGCCAAAATCCATACTTCGCGTCTAACTTGGTGAAGTACTTTGCACCTTCTAATTGCGCCAGTGAATGGTCAGCAACTGGCACCGGGTGTATACCTCGTTGAATGGCTAAGTTTAGTTTCGCGAGGTTAACGCAAGGACGAATATCACCGTCAGGTTTGTTAACGATTACCATCGAAGCTCACCAATCTATTGGCTCATCTACACGTCCGATTACACCCAACTGAAGCATTTCACCAAGTTTTGCCTTGAGCTTTTCCTTTAATGGAATCGGGACTCGTCGAGCTGTAGCAATTGCATAAGGTTTCGCGTTCGGCTGCAATTTGATTTCGTAATCCTCCTTAAGACAACCGAGTTTGTTAAATAATTTTGGATATTCCGTCCCGATATTTACCAACGATTTTTGAATTGTTTCGACACTCGAATTATCAAAGATCTTAAACTCAAAAGTGGTGATTTTAAATTGTTCACAATGTAAAGTTCAGATTTAAAGGATATGTTTCTATATTTAAGCACGCAGTTCATTATTCCCGTAACGTCGAGACGTTCACCAGAAGGGCCACATAATTTTTTATTCGATTTATTAATTTTCGCGTCAGGGAAATTTATTTTAAATTCTTTAAGTGGTAAGATATCTACCGGAGCTCCCGTATCTAGCATAAAATTAATTTGCTTTTCGTTGACCGTTACTTTAGCGGTCCACCGTTCATCGTTATTGATTTCGTCTGTCATCGTGCCTATGAAAAGTGTCTCGTCTTCTTCTTCGACATGAAATATCTTGTTATTGTTGATTTTTATTTTCTTTTGACAAGCCTTACTAAAGTGGTTCCACTTCTTACAGAAACGGGATTGTTTGCCTCTATCGGGATAGTTATGTTTGTTGTGCTGCTCTTTCGCACCGCACCATGGGCATTGACATTCTCTAGTCTTTGCAGTCTCTCGTACGCTTCGTCTGAAGTTGTGTGAAGGTGATGATGATGACGTCTTTGGTTTGTGAGAACGCAAAGTATTAACGGTTGTTGGATTTGCACTAAAAGGTGTTGTTGCCAAATCTACTTCCTGCCGTCTCACTGCCTCGTGTTGCCTTACCGTTTGTACCGCTTTTTCAAGCGTTAGGTCTGCTTCTACCACCAACCGATCCCGTATCATCTCTTCACGCAAGCTTGAGTATGAACAGTTCTCAGAAAGCAAATATAATGATGTTATAAAGTCCTCAATGCTTTCTCCTCCTAATTGGCATCGAGAATTGAACTTTGCCCGCTCGTAAATCACGTTGTGTTTCAACACGAAAAAATTCTCGAATTTACTTATGACGGAATTGTATTTCTTTTGGTCGGGAGGACAAATATTGAATGACAGAAATATATCATCTGCCTGATCGCCCATAAGGTAAGCTAAGGTGTTAACCTGCTCCTCTTCATTTCTTTTGTTTAGCCCGGCAGCAATTCTAAAACGATCAAACCGCCGTTTCCAACGTGGCCAATCCGAAGGGTTAAATGTAAAATGTTTCCGCGCTTGAACAGTAAAGTTATTACCCGATAAACCCGCCGCCGCAGGCTGTTGTTCCGAATCGTTTACCATTTTATTGATTCAAATATTCAGCGAACGACCTAATTTTTCTTTTCTCTACTTTCCTACACCGCTGCCACCATGTAGTGTTCGCACGTTGCTCAAAAGACGACCGATCTTAATGAGTTCAGTTTATTGACTGACTTCTTTCTTAACACTATGTGTTACATTACGAATAATGTGTATGTATATACTATGGGATAGAGTGGGACCGAACGACACTCCACAACTTTCTTTCGCTCATGGTAACACCACGATCGAAGCTTCCCAACATGGTATCCCAACGGATCTGGTACTGCCGCCATCTGGACTCGGAACTGTGCTGATTTCGTAGTGGAGAGCTATGGAGAGAAGAATTATTTCGAGTGAGTCTACTGTTTAAAGACTACATTCTTTTGTATGTACCTAACACTGAATGAACTGATACATGTTTCCAAACCAAGCTTAATGCTTTGTAGGACGCTATCTCGAACGTAAATGGCCGTCTACTCATTGAATGAGACTTCAATGCTAAAGCCATTGAAAAGCGCATGCTTTAAACTGATCTATATTGAAAACGATTGCTAGCGATGGTGTCCAGTATGGTGTGGGCTATAAAGGAACCATACTCGCTGTGACATCCATACATAATTGGAGAGAATTAGAGAACTACTTAATCAGTGATCCGCGTGGCATAGTAGTTAAAGCACTCATCCCGTAAGCCGCAGGTTCTTGGTTCGAATCTCGTTGGTGGCAACGAGATCTAGTTTAAGTGATTCTCCAGATGGACTTTAAGTCCGTTCAGTTGTAATACGTGTTGGTGTTGCAGTTAGGTGGACGGACACACGGCAAAAGCGTGATACTGACCATATCACCTTGTGGAGTGCCGACACATTCGATCATAATAATGATATATTCTAACTGTCTGAAGCAAAGGCCCAAAAGGATCCGTAATGTCACAACAGCTCAACCAGTGATAACCAGTACATACTGCTTGAGATCCGTGGTACTGTCTCCCAATACTCATGCTCTCAAGCTTCCACTATTGAGTGGAAAATTGGGAGGATGGATGTCAAGAGGTTCATTGAAGTTTTCACGACAGGTGCGCCATTGCTGGTAGATTCACAAGAAATTGAACGGCCAGCAGCTCAAGACGTAGTAAACATAACCGTAAGTATCATCACTAAAATTTGATGTGGTAGCATTTGGGTATGTGGCGATATACTCTTTATTCAGGATATGAATGTTGCCAGGCCAGTAGCTCAAAACATTTCTTCCGAATTATGTTGCTGCTCGGTTACTGTTGGATCTGATGTGGTATACACCTTAACGGAAGCCAGTACTGGTTTTTTTTGTTTGTTTAAATTATCACTACGAGTACAGTCAAAAATTGTGGATACAATCAAATTCCCTATAATTAAATAAAAACCTAATCGATTGAGGCACGGCATTATCTCGTTTAAAGTATAACACGATTGTTATGGTAGAGTTCGGAGTGAGCTAGTGTTGGTACGTCTCTACTCCACCTGAAATAACTGACCATATCAGTCCTATGTTAGTAAATTATTTTAAAATTTCGATGGGCTTTATTTCAGATCTTATTCATGTATTTCTATTTTCAATGAATACGTAATGATAATAACTAGAAAAGCAGTAATTATTTAAAATGCAGTCATTATTTAATCTTCCTGTTGATTCACTCATGATAAGTAACCTTTTACACTTGAGTTGATTTTCCTCCTCTAAATTTAACCACAAACTAAACGAATAAAGTCCTTATTTTCAGTTCATGCATCATAGAAAATTAGATTGTTTTCTTGGAAAAACCACTTTTGTGGCAAAAGAAATATGAAATACGAAGAAAAATATACTGAGTATTCATTTGACCATAAAATAGATTCCTCATCATATCCGGTTGTTCAAAAGATGTATTTATTCAGTTGTGCGATAATCTCACGTTTCCTTTTATGATCAATGAACATTCGTTATAAAACAAGTTTTCTGAAAAGATAGGTCGAATTTCCATTCATTCATTGGATGAATGGAGAATGGCCGGGACAGTTTTGAAAATCATCAGCCATTCTAATAATATTGAGTTTTATTAATTTCCTACTTTTATTTTTGCTTACATTGAGTAGTATTGATTGATATGAGGTGAAAAAAACAAAATCAAATGTCGCAACGCGATGCTTTTTATTGCATATGAATTAATTTGCTACTTAATCAATGAATAGCTTAAGGTAATTGTTCTCTCTGTCAAAATGATCAGTTCAGTTTCCCCCAGTGCTAGGCTAAGCCCGCGAGTGGTTCCTCCTCACTTGGCGAATTAGCATACCTTGGCAAATTGCGAATGTTTGTCTGCGCGTACAGTCACTAGCGCCACAACATCATCTGCATAAGTAATCAAGCGTGACTTATCTGGAAGCTCCAGTTTCATAAGCCCGTCAGTTGAGATGTTCCACAAATAAGGGGCTGATTTTCCAGACCTACCATTCGTCCAGAATCGAATCAAATACTTTTCTGATATCAAGTGCCACCAGCAGCACAACCTTTCTGTTAGGGTGGCTGTAAGTCTCCACTTTTTAGACCGAGATCACGTCAATGGTGGAGGGTCCTTCTCTAAAGCCATACTGCATGTAGATAGTTCCAAGACAGAACGAACCACGTTAGTGAGTTTTCCCTTCAAAAGCCCCTAGAGCACTTTTATAGCCGTGTCTAGCATGGATAATGGGTGGTATGCAGACGTCAACTCCAGGTTTCCGTTCTCCCTCCTGTGTTGAGGTCTCTGACGGAGCATATAAGACCTACAAACAAATGTAATAATACTCCTTGTTGAGTTTTTTAAGCCCTAAGCTATCGTCCGCTCTTCGTAGAAGCTCCCAACATCAGCGTGCTCACTGTGAGCATTTCAACGAGCCGCTCTTTATCTATTTTCGCAGTATTCCAGTCTAAAAGCACCATCATGGATCTCGAGCGCAATGTACTGGGATTCACTGGCTAAATAGTTCTCTAGAACTCTCCAATTGTTGTATGCTTCCTGCACAAACCCTGCGGTGGGACGTCGGTACATTGCCAGTTTTTAATTACAACACGTGCTGTCCTAGCTACCATTTCCAGAAGTTGCTTTCCTCTCGGACCAGGTTGAGGTTTGTGCCAATCAATGGCCTTAGAATTGAAGTTTCCTCCAATGAAAATATGGCCCTCTATGTTCAAGGAAGAATACTCATTGAGTTTGGCTCGAAAGAATGGCATTTGTTTATGTGGAGTTAGGTAACCACCAAAAACAAAATTTTGTTTCTAAATACGAAATCCACAAGAAACCATGTCCTCACCAATGGCTCTGTACTGTTAGGTTAGCCAAATGGCGGAGGAGCCAGATTTATCGGGATACTAAGCTGGTAAGCTCCTGTCATGATGCTACTCACTGAGCAACTGTAAGTCGGCTTCCATGTCCCTCAAAAACTAATGAAATAGGTCCTGAGTATTCATGCTTCAGTGAACGAGTAAGTTGATATATGTCGCTGCAGTTTGGCTTCTACCTTGGCTAGGACATTTTTAAAGATCACACACCTTCCATTTGCCAGTTCGACATTTCAATTCTGACGGAGAATTTAGGGTTCCAGGACCTGATTGGTGAGTTTGAGGCTCCACGGATCAACTGAATCACGTACTGAAAACAACTCTTTGAGTTTTATGCTGCTATCACTAAGAAGTTAGAAGACCTAAAATATTTCCTCCACCCAAGATGGTTAACGCTTTTCCACTATGTACAATGAAAATTATGTTATCGCATCTAAAAAAGGTTTCTTTTCCACTATGAGTATCGAAAATTGAGTATCCTAACGATATCCACTTCACGAGTGATTACAAAGCTGGCCCAAACCAAAAGATGTACGGAGCAGAGGTATGGGGCGACGCTCTCAGCAAGGAGGTATACCGAAAACGTTTGGCACAGGTACAGAGAAGAGGAACACTGGGAATTACATCTTCGTATCCAACAGTCTCCGACTCGGCGGTGAGAGTGATTGCAGGCGTGATACCTGTCGCCCTCCTTGCTAGAGAGCGCCGCGCTATTTACCTGCGCCGAAACGAGGATGCGAGGGAGATAGTTGTCCGCAAGGAGAGACAGCGCTCCCTCAACGATTGGCAGCAGTCTTGAGTGAATTGCACGAAGGGAAGGTGGACTGCGCGCCTCATCCTGGATGTGAGACCGTGGCTAAATCGAAGGCATGGTCAGACTGACTTCTATCTGAGCCAGCTTTTGAGCGGGCACGGGTGTTTTCAGTCTTACCTGCACAAGATCGGTAAGTCACGGTCTCCCGATTGTCGGTTTTGCCCAGGAGAGGAGGACAATGCCTGTCACACATTTTTCGCGTGCACAAAATGGGTCAGGCTGCGAAGGGAACTCTACAGGGAGACGGGAGAGCTCACCCCGGATAATATAGTTGCGGTGATGCTCGAATCGGTTGACAAATGGAACCAGGTGGTACATTATGCTCGGGCAGTCGTAAAATATAAAAGGAACTCACAGCAGCCGGGGGCGCTGGGGCTGGGGGATCGCTCTTCTGGCATTTTCTCTTCTCCTCTCCCCTCCCGCTAGGAAAGGGACTCTCCAGCTTGAAGGTGCCCCACGGCGTAACAAAACGAGACCTGGCCCGAAGAAATGGGTCAAACGGTTCCAGGCTGGTTTCTCAGGTAGACAGAGGAGGTGTTTAGTGGGCAGTCCAGTCGCGCATGGGAGTCCCACACTCTGTGCATAAATAGCATTCACCTCCCTACCACAAAAAAAAAACCAAAAGATACAACCAAGATAGTAAGCGGCTATTTCGATTATAGATATTTATGTATAATTTGTGATCTAGGCGTACTACATAAAACTACAATTTTTTAAATTTGTTTCGAGTTTGCCGCCTTCCAACTATTTAAACAGTGCAGTGATTCCATATCTGACTTTCCAGGTACCTCCATATGCACCCATAAATTTTTCGGAGGCTGGGTCAGGTTCTTCTAGTATCTCGTTCACCCTTTTCTCCTCGTCGCGGTCTCCGCTGAATAGCGTCCGTCGATTTTATGGACTTCCTTAAGTTTTTCATTGGGATCTTGCCAATGCCCTAGACCACATAATAGATCCTCTTCTTGATTAGATAAGGGCCTTCCCAGGACTTCTGAATTTTGGGAGAAAAGGCTTCCCGCCTCATCGGGTTGTGTAGCCATACTTTGTCTCCTTCTTTGAAACCGTCTTCTGTAGCCTGCTTGCCGTACAATTTCTTCATTCTGTCACTGGCAACATAAACATTTGAGCAAACCAATTCGTGTGTATCGTCCATCCTTCCTCTAAACTGGATTACGTAATCTTCTGCCGCTAGATCTTCTCTAACTCGACATCTAAATTTCAGGTCACAAAGAAGTCTCATTTTGCGTCCAAACATGATTTTTGCAGGTGTTTCACCCGTGGACTCATTGATGGCGAATCGATAAGCCAATGCAAACAGAGGAAGGTACTCTTCCTAATCTCTCTGGTGGCTGGAAACTATTTTGGACAGGTATTTTCTAATGGTTCTGTTCACTCTCCTGACCATTTCATCGGACCGTGGATGTGACGTGGTTGCTCTTGTCTTCTTCATTCCCAGCTTGTCATAAATTTTCTGAAACATCAGGCTCTAAAAATTTCTTCCTTGATCACTGTGGACTTCCAGGAGCACTCCATATTGGTTGAAAAATTCTTTCACCCATACTTCTGTGACATTTCAAGCCTTGTGATTCGGGATCGTGTAGACTTCCACCCACTTTGTAGAGCAATTCATTACAACCAGAATGTATTTGCTACCATTTTCTGTCGTTGGATATGGTCCAAGAATATCTAAGGCAGTCCTTTTGAATGAGCTTCCAAAGTTATATTATTTCAAAGGAGCCTTCTTCTTGCGATGTGGTCCATTAGTCGTAGCACAGGCCGTACGTTTCTCCTGATGGACTGTTCTGTGACTTCCTCAGTAGTTCAACTACTCTTGTTCCTGGGATAACCAGTTGTCTTTTATTCCCAGAACTTCCATCGTTTTCAAGAACTATTTTCAACAGACCTTTAACGAGGACAAGAGAGTCCCTAATGAGCCCAATATACGATTACCTTGAGTCTCAGTGAAAATCTTGAGATTCTCCGATTGCCGAATCTTCTTCAGGTTAGAATCATTTCCCTGCTGTTCTCCGATTCTGCTGAGTGACCATTTGCAGTTCACTACTGTACTTCTTCAAACTGCAGCTTCCTTCGACTCCGCTTTATTGCAATGGGAACAGCCTGCAGGGCATGGTCGTCTAGGAATGAAGTAGGCATTTCTATGACTCATGCCAGCTTGATGTTGAAATTCTACTCATGGACTCGTTCGACCCATCTAGCGATCTGGCCCTCAGGATTCTGGAACTGCATCAAACTCTTGAGCGCTGCATGATCAGTCCAGATTAGGAAATTCTTTTCAAAGAGATATTGATGAAAGTGTTTCTCAGCCCTCACAACTGCCAAACGTACTCTTCTCGTGACACAGTAGTTCCGTTCTGAATTAAGCAGGGCTTGCTTTGAGTGTCTCAGAACTCTTTCTTGTTCCCCTTGGGTTTGTGATAGTGCTTTACCTATTCCTACATTACTTGCATCAGTATAAAGGATGAAATCCCCCTTTGGTAGTGGATATCCTAGTGTTGCCACCATATTAAATGAGTTTCAAAAGCCGTTTGACAGTCTTCATCCCGACGGGAAGCTCTTGATTCTTCTGTGAGTTGAGTTAGTGACTTGGCAATATCCGCAAACTTCATTATGAAGTTTCAACAGTTACGGACTTCTTTATTTATATGGGCCCACACCTGAATCAATTTTCAGTCATTCTTATTTACTTTCACTAGCTCTTTTATTTATTTTAACGGGTGGCACACTTCATAACCCACAGCATATCTTAATCTATTTTCACATTAAATTAGTTATAGCTGCAATCTTTCTTTTTTATTTTACAATACTATTACAATTTATGCCCGCTCATGCAATTGATTGCTTCTCCTCTACGGTGCGCCTAGTGCCCAAAATTCCGGAGACTTTATCCGAATGCTGTTTTCTTCACTTCTCGAGTATTCTATTCGAGAAGCAATAGATGTTCAGCAGTGTAGAAATTTATGGAATAATAGACAGGGGGTTTTCAAAATATTGAGGAATACAAGGCTGGATTTTGTAAGCCTCCTAAATAAATTCTAAGAAAAACACAAAACGAGGTTATCAGCCCAATACGACGCTCTGCCGTGATAACATCGGCAACACCATCGCTGATGAAAATAGGATTAAAGAAAGATGGGCATCGTATTTCAAGAGCCTCCTAAGTCCTCCGTACAGCTCCAGAACAACAGAGCCTAGAACTATTCCTGGAGAACTTCCACTGGCCTCACCAACTCTGGGTGAGGTTTGTTCCACCATCAAGGCCCAAAATTATCCCCGTATGGGAAATGCTGCCCAACAGCAGGCTAGCATTCTTTGGGAGTGCCACCACCACGGACCCGAGGATATAGGGGGCGCCGTGCGGTTCCCTCCTGAGATGACAGATAACGACCCTGACTAAATCTGGACTACAGTTTGGACAACGAACTGAAATTGATGCTTTGGGCTGGCGGATATGATGGTTGGGACCTAATTGCTTTGCACGGTAGTATCGATGTGACACTCTTGCGTTACAAGCTCCAATTCAACTGTCATACCGTCTTCGTCTGATAAAATATTGGTAAGCCTCGGGGAACGTTTGAATTTTGCACCATTCGGTTGTTGGTGTAGTTTTGGTAGAGACTCATTCCCGATTAGTGCTGGTCTGGCACTTGTTCGCAAAAGGGCTTGTAAGAACTGTCGTATGGCCTCCCTGCTCTGCAAAGACAGCTATGGGACCGAAAAGGGACTACACACACGAATGGAGAAAGTGGCTTCGGGGGGGGGGGGCAATAAAACTAGAGCAACAAAAAACCCTAAAAAAAAGATGAAAAGAAATCCAACCAAAGATAGCAAAAAAAGCAATGACAGCAAAGACGGGCAAAAAACGGAGATTAATCGTTAGTCTTGTCCAGATTGAGATTCCTGGAGCGTTCGGACGCAGCAAAAAATTTGACGCGAACGCCAAACCGCTCCAAAAAAGAAGAGCGCGAAACTCTGAAGGGCACGCCAGATGTTCTTGCAGTGGAGAAAAATATAAGTACCATCGAGAATTAGATGGCTACTGCTGCGATCGCTACCAAATCGAACGTAGCAAGAATCATAAATCTCGAAATAATAACAAACCACCCTGAAGTCCATAAAGAGATTACGGCAGGAAAAAAAGGAGTGACCAGTTAACTATAGCCAATAATCGAAATAAGAGACAGGTAGAAGAGGCCGTCAAAAGGGTGTTTCCTAGCGTGAACAGGATCAAAGCACGGCTGACATTAGAAAACCAAAGGAGACAACGCATGGTCATCAATGACTTGACCGAAAAGCAGGCCGAACGATTTCTGAATACGGGAAAGATAAGAATAGGGTGGATTATCTGCAGAATATAGTGAAGACAGCACCGCTTTAATGTTTCAAATGCCTTGACTATGATCACACCGCACAAGTATGCAAAAGACCCAGTAGAATATCCCTATGTTACAAATGCAGTGAAATGGGACGTAAAAGAAAAGACTATACAAAAGAGGCGCACAGTAGTCTTTGTAAGGATGCTGACCCGAGACCGGATCTTGGGCACGTCTTGGGATTAGGGAAACGTCTGGCTTTCCAGAAAACCCTAGCTAAGGCAAAATCAGAACTTCAATAACCCATATCCTCCAGCTAAACCTACATCGCAATTCAATCGCCCAAAATCTGCTTGAGCAGTTTGTGAGGGACATAAAGCTAACTTTATGCTGCTGAGTGAACAAAACCATGATAAAATTTCTATATCATGGTATCCTGATGGAACTGGAACTGCCATCATCTGGGTTTGGAACAGTGGTTTCCAGGTGGAGAGTTGTGGACACAGGGATGGTTTCATGCGGCTTCGTGCTCATGGACTACCTTCTTTAGTGTGTACCTAACGCCAAACGAATCAATATCATCCTTCAAAGCCTAGTTTAATGCTTTAGAGGGCGCTGTTTCAAACGCAGACCGCAACTCGTTGGGGAGACGTCAACCCCATAGCAATCGAATGGTATGGTGAAAACGAATTCTAGAAATGGCGGCCAGAAAGGTGCTCGTCGTACTAAACGCCGGAAATATGCCGAATTTCCTCCGTATTGGTTGTGAAGGAACCATACTGAATGTGACGTTTGCCCAGGGGTCCTTGGTATGGAGGATACACAATTGGAGAGCATTAGAGGACTACCCGGCCAGTGATCATTAGTGTATTCTACGTGTATTTTCCCATGTTAAGCGCCTCAAAACTATCTTCAGGTTGTATTATTCCCATCAAAACGCTATCTATTTTCTTTATTGACATATATGTATACATATATATTTTGAGAGTAAATTGCTCCCTTTTTCAGTGTCAGAAAATAATTGACAGTGAAGTGCACTTTGATGGAAATAACATATGCTAAGGATAGTGGATTTTGCTTGCGATCAGTGGCGTTGTCTCCCGACGTCCCTGCTATCAACCTTCTGCAATTAGGTTGAACATCGAAAGGATAGACTTCGAGAGGTTCGCCGATTTGTTCCGCTGCAGGATGATTCACAGAGGATGGACAAACTGGCCGCTCAAGACGTCGCAAACTCTACTATGAGCATCATCACGACTGCTTGCAATGCATCTATGCCCGCCAAAAACCCCGGCATGGCAAACACCCATTATACTGGTGGTCGACTGAAATCACTAAAAAGCGAAGGGAATGTTACAAGCTTCGGCGTGAGGCTCAACGGACACTGAACCATGATGAGGTATACAACCGGGTAGCAGCATGTAAGTAAGTCAGAAAATGCCATCGCGAATTGATAAACAACGGCAAGGGTCAATGCTGACAAGATCTAGTGGACAATGTGAACAAGGATCCGTAGGGCCTTGGCTACAAGCCAGGGAGACGGGAGAACTCACCCCGGATAATATAGTTGCGGTGATGCTCGAATCGTTTGAAAAAGACCTGTGCTATGCTATGGGTGTGAAACACGGACCTTAATCTACAAACATATTGAACGCCTACGAGCGACGGGTCCTTAGGCAAACAAGTTGAGTGAAGCTAAACGGGGACCAATGGCGAATTCAAAACAACCACGAGCTGCATGAAATTTTTGACGAGCCGGAGGTCTCAACGTTTGTAAGGTTGCAGAAGCTCCATTAGACTAGCCACACGAATTATATGGAGAAACAACAGATACTCAAAAAGGTACTCGTTGGAGGAGCTTAAGGGCAGAGACCAGTGAGGAAACCGAGGAAACGATAGTCTGACTCGGTCGACGAAGACAGTTCATTGCTGCTCGGGGTTCAAAATTGGAGAATGTGGTTGATGGACCGAGATGTTGTCTTACGTCTTCGTTTGGGCGGAATTTTTGTGAAGTTCTACGAAATACCCAAATATATGCACACGGGATTCAAGTGACGCACAAATTTGTGCCCACAGAATTTGAGTAAATTTCACCGAAATGCACTAATGGTAATGAATTTCATCGAAATGCATTAACGCCATTAAATAAAGGATCTTATTTCAGACTTATGGTGTTTTTGTTTTTGCCGGACGGAGATGGTTAATTCAAAAGTAAAGACGAATCGCCTAAATTTTAATTATAATTAAAATTTTGCGCGTCACCTTTACCTTAAATTCACATTAGAATGACCTCTTTCTATAATTTCCCAAGTAAAGTGAATCATTTGCATTTATTTTCATTTGAGGTTTGGATTCACTCGCTTATCCTTTCACTAAGTAGACGTGCCCACATTTATTCCCATGTTTCTCCTAATACATAGAACGTGCAGATATATCTGCTATTCAATTTGACACAGTGAATTGAGCAAATGGATTTTCCTTGTAGTAGAGAAAATTTATGCTTGAATTAAATACGATTTCCTATTCATAGTTACATGTAGGGTGAAATGACATTATCGAAATTCAATTAGAATGTTTGAAATCTAGGAGAGGGGTAGCATATAGTATGTAAAGAAGCCAAGAAGTCTTCAAATAGATTGCCTGGACAAATTTAAAACTTCCTTTGAAGTGTTAATGCTTATTGTAAATTGAATTCAAATAAATTCAACTACGTACGTATGTACGTTCAACGTGAATTCTATCAGAGCCCTTAAACCCTTTCACGAGTCAATTCACCAACAAATTTCCAGTGAATGTTTGTGATTTCCTTTCAAAACATTTTAAATTTCCGTTTGAGGATGACTCCTACTTTTGACATTTCAATTCTCTTAGGAAATAGGATAAAATCGACTTTCGGGATAGTAACACTACAATCATTGCCTACAATCTTGTGCGTATCAGAATGTTTAACCTTAATACGTTTCCTTGCTAAATATTTAATAACAAGCATATCAAATCTTTGATTTTCACAAGCACGTTTTCGCCTACAATGGAAAATAAAGTGTGCCATTTAAAAATAGAACGAATAAGTGGTGTGTAGGCTTTGGAAAGGATATACAATAGAAAGTGAAAAGGAACTTTATCCTATTTGGTTTCAGCTTTGAAAACAAAATATACGTTTATTTATTTTCTATGCAATTTGATTGCTTTTAATGTTATGAAAATTGTCTTACTGATATTAAAAATATCTAATGTGATAAAGTTTATCATTAAATAAATTCTGTTCAGTTCGCATGATAAATTTAAAACAGGATGTTTTCTTACTTGCAGCACAACAGTAAAACCATGGATGTAACAATTAAAGAGGAAGAGTTTTCACTAGCACAAGTTGCAATTTACGCTTCAGTTTCATTTTTCCTGGTTTCGTTGCTCGGAATTATTTTGTACATAACATGCTCCAAGAGATACAAACTGAATTGGTTCGAAAAGAATCTATTGGAAGCAGCTTCCGAAACCGAGGAAATGGCTCATAGGTAACAGTTTAAATCCTAAGTTAAATAAATCAACTACGTTGCTCCTTTATCGTAGCCGAGAAGCTCTTGTCAACGTACCACAGATGCCATACAATATTGATACAATAAGCGAGAGCTCTAGATCCTTGAACAGAGGAAACTTAACACCAACATCTGTGAATGATGATCCAACATTTTGGGTGCCGCCGAAGCAAGGACAAGGCACAAACGCGGTATCATCCGCTGGTACGATTTGAAGATGAATATAGTATTGATATCTTTCCAAAGTCAACGCCTTTATTTATTTCCTGTAGATGAATCACCTCCAGTAACTCCTACATCTCCATCAGGCAGCAACCGTTCTGTGACTTTATCCACTGGCTCTGGAGGTGGAACAATCCCAATAGCTAGGTCGGAGAAACATATGGTGCTAGCGATGAATCCAGCCAGACCTAAAGTAGCATCGATGACTGCCAAATTGGACCACACAAAAATTGACACTTCTCTTTACCAGAGTGTGAGTATTTAAAACTGTATTATTTTACAATATTATATCTATATCTTAAATTAAATAGAATTAAAATAAGAATAAATGGAGCATTATTTTTTTCTAAAATTCGTAGCATGAAAAATGTAATTATCTGCAAAAATTGGGTACAGTTGGTTCGAAAGTTGACCGTTTTGAAACCTGGAATATCTTCAGAAAACTGTCTATAGTAAATAAATCGAAGACTTTTAGAAATTTAACTACAAGTCATCAATATTGTAGTGTCGATGAACTTGAAAGTCAGTCGTTTATTTTAAATTTTGATTGTACTTGTATTTGACAAAAGTACTTAGTTTCTTGAAGAAAAAATGTTATAAAACTATATAACATAGACCGACATCAAAATGCACTAAAAAAGGCGAAATGAAATGGGTTATAGCACTGTAAGAATCAATTCATTGGATAGACTTAAATTTCTGTTTGTCAAAAAAATTAAGCATACTGATCTTTTCCTTAATCAAAATCAGTTTCCTTAATCAAAATCTGAAAGGCCAAACTAATCAGTATACTTCGGACCAGGCCCGCCGTAAGCGGGTGTGCAAGGTGTGCACCGCACGCGGGCGGCACGTCTTGGGGGCGGCAAATACATATTTAATAAAAATATATTGAATTGATTTATGGAAAAATATTCAACGTAACAAAATCAAGCTGAAATATAAAAAATTTCATCATATGGACACTGAAACTCTCACAGCACCGGCACCGCACAGATAATATTTCGCATAACGTAAATATTTCGACCCTTCGGAATGAAAATGCGAAACAAAATGCACGAGGCGGTAGGGCGCTTGAAAATTAAGCACAGGGCAACAAACTATCTGGCCCAGTAGTTCTAAGTGCCGATGGGCACGAGCGTTTTTTAATGTTGCGTCAATTCAGCGGTACCGCAAATGCCATTTAAATACTATGTGATGATATTGGACAGCATACACGGCGGAACGCTGCCGTGCCGCCCGCTGCGGCATCCTAAATAGTATTCCAACAACATTTGTGATGCTGTTGTCGACGAAACGTTGAAATTTGCTCATGTGCACCGACACTAAGGCTCTTGTGCACGGACACGCATGCAGAGAATCAACTTAGTCGCTCGAATTTGTTTTCTTCTCAGAACTATCGTACTACCTATCTGAAGTTATTTAGGAAAAGGTTCTTTTATCTCGGTGTGGTTAATTCAAGTCGCTTAAACTAGGTTTTTCTCTCAGTCGAACTATTAGTTCTAATGGAAAAGGTTCTTTCATTTCAATCTGCTAATTTAAGAACAAATACTAACATTGTAATTTCATTAGTGAGTGGATTTACGTTTCAAAGTTTTATATCAGTGTTAAATACATATGTAAGTGAACAAATTGCAATTATGGTAAGTGTCTAAGTTTATTTATCGACTTGTCTAATTGATTCCCAGTAATTGTCTGTTAGTTAGCATTTGTAGAACGAAAGTAAAAGAAGTTACGACTTTGCGTTGGAATCTTGTTTAAATTGGAAGTTGGAATCTTGTTCGAATTTCCTTTACATTTAAATTAGGAAAACCTTGAGACATTTGATTCATCTGGAAAAATCATTAAAATCAGTTTATAATTAGCAAATATATCGGGTTACGCGTAAACAAGCAAAAATAAATACTTTTTTAGGGTTTTGTAAAATTATTTTACAAAACCTTTCTAAAATTGGTACTGTCTGTCTGTCCGTCACAGCATGTTTCTCGAAAACTGTAGAAGCTAGAGACATGAAATTAAGCAAGAAAGTAAATAAAGTCGGTTTGAATAAATTTTTATAAGGGTTTTAAAGGGAGTCTCCCCATATATCGAGGGGGTCGTTATACATTTTCTTTTTGCCAAAAGTATCCTATATACAGTGAGTGTAAAAAGTGTACGTACGACTATAAACGTTCAAGAAAAATCATTATCATTTATCCGAACCGTTACAACATTTTCAGTATCTTTTTGCACCATATAATTCTTTTAAGACTAGGGAGTGACAAAGTGTTCAAAAAAATCAATTTGAAAAACTTAGTAGTAGCGAAACGTTTGACAAAATATTAATACTCCCTTTTAGATGCGCAAAAAGTCTTCGTACGGTTGCACTTTCTTATAAGTGCATGGAAGAAAAACCGTTAATTTTTCCAAATTTGGGGTGAAAATGAGCAATTGGTTAGTTAGAAGGACGATTCGACCCGATTTAGCTATTTTGAGTGCTACTGTCAAATGGCTTGATTAATGATTAGCCAAAGCAAGCCTTTAAAATGAAAGGAAGCTAGCGACATAGAGAAAAAGTCACCATCGGACATATAATCGTACGTACACTTTTTACACTCACTATATGAGAAGTTTGCGTCCCCCTCTTCGCTAAAAGTCTGAAATCATGCAGGTAGACCTTAATGAGTAAAAAGGCAACAGAAGCCAAAATTCGATCAACTTTGTTAATAATAGTATGATTTTTAGGGTTTTGTAAAAAATTGTTTTAACAATAAAAATTTCAGATAGCATGAGTAACATGATTTTCTTTGAGATCTCATTAAATATTACTTCATAATATTATAAGTACTGCATTGCAGCTTCCACAGTTTTATAAGCTTTGAAACCCCAGCTCGTCAAATATTTCATACAGCTCATGGCTGTATCGAATTCGCCATTGGTCCCCCTCTCGCTTCGCTCCAAAGATTCGCCTCAAGACCCGCCTCTTGAAGGCGTTCAACATGTTTGCGGATGCTTGGGTGAGGGTCCAAGTTTCACACCCATAGCATAGCACAGGTCTTATCATTATTAGTGCTTGCATATCATAGTATGAGTACAAAACACTTCTGACACGAGCGTAGGTCTGTCTACCCGACTTGTTTTAATTTGATTGGAAGGATAGTAGGTACTTAATGTCTGACTTTGTACGGCTTCAATTGACGTGTAATGACCTAGAAAATAAAGTTCTTTTGAGTTTGAGTGGAGTCAATATCCATTTTTTATTTTTGGCCGAACATGAAATATTTACTTAAAATTTCAGGAACCGCAAAGAAGGAGAAAGCTTTCTGGAGCACGATTTCGGCAGCAAAAGCGAGAAAAAGATGCACGGAACGAGAAATTGATGGGTTCCTTACGAAAATTTTTAAGAAAGCCAGAAAGTAAGAAATCAACACCTCAAGCAAATTTTGATGAAGCCTCAACAAACGCAGCTTTAAATCCAGGAACGATGGAATTATCTCAAGAAAATTATGTAGATTGTAATCCTTTGTCAGAAAGAGACACTAGTCAAATAAGACAAACCTGTCCTGAAGATGTGGTAAGCATTTTATCGTCATCAGTGGTATGCGACAGTTTATATTTAAATGATGACCCCGGTTTGTGGCCCACTAGATTGACTAGTGATCTTGTTAATATTTTGGTTAGTCGTGGTCCCATACAAGTGGTTAACTATGATTTTCCCCCTAATGACGATGGGAGAAAGTTCAATGACAATTATTATTTCCGAAATCTCCCTAATCGAGAAAAATTTAAGAGAGAATGGCTCGTTAATTCTATTTCAAAAGATTCATTATATTGTTTTTGTTGCAAAATATTTGGGAAATCTATAAGTAGTTTCTCTAATTTGAATGGATTTTCTGATTGGCAACATTTATCATCAGCGCTGAAAAGACATGAAACAAGCGTGTCTCATAATGAAAATGTGAAATCATGGGTACAATTGAATAAAATGTTAAAAAATAAAATCACTGTAAACCAAATGCAACTGAAACTATTAGAGTCAGAAAAAAAACACTGGTGTGATGTGTAGGAAAGAATTATAGCCGTCATCAAGTTTTTATCTCAACAATGTCTAGCTTTTCGAGGCACGTCTAAAACTTTATATGAGCATGATAACGGTAATTTTTTAAAAGCAATAGAAATGATAGCATTATTTGATTCAGTCATGCGTGAACATATTCACAGAATCCAGGCCTCGAAATTTGATTCAAGCCGTATGGCCCACTATTTAGGCGATCAAATTCAGAACGAAATCATTGATTTACTTGGCACCACAATAAAAAATAACATACTAGATAAAATCAGAGATTCAAAATATTTCTCCATTATATTAGATTGTACACCAGATGTAAGTCACACAGAGCAAATAACTGTGGTGATCAAGCATGTTTTCTTAAATAATGAAACTAAAATTGTTTCAATTTGTGAAAATTTCATTGGCTTCTGTCCAATCACTAATTCCACAGGTGAAGGTCTGTTAAATTTTGTTTTAGATTTATTTTCAGATTTAAATCTTAACCTTCAAAACTTACGCGGCCAAGGTTATGATAATGGCTCCAACATGCGGGGAAAACACAACGGGTTGCATAAGAAAATTTTAGAAATTAATAATCGTGCATTTTACGTTCCCTGCTCGGCTCATAGTCTTAATTTGGTAGTCAATGACGCAGCCAATATCACACACGAAACTGTAAATTTCTTTAATATAATTCAAGAAATTTATGTTTTCTTTTCATCATCTACAAAAAGGTGGTCGATAATTTGCAAATATTTGCCGGGCTTCAAATTAAAAGCTTTAAGTTCCACAAGATGGTCTAGCAGAATCGATGCAGTGAAACCATTACGGTATCATCTCGAAAAAATATTTGATGCCTTGCTGGAAATATCTGATAATGCATCGGCGGGATGAGATTGTACGACATCTCACAAAGCTCATTCCCTTGCGTTGAGCATTCAAAATTATAAATTCATATGCTCAGTAATAATTTGGTTTGATATTTTAAACGAAGTTAATACTTTGAGCAAAATTATGCAAAACCCCACAATGAATACTCAAATCTGTGTAAATTTGTTAGATAAATTGATTATTAAGTTCACCGAATATCGCACGGACAAACAGTTTGAGAAAATATTCGAAGAAGCTACCAATGTGGCCCAAGCTCTAAACGCACGAACCGATTTTCCACCAATAAACACCATTCGCCCAAGACGAAGACCAACACAGTTTCAATATGAGCATAGCGATGAAGTTTTACTAGACACTAAGATCAAATATAAAGTAGAGTTTTTTTTCAGAATCCTAGATCAGTCACTCCTCTCTCTAAAGGATAGATTTGAAGAGTTAAAAACATTTACCGATGTATTTGGCTTTTTAAGCAATAAATTATTTAATTACAGCAATGATGACTTAATTAAACATTGCAAAGATTTACATTTAAAGCTTAAAGATAATTCCAATGGGGAAACAGACATTGACGGTATCGATTTATTTAATGAAATCAGAGCTTTAAATTTGCATTTTCCAGAAAACCAGTCGAATGATCCGCAGGCCTTGTTACAATATCTTTTTACTAATGACTTGATTTCAACATTTCCAAACATAACAATTGCGCTAAGAATATTACTTACATTGCCAGTTTCAGTTGCATCTGGTGAAAGGTCCTTTTCAAAGCTTAAAATTATAAAAAACTATTTAAGGTCAACAATGCACCAGCAAAGATTAAGTAATTTGGCTTTAGTTTCGATTGAACATGAAATTTTAGATAGCTTGGATACGAAAAAATTAATAGCAGATTTGGCAAACATAAAGGCAAGAAGAGCTCAATTTTTGTAAATAATACATATTCATATAGCTTTGTGTTGAGTAAATCATTACTATGTATTTAAATAAAAAATAAATTTTGGCCGTTTAAATCGCGTTAAATTTATGTATTTACGTCGTGGGTTCAATATCATAAGGAACAAACGTTTTTGTATATGAACATATCATTAGCCTGCGTATTTTCCGAATACACTCCGTTTGATATCGCTTGAAATGCTTTTTATATAAGCGAGAGTTCCTTGTTGTTCCTTCTACCATGGGGCGGCATAATGGGTATTGCACACGGGCGCACAAACAGCTAGCGGCGGGCCTGCTTCGGACACACATTGAAATTCGAGCTGTCGACTGCAATGTACCATATTCAACTGCTAACATCAGCAGAGTCGTTGAAAGGATTTCGATTTGGTCGGATACATTTTAGTCAAATAACTTATCACGCGGATGTAACCTCGATCATTAAAATCTACAAATACGCCGGAACGTCGGAAATTCATTGTTTTGCCGGTGAATATCTGTTTTGTTGCTTTTTTGCTTTAGCACCACAACTCCTCCCGGGCCTTTGTGTAGAGATAGTTAGAGTATTCCATTATCTTGGTCGAATGTTTTCGCACTCGAGAAAGTGATATAGTCAGTATGACGCTTTGGCCGTGTGTCCATCCACCCATTTTGAACCAGTACATATAACTGAATGAGCTTATAGTCCATCCGAAGAATCACTCAAAAAACATCTTGGTATCACCAACCACTACACCATGCGGACTACTATATATGTACGAGTTTTGTACACACGATAAGTCTGTTTCCGAGAGAAAATACACAGTCAACAATTCACAACTTTACTTTCAAAATGAGATGGCTACAACAATAATAATTCAAACGAGAAACTAGAGGTCCGCTCACGTACGTTGTTTCGGTGAAAAACTTCAAATCCACCAATCGCTTGTTGTGAGACGTGAACGTTCCAGTTCGGCGTCGTCTCTCATCACACATACACACTAAGGCAAATTGGCTTCGTGTCACCCAGTAAAGTTAGCTCCAGATTACAGAAAGGTGTCGCAAAGGGCGTTGATACGATGTGTCGCCATGGGATGTGGTTACACAACATCGTTACATGGATCGTTCATCGTTCGAATCTCGAACATCTCGATGATGTCCTCGTCTGTCTTAAATAGCCTGCAAAGTTTTTGCACGACCTTTGACACTGGTGTTTGATGAAATGATCCTCAGCTGTTCGCTAATCGCTATTGTATTTGAGGGTTGCAGCTTGCACCAGGCCATCAGTGCCCGGGTTGACACTGATGACGCGTCCAACACGCCAGCAGCTAGGAGGTAGCAACTCGTTCTTGATGACCACGACGTCGTTTGTCCGGAGGTTCGATTCCGGAGGAGCCTATTTACTCCTCGTCTATAGAGCCGTCAGATAGTCGTCTTGCTATCATTGCCAAAATTGTTGAAAGGTCTTTTGGAGAAGTCACCAGTGTTTGAGTAGATTTTCGGGAACTCCGGGAAGTGTACGCTCTGAGCGAGCCGTCAGTGAGTGCCCAGCCAGGAAATCATCTGGTGTCAATGCCAAGTGGTTGTCTTCCGGATCATCGTGTAGTGCGATGAGTGGCCGCGAATTCAGGCAGGCCTCAACATGTAGAAGCAGGGTATTGAGGGTGTGGAATTGCATAACCTGTTTACCTATTATGCGCAGGAGATACTTCTCCATAGACCGGATCGCTGCTTCTCACAGTCCACCATGGTGGGGCGCAGACGGTGGGTTAAAATGCGAAAGGATGCCAGCATCGGAGATGTGCTACCTCACACAAGCGCTGTTCCATTGACGTAGACCTTCTCGCATCATTTGGTCAGCACCAATGAACTGAGTGCCATTGTCTCTACATAAATTTGAGCAGAAGCCTCACTTACTGACGAATCGGTTGAATACGTCCAAAAAGGCTTGTGTGGAGAAGCTAATTCGATGTATACTGCCCGGGTACACATGCATACAAAAATAGCAGCATACGTTTTGATAGTTGTCTTCGCTCGTTTGCCTCCTAAGTGAATGATGAATAGGCCGCAGTGATCGACCCCCTTGTTAGTAAACGGAGGCGCAACAATTAACCGTGATCTCGGTATCGCAGCTATTTGCTGTTGTAGCGCGCTACGATGGTGTAATCGACAGGTAATGCATCAATGGCTGTGCGATTTGATGATGAACTACTGCATGGCTTGGATCCCACCATGCAATGTGGCTTTGTGTGCATCGTCTACTATCAGCTTGGTGAATGCACATGTTTGGGTTAGAATTATAGGATTCTGTTGCTTGTCTGGGATAGATGCATGAGCTGGGCGTCCTTCGAGTCGTAACACACCGTTGTTCCCCATAGACGGGCTCAGCAAAACCAAAGTGCTTGTTGCTCCCACTACACAAAGAGAGCGGAGAGAATTAATATCTGTAGGGAAAGCATTACCTTGGGCTTCCTGTATGTAGAAGAGTAGAGCTGCTTCAATCTCGTGTGACCGCTCGGTCAAAATCTCTTCACGAGAGCTGTGGTATACAAAAGTCGTTGAAGCGTACTGAATTTCTCCACAAGAGGGATGATACCAACATTACGGACCGTCGTAGTCAGTTTGGATGCTGACTTCACTCCCACAAGCACCTTCAATAGTCGAAGCTTGGTGCGAAGGGCGTCCTCCGCCGCTGTTGTCAATGTCGGTGACGTCCAAACAGAATCGTTCAAGTTGCAAATGCCTGGAGGTCCGTTCCACCAAAGTGGATGAGACTGCAGTCCAGCTGGTGTAAGTCAGCGACTGGCACAATCGGCTTGGTTAACCTTGGAAGGGATATAGTGCCAGCGACTAATCTCCGTATGCTGTTGGATGTACGCAACTCGTTTAGAAATAAACTATTTTATGGTTTCAGGTGGCTTGCTTAGCCAGCACAGGATAATGCTCGAATCTCTATATAACATTGAGTCAACGTTGGGCAGTTGTAGCGCTTCATGGATATTAATCAAAGTAGTAACTAGGAGATAGTGACCGTCTCTAGGGATAGTGACCGTCTCGTCCTTTTCCTCCTCATCGTCCTTCCGGATGGGAACGATCTTTGTACATGCAGTGACAAGGGCTGCCCGAGTGTATTTCCTCTTACTAGCATCGCCGAAGCCGTGCAGACTGTTCGTTTTGGAAGTTTCTTGATGTCATTGTGAAACGTCTGCCATTCATTCCGCAAGTCAAGAGGCAATGGTGTGTCCCAATCGTATCCCGCTTTCCAAAGGGATTGAATGAGAAGTTTAGCCCGCATGATTATCGGTACTAAGAGACCTGTTGAATCGTAGAGTTTCACTACATCACTCAGTATGATTCGTTTAGTTGGTAATGTGTCCGTATCCTTGATATCGATCTTGTAAAACAACTCGTCCTGTATTGGATTCCAATGTAAGCTGAGCACCGTTGTGGTGTTGAAATTGCTAAGATTGATGTCATCTGAAGAGGTCCCAGTAATTTCCTCAAAAGTCTCCAGGTCATTACAATTTCATTGCGGAGTCTAAAATTGCCGTTGCTGAGGATCCTGCCAATATTGTGTGCTGACGTGCTTGCATCATCTGACGTGTCAACACTATCCAAAAAATACATAGAAGTTACTCAATATACTGTCCTGAGCAGCAGCTGCCTAGTATGCGTCAGGAACAACCTCCTAATTGTGCATAGCACATTGTCGTAATTCCCGTATAGCATTGTATGAACTGTTAGCTATACTATAAGTCAGTCAGTGGCGTGGATCGATCTCGACCTTTTTTGTCCTTAGTGAAGGTGTTAAAAATGTCTGGTCACAAATGGTATGATAACGATCAGTTTTCGAGGGTAGTTCCTCGACTCCCCAAAATACAACCCAAACAAGGTGAGATAGCTTAAGGTTCGTTCTTACCAGCTCTGATGATCCCTTCCTCATGAACCATACCCCAAATGTCTGCACCAATGAATAAATCAATAGCACGCGGGACATAAATGCCGGATCAGCTAGCTCTAAAGTGTGTAAATGGCTCCAGTTGGTGGCATCTGCCGCGGTCACCGGGGTGGTCAGCACGATTGTGCGCAAAATAAATACTTCAAATTCCAATTCAAATGTGTTGTCAAACGTCGATAACATGATGACATCTGTTTGACCACAAGTACTTACGGGATTGGTGGAGCCAATGGCTTTGATGGTGATTTTATGGTGCGATTTGCGGATTTACAAATATGTAGCAAATTTTTCTATTAAAAGGCTTACTTGAGACCCGGGGTCACATAATGCGTGGCAAAGTCGAAGCGTTCCGTAAATGACCAATAATAACACGTATGCAGTCGCAGATCAGGACAATGCCGCCGTATTGCACCATGAACGACTTCAGTAGGTCGATCAGTCATTGCCGGCCGAAGTTTTGTGGGTCTCATGACGTCATAGCTGCGATTGCCAATCCAGCCACATTTTCTCCAGAACCGGATGACACCGCGTTGTTATAACGTACTATTCGATTTTTGTTACAATCGCTACACAGCAACGAATTATGTTTTTGTTCAGAGACCAAACACCCGCGTGAATAACCATTCTGTACACTATGTCCGGCACCAAAATTATACCAAAACGCGAGCAATTTCACGACATTCCACCGATCTGACACTGCCAGATTTTCAAACCGCAGGCACCGTGCCATTTGACGTCGCTCCTGGCAGTACCGGCACATCCCGTCCTTCAATTTGTAACCGAGAATGGACGGTCGCGCTAAGAAAGCGGCAGAGGTCGTGGGCGACGGGGCTGTCATAGTCAAGTGTACGACAGTGGGCCTCTTCGCACTCCAACTTGTCACATATGTTGTCGTCTGGCTGTCACTCACGGCATTGCGTTTCAAGAAAAGCAGCAAATCTTCAAGCGGTGGTTTTTGTTGGATTGGAAACTCATTCCCCAGTCGCCACGCGTGAAACTGGGAAGTTTCGTCAGAAGAACTTGCACTGTCAGAGCATCCCACTTGTCGACGGGAAGCTTCATCACGGAGAGTGTCCACAGAGAGTTACGAGCACAGTCAACAATGTCCCGCAGTGTACTAGTTTGGTACACGCGATAAGTCTGTTTCCGAGAGAAAATATACAGTCAACAATAAACAACTTTATTTTCAAAATGAGACGGCTACAACAATAATAATTCAAAGAGAAACTGGAAGTCCGCTCACGCACATTGTTTCGGTAATAAACTTCAAATCCACCAGTCCTTTGTTGTGAGACGCGAACGTTCCAGTTTGGCGCCATCTATGATCACACCCACACACACACACACACACTGAGTCAAGTTGGCTTCGTGTCACCCAGTGAAGTTGGCTCCATATTACAGATGGATGTCATCAGGGAGCATTGATACGATGTGTCGCCATGGGATGTGGTTACACAACATCCATGGATCGTTCATCGTTAAAATCTCGAACAATATATTGTATGTTACCGTTATTCAAATTTCATGTCCTTCAGACGGCACCTAAGGAGAAGTAAGTTACCGCGGGGGAGTGCCAGTCCACAGAAGTATTTTTGGAGGCTTACATTCTCTAAGGAGTGGCATCCCTGCGTGCCTGAGGAACAAGAGGTTTCCCTAAGGGTTCTCCATGGACAGCATCCGATTACAAATACTGATCTTCCTTTTGATGTAATGTCAACCGTAGCGAAAATGGCTGTCGCAAACCGAGCCTCGAGGCTGGCAAGCCTTTAAATGTGAAATGACCTTGGTGGTAGGTAAAATGCTATGGGAAAGTCAAAAAGGAAAACTTAAGGTGCAGAGGGTCGGGTCCCCAATACCGGAGGCAGAGAGTAGTCAATGCTATAGAAGTGGTGAAGTTAGCTTCTATAACAGATGTATCTACAAGCAATCTCGGGCCCGATAGGGAAAACCCATTCAATTGTAGGTTTTGTTGGCACAAACGCTGTCAAGACAAGGAACCAAACGTGACGATAGCCAAAAAATTCCAAAAATTAAGCCACAGCTAATATCTTCAAAGATAACGCAGACTCCGATAGAGGTACCAATAATCGTGGTATCATCTTTAGCGGCAACAACGTCAGCTAAAAAATCAGGGACAGACTACAAATTCACAAATGAATGAAAGTCCATGGTTCAACCGGGCACAGCAACGGCTAAAACATTAAAGACCTTACACTAAAGATTCACACACATATCTATAGAAATCGAGCAGTCCATACATGCGAACTACTCGAGCAACTGCAAGAGAAAATATTAGTAATGTTGGTTTGACAAATATGAGAAGCCGGTTGCTGATTTGTGATAAACACCTTGAGATAATAATTCAATATTTAGAATGTGCACTATGTAAAAAATGATTGATTCGAGATCATATGTATCAAATAACACAGGATGCATAATTGCTGGAAAGTCTTCTCGTCAAACAAGGAATCCCAGTTAAGCTTCAAACGAATCTTACAGTTTGAAAAGTTTGTAGATATTTCACGAATCTAAGACTTAAACTGCCAGAATGTGAAACGCACAAGGCTTAATTCATTGAGAACTCGCGAGAAAGACTTGCCGTTCCACAACATGGAACAATCCGACAAAGGGCCGAAAGCTGGCGAACAAGAAGATATAAATCAAATTCACAGCATGCCTGCAATGTTGGAAGATAGAAATAGCGATGAAATTATAGACCTAGATGCCGATCCTGTGCAACCAACACCGTCGGGAAGTGGACAAATGCAATTGGAGAATTGTGTTATGGTTGATTATGACTTACTCGTGATGTGTAACGTACCATCACAACCAGCTGTATCTAAGCCTGCACAACCACATCAGCAGAAAATTCAAGCAATACTGTAAGATGGTATAACAAGAAGCAATTGTAATGATTTTCGAAATGCCCGTGTAGGACACGGGTGCCGATGGCCTGGCACAAGTGTCAGCGAGCTGTAAACAACACCGAGCTCAGCTAACTAGCTTCGCGTAACGACCGCGTACGCGTGCTTGACGACTAGCATTTGCGGGATCATATGAGGCGGGTTCTTGTTGAGCCACGAAGCTACACTACTAAATACTTATCACACGTACTCTACTCTACAAGAAATGTTCTACTAGGTGTCAATTAAGCTACTCTACAGTAATTCAATAATTTTTGCCTCGTTAAAGTTAGTGGACACGGAGTCTTGAGAGAAACGCAACATTACACAAAATGTAACCGTTACTTTCTCCAAAGAAAGTCGTTGCATTAAAAGGGGAATGTCAAACCTAAAGATGTTAAAATGGCTGAAGTGAACCACTCATCTCTGCCTAAAGGATAGAAACTTGACGGATATAGTCTACTTTACACTAGTGAAACAACAAACTAAGCAGTTTCGACGGGGTGACCACCTTATTTCTTCAGGAGCCGCCACTCCTGATCACCACGGGGCTGCTCAACTGCTTATGTTTATTACAGGACAGTCTTTTCGACGCCGACCCAGACATGGAGAGACTGAAGGATTTCGCTCTTCACTAGTGAAGAAACAATTGTTTCCGCAGTGGGAGTGCATGGTAAGTATGCCGGGAAGAGCGTAGGGTTTTGAAAAATCCGCGGATGTCCGGTTTCGCGTCGCGTGTGGTACGCGGTACCTTTGTTTGCCTTGTTTTTTTCCTTAGCGTAGCATTCGTCGGGTTCGAATTAACGTAGTATATTTTTCGGTACCGCGTTGGTGAAACTCGGGAGCTCGAAATAGATTGATTGACTGGAATAATGAAGAAATACGGAATAAAGTAAAGATAGGTTTCTTTTCCGTATGTTTGTGTTTTCGACGCGTTTGAAACGGGCTTTTAATGGTGGCTGAAATATGTATATGAGCGTAATCCATTTAAAGACCTGCAACCGAAATCCTCTCCGATCTAGCTGGTCGACAAGCAGCCACCGCGAAATGGATTACGGTGCACGGACTGGTTGACCGGTTGGTACCATTTGTTGGCACGACTCAGACTTCACGTCTAGAACCGATGAGAGGTCGATTTCGACTCGTTCGTGCGGAATTTATAGACGGAAAATCATTGCACAATGATGATATTTCGTTGGTTTTAAGATCTAGTCCGAACATTTCAATGGGTGAATTAGTTCTCGGTGGAGAGGATCTGGGATTACAATATAATGTGCCATTCGGTGGCCCAACATCTCAGTGCATATCAGAAGATAATTTTGCCACAAAATGCCAATACAATCGCCATTGCGTACTTAGCGACTATACAGATTTGCTTACATTCATACGACTATTCCATTTCATCGCCATCACCAGCCACACAAACATATAAGACCAGTACAACTACCGCATCGATAAGAGCAAGCAAAGGTACGTTTACCAGTGGGACACAACAACAATTATCACAAAAGTTGCAGATAAGTTTTAATTTAAATGTAAGCGATAGTTGAAGTGCTAATGGTAATATTGGTAGCAGTAAGGTAACAGGTAATACTTTCGATTAGGATCAGGCTGTGAAAAATGAGTCGGGCTAGTTCTTCGCTTCTAAAAACCAATGTTTCTTCAAACGTGATTTTTCTCAACGTACCGAAAGATGCCAAAAGGTCATCCAACAAAATGGTCAATATATAATTGCTTAATGTTTGTTGTTAATATAAATAAATTTGTAGTTCAAAAAAGGGGTACCAGTATGACTTTAAAAATTCCTTAGTCATCCAAATTTGCAGTAGCATTATACTTATACCGAGAATAGCATCCCTGACTGAAGTTTTATTGGGTGGAATAGAAATATCTAGTTGGGTAGAAAAAATAAATTGAAAACGGAGACACAAATTTATCGTACATTTCCCCTTACCCACAGCCTCGATGCAGGTAATACTGTTTTAAGACCTGTGTTGAAAAAATTTTGTCATGATCTTTCATTTAATACCCACATGACTATCTTTACAAAAAAAAATTTGAAGGCTAGCACTTTGCACCCACCTACCGAGTTTGGTGGCTGTATCTATTATACTTTCGGAGAAAAACGTCTGTAACACATAGACGACGGACGGAAAGACGGATGGAAAGTCACCCTCAATATAAATAGGGCTTTATAAGTTGGTACAGAACCCTCAAAGTAAATATTTGGATGAAACTGATAACCTTCTTTCGTTTTGATGTCGGTTGAACAGTAACTAACAACTAATTAGTATGAAAGCTCCATGAGCAAATAGCTCATAATGCCTTTTTTCATAGATTTGTATTCTTTTCTCCAAAATTTTAAAAACTCATAACTTCTTTTAGTCTGGCAGTGAACAACCAGAGGAAGAAAGTGCTGACCTACGAGGAACTATTCATTTGTCAATTCTATATGATCCAATTGCTGGCATTCTCACAATAAGACTGATCGAGGTAATACATGTCTCCTTTTGAAAGAAATATAATCGTAAATCTATATTATAAATCTTTTAATTGCAGGCACAACATTTGCAGCCACGAGACTTTAGTGGAACTGCTGATCCTTATGCAAAAGTTCGTTTGTTACCAGATAAGAAAAACATTTGGCAAACTAGAATACACAAGCGTACACTTAACCCAAGTAAGTTTTTAAGGGATAATGTCAGGATAATATATAGATACATATAATCCAGTCGATTGATATTGCATGAAATTTAATTGCACTTCATACAAAATCTAAACTTCGCACATAGAAGACATCATTGCTCATATAAAGTATAAACTGAACACTAGTCCTGAGTTGATCCAGTGTACAAAACTTACGCCTGATGGAAAGACGAACAGATTCATTGCGTCTTTCAAGATTGCTGTTCCAGCTAACCTAGGTATCTTGCTTGATAAGGACTTTTGGCCTCCTGGTGTATTCGTCAAAAAGCACTCTCCGATTCGTAAGTGTCCTTTCGTCCCAGAAGAAATATCTCTTAGGACTCGTAATTCATTCTTAACTTGCTATTATCAAAATGTTTGTGGTCTGAGGACTAAGACTACTGAACTTCGCATTTCTTCCATCCATTCTCCGTATAATATCATCTGCCTAACGGAAACATGGCTGACAGATGACATTGGTAATAGTGAGCCAATCCCAAAACCTTGCAATCTTCCGCAGAGATAGAGGCCATGATGCTACTGGTAAGTCTGACGGCGTAGGCGTTCTAGTCGGTATACATGTTTGAGTGTATAATTGTGCTAGTGTCTCTATCTGACTCTCTATCCTTCCTCGTATCATCTGCGTATATCCCTTGTAACAGTCCTGCTAGTGTTTACGAGCGTTTCTTTGCATGATTCTTGAGCTACATTAATTCTCGCTTCTCTTCTACCCCTATATTGGTCTGTGGTGACTTCAATTTGCCTTATATTGTTTGGAATAATATGTATGTCTCCATAGTTTCTGGTGGTAGTATGTCTTTTGCTCTTTCTTCTTTTATTTCTCTCTGTTCTTTCACCCAATTCAACACTATTCCTAATGCCCATAACAAATTGCTGGATCTTGTTCTTTCCATCTTGCCGCCTCTCATCCTTTGTCAAACCTGATCCACTCTCCATTGAGCTTGCTATCAATCCTCTCGTTCTTTGAGGAATTCCTCACCTTCCCGCTTTAATTTTTTAAAAGCTGATTAATCGAGCATGGAAGCTAGCCTTACTGTCATGAATTGGTAGTCCTTCTTCAACAACCTTTACATTGAAGATTGATAAGCTCTATATGTTTCTTTCGTCTTTAATCTCGAAATTTACTCCTGTGTTTTCTGCAAGAAGACCTAAAGATGTTTCTTGTTGCCATTGCAATTAAAGCTAAAGATCTGCCCGCAAAAAATTCTTACTTAGAGATCTTCCAATTGACTTCGCTAAATTCAAAGAGCGTCGTACCGTGGCCCAGAAAATTGCAACCTCTGCACTTCATGCATGCATGCTTCGTTCATGTCGAATCAAACTTGTGCTTTCTGGTCGTACGTAAAATCTTTAAGGAGCTCGCATCATATCCCTGATAATTTTAGTCTAGATGGCGTGACATCGTCTACACCTATTTCCCATTTTTCTTCCTTTTTCGGCAAAGCTAAGCATTCCCATTTCTTGAACCAATCTTCTTGCTCTTTTTCCTCTACTACTTTTCTACCCTTGCCGGTTGAGCTACTCTTAAATAATCTTGACAACAGGACCAGTGTGGGCCCTGATGGCATTCCAAATTTTCTAGCAAAATCTATATCTTCTTCACTTTGTGTTTTCCTTTCAATTGCTTTTAATTTGAGTTTATCCAGTGGGACATCGCCCTCCCAACGGAAAATTGCACATATTTTTCCTATCTTCAAATCTGGTGATCGTAATATCGTCTCAAACTTTCTTCTTATTTCCCTTCTTCCTTATTTTGGTGAAATTCTTGAAAATATAATTTTTGATGTGCTGTACCCACTTGTCCTCCCATCTTTAGCAGGTCAACAGCCTGGTTTTGGCAGAATCAAATCTTCCCTTACAAATTTACTTTACCATTAAATGTTTCCAAATGCCATCAGATACCATTCTCCTGTAAAAAATGTCCTCTTCTCTCAACGTATAGGCTTGCTGGTATTCCTTTGAGCAACGTAACCTCCTTGAAGGATCTTGGTGTGCTTTTCAATTTCAAACTGAAGTTTTATCTCCACATTGATCTAATTATTAAGTAAGCCTCCCGCTTTGGGCTTATTTTACGATCCGCTTCGTCATTCTAACATATCACCTCCTGTATGTGTCCTTATTTCTCACTAATACATAGTAATTTGAAGTACTGCTCCCAAATTTTGAGTCCATACCACAGGAAGCACATCGATGCTCTTGAGTTAGTTCCACGCAGACTCATACGGTCTCTCTTCTTCAAATTCAACCTTCCTTACTCCCCTTATGATAACCCACTACATATTTTGAGCTCTCCTACCCTCGAGTCCAGAAAATATTTTCTTGACGAATGTTTTTGTACCAGCTTCATCATAGTCTTTAACCTCAAAATGTATGCAGGTAAATTTATACATTCGACGCTGCTCGCCCTAATAGATCCTCACTCAATTTCATGTTCCGTATGCACGTATCAACACCTTCTTCCACTCTCCCTTACTACGCTTACCTCGTATGCACAACCAGCGAAGTCTTGGTCCTCTAGCACAGTCTCACCCTTAATAATTCCATTATCAGTCACATAAGTAGAATCATAGGTTATAAAAGACTTTACTCAGCCCATATACTGATGCTGATTCGTGATGTTTTGTATTCCTAATTATCCTTTGATGACCTCGTGCCCATAACACGTGCCGGCTATCCTTTAGATCTCGATACTTTATGGTCCAGATCAAAAACTTTATTCTCTTACTTATGTAACACATTTGCAGCACATAATGTTTACCATTCTTCGGCATTTGGTACTTTATGCTCGAGTTTATTGAGTGTACAGTGGACCCTAGGTTAAAAAATACTCCGCATAGCGAACATTTCGCAGAAAAAATGATTTTCTAGGAAATAAATAGTTCGTTTCAAGAATGAAGTTTCGTATGATAACCAACGAGAAAGGGAAATACCGAATTATTTTATTTTAACTATTTACATATACAGATGGAAATGATGGTTTTGCTGAACGATTCTTTCGCATAACAAACAAGATTTTTAAACGAATCGTGCGATTATTTCGTAAGATCCTCTCCTCAGTTTAAGATCACTACAAGTTGTTGTTCCATAAGTACATATAGTATATGTAGTATGTGTAGTATATGATATACCGTTACTAACATAAATCGGTTGTGTTTATCGTTTTTGCGTTTGCAGTTCTCTTGAGATTCCCTCGTATTACTTTTACCAAGATGCCTCCAAAAAGTGTGGTTCGGAAGCATTTTGAGAGAGTGGAGGAAAAACATGCTAAGTGTTGATATTGTGGAGTGAAAATAAAAACACGTGGGAGCACGACCAACTTAAAGAATCATTTGGAGCACAAGCATCCTCAAATTGTTCTGAAGAGACCAGCAGAGAACGAGATGGAGACCGTTGAATGCAAGAAACAAAACTCATCTGTCAATTTTTCTTCATCAGTTTCATTGAGTCAACCTCTGATTAACACGGCTCTACACAAAGTGGTTTCTCATAAAAAGGAAGGGTCTTTAAATCACAAGATCACTCAAAGCATTATATACATGATTTGTAAGGATATGTAACCTATGGCAACAGTTGAACATGCAGGATTCCGGAAGGTTCTTAAGATGACTGCCCACTGTACGCTGTACCGACTCAAAAAACTATCCGCAGTGCTATTATTGATAAATGTCATCTTATATCCCACTCGTTCAAAGCTGACTTAAAATCTGTTACAAAGTCTTGTTTCACCACTGACATTTGTACCGACTTACAAAATCGGAGCTTTCTAAGTTTGACAGTACATTACCTTGATGCTGACAAAGGTTGTGTTGTCAAAGGTACAGTTGAAATGCTCCATCTCACCCAACGGCGCACTGCTGAGTACATTGTGCAGGAAGAGAAAATTTTTTTTGATGAATGGGAACTTGAAATTGAGAAAACTCTTGGCATCATCTCTGACAATGCAACAAATGTGATAAAGGCAGTGGATATAATGTTTGGTCATAGCAAACACATTCCTTGTTTCGCTCATACCCTCAATCTTCTTACCACAAGGGCCATCGGTGACGTGTTAGAACTAAATGACATTTTGAAAAAAGTCAAAGCCATCGTGAGATTTTACCATCATTCGAGATCTAGTAAAAAAAGTAATCCAGGATATTTCTACCAAGTGGAACTCCACCTTTGAAATACCCTAAAGATTCATAGAGCTATGACCGGTCTAAACGAAATTATCAACAGGAACACTACTACTCCAACAATACTCTCCACAATGGAAATGGAAATCTTGCATGAAGTGTACGAAGTTCTCGAGTCGTTTAATCATTAGCAACAGCTACCAAGGATAAAAGCTCCAAGCAACATCTCACCAGCAACATGGCGGTTCCAGTGGCAGCTATACTTAAGGGATAAGTTGAGTGTTTGAATCCAAAACACCAAGTTGGGAAGTGTTGACTTAATACAAAAAACGTTTTGACTGGGTAGAACAATGTTCGCTTCAGGCACTATCCTGTATCCTAGATCTGAGGTTCAAGAAGATGTATTTCAAGGATAAGTCCAGTCTTGCCAGGACCATTAATAAAGTTTCGAAACAAATATGGCAAAATCAGGCTGTATCTCCTACGCATTTCTCAACTGACAGCTCTTCAGACTCTTCGATCTCATGTGATTATAGTATGATAATACTAGTACGACGAAGAATACAAAGAAGTGATGACAAAAAAGGAACCACGCGCACAAAGAATACATCCAGTGATCAACTTGGGCCAAAGACGAACGACGTCAAGCTAAAAAAATGTGCCGGAGAAAGAAACGACTGACTATCAACACTAAGAAAACGTGACCCTATATGAAGTCAGATCGGCGTACGCCCCATCAAACAACTAAAAAATGGCTTCAATGTACAAAAAAGTCTTTGCAAATATGTACAAGGAGCAATCGTAGGCGACCCAGTCGAAATTAAAAACAGATGGTTGCCATTTGCCCAGAAGCTATTCTCAGCGTCCCCAACAACGGCTGAAGCTGTGAAAATTCCAGAATCAGAACAAGAGGTACCAGTCTCACTGCCAACCACAGACGAAGTACAGGCAGCAGTACGAGATCACAGAAAAAATAAGGCTCCTGGAACAGATGGAATACCGGCAGAACTGCTCCAGAACGGGGGTCTCCATCTAAATAACCTTCTGCGTCGACTAATATGCAGAATTTGGTCAGAGGAGTAATTACCAGAGAACTGGCGGAAAAGTATAATATGCCTTGTGCACAAAGAGAGGGACAAATAAAGGTGTGAAAATTATAGACATCGCTCTACTGTGCACGTCTTATAAAGCGCTCTCCAAAATCATAGAAAGAGAATGAAACCCGTACTATGAAAGTATTATAGGAGAGTATCAGGGAGGCTTTCGAAGTGAATGGTCTACAATGGACCAAATATTCTCAGCAAAACAGGTGCTTGAAAAGTGCTGAGAATGTAACATCGATGGGCACCAACTCATCGTATACTTCAAGTAAGCATACGACAGTGTCGACAGAAATGCACTGTACAAAACAATGTTTGACTTTGGCGTCCCAGCAAAACTAGTCCGCATGATCAAGGTCACGATGCTAAACATAGAGTCCCAGGTCAAGGAAAATGGTGACCTAACGGACAGCTTTAAAATGGAATCAATTTTAAAACAATTGGATGGACTGCTCTTTAATGTTGCGCTGGAACACGTCATCGGGAAGACAAAGCTTAAACCTCGGGTATGCTAATGTTCAAGTCCACACAATCCGCAGCATATGCTGATGACGTCGATATTACGGCACGTTCAATCTTAGATGCCAAAGGAGTATTCCTGAGCCTAGAATCTGAAGCAAACCGAATTGGCCAATGAGTTAATGACACTAAAACTAAATTTATGACCCAAACGAGGAAGTTCAACAAAATCTGACCGCAGGCGACATCAACCTTGAAATTGTGGGTAGTTTTATATGCATTGGAGCCAACCTAAATAGAAAAGAATGGACGCCACATAAATGCCGTGAATAAAGTCTATTACTCCGTACTTCCCATTCTATGGTTGAAAGTGGTACAAAGGCAAAATAAGTTCCGTATTTACAAAACACTGGACAAACCTGTGCTTTTATATGGAAGTGAAACATGGATCCTGACGAGTGAATCGGAAAAGCCAGTGGGCATTTTTGAACGCAAAACGCTCCGGAAAATCTATGGCCTTGAAACAAGGAACAAAGTGGAGACTACGTTGCAACAATGAGTTGTATGAACGTTGCTGATAAACATTGAGATAAATAAATAAGCCCGATACTTCTCCACCCTCAATAACCACTATTATTTCTGCACCTAATGGAAACGTCTCTACCATCTGCTTCCAGTATGTATAATTATTATTTTTCTATTTGCTCTTCTTTTTCTCTTTCTTGTGAATAAATAAAGACTATTTTTACTTGGAGTTTGTTGTTTTCATTGTACCCAAGCTTTAATTCTTCTCCCAATCTTTTTTGAAACTTTCCATTGATCATTAATCAATTTTTTAAGTCGCGAATAATCGGTGTATCGATTAATTAGTAAAAAATTATATTCAATTCCGTTAATTGACACCCATCCCTACTCCTGTATGACCTGGTCTGTTGATTGTGGCCGTGGCAAAAATGCAGACGATGGTGTCAAAGAGCGTGACAGACTCACTGACATACCATGATGGAAGGTCCCGAACTATGCACATCGTTGGCTACAACCTCAAGCTTCTTAAGCTTTTGGCTTTTAATTAGTAGTAGCTGGCGTTGACTCTACTGTGGTAACAAGTCAAAACATTTCACATGCAGCACGTCATAATTGACGCAAGTACCTGCAAGCGAGTGCATCTGACATAGCAGTTGTTCGGGATGTTTATCTCCTAATTCTACTCTCATGAGAAACTTGTGTGACTGCACGCCAGGCGAATCGCTAAGGAAGGTGAACAATGTCATTTTTATGGCCAAGTATTTGTCCGTTGCTAGTGGTAAATGAACGATATCCGATACGTCAGCGATGATATCATGATCCAATGTAGCAATGACCATACTGGCTGGATACATTATGAAACTGAAACTGCAATTCATCTTGAAAGAACCACAGCTCAGCCCATTCTTCGGGAGCGTCACACATCAAAAGAAATGCAATGAAATGTTCAAAATAGTTTCGTTGGACATCTCTCCGTACCAATAACTCAATTTGAAAATCTGGCTCCAAATGTTATCACAATGTTTTTTTGTTTAATACTCCAGGTTTTGTTAAGAAATTTTCGGAAAATTTTTTTGATATTTCACGACCATTCATCAATGTTTCGTAGTAACCTCCGGTATGTTGGAGTGATACCTGACAGAAGTCTGTCATCCCTACATAGTTTCCTGACCAGATGATAAGGTTAGATGACAGATCTCTGTGATTGAACTGCCTCTCATCGAACAAGTGTAATATAGGGTAATTGTGGAGTTTCCCGTCTCCACACGGCCTGCTTTGGAGTCCGAAAGCAGTTCGGGCAGTCGGTTGTGGATTCTTCGTGCGCTTTCCACCAAATTTAGATGTGACTATAGCAGTTTTTCCTACACATGGGAAAGAAGATCTCGGCCGGACAACTTTGGTGTCTCACACTATAGATGTGGGGGATGCTAGCCCCATCAAACAGAGACATTTTGCCATATCTCTGGTGAAGAAAAAGTCGCTATACGCCAAAGTCGATTGGATTTCGGCACCAGTTGTGATTGAAAAATCACAAAATGCATGGGCTTCGCCAGTCATCTTAGTGGTTAAGCCGAATAAGATCCAACTATGCTTAGATACCAGACGCTTAAATGCCGTCATTGTTAAGGACGCATATCCTCTACCGCTGATCGTTGGTATCTTAAGTCGGTTACCTCAAGCACACTTTATTACCAAACTAGATCTCAAAGACGCACTCTGGCAGATCACTTTCGATCTTAGTTCAAAAGAGAAGACAGCCCTCACGGTTCCAGGTTGCCCATTGTACCAATTTGTGACCATATCTTTTGGACTGTGTAATGCACCACAGATAATTACATGCCTTATAGATAAGGTAATACCACCGCACGTACGACACCAAGTCTTCGTATACCTGGATGATTTATTACTAATAACCGAGACCTTTGACGAACACATCATCCTGCTTCAGGAAGTGGCTTTGCACATCTGGAAAAGAAGCTTAACCATCAACATCCAGAAGAATCAGTTCGTTATGACAGAGGTTAAGTACTTGGATCACATCATTGGTCATGGTAAGATCAAAACCAACACGGATAAGACATAGGCGATAAACGCTTTCCCTCTGCCTAAAACCACCAAGCAGATACGCAGCCTTCTAGGTTTATGTGGTTGGTGCCAACAATTTGTACGTGACTATGTGACCGTCATCATACCCTTGACGGACATGCTGCGCAAGGGACGAAAGTTCACCTGGGATGAGCCTGGCTTGCGAACCTTTGAAAAGCTAAAGAAAAGCCTCACAACAGCTCCCGAACTACAAAGCCCGGATTTCAACAAATCGTTCTCAATCCATTGTTATGCAAGTCAACATGGAGTAGGAGCAATCTTAGTCCAATTTAAGGAAGACAGCGAAAAAATGCCTATAGCCTTTATGTCCCACAAGCTATACCCGGCCCAGTGGAACTACACTGTCTCAGAGCAGGAATGTTTGGCGGCGGTGTTGGTGGTGAAGCGTTTTCGCGCATATGTCGAAGGACACTCTTTTGAATCAGATTGGATCATGCGTCACTGAAATGGCTAATGAGCCAAACTGGCCACTTGGTAAGATAGCCCTTGAAATTTTAGGCGTTTAACTTTACGATTCGACACCGGAAAGGAAGCCAAAATGTGGTACCCAATACCTTATCGAGGATGTTCACCCTGGACGGAGCCGAGTTGGCTCAGGAGGGTGACAGTTCTCTACTGATCGCAGGGGGAATGCTCGCCGACAGAATTACTCTTGGAGGTTAGCATTCTTTGGGGAGTTCCGCCACCGCTTACCCGAGGAAACCCCGCAAGGAGAATGCTGGCGAACAGGAATACTCTTGGAAGCTAGCATTCTTGGGGAGTTCCGCCTCCACATACCCAAGGATATCCCCGCCGGGGGAACGCAGTTCGACAGGAGTACTCATGCAGGCTGGCATTCTTTGAGGAGTGCCACATCCTCAGTCCCGAGGATATAACGACCCTGACTGGGTCTGGACTGCGATTTGGACAATGAACCGGAACTTATGCTTTGGGCTGGCGGATATGATGGTTTGGACCCTGTTGCTTTGCACGGTAGCGCCAAGGTGACATTCGTGCGTGAACGGCTCCAATTCAACTATCATACCGTCTTAGTTCCGGTGAAACCTTGGCAGGCCTCGGAGTACGTTTGAAGTTCGCACCATTGAGTTGGTAGTGCAGGTTCGGTTGAGACGGGCTCCCAATTAGCGCTGGTCTGGCTCAGAGCAGGTGTCCCAATAAGGGCTTGTGCCAACCCTCGCATGGCCTCCTTGCTCTGCAAAGATAACCATGGGACCAAAAAGGCAAGTACACACACGAATGGAGATAGCGACTCCGAGGGGGACCCAATAAAACTGGAGCAACTTAAAAAAACCCAAAAGAAAAGCAAAAATAACAACAACGGTGACGCAACCAGCGGCTGCAGCCGCGATGTTAATAGCCAGCAGGAGCGATACTAAAGATAACAAAAATGACGATTAATACAATGACAGGGAAGACGGTCGAAAAACAGAGACTAACAGACAGTCTGGTCCAGACTGAGATTCCTGCGACGTTCGGGCGCAGCAAAAAAATGATGCGAATGCCAGAGCGTCCTAAAGAGGAAAAGCGGGAAACTCTGCAGGATGCGTCAGATGTTCGAGCAGTCGAGGAAAATATAAAGAACGTCGAGAATTCAATGACCACTGCTGCGATCTCCACCAAAGCAACTGAAGTAAGGGTCCTAAATCCCGGTATAACAACAAACCATCCTGAAGACCACAAAGATACTACGGCAGGAAAGTACAGGATTGACCAAACAAATAAAGAGACGTTGTGTGATTTCATCGCCAACGTCGAAAATGTGGCCGAAGTACTATATTCGGAAACGAAAGCCGATAATCTCTCCCAAGAACGATGGTCACAAAGTGCAATAGCCGCCCAGCGACATGAAGAAGAAAGGCTATTCTGAAAAGCGAGAGGTGTTTTGAAAAGAATACAGTCTGCATGCGAGTCGCATAGGGCATTATCAGAGGAGCTGGTTAAGGCCAAAGAGGACCAGAAGACCGAAGAAGAGCAGCAGGCTAAAGAAACGCTAAGGGCTAAATCTAAAGGGCACGCGCAGATAGCTACGCCATCAAAAATAAATAAAACAATGGCGTGGAATGCCAGATAAGGAGTTCCAGGCAGTGCTGACAAAAGGAGTGAAGAAAGCCGCCAAGAAACTCCTTCAAAAAATGCCAGAATACAACGTTCGTATGGACGCCCAACAAGAAAAAAGACCTGATGCAAAACAGGACACAAGAAGCTTCGACGAAGACCAAGGTAGCCGGCACTGCTCGTAAAACCCCAAGATGGTGGATCATACGGGAGATGCTGCGGGATATCAGGGAAAACGTAAGACCCGAAGACACCAACACTGCCATTAAAGTAGTAGGACTAACGTGGTGGGGCCACATACTAGCCGAATTCGGAGGAGAGGCCGACGATAGGGAAGCATTCTGCCACGCAGTAAAGAAAAGGGTAACCAAAGCCTCGCTTGAGGTGATGGCAACGATCGAAATAAGGGGTTTTCCATGAAGACTTAGCTAAGGCAAAATCAGAACTTCGATGACCCGCATCCTGGTACTGCCGCCATCTGGGTTCGAAATAGTGATTTCCAAGCGGGGAGCTGTAGACGGGGAGATGGTTTTGTGTGGGTTCGGTGCTCAGGGACCACCTTCGTAAGTGTATACCTTACGCCGAACGAATCTATATCATCTTTCCAAGCCAAGCCTAATGCTTTGGAGGGCGCTGTCCTGAAGGCAATCGAGATCGTGCGCTTTAGGGGAGACTTTAACCCTAAAGCAATCCAATGGGGTATGCCTCCAACAGATCCGCGGGGAAAACGAATCCTAGAAATGGAGACCAGGATGACGCTCATCGTACTAAATACCGGAAAGACGCTGACTTTCCACCATATCGGCTGTGAAGGAACCATACTGGATGAGGCATTCGCCCCGGAGTCTTTAATAAGGAGGATACACAATTGGAGAGTATTAGACGACTACTCAAGCAGTGATCATTAGTGCATTCTGCTCGAGATCAGTGATGTTGTCTCCCGACGTCCGTGCTCTCGGCTTTCTGCAATTGGATGGAACATTGGAAGGATGGACGTTGGGAGGTTCGTCGCGGTGCTCACAGCAGGTGAGCCACTGCAGGGAGACTTGCAGGGGATGGAAGAACTGGCAGCTCAAGACAAGAACTCAACTATGAGCATCACCACAACTGCTTGCACTGCGTCTATACCCCGTCGAAAACCCCAGCACGGCAAGCCACAAGGTTCGGCGTGAGGGTCAACGGGCGCGGAACCGTGACGAGGCAAACAACCGGTTGGCAGCATACAAGTCGGCGGGGAAATGCCTCCGAAAATCTAGTGAACAATGTGAACAAGGATCCGTGAGGTCTTAGCTACAAGCAAGTTATGCGGAAGCTTGGTGCTCTACGGCAACCTTACATACATGGACAAGATAGTGCGGGCACTCTTCCCCGCCAATCCCGTCCATGTTGACGCTGTCCATGGTAAAACGGTGGTTGAGTGGCCACTCTTCACACAGCTGGAACTGGAAGAGGGAGTCCCTTCATTGAAAGCGAAGAAGGCTTCAGGTCCAGATAGTGCTCCAGCTGAGGTGTTGCAGCTTGTATATCACCATTGTCTTGACTTACTGCTTAGCACATTCATCGCTTGCCTACCGGACGGGGTTTTCCCGGTACAATGGAAGGTGGCGAGGCTCGTGCTGATCAGCAAGGGGAAGGGAAATCCCGGATCGCCATCTACATACCGCCCGTTATGCATGCTATATACTACTGAGAAAATGCTAGAGAAATTCATCAAGGGAAGACTCACTAGCATGATTCATGCTGCTGGGGACCTTTCTCCTTGGCAGTACGGCTTTAAAGCAGAACGCTCCACCATCGATGCGATTGCAGTGGTGGTCAGTGCAGTCCAAAAGGCAGAGGCATATAGTCGACGGCTTGTCCTGTTGGTGACAATCGACGTCAGGAAAGTCTCCAACTCCGCTAGATGGGTGGACATTCTGGATACGCTGGAAAACTCCTTTCAAGTTCCAGAAGGGACTACGACACGGCACAGGGCAAACGAAGGATGGAAGTTACATCAGGTGTTGCTCAGGGACCTATCCTTGGGCCGGGCCTCTGGAATGCGTCCTCCGATGGGCTTTTGCGACTGGAGATGCCAGATGAGTCACACTTGATCGGCTATGCGCATGATGTTGCTGTCCTGGCTGCTAGACACACCATTGAACAAGTGCAAATTAGGCTAGGTAGCCTAATGCGCCGAGTTAGAGACTGAATGGCTACTCGAGGGTTCAGTTTAGCACAGAAGAAAACCGAAGTGGTCATCTTAATAAAAAAGAGAATCCCTAAAGTAAGGGTGATCAATGTTGGGCACATACTAATCGCATCGAAGCCCGCGGTGAAGTACCTGGGACTACTGATCGACTCAAATATGAGTTTCTCTGACCAAATCAGGGCAACGGCTTCGGAAGTATCGGCTCTCAGTCGACTTATGGCCAATGTAAGGGGACCAACCTATCAAGAAGACGTCTCTTGATGAGTACTGTAGGGTCCGTGCTACTGGACGGAGCAGAAATAAAGAGCGACGCTCCCAGGAAGGAGGTATACCGAAAACGCTTGGCACAGGTACAGAAAAGAGGAGCACTGAGAACTGCATCTTCGTATCCAACAGTCTCTGATTCGGCGGTGAGAGTGATTGCAGGCGTGATACCTGTTGCCCCTCTTAATAGAGAGCGCCGCGCTATGTACCTGTGCCGAAACGAGTATGAGAGGGAGATGGTTGTCCGCGCGGAAGATAGCGTTCACTCAACGCTTGGCAGCAATCTTGTGTGAATTGGATTGCGTGTATCATCCCGGATGTGAGACCGTGGCTTAATCAAAGGCATGGCATGGTGACCCAGCTTTTGAGCGGGCATGGGTGTTTTCAGTCTTACCTGCAAAAGATTGATAAGTCACGGTCCCCCGATTGTCGGTTTTGCCCAGGAGAAGAAGACAATGTCTGCTACACATTTTTTCGTACTTAAAATGGGACAGGCAGTGAAGAGACCTCTACAGGGAGACTTGAGAGCTCACCCCGGATAATATAGTCGCGGTTATTATCGAATCGGTTAACAAATGGAACCAGGTGGCTCATTATGTTCGGGCAGTCCTAAAAGACAAAATGGACTCACAGCAGCCGGGTGCGTTGGGGCTGGGGGATCGCTTGTCTGGCACTTCCTTTCCCCTCTCTCCTCCCGCTAGAAGAGCGATCCCCTAGCTTGAAGGCGTCTCACGGCGTAACAAAACGAGACCTCGCCCGAAGTAATGTTTCAAACGGTCCCAGGCTAGGCTCTCAGGTTAACAGGGGAGGTGTTTAGTAGGTATTCCTGTCGGGAGTCCTACACTCTGTGCATAAATGGGCATTCACCTGCTTACCACAAAAAAAATTGATCGATCTGGACCATCATGGCTTCAAGTCGGCAGGCTACACCCAGCTGATGCATAATATTCAGAGCCAGCTGCCACAGCTATCAGACCTGCGGGTGATGGAGGGACTCGTATACAACCGGATGGGAGAAGCATCCGGACACTCCATACAAGAAAAAGAACAGTAGTGGATAAGGTGCCCTAAGAGTTAACCATTGGCCTTATCAGACGGGCCCATGATCACCCACTGAGTGCACACGGCGGATACGGTCGGACGCTACGGTGGCTGAAAACTGGAACATCTGGCAAAGTTGCCCATCATTGAGCCGATTCGGAGCATGCATACAGCCCCAGTCCTAAGCTTCTTGGAGAAACGTATCTTCCATGTATTTAGAGTACCAGAGAATCTCGTCTCTGACAACGGAGTCCAGTTCACATCTATTAAACTTCGTAAGCTAATGGGTAGGTATGGCATTACACACCAACGAACTGCAGTCTACTCTTCTCAAACAAATGCTTCCAAGCGACTAAACCGTACGCTCCTAGCCGCTATATGGGCCTATATCAATCCGGATTAGAAGGATTGGGACCGTAAGATTCCCGCCATCACCTGTGCTCTGCGTTCTTCATACCACACCGCCACTGGGACCTCGCCTTACTTTGCCGTGTTCGGCCAGTACATAATTTGTCACGGTAGATCATACCAGTTGTTGTGACAATTAAATCGTTTGGGAGACCCAGTAGTGGCTCCTGAGCCTCACGAGAAACTCCGAGTATTACGAGACCAACTCCGAGATAAGATTGAAGATAGCAAACGCGCCGGGGAGAAGCGCTACAACTTCTGATCACACCCTTCTGCTTTCAAGGCAGGCTATGAAATATATAAACGAAACTAAAGACAAAGTGGCGTGGCCCAGCACTACAATGCCACATTGGATAAAAAATTTGTGAAATACCGGGTTGTCCAGGTGTTAAGTCCAACACGTTTTCTCATCTTAGATATGTCCAGAACAGAACTCGGAGCCTACCAGGCTAAAGACTTACGGCGTTGAAGCACGCCATCTACAATAAACTCTCTTTTTTGTCGTCATTCGATCTCATCACAGCCGCGACGCCATCGCTCACTATAACGTGATACTTGTCCTGTCACTACTGTAAACCTGCCAACAGCAACTTCGGAGTAGACTAAAGGTGTCCGGACTTGTTGAGCTGATGGATATAGTCCGTTAGCACGTTTCCAGACTTCACGTCTAGAAACGATGAGAGGTCGGTATGGATTTCCTTCGGGAATCTCTCTCAAACGAGACAAACAAACGAGAATCAAAACACATTCCAGTTTCCACAAGTCAAATCAACTTTTGAGCAATGATGTACTCGTATGTATAAATATTTGTAACATAAAGACATGTTCGTAAAACTCTAAATTTATTTTTATTTACATTAGTATGCATGGCGTACATAACTGAAATTCATCTGAAATAATACGCATTTTCATTTCAGTTTTTGATGAAGATTTCGTATTCGAAGAACGACCAGCAGTGATTGGGAGGAGAACTCTAGAGATTCTTCTGTACGATTTTGACGCATATTCCAGACATGTCTGCATTGGTGGCACTCAAATTTCTTTGGCTCATATCGATCTATCAGATAAAGTTGAACTATGGAAACCGTTAGGAAACTGCGCTGAACAGGTGATACAAATTTAAGCGTAGTATGTATTCATAATGTTAACATTCACTTATACCTAACTAGGACGCCAAAATTGATCTTGGAGATTTGATGATATCGCTATCATTCCTACCCTCGGCCGAACGATTAACAGTGGTAGTGATCAAAGCAAGAAACCTGCTTGTAGTAGACGATACACGAAATTCTTCAGATCCATATGTCAAAGTTGCCGTTATTCACGGTGGTAAAAAAATTAAGAAACGGAAAACTGGAGTTCAAAGAAACACTGTCTGTCCTACATTTAATGAAGCTCTAACTTTTGATATTGCAAGAGATACTCTTAAAAATTCGATAATAGAATTTGTAGTACTGCATGATAGTTTATTAGGTAAGATGTTCTACATAAGCAAGCTTTTTGGTCAGAAAATACCTAAAATGATGCAATTTATTTAACCTAGGTTCAGATGAAATACTTGGACGTGCCATCATCGGGAATACACCGCAAGTTCGGCCAGAAGATCGAGCGTTCTTCGAGGAGGTATTCCGAACAAAAACCGCCACAGCTCAGTGGATCCCCCTGACTGATGGAAGGGTTCCATGAGGAAAGCTAAAGCCGTCACACATAGTGGCGAAGGAACATAAATAGACGCGATTTTATTTCGTCTTCCAAAAAGCGCGTGTTTATATCTGACAGCGATGATTGACCAATACTTGCTATTATTCCTAACGTGGCAAAGATATGAAAGCCTTAAACTGAAATGTTAAATGCAAGTAAATATTAACGGCATTTGGGAATGAACAAATTAACAAAAAATTATCGTGGAAAGTTGATACAAATTATTTTTAGAAGATACTTTTCTATAAGAGCAAGAAACATGTCCGAAGTACCTAAGTAATGAAAGTTAAGATTAGCTTATTGTAAATTTAATTCACCTCATAATTAACAACATAGTGTTAAAAAACCAGAAATCTTCAAATAAATTTGTCACTTAAAAATTATCAAATATCAAAACATAAGGTTTTCAAAACAACATATTGCCTAATACATGATAGCCATATTTATGCGTATGTAAATTATTCCAAACATTCAGTGTATAGATAAACGGAAAATTCTACCACCGAGTTTTGTGATTGGAGGTGAAAAGACCTAAAATAAGTTTAAAAATCCAAATATTTACTCTTAGATAGTCTTCAAAATGTTGATTGGATCTACTTTTAAAATTATTGCTATCAAAAACCTGCCTCACCGGTTAATTTTAAAGTTATCGAAAATATTTTCATAGAGGGCGTACTATCGATATAGAAATACTTTAGATTTTCTGGGGGTTTTTTCTATCATAATCTAATTTATGAACATTAGAGGCGGTCTGATAATTTATTTTGTACGACTTCTATAAGAATTGGGGATCACAATTCGGTATTTGCATAAGTTTCATACTGCTTCTATGTCTGGAAATAATGAAACGCTATAAGATATATTTATTTAACTGTTAATGTTGCAAAGCATTATATCAAATAAAATATTTTAAACGCATTAAGTGTTTTGAAGTTTTCTGATAACATCTAACAAAAATAGTAGTTTTTATCAAGGTGAAGATAATTGGTATACTTTCTGGGTGAAAAAAATGAACAGATCTGATTGAAATTTACAAAACGATTATTTATTTAATTATTGCTAAATTAATCAGAAGTTATAATCCTGTCCAGGGTAAGAATACTCCTCAGAGACCATGTTTAAATGGCGAAAATAGCGATGATAACATCCAACCGTTTTCATCACTTGCTAACCTGAAAAACAGGAATCGAAATGTTAGCGAACCTGCGGGAAACTTGATGGAGATGACGTTCTTGTAGGTTTTCATAAACCTGTCAGCTGTGCTCTGTGCGCAGACTTCCATGCTTCTCCTCCAGTAGAATATGTAGCTGTCCGTGTTCTTTTTGCTTGTACTAAAATTTTGGTTTGCTCTGTCTACATTCCTTGTAAAAGTCCAATTTCAATTTATGAGCGATTCTTCTCTGAATTTTCTTCCTATATCACCAACATCCTTCATCCTATATTCTTGTTTGTGGCATCTTTAATATTGCTTCTGTTGTATGGAATGAGACTTTCTCCACAGCTATTTCAAATGGCAGTTTATTTTTAGCTCGTTATTCCTTTCTTTCATTTTGTGCCCTTTCTCAGTTCAATATTGTTCCCAATATCAATGAGAAAATTCATGACCTTATCCTATCTAATCTTCCTAAATTTTCACTTAACTTCCTTTCCTCACCAACACTATATGTGAATCCTGATCTGCACTATTCCCACTATCTTCGATCATCAATACACGCCATACTTCTCATCCAAAAAAGGTGTTGCCTGCTCGCTTTAGCTTCTTAACTACTCCAGAATTGAACAGGAAATCAATTCTAGAAACTTGTTATTTCTACTTAAGAATCTAGGAGTCAATGAGGGACTTAGTAACTTCTATACCATACTATCTGAATCATCCAGGAAAATATGTGTGGTCCGAAAAAGCCAGGCGATGTCCCATGGCTCGACTATAACTGAGTTGCGGCTCTGAAAGCTAAGGATTCTGCTCGTTTAAAATTTCTGAAATCACGTCTCCAGAGGGATCTCGAACTGTTCAAGGAGCTTCGCAAAGGGGCAAAAAAAGCAGCTATCTCTGCTCAAAAGAAATAAAAAGAGCACTTTGAAATCTCCTTGATTGCCAAACACACGCAGCCGCTTCCGTCATATATCCGTTCTCTTAAGAGTTCTCGTAAATTTCCTCAGTTTGTTCGCTAAGAAAACATTACCTCTACATCATTACAAGATTCTTGTAATCTGTTCGCGCGGTATTTCTCGTCCTTCTTCTCTTAATCAAATATCGGTCCAGTTGCTAAGGAGTCTTCTATACGTTCATCAATTTTTTTCTTTTTTTGTGTTTGGGAGGCGAATACCATTTACACATAGAGTGTGGGACTCACATGCTCGCAAGAAGGCGACTAGACTACCCACTAAACACCTCCCCTGTCAACCTGAGAACCCAGCCTGGAACCGTGTGACACATTACTTCGGGCCAGTTCTCGTTTCATAATGCCGTGGGGCGCCTTCAAGCTGAGGGAACCCTTTTCTAGCGGCAGCGGAAGAGGAAGTACCCGACAAGCGATCCTCCAGCTCCAACACCCCCGGTTGCTGTGAGTTCCTTTTATCTTTTAGGACTACCCGAACACGATGTGCCACCTGGTTCCATTTGTCAACCGATTCGAGCATCACCGTGACTATATTATCCGGGGTGAGCTTTCCCGTCTTCCTGTAGAGGTCCCTTCGCAGCCTATCCCATTTTGGGTACGCAAAAAATATGTTGCAATCATTGTCCTCTTCTCCTGGACAAAACTAACAATCAGGGGACCGTGATGTACCAATCCCATGCAGGTAAGAGTGAAAACACCCATGCCCACTCAAAAGCTAGGTCAGATAAAAGTCAGTCTCACCATGCCTTCGATTTAGCCACGGTCTCATATCCGGAATAAGGCGCGCAGTCCACCTTTCCTTCGTGCAATTCACCGAAGACTGCTGCCAATCGTTGAGCGCGCGCTGTCTCTCCTTGCGGACAACCATCTCCCTCACATCCTCGTTTCAGCGCAGGTAAATACCGCGGCGCTCTCTAAAAAGAAGGGCAACAGTTATCAGTGCTCCTCTTCTCTGTACATATGCTAGGCATTTTCGGTATACCTCCTCGCTGAGATCATCACCCCACACATCTGTTCCGTACGGTAGCACTAACCCTACAGCACTCATCAAAAGGGGTCTTTTTGATAGGCTGTGTCCCCGTACGTTGGCCATAAGTCGACTCAGAGCCAATACTCCCAAAGCAGCCTTCTCAGCCATTGCCCTGATGTGCTCAGGGAAACTCATCTTCGAATCGATCAGTAGCTCCAGGTACTATGGCTTCGATTCGACTCCCAAGTCTCCAATACTGATCATTTTTACTCTAGCGATTCCCTTTTTTATCAAGATGACCACTTCGGTATGCTCAAGTGCTAAACTGAAGCCGCGAGCAGTCATCCAGTCCCTGACTCGGTGCATTAGCATACCTAGCCTAAGTTGCGCTTGTTCAACGTTGCGTCCAGCGACCAGAGCCACAAATCATCCACATAGCCGATCAAGCGCGACTCATCTAGCATCTCCAGTCTTAGTAGCCCGTCGTAAGACACATTCCATAGGCCCAGATCAAGGATAGATCCCTGGGCAACCCCCGATATAATTCCCATCTTTCGTTGGCCTTGTGTCTTATACTAGAGGAGGCTTCGGTACTTTAGGTAGTTCCTCAAAAGCCTTGTTAGATATCCTGGAACTTGAAAAGGATTTTCAAGCGTATCCAGCGTATCCACCCATCTAGCGGGATTGCAGGCATTCTTAACGTCGAGTGTTACCAAAAGGTCGATCCGTTGCTTGGTGCGACTATATGCCTCTGTCTTCCGAACCATGCTCACCACCTCTGCAATCGCATCAATGGTAGAAAGTCCTGCTCTAAGGCCGTACTACCGAGGCAATAGGTCCCCAGCAGTACGAATCGCGTCAGTGAGTCTTCCCTTGATCAGTTTCTCCAGCACTTCCCCAACCGTGTCTAGCATGCATAACGGGCAGTATGTAGACGGCGATCTAGGAATTCTCTTCCCCTTGCTGATCAGTACGAGTCTTGCCACCTTCCATCATACCGGAAAACCCCCGTCCCGTAGGCAAGCGTTGAATGTGCTGAGCAGCAAGTCAGGACAATATAATATACAAGCTGCAACACCTCAGCTAGAACACCATCTGGACCTGGAACCTTCCTCGCTTTCATCGAAAGGACTGCCTCTGTTTCACCATGGACAGTGTCAACACGGAGGGGATGGGTGGAGAAGGGTACCTGCAGTACCATTTCCATCTTTTCTGCATCATGTATGCAAGGTTTCCATAGGGCACCAAGCTTCCGCATAACTAGTTTGTAGCCAAGGCTCCACGAATCCTTGTTGACATTGTCCACTGGTCTTGCCAGCAGTGAGCGTTGCTCTTGTTGATCAATTTGCAAAGGCATTTCCTGGTCGACATATATGCTGCCACCCGGCTGCTTGCCTCATCACGATTCCGTGCCCGTTGAGGCGGACGCCAAAGCTTGTGACACTCCCTTCGTTTTTCAGTTGACCACCAGTACACTGGGGGCTTGCCGTGCCGGGGTTTTTGATGGGGCATAGAAGCGTTGCAAGCTGTCGTGATGATACACTTAGTTCAGTTCATCACGTCTTGAGCTGCCAGTTCTTCCGTGCTCTCGGTAACTCCCTGCAGAGGTGCACCTGTTGTGAGTACTTAGACGAAACTCTGGACGTCCATCCTTCGGATGTTCCATCCAGTTGTAGAAAGCCGAGAGCATGGAAGTCGGGAGACAACATCACTTACCTCAAGCAGAGTGCACTGATGATCACTAGTTGATTTGTCCTCTAATACTCTCCAACTGTGTATCCTCCATACTAAGGACTCCGAGTTGAATGTCACCTCCGATATGGTTCCTTCACAGCCAATACGGTGGAAAGTCAGCGTATTTTCGGTGTTTAGTACGACAAGCGCCATCCTAGCTACCATTTTTAAGATTCGTTTTCCCACGGATCAGTTTGAGGCATGCGCCATTCGATTGCTTTAGCGTTGAAGTCTCCCCCAATGAGCACATTCACATTGGATTGAAAAGATGATATCAATTCGTTCCGCGTTAGGTACACACTAAAGAAGATGGTTCCTCAACACGGAACCCACACAAAACCATCCCCCCGTCCACAGCTCTCTACTTGGAAATCACTATTTCGAACCCGTGGTGTTGCTCACTCAGCTGCAAAAAGTCCGCTTTCATGTCCCCCGCAAACTACTCAAGCAGATTTTGTGCGGTTGAACTGCGGTGTAGGTTTAGCTGCAGGATGCGGGACATCGAAGTTCTGAGTTTGCCTTCGCTAAGACTTCCTGGAAAACCTGGCATTTTTCTGATCCCAGACACGTTCAAAATCATGTCTTTGATCAGCATCCCTGCAAAGAATACAGTGTGCTTCCTTCGTACGCTCTTATCTTTTATGTCCTGTTTCACCGCACTTGTAACATAGGGAACGCCTATCGCGTCGTTTCCATGCTTGCACGGTGTGACCATCGCCAAGGCATTTGAAACATTGAAGAGGCGCTGCTCTTTGCCGTATCCTACAGACAACCCACCCTATTCGTATTTTGCCTTTATTCAGAAATTGTTCGGCATCGTTTTCGGTCAAGTCAATTATGGCCATGCATTGGCCCCTATGGTTTTCTGGTGTGGGCCTCACTTTAATCCCGCCCACGCTAGGGAACTACCTTTTGATAGCCTCTTCTACCTAGACCAGATCTGTAACGCAGTCAATGTCCCTTATTCCGATCGTTGCTATCGGCTCGAGCGAGGATATAGCTGCGCTTTTGCCGAAAAGTTTCTCTACTGCGTCGCAGAATGCTTCCCTTTTCTCGGCCTCCGCATCAAATTCGGCCAGTATGTGGCCCAACCGCGTTGGTCGTACTGCTTCAATGGAAGTGTTAGTGTCTTCGAGCCTTACGTTTCCCCTGATCTCCCAAAGCACCTCCGCGTAGGATCGACTATCTTGGGGTCTAACAAGCAGTACCTGCTGCCGGAGTCTTCGTTGGGGCTTCTTTCCATTCTGTTTTGCATCAAATAATTTCACTTGTTGGGCGTCCATGCGAACTTTTTTTTTTGAAGAAGTTTCTTAGTGGTTTTCTTCGCTCCTTTTATAAGCACTGTCTGGAACCCTGATCTGGTATTCTACGCCCATCAAGTGCCACTTTCTTCCTTCTTTTATCCCAATCGCCTTCGATTGGGCTAGAGCCATTCTTTTATTGATTTTTGATTGTGGAGCTATCTGCACGTGCCCTTAAGATTTCGCACCAAGTGCTTCTTTAGGCTGTTGCTCCTCTTTGGCCTTCTGGTCCTCTTTGGCCTTTAACCAGGTGCTCCGATGATGCCCTATGCATCCTAGGAGCTCTTTTAGTTCAAGTAGCCCAATTTTTACTGCTTTGGTGATTTTTGGCGAGTCGCATGCAGATTGTATTCTTTTAAAAACAACTCCCGCTTTTCGGTATTGCCCTTTCTTCTTCATATCGCTGGGCGGCATTTGTACTTTGTGGCCATCGTCCTTAGGAGAGGTTATCGGCTTCTGTTTCCAAATACAGTACTTCCGCCATCTTTTCGACGTTGGGGATGAAATCACACATCGTCACTTTATTTGCCTAGTAATCTCCTCGTTGTCGTAATCTCCTCGTTGACTTCAGGATGGTTCGTTATTATTTCGGGATTTGCGACCCTTGCACGGGGCAGTTCGGTGGCGACCGCAGCAGTGACCATTGAATTCACGAATTTCTTTACATAGGGTTTTCCAATAAGAGATGTTATTTTGATATCAAAAGAAAATGCCATTTTTTAATATAAATGATCGTATGTTTATTTCATTATAAAAAAGAAGGTATACCGTTAAAAGTAAAACAGCAGGCAAATAACCATCACAACCACGCTTACAGGACCATATCCTTTTCATGAAATTTTCCATAACCAAATCGCAAAGTGGCTGCCGTATGTCCTCGATAGCCTCACGAATTCCATCTTTGGGGTCTTGAATTGGCACTGGGCTGTTCGCGTAGACCTTCTCTTTCACGTGGTGTTAAATCACAAGATCTATTCGAAATAACACCTCTTATTGGAAAACCCAATATTTTCCTCCACTGCTCGAACGTCATCATTTTTTTGCTGCACCCGAACCCTGCAGGAACCTCAGTCTGAACGAGACTGTCTGTTAATCTCCGTTTTTCATCCGTCTTCACTATCGTTGTATTAATCGTGGTTTTTGTCATCGTTAGAACCGCTCCCGATGTGGTGTTAACATCGTGGCTACAGCCTCCGGTTACGTCATCGTTATTTTTATTTTTCCATTCTTTTTTGGGGTTTTTTGATTTTTTAAGGGTTTTTGGTTGCCCCAATTTTATTGGGTCCCACCTCGGAGCCGTTATCTCCGTTCGTGGGTGCAGTCACCTTTTTGGTCCCATGGTTATCTTTCCAGAGCAGGGAGGCCATGCGAGGGTTGGCACAAGCCCTTATGGGGACAAGTGCTCAGAGCCAGATCAGCGCTTATCGGGTGTCCGTTTCAACCGAAATGGTGCGAACTTCGAACGTACTCCGAGGCCTGCCAAGGTTTTACAGGGAGGGAGGTGGTATGAAAGTTGAATTGGAGCCGTTCACACACGACTGTCACCTTGGCGCTCCCGTGAAAAGCAACTAGGTCCAAACCATCATATCCGCCAGCCCAAAAGCATGAATTCTAGTTCGTTGTCCAAAGCCTAGTCACGGTCAATACCTGTCATCCCAGGAGGAAGGATCACGGTGCCCCCCATATTCTTGCGTCCATGGAGGTGGCACTACCCAAAGAATGCTAGCCTCCAAGAGTATTCCTGTCAGCCAGCATTCCCTCTGCGGGGAAATATTCATCCTTATTGGACGCTTATGGGCTTGCCCCAAATCCACTCGAGATTGAGCTTAAAACTTAGATCCAAGCATAGGCTTTGGTCCAGATGGAATCCCAAATTTTTTTAAGTAAATCTTTGTCATCTTGTCTACAATTTTTAATCTTAGTCTTGCCAATGCCACTTTTCCTTCCTAGTGGAAAAATACATATGTATTTCCTATTTCGAAGGCAGGTGATATTAATTGCGTACCTAACTTCCAGCCTATTTCTATTCTCTCCTGTGTCAGCAAGATTTTTGAGCGTATAGTATATAATAGAGCCTATCCATTAGTTCTTCCCTTATTGTCCGTGAGCAGCATGACTTCATCAAAGGTCGATCAACCTTGACCAACTTTTTATCTTTTACCGACGCGGTTGCCTCTGCGCTTGATAAACAAAGCCAAGTGGGTGTTATCTATATGAATTTCTCCAAAGCTTTCGACTCTGTGGATCATAATCTCCTTCTCAGCCAAATAAAAGGTTTTAGTCTTCCCCTCTTCCTTACATCCTGGTTTCCCACCTATGTCCATAGCCGTGCATGTTTTGTTTCTGTCTTCTCTTTTCTACGTTTCATCCTGTTTCTGGTATCCCACAAGGATCAATTATAGGTCCTTAACTTTTTCTCATTTTCATCAATGACCTTCCTGCTTCGGTATCGTCATCCTGTCTTTTATATGCGTTTTATTGCAAAACGATCTTCATAAATTAGGTCGATGGTGCATTTCTAACGCTCTTAAATTGAATATTTCTAAACGTCACCAAATGAGATGCTCCAACAAAAAAAATCCTTTGTTGTTTCCTTACTCCATTCTTGGAGAAGTCCGTATACATACTTGTATAGTATCTAGGTGTTATCTTTGGCTACAAACTATCATCATCATTTCTAAGGGATCACGCCTTACTGGCTTTATCCTTATATCCTCTAATAACTTCCGCATTCCTTCTACTTCCATTTGTCTCTTCGTTTTTGTGGTGTTCGAATATTTTTCGCTAGTGTGGAATCCGCACCTCAAATATCTTATTGAATCTATTGAATCTATACAACGTTGATTCCCAAGTAATTTATTTTACAGGTGCCAGTTGGACTCCAAACCCTACAAAGAACGCCAACTAGCTTTACACATTCCTTCTTTAGAATCGTGAAGATTATTTTCAGATTAATGCTTACTCTTTAAGTTGCATCATCATTTGCTTCCCGATAATCTTTGCTCAGTTATCTCTCTTCAAAGCTGAGTCAGGTCTAGTCGCTCTCAAAAAATTTTCCGAGTTCCTTTTGCATGAATAAACTTTTACTTTTGCTCGTCACTTGTGCGGCTACTACGTATACATAATAGCATGCGTCTTGGTCCTTTGCCTAATTCTTTTCATATTTTTAAAACTAATCTCAAACATTTGCTCTCTAATCATTCTTTTGATATCGTTAAATAAAGTTTACTTGTTCTACATTGCTTAAAAATTTAATATTTGTGTTTGATTTTTTCATTTAATCTGTAATTGGATTAACAATCTGTTGATTATGATGTTAAATAAATAAATATTCTAAATAACAACGGGAAAACATAGGAGAAAACTCCTCCAATTACTTGTCCCGACTCACTGCGCGGCACAATCGACGTGATTATGAAAGAATTGAAAATTTCTTTTAACTCTGTTAAGCTGATATCAATTGGAAAAAGGCTCTTCTGCACTAATATCAAGGATAACGATAACGTTCAAAACTATTTGAGCTTAAAAACTCCCCGTTGGCACCACCAGCCGGAAAGGAAAATTTCTCGCAGACACCTTTGTTTGAAAAGCAGATAATAATTTGATTGGCCGCCACAGTCATTATTTAAGAAAAATTATCTGTCGCATAAATACTTCCAATCTAAACCATTTCAAACGTTTCCATAAAAATTTCGTTTAAATCAGAGTTTTAGTCTGGACAAAATAAAAATATTCGGTTTTCATTGAAAATGGGTCCTAAAAATATTAAGTTTTAAATTTTCGGCGTTTTCTTTTATCATTCCACTTTCATAATTTCTTGAATGAAATAAATTGTCTCAATAATCTATAATTCCAAGTTTCATTAAATCCATTGAGAAATATGGGTGCTAGTGGGAAACGAAAATCTAAAAAAATCGCATTTTCGAGAAACCATTGTTTTGAAACTAGCACAGAACACAGATGATCGCGAACATAACAAAACCATTAGATCTGGTCACCATCTACCTTGATGTTAAGTTTAATACAAATCGAAGCAAAATTGTGGCTTTTAGATATCTTTGAAATTTCGAGCTTTGACTAGCCACCATTTTGAAAATCTAGACTTCTTTAGATACTTAAAGCTTCTGTCAAACTATCAAGTTTCATTCACATAGGTTGAGGGGTTTTGTCACGATTCTACGTCTAGCACTTGCTGCGTGTAGACGTGTTTAAAATCGCTCCTGTCATTAATTTTAAAAATTAATTAATTTTTCTCAGTCAGTCAGTTTCAAAATTTTAATTATTTTTTTGTAAGTCAGTCAAAAGCAAATTTTGATTTTATTGGAAGAAACATTTATCGTCGAAGGAATCGACCTACGGAGTCAATAAATTAAAAACAAATAAGCCAAAGACTAACTAGAGACTGCTGTATGGAGGAGCCCGCCGGCTTCCCTCCGGTGGGGCCCCCGGGGAGAGTAGCAATACAAAATTGGCGACAAGCGTCAATAAAAGAAGACACACGAGAAACCAGGAGAGAAACTCAAGTTGTCGAAGACAAACAAGAAGTAAGTCGACTTCAAGCTGAAATTCAGGAATTGAAACTACGACTGAAAACGTTCGAAGATATTTACACGAGAGCGAAGAAAACTCAAGATGTAGAACCGGTAAGGACAATAAATACGGAAACTAAGCCAAAGAAAGCTGTCAAGCAAGTCAGCCCTGAAGAAATACTAAGTGCTGAAGGCACTAACGACAACCAGAACTACTATGCAGCGCTGGACAGACTCCAACAAGAAATGGATGTTGATGAAAGTAAATAACAATCATAATTTTATACTTTATTTAAAAAATAAAAACAAGGAAAAGAAACCAGCTCACAGTTCTGCTGATCCTCCTCAGAAAGTTGCCGAAAATACAGAGAAAGTTCCGCCTTTTTATGTATTCGGTCAAAGCGGAAAGGATATAATTTAGCTATTGGCAGCCGAAAATAAATTATCTAATTTCAACATTAAGAGATTCAATGCCGAAAGATTATCGATCAGAACGAAATCAAAGGCTTATTTCAAATCAGCAAAACATGCTCTGAATTCTCTGAAGGTTCCACACTTCACATATACCCCGAAAAGTGAGAAGAACCAGACCTTTTTGTTGAAGGGCTTGGACTGCGCAGAAGATACCGTCGATCTTCTTCAGCTGCTCAAGGAAAAAGCACCAGAAATCGAATTCATCTCAGTTAATATGTTCGGGACAAGAAGGTCGACGGTAGAAAAAAAATTTACCACTTTTTTTAGTGCAGATTTCAAAAAAGAGCAGTCCAAGTGCTCTTCAACAAATAAGATACTTAAACTTCCGAGTGGTGAGGTGGGAACGCCTCTATAATAGAGAAGTCAACCAATGCTATCGGTACCAACGGTTTGGGCATTCGGCTGCCAACTGCGCCATGGATTACCGATGCGGTGAGTGCAAATTGGCTCAGAAGAAGCCAAAAGAGAAATTATACTGTGTTAACTGCGGTATTTTGGGTCACCCGGCATCATATCGAGGATCCTCCTGATATCAAGATGCGAGAGTAAAATCTGTCCCAAAGCAAACACAACTACACCGCAGTGTCTTAGCTCCGAGCTTCGTCAAGCCCAGAGTATCATTTGCACTTGCCGCTAGAGGACCAGCAGAAAATGCGGTAAATTATGTGAATAATGTAAGTGGCAATAATGAACTGCTTCTCAAAATTTACCAACAACTAAATTCCTTATAGGAAAGAATCGACAAACAAGATACAAAAATTAACTTTGTTTTTCAGCGCTAAGGACTTTCAAATGCCTCAAAATAATTTGTTATTCAGTCACATTCCCATGGATAGGATTCATCTCATCTCGATCAACGTCAACTCCATTGTCACTATACATCGACGTGATTATCTCCTTGAATTTATTGTTAAGCAAAACCCTGAAATCATGCTTCTCACTGAAACCCACCTCAATTGATGGCACTCCATGACATTCAAGGATTTTGAATTCGTAAGAAACGATTGGGTAAACGGTGATGGGGGAGGTGGCACTAGGATATTAGTGAAATGACCTGTTGTTTCCAAAATATTGATAAAGTCGAATTCAAAAGCTTTGAATCTCTTGAAGTGTCCGTTATCAAAATCTCACTTCCAGGTGGGAATAACCTTTTCGTTATCTCTGCCTACGCAACTAGTCGAAATGTTCTCAAATTCAAGGAGGTGCTCGATTCCTTGTTTGAAATACTCGAATTGAACAGGCTGCATACTTATTATATTCTTGCTGGTGACCTGAAAGCTAAGTATACATCATGGCTGAATACCAACAATAATCCCAGATTAAAAGTGGATAACAGAGAATCAAATTGAATACAGGTGCAGTCTAAATGGTTCGGAGTTTCCAACATACTCCATTACAAATTCAGCTTAAATAGTCCTCCTGCAGGTGCTTTCTTATGATAGTGAACATAAAGCAATCGTGATGGAAATCAATCATCCAGACCAGAAACAATGTCCTCTTTCTGATGATGGCAGCTCTTGTTCAGTGGTTCCTAATGACAGGAATCTAACGAACGTTGAAATAGATCTCTATTTGCTGAAGCTAGAGAAGTTATCCTTCGCATCGATTGAGAAAGTAGTTCCCTAGATTAAACATCCAAACAATATGGAAGGATATGAAACACCAACCATCGCAAGGTTGAAAAGATTGAGAAGTCTTCTTCTCACAGCCGGCAACAATATTTATCGACGATTTTTGGACTACAACCAACCCTCGTTGACTTTGTTGAAATTACATCTGAAGAATGTCCGGAACTTAGTCCGTTCATACTTCAGGAGTGAGGTCAGCTATCAATGGGCAAAAAAACCAAGTGGTATTAGCGCACAGGACCCAGATGGCGGTTTTGCGAAAGTGAATATCATATTCCGTAAGAAGTCTCGAGTGAACGTATCGAGCCTAGGAGTCACTAGTGATGAGATAAACCTTCTCGATAGGGCTGGTGTCGAAATTGATAGCACGACTCAGGATAGAAATGGAAACAAGATTATATGTGATGGATTGCATAAACTTGCCTTGATTGGAACATATTTTGAATTGGTTCTCTACCAAATTCAGAGAGAGGAAATCAAATACTTTCAGAGGTCATTGAAGCAAAAGTTTCCGACTTCAAATCAAGCCTGAACGGTGAATCAATTCTTCATTTCAATGAAACAATAACATCTGAACTCATAGCGAGCATGAATATGATTGATTATTTGGTCAACTATGAAGAGCTGTGTTTCATATTTAGCAGGATAAACAACAAGAAATCATGTGGTATCGATGATGTTCTTAATATAGTTCCCGGACATTTGCCTGAGTTTCTTCCTCTTCGTGGCATTACATCCCCTCTCGGACCTTCACTTCCTGCAAATAGCGCCTCTACCTGTCTCGGTCCATTGACCACGTCCTCCAATTTCAAAATCCGAGCAGTCTTGTTACAGATTTGTATACGTGGAGCTTTGTTTTCCTGTGTATGTAGCTGGTATTCAAGATCGTCAAAACTTAATAAAATATTTTATTTGCAAACTGTATTCTCCGTCCTATTTCGTCGATTTCATTACCGATTCTCGTTATTTAGGTGCCTAAATACACAAATTTGCTCATATTTTTGAAGCTGTATTCACCAAGTGTGATATTTTGTGTAATTGAGGTATTTTTCCTTGACTGCGTCATGAACTTTGTTTTATTTTCATTGATTTGATTTCTTACTAGCTTTGCATCGCTATCGAGATTCAGGAAGAGTTCTTTGGCAGTTGTTAATGACCGGGACAAAATGTTTATATCGTCCGCATGGGCTACTACTTGGCTCGACTTGTATAGTAATTTACCTCATGTATCGACAGGTAGCTTCCTTATCACGTACTCCAGAGCCAAATTGAATAGCAATGGGGCCAGTCCATCGCCCTGTTTTAGTCCGATGTTTGTGGCAAAGGCATCGGTGATTTGGATATTGATGTGGATTTGTAGTAATCGAGCACTAACACAAACAAACTGCTCGAAAACCTTCCTAACCCTTATCAAAAGTTTTAATTACAGATTTCGACAAAAAAAAGAAAGATTTCACTACTTCCATTCGTAATCGTAATTTACAAAATAGTTTTTTTATTATTATTAAAACAATTTGTAAAAGTTTGGGACAAAAGCGAAAAAAATTATTATTAAATTTAATTTCATATCAATTTTCCTTTATATTAAATTTAAACGTTTCTCTTCAATTATATTCTTCATAAGATTTAACTTTTATCATTATTGAAAATCTTTTTCATTTTTCTTTATTTCAGTTAATTTTCTTTAAGAAAAATTTAAATATGTAAATTAGAATTCCGGACACGGGAAGATTGATTTAGTGCATCCCAGCTGATTCGATTTACAGTTGCGACACGGACATGGGAGAAAAGAAAGACAAGTTTTGAACGTACGGAGGAGTTGACTTACGACCGCGACATGGCAAGCATGTGTAGAACGGCCTGCAAAAAATAAATTGTCTTAAGTAAAACAAGTGTTCAGTATCTCATGCCCACAAGTAAAAGTTAATTTCAATGAGCGATAATCTCGTCCATAGTTATATCAAGTGCTTGGTCGGAAAATTTTTCAGTTGAATGAAAAACCTGGAAAGGAAAGTAATAGGAAGAGAGTGGCCTTCCTCGTCCTTATTCATCTTCATTGTCGTCGTCGTGATAGTAAATAATTGAAAAGCAAGTATTTACTTCCAAAAAAAAAATGTGTGAAAGTTTCCGCAAACTTCACCAAACCTTATGTGCGGGCTCGAGTTTCCCATTTTGCAAGAATGTTTGACGTTGATTCAGCAGTCGCGGTCGTTTCTTGTTCATCAGTCCGTACGGATTTCGCTCTTTTCACCGTGAAGTGTGCCAACAACGAGAGTCACCGTGCCACATTCTTATTAAGATTCCTCTATGAAAGTTGGCAAGTGCTGGTGATTTGGGTGTATGTAAAAGTTGAGGTTCCATAAAGGCAACGGAGTAAGTGAATCGTACGGTTTCAACACACGGAAACGACAAAAGTTTCCCGGGAGTTTTCCATACAAGCGTGTGTAAAGGTTGAACGTCGTCGTGACATGCTTCGTGGTTTTCGCGATTTTAAAGTTCGATTCTGCTCGCAAAGCCCCTGACGGTCGCCGTAAAATTCACAAAACCCCAATCCTTCGTGCTTCAACTAAAGATTTAGCATAAATCTTCGGAGTTATCGCGATATGATCGATTTTCCTGGAGAAAAGGAAGAAATGTTTGACGGCGACGCACGGGTGTAATCTCCACGCAAAACATAGTCGAGCAAAATTGAGGGGAGTAAATCGTACACTTTCACGAAACAACCAACGTTTTTCGAGCGCCTTCTATACAAGTGTGTGTAAAGGGTGACTTTCGTGCCGTCATTATTTATTGGAATTGTTGAATTTGTTCTGTGAACACGGGCAGTGAATTAACAAAACAAATCTAGGTTAATTTCTCAGTAAACTTGAAGTGTTATTTTTCCCCTTTCATGAACGGAGTGCTGGACGGTGGTTGTTGCGATTAAGACAGGAATATCGAAATTGAAGTGTCCGAGTATACAGCACTGCGGGGCAAAGTCATTAGAAACTTTTGACGGAACCATATAAAGTTTCTTTACAACTAGCTCTTCAAACTCGGTGAGTCTTGACGTAAATGGAGACACGATGAAACGCATTGTAGACACAGTCACGCTTTCAACGAGAACTGGTGAGTGATCGCTTCTAATGCGATTTTGCTGTATTGGGAGAAGTCCTTAGCAGTGGGCGTTCATGTTTGAAGTCATCAATTCGGAAGCGTGTACTTGCGTATATGTGGCGGTGCCCGAATAGACTTATTTTTGAATGAAACTCAGTGGCGTTAAGACCACGGATTGCGAACATTTATATTTCAAATTGGTAAAAGTTAATTCTCAGGCAGTGAATCGCTAATTATACATTCGAATTGTTTTTGTGTTTTCCTTTGTCTATCACGGCATGAGAAGATCGAAGGAGTTCAATGCCCAATTATATAGAAAACAAAACGAAACCTGCAAAGGTATTGCTCAAAATCATCCTGCGCCGTGTGGAAATTATTGCCCAAGCTTCCATAGGACTTAAGTTGCTACTCTTCCTATGAAAATCATCCTTGCTCGAATCTTCGCTACAATCACTTCTTGCCAACGACATTTCATTTGGCAGAACTAAAAGCGAAGAAGTTGAGAGTCACACTACAGTAAATTGAAGAACAACTTCAATCGAATCTTTTGAAACAAACAGAAATTGTTTGGTTATTGCGAACTTAGTTTTCCTTTCGGTGTATAGTACCAGAAAAGGTTTTTATAAATATAATTACTTTTCAAATACGTCAATAGGATTATTTTTGTTTCGTTTTATGAATTGAATGAATGAAATAGTTGTTGTTAAATATTAGCAAAGTCTCTTGACTCAGAAAAACATTTTTCTTATCCTTCATAATAGCGATTACATTTCACATTCAGACAATTTTATGTCAAGTCAGGTCAAATATCGAAAAATTGTTGATCTCCTTGTGTTAATATTAATTGCGATAAAAAAAGGACATTAATACAATGAATTACTAAATCTATACCTTTTGTCTTTTCATTTCGTTCAACATGACCGGGTATAGGACCCAACATGACCGGATATAGGACCTGTAGTGAAAGTAGGTATGAATAAAGATTTCCGTGAAGGACTGCAGCGATGGTCTGCTACCTCGGTGGAAGAAGATGTTAAGATCCGCCAAGAAGGGCCTTGTCTAGAGACGCGTGAATGCGCTGGCAGACTAGCGTTGTGGTGTCGTGGGGCGGGTTCATTCCCCCAGCACAAGGACCCACAACAAAAGAATTTTGCATTCATGAATTCTCGGGTCTCAATAGAAAAGATCGACCGAAGTCGAAAACATGTAAGTAACTAACAAAAGGGAAGATTGCTTGCTCAGAGAACAAGCTGAAACGAGTCAAAACAGGCGGACTTGGGGAGACTTTGTCGGTACCCGACGATTCTTATGGCCAACAAATAAGAGTGGGGCATACGGATGGATGTGGTGCCCCCTCGCATCCGCCTAACCGGATCAAGATCGTAACTTTGACGTGGCCGTATATCTCCCGTTTGAGCGGAAAACTCATACCAACCTCCTCTGTATGAGCCTTCCCATCAATAGGAAAAAAGGATGTGACCGACCTATGTCATAGAATTATGTGATCTGGTCACATAACTCTATGTCATAAAACGGGCACGTGAACGGAAGGCCACTCAATCCGGCAAGAGCCCCTGAAAGCAACAAAATGGTGGAGCGCGCCCGATGGCTACCTCATATTAGGTGAAAAGCCTGCCCTCGTGGTGGGTCCTATACTCGGGCCGGGAAAAGTGAAATGGATAGACCAGTGGTATTATTTTAATTCATCATTTCATTAATCAATTCTCTTTACACAGTACCTTCAATCATGGGTGAAACCGTTTGAAAAAGTGCGATCTCACCAAACAGAGTTAAATAACAATTACTAGGTCCGACCCGTAAATTTTCGGAATTAAATTTAACCTTAATTTGCACCCATTGATATATTATATTGACCAGTTTATGTGATGATGATGAGACTTATTTAAAATTTTTAAACCAATATAAAACTTAAATTCTGTTTATAAAATGAATTTATATGAATAAATATCCCTGCATGTAAAAACAATTTAATTAATAAAAAATTGGTACTCACCAACATCCGAGCCGGACGCTCGCTGGTGATGTGGTGAGATGCTAATAAAAACATGGATCACACGGATCACATGGACTACACAAACAAAAATTTAAATTTGAAGGCTAGTTATAATGATGAACTTTGTTTATAAATTTTCCATCCTTGTAGTCTATGACTTATTCCATCCAGGCGGCACATTCGCCAATTTCTTCTAAGACTAAATCGAAATCCATGGTTAAAATTAACTTTCCGTTGGCATTTGGGACAGACTAATTTGACCGTCTCTTGGCGTTGAGAATCCAAAACAACTTTGTCTGTAGTGCAACCGGAACAAGCAGCACAAAACGTTTCACCACCCACAAGCGACACTGGGCGCAAACGTCACTGATTTCTGATACAAGCATCACCATACGAAGCTTTCCCGCCACTTTATGTGAGCTTCCACTTATATCATTAAATTTATATCTTCACAAATATTTTACGAGGGATCTCACGTCAGTTTGGAACAAAGAACGTTTGTCCAAGAAAAGTTGACGCATACCCACAAACGTTTTGGCCAATTTTTCCACCACACCTGTGCTATTAGACAATAGGGCTCACTAATCCGAATGTGACCTTGGCTTTACCTTTGTTATGAGATTTATGAAATCCGTAGGGAAGTCACGATAAACATAACTGCAATATAAATCACTTGCATCATATTTTTCTGCAGCGTCATATGCATGCTGATAACCAACGAATTGGTTACATGCATTGCAAATCGAGCGAAAGCTTTTGCTTTGTGGTTGCACCAGTCACAGAGAGATGGCACTAAATACATTAAACTGTTTTTGTTGTTGAACTTGATCTTTTAAATGGTAAATTGTCTTCATTATTTTAGTTGGTAAGCAGTAAAGTCAGCATAGTTATAGTATAAAATAAAATCATAGAAGTAAGAAAATCGAGAAGTATTTCTCCAGTCGCTGGCTCAAGGCGTGCGCCCGAGCTTATTCTATCCTAAGGCACTTAGCCCGGGATAAGCGAATTTAAGAAAACGTTCAACTGCGTACTCAAGGCATCAGCCCGAGTATGAGTGCCCCAAGGCAGTTATGCCCGGGGCCTGCAGTTGAACTAGTAATTGATTGATTTATAAATCTGACTGCGTACTCAAGGCATCAGCCCAAGTATTAGCGTCCCAAGGCTTTGTGTCTGGGGCTAGCAGTTGGATTATAATCAATTGATTCGTTAATATAACTGCGTGCTCAAGGCGTCAAACCGAGCAACAGTTAAAGCTTTAATTGATTGGTTTTTCAAATAGATATCAAGCAATATCATACATTTCCTTCAAATAACAAAAATAATCAAAGTAAATATAAATCGCAAAAATTTTACAAGCTCCATTAATGCTCGAACTTTATACGTCTCTGTTATAAATTAATTATTAAAAGAATTCAATACTAAAACATGTTATTAATATTAATATAGCCAACTGAATGTGAAATTATAAAACCAAGCAAAGAATAAAATAAAAATTAAATCATTAAACAAACAAATCTTTTCACGGATCTAGTTGACTCGCATAAAGTAGCAGCTAAGTGTTATACACGAATATCTCTCTCTCCTCGGGAGCCTTGATGTGTATATAGGATACACATCATATCAAGCTCCCAGCGCATGCCAGCACACATAGGGTGTACGGGTATTGTGCAACAAGCCTTTCATTTGCGCTGAACGACCGGTGAATACTTGGACTTCGTATAAATGTTATCAGTTCAGCGCAAATTATCTTCGCCCAAATCAAACGGATGTTTTGCCACTTTACATACACTCTTCAGCAAACAAGATTCATGGTAGCCATAGACTTACTGTGAGCCTTAACAGATTCTTAAATGAACAATAAATAACTCCGAATTTCACCAACGTTCGATAAAATAATCATTTACACAGGAAAATCTTTGTGACGGTTCGATGCTTCGCGGGTCGCGGTAATCATTCCACTCCGCTATCGTATTCACGACGTGACCAACCAAACCGGACTCCCCCATCCGTCCCCAAAGCTTCTCTTTCTTCCCACTTTCCCATGTCGCTCAGAGTAAAATCCCATCAGGTGCCCACTCAGCTGAACTCGAATGCATTTTTATGTGATGCACCGTTGACCTGCACTAAATCAGTGGTTCCACATCATAAATTGTAATGGGCAGATTTAAATTTTTAAAAAACCAAAACTTAACTGCAGTAGGGAGTTTTCAAATGAACTAAAGATAATTTAAATGAAGTGAAGAAATTTACATGAAGTAAAGAAATGAAAATTTTAAATAATAATGAAAATTAAATTCCATGGAAAATATAATTGAAGGAAAATATTTAAATTTTAATATAGAGGAAAATTTGATACAAAGTTACATATAATATAAAAAATAAGAGGAAAAATTATTCTACAAATTACAATAAAAATAATTACATTTTTTTTTAATCTGCCATTACAATTTTGGATAGATGATAGGAGGGTTTTCGAGCAGTTTGCTTGTATGACTGCTCGATTACTACAAAGTATCGAGCCTTGAAGTCGCTAGGGAAAAGATAAATCTTCTCTATAGGGCTGGTATCGAAATTGATAGTACGACTCTTGATAGAAATGCAAACAGAATTATATGCGATGGTTTGCATAAACTTGCCCTGATTGGAACACATTTTGATTTGGTTCATTTAACAAACCCAGAGAGAGGGAATCAAATTGTTGAAGCTAAAGTTTCCGACCACAAATCAAGCCTGAACGGCGAATCAATGAAACATTAACATCTGACCTCATACCGAGCATGAATTTTATTGATTATTTCGTCAGCTATGAAGACCTGTGCTTCATATTTGGCAATACAAACAACAAGAAATCATGTGATGTTGACGGTATTCCAAATATGGTTCTCCGACATTTGCCTGAGGTTCTTCTTCTTCGTGGCATTACAGCTCCTCTCAGACTTTCGCTTCCTGCAAATAGCGCTTCCACCTGTCTCGGTCCATTGACCATGTCCTGCATTTTCGAAATCCGAACGTTTCCTTAGTTTCCCCATTGGTCTCCGGCCTTCAGTTCTCCCAACGAATAGATTTTTGGATATCCGTTGTTCGTCCGTACGATTCATGCGTACAGTCGATTACAGCTACCGCAGTCTTTCAAAAAATTCACACAGCTCATGGTTGTACCGAATTCGCCATTGGTCCTCGTCTAGTTTCCTCCGATTTTTCACGTCAGGACCCATCGCTCAAAGGCATTCAATATATTTGCGAATGCTTGGATTGGGGTCCATGCTTTACACCCATAGCATAACACAGGTCTTGTCACAGATTTGTATACGTGGAGCTTTGTTTTCCTGTGTATGTAGCTGGTCATCAAGAACTTCAAACTTGAATAAAATATTTTATTTGCGAGCTGTATTCTCCGGCGTATTTCGTCTCTTTCATTGCCACTTCTCGTTATTGAGTGCCTAAATACCCAAATTTGCTCACATTTTCAATACTGTATTCGCCGAGTGTTATATTTTGTGTACTTTAGGTATTTTTCCTTGACTGCATCATGAACTTTGTCTTATTTTTGTTGATTTGTAGTCTTACTAGCTTTGCTTCAGTATCGAGATTTAGGAAGAGTCCTTTGGCAGTTGTTAATAACCGTGACAAAATGTCGATGTCTTCCACATAGGCTAGCTTGGCTTGACTTGTATAGTAATGTACCCCGCATATCGACAGATATCTTCCGTATAACGTACTCCAGAGCCAAATTGAATAGCAATGGGGCCAGCCCATCGGTGAGTTGGTTATTGATGCGGACTTGGGAGGTGGTCGAAGTAATTTGGCTGCGATGCCAAAGCACAGAATTATTTGTTACAGTACCTTACGATCAAGACTGTCGTATTCTCAACGAAAATTCGGTGCATGTCTTTGTTGAACTCCCAACATTTTTCAAGTACCTGCTTGACAGTGAACAATTGGTCTATTGTCGATATACCTACTCTACAACCACCTAGATACTCCCCAATAATACTGTTGGCGTATGATCCAATTTTATTTTCTAGGATCTTTGAAAATATTTTGTACGCCGTACAAAGTAGTGATATGCCTCTATAATTTTTACACTGTAGCTTGTCACCTTTTTTGTGGATAGGGAATATCATTTATTGGCTCCACTCTTTCGGCATATGTTCTTGCTGGCAAATGGGCTGGATGAGTTTGTGAAGAGCTTTATGAACACTGCTGCCACCATATTTGATGAGCTCCACTAGAATCTCATCGAAGCCCGGCGCGTTATTATCCTTTTGGGCTTTGATGATGGAATATACTTCATCACACTTGTTCGAACAGTGGTGAAAGCTCTCCACAAACATTTATAGACTCTGATGTTCTGGAGCTATGCGGAGGATTAAGGAGGTTCTTAATATATGATGCCCATCTTTCCTTAATATTGGTTTCATCAGCGATGATATTGCCACGACAGAGTTTTGGGCTGATAACCACTAGTCAGGCTTCTCACGACTTTTTATGCTTGTCTTGTGTTGTTGCTCGCTAAACTTACATCTATACAAACTATTAAATTATGTCGGATGCTTCAACAAACTAGCTAACCAAAAATATAAAAAAAATATTATTTCCCTTTTTAATTCGTTGTAACTTTTTATTTGCCCATACGCCGACGTTTCGAAGCACACACTTGCTTAACTAATCTTATATTTTCCTTAAAAGCTACTTATATACCTACTACTTTTACAATTTTACCCCTTACCCTAATTACTTCCTTAATTGGTTATTACGGCTAATTACTCTCATAAGCGGTGAGAAATTTAATCAAACTAAGTATTAAAAACCTATACGAAAAATTGGCGGAGTTCACATTGAAAGCATACAACGCACATCTTAAGCTAGGACAGGCAGCCAATAAGGGAGATTTGAATGTGTGGCGGCACGGGACGCCCCACCCTCAACAACTCCTTCTCGCCGCAAGCAGAACCTGCTCCCGCGGCAGATTTTCGCAGCGCATCGCGGCTGAGCAGCATCTACAAAATCGCCACCAGAAAATACAAAATAGCTCGATCCGTTCTTCTCGATTCTCATAAGCTGATATGACGGCACGAGCTCAACTCAAACTCTCTTTTTCGCTTCGCTTCAATCAAGCTACAAAGCTGTACAAAATAAATTCACGTTCTTGTTTCTGCCGAAATAAAAGTTGTTGTTAAATAAAATCCTGAGTTTTGTTACCTCGACGCAGGAACTTGAGCCAAGCGTCCTTATCAGGACTACTTGGCAGCGCCAGACATTTCCAAAGAGTAGGGTCCTTATCAGACATTCGAAAGAGTAAAGTCCTTATCAGGACTGAACGTGCAGAGTGAAGGCCCACTTACGAGGAGTCCTCATCGGGGCCGCACGAGAGGGCCGACACCAAAGTGGTGACCCCGAATATCAAAAACACCTGAGGAATTGCCAACATGGCCCTTGGGCGAGACGAAGACGACTCACGCAGCGCCGCGCAGAGCAACCTGGAGCTCCATCAGCAACAACCCAGTCAACCGACAGCTCCAGAGGTCAGCGTCATCAGCCAGTGCAAGTTGCCTCAATTCTGGCGAGCCAATCCGGAGCTTTGGTTCTTCCAGATCGAGTCCCAGTTTGAGGTGCACAAAGTCGCACGGGACTCGCACAGGTATCATTTGACAGTCTCCGCGCTCGATCACGACACCATTGCGGATGTAGCAGATATTATCCGCGCGCCACCAGTGACCGATAAGTACAACTCGCTCAAGGCAACCATCATCTCTCGCCTCACAGACTCCCCCGACGCCCAGCTACATAAGCTTCTCACGGGTGTTGAGCTCGGATCAAATGGTTGGACCTACTGCCGCAACCAACGCGGCGCATGTTGCTTCTGATCAAAAATCAAACGCTGGAGGAACTTGCCGCGGTCGAAGGTGAGGCACACGACATGGGCCCGGCAGTAATGGTCACGTCTTTCGAGCCAGGTGTGCGCACCGCAACCCCCTCATCTGGCTGTTCGTCAACATCACCCGACCAGATCACCGTCGAGCTGGCGGCCCTACGTCTAGCGATCGCGCAGTTGACCGGTTTGACTCGTGAGATGCTTCAGCAGCCGCACACCAGCAACAGCACACAACATAGGCGCTCCTCAACCCGGAACCGCATCATTCAGAGAGAACGGTCTACTACCCCAGGCCCTGCTGCGCAATCGGGCCTTTGCTGGTATCATAGCAAACATGGGGCCCTAGCAATCCACTGCAAGCAGCCGTGCACATTTCCCGCTCAGGCCACCGCCTCCAAATACTCGGAAAACTAAGTTCGCCGGCGGCGCACTCAGCGGACACCGCCGGCGACACCTCAGAAAAACGCTTATATGTCGTCGACCGATATACTAAAAAGCGTTTTCTGGTGGACTCCAGCTCCGCCCTATCGATAATTCCGAGGCATTTCATCCCCAAGCCTATGCAGAAACAAAGCCTCACACTACAGGCAGCCAATGGCACGCCTTTTAACTCTTTCGGCTTGCAGGAACTCGTATTGGACTTTGCGTTGCGTCGCCCGTTTCACTGGCCGTTCGTCATAGCGGACGTTTAGACGGCTATCCTAGGAGCAGACGCACTTAATCACCACGGGTTGTTAATTGATCTACGAAACCAGCGCCTCTTGGATGATCGCACCAACCTCTCGACAAGCTGCGTCCTCAGCCCGGCGCCACCGGTGCATGGCATCAGTGTTAGCACTATGGTCCAACCATCGACCTTAGTGCGCACCGTCGGAGGCCCGTACGAAATAATCATCGGCAAATTCAGAAGCTCAACCATCCGACTTGGTGAATTAGCCTCAATCGCCGACCTCCCCGTGCACCACCAAATAATAACGCATGGCCCACCCGTCTTCGCACGACCACGTTGCCTCGCAGGGGAACGCCTTATCGCCGCAAAAGACGAGTTTGATCTCCTCTTATCACGAGGCATTATCCGACCCTCATCAAGCCAATGAGCTAGTCCATTGCACATGGTTCCCAAGAGTGGGGGCCATTGGCGGGCTACGGGGGATTACCGTCAACTCAACGCTCGCACTCAGCCGGACCGCTACCCGCTACATGTCATCGAGGACCTGATCCAGGAAGTGAGAGGCTCAGTTTTCTCAGTAATCGACCTCCAACTCGCTTTTTATCAGATCCCGGTCACGCCCCAGGACGTCTGCAAGACGGCAGTTAGCACGCCTTTTGGGCTCTTCGAATTCCTGGGCATGCCGTTGGGTCTACAAAATGCAGCCCAAACCATGCAGTGAACCCTAAACAACTTACTCAGAGGTTTCGATTTCATTTGCGTGTATCAGGACGACATCCTAGTGTTTTCACTGACCACGACCACCACCAGCATCACCTCAAGCAGCTTCTATCAACGCTGCAAAATGCGATGCTCCAGGCCAGTTGGGATAAGTGCCAAATCGGACAGGCCGAGGTGATCTTTGCCGGTTACCACGTCTGCAAAACTGGATTTCGGCCACCAGCTCCCAAGACGCAAGCCATCGGAGACTATCCAAAGCCGACCGACTCCTCACAGCTAAGGTGTTTCCTCGGTATGCTCAATTTTTACCGACGTTGCATGCCACACGCCGCCGAGTTTCAGGCACCGCTTTCCGAGCCCTTGAAAGGTTGCACGACCAAAAGAGCACCACTCAGTTGGACACCCGAAGCTGAAGCTGCCTTCGAACTGTGCAAGCTAGGAATCGCCGAGGCAGCCACGTCGGCCTTCCTTTCGCCACCAAGTCCATTAGCCTTACGCACCGACGCTTCTAGCACCGCCATCGGGGCAGCCTTGGACCAGCAACGGGAAGACGGTACATGGGTACCCCTCGGGTTCTTCTCGAGGAAGCTAACTGAGACCGAACAGCGGTATTCAACATATGACCGTGAGCTTCTGGCGGTCTTCGCCGCCATCAAATATTTCCAACGTATACTAGAAGAAAGAAGTTTTGTCGTATACACCGACCACCGACCCTTCACTTTCGCGCTAATGCAGCGCTCGAACAAAGCCTCACCCTGCCAAATCAGACAGCTAGACTTCATCTGCCAGTTCGACACAAGGCTCGAATATACACGGGTGGAAACAGTGACAGTACCCACCACATTCTCCGCTCGTACTATCAGCGAAGCTCAAGCCACAGACACTCATATGCCTAACCTCCTAGCAAACTCCCGCCTCGGGCTCCGACTGTTGACGCTAGAAGGCCAACAAATGCATGTGATCGAAATCAACGGTATCATCAAGCCCTATCTGCCAGTTACGCTCCACCGCCAAGCCTTCGACATGGTTCACCAGCTCTCGCACCCTAGTGGGCGCGCCACCGCGAAAAGCGTTGCGCTAAAATTTTTCTGGCCCAGCCTGCGAAAAGACGTGTTTCGTTGGGCTCAACAATGTGTACCGTGCCAGCGATCCAAGGTCCATCGCCACAACCATGCCGAGCTAGGCAACTTCAAGACGCCGGACGCGCGTTTTGACCACATCCATGTGGATCTGATCAAACTCCCGCTATGCGAAGGCTATGAGAACTGCCTTACCATAATCGACCGCTATACGCGCTGGCCTCAAGCAATACCAGTGCGCGACTGCAAGGCCAGTACCATTGCCAGAGCTCTATTCGACGACTGGATAACCATTTTCGGCACGCCACTCCAGCTAACGTCGGATCAAGGCCGCCAGTTTGAAGCCGACCTCCTTCACCAACTCAGCCGACTCCTAGGCATCAATCAAGTTAACACCACACCATATCACCCTCAGGCAAACGGCATGGTGGAACGAATGCACCGTACGCTTAAGACGGCGTTAAAATGTGTCCCCGAGACGCCGTGGTTGCAGGCTCTGTTGGGCATGCGCACCACATTCAAGAAAGACCTGCAAGCTTCTCCAGCAGAGATGGTTTTCGGAACGTCACCGCGAATTCCAGGTGAATTTTTCGCGCCACAGACGACCTCAGCCAGCGATCCACATGACTTCGTCGCCGATTTACGCCGCCTGTTCAGGGGAATTCGCCCGGTTCCGCCAGCTAGGCACACAGCTCACCACCCCTTCGTCTTCAAAGACCTGAACAGCTGCGAACATGTGTTCCGCCGCATCGACGCAATCAAGAGGCCGCTCGACCAACCATACTTCGGGCCCCATCGTGTGATTGAAAGGATCAACAAACGCCAAGACCCTTTCTACCGACCATCTCAAACCAGCGTACTTGGAGCACTGCGATGTCCAGCCTTCAACTACAGCACCAGCATCGCCACAGCTACCGTCCACTTCCACGAAGAAGAGCGTCACGTTCTCATTCCCTTCAACTAACGTGAAGCTCACTGGGGAGGGAGTGACTGTGGCGGCACGGGACGCCCCACCCTCAACAACTCCTTCTCGCCGCAAGCAGATCCTGCTTCCACGGCAGATTTTCGCAGCGCATCGCGGCTGAGCAGCATCTACAAAATCGCCGCCAGAAAATACAAAATAGCTCGATCCGTTCTTCTCGATTCTCATAAGCTGATATGACGGCACGAGCTCAACTCAAACTCTCTTCTCTTCTTCGCTTCGCTTCAATCAAGCTACAAAGCTGTACAAAATAAATTCACGTTCTTGTTTCTGCCGAGATAAAAGTTGTTGTTAAATAAAATCCTGAGTTTTGTTATCTCGACGCAGGAAGTTGAGCCAAGCGTCATCAGGACTACTTGGCAGCGCCAGACATTTTCAAAGAGTAGGGTCCTTATCAGGACCGAACGCTCAGACATTCGAAAGAGTAAAGTCCTTATCAGGACTGAACGTGCAGAGTGAAGGGCCACTTACGAGGAGTCCTCATCGGGGCCGTACGAGAGGGCCGACACTAAAAATGTAATGATTTTGAAAATTGCACGAGCAGTGGAATGTGAGGAAAAACGTAAACGAGAAATACATGAACGAAAAGTGGCAACGTTAATTGAGGCGAAAATGAGTATCATAAGCAATCAAGCGAATTTCATACCAAAAGTGGAATTAATACCGGACTTTGTCATTAATAAGTCGAGTAAAAGTTTTTCAACAGCTGAAATGGAACTTTTGAATAAAGGATTAAACTTTGCTATCAGAGGAACCTTTCCTGCGGACGATCTAGTCGTAGACATCGAAACAGCTATGCGTAACTTCAGCCCAGGCGAAAAAGAAAACATTCGTAATAGTATTCAAAACGATTTGAGTACATCAATGAACAGTAGAGTGTCCAACGATGAACGAACGATTAACGAACTGAAGAAAGGAAATAAAGTCGTTATTATTGATGAAACGGAATATGACAACCGCACTATGGAGAAACTGGCAACAGGAAACTTCGTCGAAATTCGCAAAGACCCACTACCAGATTCAATTAAACGGGTGGAAAAAGCGCTGAAAGAAGCTAGCTCAACGTTCCGGAATATCAACCAGTTGAAGATGCCTAATCCCTCGCTGCCACGTATTAGATGCCAACCTAAAATCCACAAAAACGGAAACGAGATGAGGGAAATTATAGCGGACACGAATTCCCCAACGTATAACATTGCGAAATGGTTGGTTGCTGAAATCGGCAACATTGGTAAGGAACTGAGTAGGCGATCAGTACATAATACACATGATTTAGTACAAAAAATCAAAGGTCTACACATCCAAGAAGACGAGATGTTGGTTTCCTTTGATGTCAAGGCACTATTTCCAAGTATCCCTGTCAAAGAGGCACTATTTTTTTTTCGAAGATTGGTTACAAGATGGCAATGCAGATCATGTATCCAAAAAAACAACTAGGCAATACGTAAAATTAGCAGCATTATGTATGAGGGAGAATTACTTTACCTTCAGAGGTAAGTTTTTTAAAACAAAAGACGGAACTGCGATGGGAAACCCCCTTTCTCCGCTAATAGCTGAAGTATTCATGGCCAAATTTGAGGAAAAAATGGACAATCTCCAAATAACTCCTCGAATATGGTGGCGATACGTTGACGATGTCTTGGCCGTGGTGAAAAAGGACGAAGCTAAAGTAACGTTGGAAAAAATCAACAACATTCAAGAAGAAGAGGTAAACAACGTATTGAATTTCCTGGACCTCAAAATTATTCGCAATAATCAACACCTAGAATTTGGCATCGACAGGAAACCTTCAAGCACGCAGCGCACGATCACCAGTGATTCTAACCACGCATTTCAGCATAGAATGGCAGCCTATCATTCGATGGTACATAGGTTGATAAAAATACCGTTGAGTAGTGAACAATTCAAAAAAGAACGCGACTACATTGTTAAGACAGCAAAAATAAATGGATTCCCAGCCATAATAGTGGATCAATTAATTCGCAAAAAAATGAAGCGGCAAAGGCAGGACGAACTAACAACGTTGTACACACAAAATCAACAGCTCGAACGAATGCGTAGAATCTCGGTACCATACTCTAGCTTAACGAAGAAAGTTAAAAAATTATTTAAAGCGCATGATATTCAGGTCGTCACACACAGCAGAAAACATCAACTGAAGGCGATGTTAGGATCAGCTAAGGACAAGAAAACCAAGGAGGAAGTCAGCGGAATTTACCGGGTAAGCTGTACTCAGTGCTCACACGTTTTTATCGGCCAGACAAAGCGATTAATCAAAACAAGATTTAAGGAACATATTAAGGAGGCGGAAGCGGCAGTCAGGCACAAGAAAAGCAGCAGTACAATTAAATCATCGGTAGCAAGACATATTGTAGAGCAGAAGCACAGCATGAGCGACGAGAATCTTGAGTTAATCAAAGAACTCAAATCGACATACAAATTGGACGCCTACGAAAGCCTGATGGTAGCAAGACAACCACAGAAGATAAACACCGATCTAGGTAATAATTTCTCACCCCTTATGAGAGTAATTAGCCGTAATAACCAATTAAGGAAGTAATTAGGGTAAGGGGTAAAATTGTAAAAGTAGTAGATATATAAGTAGCTTTTAAGGAAAAAAGTTACATCTATACTTCTCAATTGGTCGTCATAGTATTTTCTTTTCTTAATTGTAATCATCTTATTCGCTCCTCCTCTGAGATTTTCAGTGTTCTGTCTTCATCCTGGTTTTCCTACCTACGTAATCTTTATACGCCGCTATACTATATATAGCACTTGCCAGTTTTCTACAATCCAAAAATGAGCATCAAAATAAAAACAATCGATTAAATTTTCTTAAATTTGTTATTTTATTTTTTAAAAAATGTATGCATGTGTATTGTTGTTGCTGTTTCATTGTCAATCAACTTTTTCACTTTTATAATTCATTTTACTCCACAAATTTTTCATATTCTTTCATCTTCTGTTTTTGTAACATTTTGGTTTTCATCACATTCAATCACCACAATTATAATATGTAATATATATAAAAACTGATATCTCGCTTTTTATTGCTACATATTACGTTTTGTTTATCTGAAATTATCAACTAATAATTTCTTTCGATTTTTATTTAATCAACTGCAAATGCTACACGTGCTAACTTTATTCGAACGTTTTTTGTGTCTGTTTGTTCGACTCGATAGATTTTGCATTCATTTATGCAAGCAGAGAAAAATGAAGATCGATTGTAAAAAATTTAATCTTAGAAATTACAACTTATTACCCATTGTTTTTGTTTTCATTGTATTTCTCTTAATACGATTCCGTAGATCGCATAAAACATAGGGAGTTTGTTTATGAAACAGAAAAATAATGGAAGCCAAAAGGACATAGTTTAAAATGTTGCTACACAACAAGTGGAAGAAACGAAAAATCGACCATTTACGAATAAAACTTACAAACAATTCAAAGAAAACTCAAAATGAACAATGAAAACAAAAGTGTTTATTAAAAATATAATTGTATAATGATAAAAATTAAAATAAAAGAAAATACTATAAATATTCTTTATGTCCTTAATTTATATAAAAAGTTCCTTTTATTTATCGTATTAAAATCACACTTAAAAGAAGACTTAAAGGTGAACGAATTATTACTTTTACTCTACTACGATCCATTACGAAGACATGTTGGGTAGAATTATTTTTTAGCTTGCATTGTTTGATGATGCTATTTCCTCTATTATTTATTTTATTATCCGTTGGACTTTAATGCTACTAATCAAGCTTTCGTTTTGTTTTTATTTTTTGTGTGTGTTGAAACTTAGATGTGATAGAATTCCTATTGTTTAACCATTCTATTGCATTATCAGTAGTACAATACAATTATTCTGCAAGACTATTTTTCCATTCTTGAAAATAAAGGCGGAAGTTCAGTTAACGTAATTGGTTGTATATTTTAAAATTAACATTTTATTAAGAAATTATTACATAGATCGTTATATATAACTTGATAATAATAATTATTACAGTAAAAACCTACAAAATTCTAACTTAATGAATAATGTAAAGCCTATTTCGGGTGATTTGAATTTATCTTCTAAAATTTCAACTTTCCAATCCCTTGCAATCACTAAATGTAATTGTTTTGTTTGTATAAATGTTTAATTGAGTAGACGGAGAAATCGAAGGATCTGTATTTATCTACGTTTCAGTGCATTGAGAGTATCCTATGAAGTGGTATCGACAAGTCAATGTTACCCACTGTTCGAACAAGTGCATTTGATTTTTATTTTATTATTAAATTTTACCGCATTCTGCGTGTGTTTTGTTGTCTACTAATCTCCTCAATCGTTTTATTTTTAATTTAATAGAAAAACGAACATTTCTTTTAAAAAATTCAATAAATTGGCACATTTGTTATTGTATTTAGATTACTAATGCTATTATCAATTTCATTTTATATTCTCCTCACTAATAACACTCTAATGCAATTAAATTTTATTATAAATTTTTATTTGTATATCATTGATGAGATGGCCGTTTAATATAATTTTATATATATTTATGTATCTACAAAAATGTAATGTAACAAACTATCAAGTGTTTTGTTTATTCTTTGTTATTTGGCCGTGATATATAATTATAATCGGTGCTGATCTAATAGGTCCCTCGTTTTTAATCTTTTAATCCTTTTTTATTTATACTCTAATTTACTTTTTACATTCATGCGACTGTACAGATATTAATAATTATTTCATATTTAATATTAATATGATCTCATTTTACAAGTTAACGTATCTATGATTGTCTTAAATACTTTTACACAGAAGAAAAACAATAAATTGAGAATTAATTTATCGTTTCTTCTTTTAACATGTGTGACTACTTCTAATTAGAATTATTTTCTTTTAATTTCTTTTCTTAGAACGGAAGAACAGGGTTTTTTTTAATATTATTCTACTTCATTTCAGATATATTTTGTACGTCCCTGGAAAGGCGTGAACAAATTTATTTTTTTTAAGCTTTCAATATTTCTCTTTTCGCATTTTCATCTATTTTGGCTAATTTCATTTTCAATATATCTATATTGTTTATTTATTATCACTTCCATTGTGTATGGTTTGAGTGTGATATCCGAACGCGACAGTAGCAATGCTAGTTGACGCAGCTATGTGTCGTGGCTTCGAGTCATTCCAACAACAATCTGAGGTGTGTTGAGCGGTTGAATGTGGTATTCATTTTCGAAGATCGGTTGGCATCATACTATCATCAACATTGATGTCCACTGATTCATTTTTGATTGATGCATTTGTCATTGTAACATCACATGGGCTAGGTGATTGCTGTGATGGATGGTGTGGTGATGCATCATGTCTTTGGGTTGGTTGTTGGCCATTGGGCGATGACATTTGGTGGGGTGATGCATTATCATTATAGCGTATCAATTTGATTGTCGTTAAACCATCAGAATTGCGAATAAGTCTGGAAAGGAATAGAAAAGATATTGTTAATTGTGGTTCAATTTAGTTGAAATTAGTTAGGTATGAAAAGAACGAATAGGAATCTGTAGGTAATTTTTAATTATATCAGGTCAATTGAACAATTTTAACAGCGCCAACTAGACACTTATTTAAAGTTACATATATCTTGTCAATATACCATTAATTTCAAATAGAAAAGTAAAGCGAAGATAAGCGAGAAAATAAAATTAATCGACATATTTAGTTATCACAATCGTGTTGTTATATGACGAAAATCATAGTTTATGTACTTGAAAGATAATGCTGCTCGTCAGCTAGAGACGGAAAGATTATAAGTCGAAGTAACAGAAGAGTGCTCCGCCCAAAAAAGTTTTGTGAACCAATTGTAACTCAACCAATATCTTCTGAATGTCAAAACTTGACTCATGTACGGATTCCGTAAATTGAGTTCGAAAAACTAAATTATTATGTTATTATGTTGTAGCTAACAGTTGGGAAGACTTAAAGACTCTTAGTACTATAAATTCTCTCTTTATTTCCCGTAAACTATGTTTTCAACATCATCGTTTTGATTACTTGTACGTCTCTACGCGGCGAGTATAACATCGATAATACTCAGCATGCTGTTCATTGCGCCAACGCTTCCACCCCCACCGACGCAAGCCTATCCGGAGGCAAGGGTAAGCTTTTTTTTACTTGTAGAGGACGCCGATGTATCATAGTCTATTTTTTGTGGTGATCGCTACAGTACCCCCTTGCTAGTGATGCACCATGTAAGCTGTCACCATGATGCGTTGGTGGCTGCTAATATCCCGCCTGGTATCTGTTGATTATCCGAACCTGCCTGGTCGATCGTCGTGACGGCTGTGGTGGTGATGCTTGTTGTTCATTAGCTATTACAGTGGTCGGCTCTTGCGAATGTTGAAAGATGGTTTTGGTTGTTGTATTCTTCGTGTCGTGATCGCTTATGGTGTACGCTGGTTTTACTCGGTCGAGATTTCCGAACGGCGTCGCATCTTACAAATACGGTTTAGCGATCGAAAAACTTAGATTCGAACTGTGGTCCTTGATCGCTGGTTAGTCTCAGTGGCGTGTTAAAACGACAAAGACACCCTGCATAAAACGTTCGAGCCACCGTTTCTGCTTCCTGGCCCGGTATGGGCAAAGCTTCAGGCCAGCGAGTGAAACGATCAATGCAAGTGAGGCAGTAGCGATGACCTTCAGATGGTGGCAATGACACGATGTCTATGTGGATATGTTCGAAGCGTGCGGATGGCAGTATGAAGTTGCTCACTGGCGATGTGACGTGGCGGGTAATTTTCAATTGCTGGCATTGAAGGCATGGCTTTGCCCATGCGCGGCAGTCCGCTTCGATAGATGGTCATACAAAGTTTTTCTTAACCTCTTTTACAGTCGTTTTCACTCCTGAATGTGACGATTCGTGGATACTATTGAATGCCACCTTGCGTAAACGCAGTGTTATAAATGGCCATACCCTTTCAGTTGAGACGTTGCAGAATATATGTGTGTTGGTGTCCGGAACCTGCATTAGTTTTAGTTGTAGTGCCGAACCCGATTCCATCAATGTTTTGAGCTCGTTGTTCTCCTTCTGACCCGCGCTGTACTTTTTTGTGCCGGCAAGTTTTTTTTGAAGAGAACCCAAGTGGTTCTCATTTGCCATTGACCTGTTGTTGGACAGCAGCACCCGATCCAATATATCCAACGCGTCACAAACAAGCCCGATAGTGGCGCCGACTTGTGGGTGTAATAGTTAAGCCCCCCGCTTTCTTTGACGCTTCAAATTCTTCCCGGTCTTCTTCCGTCTATGTTAAAACTGTGTTGTCTTTAATTTATCATTGTAGCATATCGTTGAGAGGAGCTTGTGTCTCAGCAGTCTTCGGCATACAATTCCGATAGAAGTTTGGCATATCGAGGAATCTTTTGAACTCTTTGGCCGTCTCAGTGCGATAGTTAAGGGATGCATCAGACTACGACTATAAAGTCGCACTTCTGTCGCAAGTTACACATGGTTAAATGGAAGCCCGCACACTGCGATTTTCGACAATTTTGTCCAGGTCGGCAGTCGCAGGAATTTGCGATTTTTCCTAAGACCAGTTTAGTAGGTAGTTTTTGTGATACTCACGGAGGCGCACATCATTCGCAAATTTGAATCTGGCGTGCACGGAAGTTTCTTGCATAGCGCACAAATGAGTTAGCGCATGTGTTCCTAGCAAAGACATACCTTCAAATGAGCATATTAGTTCTGCGCATGCCTGAAGTTCCTTTGCAAATCTTGTCGCAGTGTGTTCGTATTTGCGTCTAAAAATCGCTGGTTACGACAGGAAAATCGCAATGTGGCCGAACTCTAAATATCGCTTGCACTTTCTCTGGAAAGGGGGCGGATCCCCGTGCTCGACACCATGTGACAGAAAAAGGGTACTTCAGGCTCTCCAAAAATGCATTTGACTAGGTTTACGGCGATCACATATTCCCGCAGCCTATCGAAGAGTTTACGCAAGTGTTCGGAGTTTTGAGACTCGTTATCCTACGCTGTTAGTATGTCGTCGATATAAGCATAATGGAAAAATCAAAATCTCACAGCATCTCGTCGACAAAACGTTGAAACAACTGCGCTGCATTCCTTAATCCAATACTCATAAAGGGAAATTCAACTGAACCAAATTGCATGGTTATTTTGGTCTTATAAATGTCCTCCTCGGTCACTAGAATCAGATTTTACGCTCCGACTAAGTTGATCGCAAAGCCTTTCATGTCAGGTATAGGGTAGCGGTCGGGGATGATGCGTGCATTGAGAGCGCTGTAGTCGCCGCATGGTCACATGTCGCCGTCACTCTTCGTAGTCAAGTTCAGTGGAGCGGACCAACTACTAGACGATGGTCGTGCTGTGCCGAGTTGGACCATCGTTTGGAATTAATTTTGTGCAATTGCGTAGCGATCCGATGCCAGACGTATATGATGGTGCACATATACCTTAGATGCCCGTTTGTCGGTTCGCGTAATGTCCGGATACTCGACGAGTAGCCGGTAATAAGGCGAGGTACCAGTGATAACCTTGATGCTTAGTTTCCCTGTTCCAAACGCACGACGTTTCGCGAGCAATCAGCTGACCACTGGAGGTAGACTGTAATGGGTTGGGAAATCAGCTTCGATAATTGGCCGTGATACGTCAGTGATTACAAATTGCTATAAAGAATCCCAACGGAGTCCGAGGTCGAACAACGTCTCCACTATGTCCTATGAAGAGATAACGGAACCGTTGGCTGTTGTGAGGGAGTAATTGATTTTCTTGTGTTGGCCCCTGTCGAGTAAGCGTGGGAACACATGAAGGTCTGCCCCGGTGTCGATCAGATGTGTGATTTTGCTGCTGTTGTCTGGTTTTAAGAGAAGACGTGTTTGTGTTGCCGAGTCGATCGGCGCCATAAGCGAGGGCTGGTCGCATTTTCCGAAAACTTGCAAGGTAGCGTACACATTTTAGCGTTGTCACCAAAACTGTTGTGGTACGAGCAGAACTCCTAACTTGCCTGGCGTTTTTTAGAGCTGGAACGGTGATATAAATTTTTGCTCCCACGATAAGGATCCCGCTCCCTCGATCGTTTCGGTCGTTGAATTGAATTAATTTCTCGCTTTATGTTATCACTGATTGCGAAACGTAAACTTGAGATCAGTTGCCTCATCATTAAGTAAAATCTCTCTTCAGACGGCGTTTTGCTTGGTGCGATTTCATTTATTTGTTGCGTATTCCCATTTTTAGGTCTTGTAAAAAAAATTTACTAAGGTCTACTAGTCTCGCAACCTGTCTGTCCGTGGGTCATCGCAATGTTCCTCAGAAACTTTAAAAGATAGAAAACTCAACCTTTGTGAAAAGGTCATATGTGGCGGTCTCTCAAAAGCTTGGGTTTTACCAAACATTCCAAAATTTTTAAAGGGTGAACTCTCCTTATAACGAAGTATACCTTAAACATTTTTTTAAATCAAAGGTAATAAAGTGGTGCTCAAATGAAAGGTCTTAATTAGAACTTTGAGAATCTGAATTAAAAAAGTCATTTTATGAATCAGGGGGTCCAGGGGGAGGCAAAGTGTGCCAATCAGTTGTAACTTAGCTGTTTATGGCTCCATTGTTATGAAATTTTCAGGACAACTACTACCGACAAACTTAAATAATAGAAAAGAAAAACTCGGAATTATTCCTTAAAGCACTATTTGTTTTTTATTTTTCCCAAATATCGATATTTCGGAGATAAATGATCTCCTTCCTCAGTGGCGACATTCTGAAGCTAGTTGCTGTTTACATGGCCTTTTATAACAATAGTTTTTTCCTAGGGTAATAAAACGGTAATTAACAACAGAAGAGTCTTATAAAAAAGGGGTTTAAACAAAATAAGTTTTTTTTTGTATGGAAAGGAGATATTTTAAGTGATGATTCACACCAACTTCATTAAGTAACTATACCCGTTGCCAACATCGGTGTTTAATTACGCTAGGAAAAAAACTATTGTTATAAAAGGCCATGTAAACAGCAGCTAGCTTCAGAATATCGCCACTGAGGAAGGAGATCATTTATCTCCGAAATATCGATATTTGGGAAAAATAAAAAACAAATAGTGCTTTAAGGAATAATTCCTTGAGCTTGTAAAAGCAAACGTTTTGTTAATGTAAAAAATTTCATTTATAAGCTTATATGAACTCATGAAAAGCGTTGAGACGTAACATTTCCTTGAAAATATATCTTCTGCAGTCACATTTGAGTGTCTTTTCTGAAAATCTGCTTGCTGCAAGAGTCAAACAAGGAGAGATATTTCATCGTGATATTTTCATACTAGAATACCGTTATCAAGGAAACCGGAGTCCGGAAATGTTAATTGAATATGGCTGAAAGTTTTATAGATGTCTAACAGAAGCAAATAGTCCACGTGGCTTAGTGGTTAGAGCACTAAGCCCAAAAGCCGAAGGTCCCTGGTTCAACTCTCGTTGGCAGCAACGAGACTTAGTTCGAGTGGTTCTTCGGACGGACTATAAGCCTGTTCAGTTGTGATTTGTGCTGGTTTAATATCAGAACGTATCGCAGCTGGGTGCACCTTGTGGAGTGCCAATACATTCGATCATGACAATAAGATACTCTAACTATCTCTAAGCGAAAGCCTGAAAGGGGCTGCAGCGTTACGGAAAAAAAACAGAAGCCAAGTATTTACAAAAGTCATAAGTATAAATAATTTTTACTTATTACTGTCAAGATGAGAGCAATTACCGCACTTTTCATAAAAAAATATTCAAAACCACGAAGAAATCTAACGGGTGGTTTTTTTTTATTGTATTCTCTTTACAGTGCTATAGCACATTCATTCAAAATTAGATGTACAATTTCGTAAGGCAAATTGAAGTTGATCTTCTTTTAGCCAGTGTAATAAGGATTTTCTATTACGACCGAAACAACAGCTCTAGAATCGAACATTACGACCAAATTAAGATTGATGCTGGGATTAACTTTCACACATTTTGTAAAAAGATAAAAATAAAATTGAAGAATGTTCTAATTATAATGAACACTACATACGCTATCAAATGGTAGATAGACAAATCTGATAGTTGACAGCAGGTCGAACACGGAATAAAATATTTGGGCTCGGCAGTAAAGTAAATACAAACAGCTGCAAAAATTTGCATAGGTAAGGAGTACAAAAAGCAGTCCACGTGGTGTAGGGGTTAGAACGCTATATGCGTAAGCCGAAGGCCACTGGTTCGAACACCGTTTGTGTCAACGAGATTTATATCGAATGATTGTTCGGACGGACTAAAGGCCCATTCAGTTATGATACTTCCTGATCTAATATCAGAACGTATCGCAACTGGGCGGACGGATCAACGGCCAAAGCGTGGTACTGACCAAATCACCCTTCTGAGTGCAAGTACATTCGATCAAGATAATGAGATATTCTATCTCTAAGCAAAGGCCAGAAAGGGGCTGTAGTGCTAAAGCAAAAAAAAGGAATACAAGAGCAGAAACATAGTCATCTTCATTGAAAGCTAAGCGGCTATTCAAGCCCTTTTCTGTGATAGGGAAATGAAGACTATTTATGCACCAAGTATGGTACTCCCAGACGCACAAGACTTCACCTTCTCTGTCAGTCTGGGGGAACCTAGCCTGGGGGAACCTAGCCTGGAACCGGTTGACATATTATTTTGAGTTAGGCCTCCTTTTATGATGCCATGGGGTGCCATCGAATTGCAGGCGAGAGCTGTCCTGTCTTGTTATAGACCTTCCCGAGCTCCCTGTCTCGTTTTAGACGTTTTCATCCTGTCTCATCTTTCGCACACACAAACTGAAAGGCAGGCAACGGGAGACCGTGACTTACCAATCTTGTGCGGTTAAGACTGAAAACATCTATCTCTACTCATGAGCAGCATCAGATGGAAGTTAGTCTTATCACGCCTCCGTCTGAGCCACGGTCTCCGATCAGGGATAAGGCGCGTAGTCTGTCTTTACCGCATCTAGGATTGCTGCCAATTGTTGAGTGAGCGTTGTATATTCTGGTGGCCGACGGTCTTCCTAACAGGAGATTCAAGCCTTAAAATCATGAAATACAAAAAAACAAGTCAGGAGTGAGAACAAGGCTAGTCAACACCGAAAAAATGAATTTATAAGTGATTAGACGATCAACGGCAACGTTTGTCGACCCTGGCGTCTCCCGTGCTGTCGAGTTGCACTTTGCTCGGAGATACAGAGAAGAACGCAGTACAATTTGAGAACTCATCCAAGGTTAAGACAATCAAATATTACTTAGATACAACAAATGGTATAAATAGTGCATCCCAAATGGTATAAATAGTGCATCACACTAGGCTAGGACCATTTTAGGGACTTAACAGGGGCCCTCCAGGGATATTTCAAATGCCAAGAATTCCTTTGGAAAGTGGGTCTTAAGAAGAAAGAACGGCGAATGCAGATTTGCAAGTGAAATACCGGAAAATCGTATAACGTGCTACAAAGCTTTATTTTGAAGTAGCAAAGACATTAAGGGAGCCTACTTATTCCCATTAAGGAAATCTACTGATTGCCATTAAGGAAACCTACTTATTGCCGATTAGTTTCTTTGTGCCCGTTTTGGGCTCAGTGTGTGAATCAGTCCTGCTGAAGTCGGGGCAAAATATGGAACACGTTGGCCAGTACCTTTAGCTTTGCCTAGGCCAATTTATCGACTGGAATTTTTATCAGGCCAATTATACAACTTAAAACAAAACTTATTTCTAGTTGAGGAGTAGGTTGGGTTCCTGGATTATGCAAATAAAATTCGCTATTTGAGCTAGGTTTCATCTAGTGGGAAAAAAAGGATCCTATAAATCTTTCAACGCTGAAGTCGACTGTAATCAATTCAATTCAATAAATAAGTGGCCTTCATGAAAACTGATTCAGGTTTTCGATAGGCAGATAAAATTTTCAATTTGACTTGGATGGTTCCCAGATACAGGGTTATCCATTTCGTGATTGGAAAAGTATAACTCTGCCATTTGACATCTGTCAGAACTAAACGTCATCCAAAGCGTGTTTTTTTGAGTTGAAGGTTTGCCATTTAGAAACATGGATCGTTTAACACTCGAAAAACGCGTTAAAATTATTAAATTTTATTAAAAAAATAGTGATTCTGCTGTGAGCCGATTACGGTCGACATAAGCGACCTACACATCAAACAATTTCGAACACAGTGAGAAAATTTGAAGAGACTGGATCGGTTATTGATATTGCAAGGCCTGCGCATCATCGCAACATTCATTCTGCTGAAAATATCGCTGTCGTTGCTCAAAGTGTGGAGGAAGACCCGAATTTGTCGATTCCTCGACGTGCTCAACATTTGGGCTTGTCTTACGGCTCATTGTGGCGGATTTTGCATTTGGATTTGCATCTCCATCCGTACAAAATCCAACTCACTCAAGAATTTAAGCCTCAAGACCATAAACAACGCAGAATGTATGCGAATTGGGCGATCGAACAAGCCATTGATAACGATTTTTCGAACAAAATTTTCTTTAGTGCTGAGGCTCATTTTTCGCTCAGTGGTTACGTAAATAAACAGAATTGCCGCATATGGGGCTCTCAAAATCCTCAGGTGATCGCAGAAAGGCCTTTGCATCCGGAAAAAGTGACCGTTTGGTATGCATTATGGTCTGGTGGTGTTATTGGCCCGTATTTTTTTTGAAAACGATCAAGGAAGAGCCATTACAATCAATTCTGACCGCTTTGGACGGATGTTAATCGATTATTTTTGGAGAGAAATTGAAGATTATGATCTGGAGAACATGTGGTTCCAACAGGAGGGAGCCACAAGCCACACAACACAGGTTAATCGAGCACTTTTGCAAGAGAAATTTCCAGGACGCGTAATTTCGAGATTGAGTGATGTCAATTGGCCCGCAAGATCCTGCGACCTAACACCTTTGGATTTCTTTTTATGGGGCTATGCGAAAGATCGTGTTTACGCGAACAATCCTCAAAATCTTGAGCAATTGAAAACCAATATTCGTGAAGTTATGGCCAGATATTGCCGGAAATGAGCCGAAAAGTCATTGAAAATTACTTCAAAAGGATTGAGGCCTGTTAGAGGTCCCGTGGAGGGCATTTGAATGATGTTGTGTTTCGCGTATAATGGCGAGGTTTAATCTTTATATTGAATAAAAAATTACGTTTCCATCTGAATATTTTATGTGTTTTCTTTAGCTTTACTTTCCCAAGCGTAAAATGGATAACCCTATATTTCTGCGATTTTTTAGAAAAAAAATTAATGAAAAGATTATAGTCCTTGAGAAACATTTTTGAGAAGTTATAATACGAAAAGCTATTAGAAAAATTCCTACCTTAATAAAGTAAGTAAGCAAAAAAATACTTACGGATAACAATCATTGCTATTACTGCTACTGCTTGCATTATACCGCCGTTCACTGCTTGACACACTCAAATCAGTGGGTTTCATATCATCACTATCCACCCCATTGCTTTCAATTCGTAAATTATTAAAAGGCAATTTTTCACAAGGACTCTGCTGCAATCCTGGCGATGGAGGCGGTTGTGATGATGACGATACGGAAGCAACTGATGCGGCTGCCGCTGCTGACATATAGTGGAAGGCACCGTTAATGGCATGCATAATAATTGGTGAAGTTGGTGGTGGACCACCATACGCCGATGAGATCGAGGATGCAACCGCAGCTTGTTGCGCTAAACTTGGTGGTGGAATCAAATGATTGTTGGTGGCGGATTGTTGTTGTGCTTGTTGAAGATGAAGGGATTGTTGGTGCTGTTGTTGTTGTTGCTGCTGCTGCTGTTGTTGTTGGTGTTGTTGTTGAGCTTGATGATGTGCTGCTGCCGCGGCGGCTGCTGCTGATAAATGCTGCGGGTGTAAGGCTGATGACTGATGTGATTGTCCAACAACACCATGACCAGCAGGTGTTGTTGACGATATTGATGATGATGAGGTTGATGATGATGCTGATGTACCATTTGTACTACTAATCGCGGGTGCTTGATTTGATGATGCCGACGATGAATTGTTCACCGATTGACGCAGTAGGGAGATATTTTTGATATTTTTCAATTCAGTTGGATTGCGAAGGAATCTAAAATGTGAAAGTTGTACTTAATTAATAGTTCTTGTTCTGTTTTATTGCAACGTGTGCAGCAAATAAATCAATTAAATGTTTTGCACTTACTGGTAGCAATGTCGTTCGCCTTGAACTTTCCGCAAGATATTCACACGATAATAGTATCGTAAAGCTCGTGACATTTTATCATAATTCATTGATAAATGATTCTTTTGGATTCCCCATAACTTGGCCAAACCAGGTGGATCAACAATTTTAAATACACCTGTATCGCGACATTTCCATGCAATATAATTGCTATACCTTTGTGATGGGTCGTTGAGAAGTTGCTGGAGGAAATCCCATAATAATCGACCATCTAAAATATAGAGAATTGTTAGTAATGTGGCTGGTTAAGTGTAGTTAGAGCTGGTTTATTCAAGATATTAGAATTTGGTTAAGAATTCCAGGATAGTTGGAATTGCTATATATCTGGGTTAGAGAACTTGGACATCGTCACAACTTACTTGTATTTGTTTCTGGGCTCTCGGCGAAAAATTCTCTCTTCACTGACATATAGGCAGGTGTTGTAGGCGCTGATATTGAACCGCCACTGCTCTCATTTTTCTGACTATGGCTATTTGTCCACGAATTCATAACATTCGTGATCTGTTGGGTTAAATTAGGTTTGAGATCCTTAAGAATTGGCGTGGCTGGCGGACTGCTATGAAGTTGTGGCTTCACTTCTGAATAGCTATCTTCATCCGAGTCCGATTGATTACTACTCGAACTTGTGGCATTATTTGTTGTGAACACATTCTGGTTGGTCTCTTGACCCTGTGGCGGACTACTGGCCTGTGAATCGACTGAAGGCGCGGGACTCAATGTAACCGAATTCGGTTGCATGAAATGATGTAAATGAGCATTGTGAAAAGGACTTTCGGGCGGTGCCAGACTGGCCCAATTCGGTGTGGGAGGATGGCTGTGCGGTGATGGTGGATATCTGCTTGTCGGTGTAACAGGACTACTGGGCAAATGTCGATGCATCATTTGCGATTCACGCATTAGCATTTGTAGAACATTGTGTAGAACATCGCCGGCACCGGGACACCGTTCACCAAAATCCGATCGTGTAAGAAGGCACAAAGCTTTTCCATTCATTTGAAAGAGATCTAATTCGAATTTGGGTAAATCGAATTCACGCTCGCAAAAACGTAGAAACACGGAAACATCTTCCCGGGTCCAAAGTCGAGGATCTGGAGGCAATTGAGGTGGCAATTGTGTTTTCAAATCGGCCAAAGGACTTGGTGGTGCTGGTGGGTATCGCCAAAGAACATCACTCCAGAGACCTAGCGGTGGTCCGCTCAATGATAATGGTATTGGTAACATTTTCATCTTGGTTGCAACACCACTATGCTGCAAAATTTTGCTATTGTGCGACAATCACACAATAGGAGAATATTTTTACGATGCACTCTTTGCGTTGCTTTTTATTGATGCCGTCCTCCTTGTCTTAGAGATTACGTTTAAGTCTTCGTTCAAAAATGACTAGGTTCAGTTTGATGATGACCTGAAAGAGGAAGAAAAAATTTACTTAGTAATTGTGTAATAGTAGTAAAAAATAAAGTAAAATCAATTTTAAATGTAAAAATTAGCAATTTTTATTACCACTTACATCCCTATCGAACATTCAAGCCCCATTTGCACACTACAACCACTCAAACCTAATCGACTATAAAATTATTCTCTTCCCAGTCCGGAAACTTAGCGCCAAGATCAACTCGGTAACCAACAGTGTGACGATTTCATCACATTTAAAACACACATAGCGAGCGTTCGGGAGTAGCTCGACAACTATGTAGCAATCTTCTAAGATGCAGCAGCCCAGCAGCCTCTTTACGAGATAGATTGTGAATATTTTCTTATATAATGATGATGTTGAAGATGATCATGACGATGATGATGATGATCATCATCGTAGTGATCTTCATCGGGTCGGGAGAATATTTAGTACGGGCTCGGATCCGTTGCGTTGTTTTATTGAATGCTAAGCACAAATAAGAACATCTACACAAAAATCCATCCGAAAGATTAACTCATGCAAGCAATATCCGGTGAATCCGGTTCGAACGGAAATTGAATATATCCATCGTTCGTTTTGTTGCGCCTCGAGTTTCCATTTCGTATCTTTTCTGTTCATACCTTTAAGATACTCATACGTACCATTAAGGTATGGTTGTCTGACTTTATTGGGAATTTTATATGGGGAAGGAAGTTGTCGACTTGACTCACGTTTTCACGAGATCCACAAAATTGCTCGGTTGTGAATGTTGTTATAATGCGTTTGCGAGTACTTTGGGTGCCGTTGGGATCTGTTAAATGTGAGCAACTGTAACTCGATCAATAGTTCGTTCACTTGGGGGGTTCCCTTTCCAATGTAAACGGGAAATGTGATAGTGAAATTGAGTTTGGGGTGCAGGTATATGCGTTGGACATAGCGAAAGAGGATTTCTTGCGGTAGGGGCTACAATCTCTGCTTTTGGGCAGGGTTCATCGAATGAAGGACCTCCCACGAATAGGAATCAGAAGGTTCAGAGGGCTCCAAAGATTTGTTGAAGCGATACCACCAGTGCCATTTGCCACTATCTATGCACCAGATGAGGTAATATGGTGAGGATAATCATCACAGTTTAATTTTAAGAGATTGAAAATAATACGACGAAATTTCAAATAAATCGGATCATAACTAACATCGGGATACATCTTCAAACAAAGGTTGCAAGAAACTGATCCGGCGTGAAAACAACTAGAATTTTTTTCGAAAATTGGGCAGAAATGAGTATAATTATTGGGCCTAAATTATGGATCATCATCTATGGCACCACAGCTTAATTCGGGCTTCAGCTTTCAAAGTTGAATATCTTTTCGGTCGCATACTACATTTTGAAATTAGTAAATTTATGTCTGTTCTGAATCAAAGTAACATACGAGTACAAATTAAATGACTCATTTATTTTTATACAAATATTGACTAGAATTCACTTGGAAAATTTTTGATTTTGTTCAATACGCTGAGTCGACATAAACTTCTAGGAAATATCAATTAACATATATATTCCAGTTCAATGTTATTCCCCCAAACCATCAACACACCCTCATATTCCGGCAACTCATGCTTCTTACTCCAACCTTGGCCTCTCATTCTGCCCAGCTCTCGCTTCCCCAATTAACAATAGAAGACGATCATCATTATCACTCGTACATTACTCCCAACTGTAGCGCTCTTTTAATAATGATTATTAAAAGTTGCTTGATCTTCGCAACTCATTTTCGTGGGAAGAAGATGTTCATCTTCTTTCATCTATCCATGCCCAAGCTGCGAGCATCTTTTTCGATTAACGTCTGACTGCGTAAGAGATCTTCCATATTCGGTTGTAGGATATTATAATGACCGATCGTTTGGTTTGGTCGTGTTTTTTGTTTTTTATTTATTCGCTGATTGCTTGATTCTGCGTTTCAGATCCATCTTCTCCACCTGCTTTTCAACTCCACCACATTCTTGTCGGACCGGGCCACAGACTTTTCGTTTGAGGCGCTTGACCGATCATTAAAATCCACCTACTGAAGGTGGTTTAAGGCCATACTCTGTATAATGTATAGCCATGAGAGATGAGAAATGCTTCCACTTCCGATCCAACCATATGTGTGCAGCAATGTATCTTTGAGATATTTACGATGGCAACAAGATTGAGTTCGGGGGAAAGGTAGTCACGATCATTTTGCCCCATGTATCGATCGCACATTAACAACGACAATGGGATCAGAGATGTGAGACTTTCTGAGAAGAAAGATCACTGTTACCTTATCTTAACCGGTTGGCACCTTGATTGCTTCAATCTTCCTCCTTCATTTAATTCCTTTGGACCTTTAGTGTGTGTGATCACACAATTGCGTTGATTTTTTTTTTATCGTTTCGGGCGAAATGTTGGCTGATCTTTCGATTCCTTGTCGCATTGTTGGCATGCATTCCTGCGATTCTTTTGTTTGCAAGTCCAGGCATTTTCAGAAGATTTTGTTGTATTAATTCGAAAAGTTGGGGGAAGTGGTTGCAATCTGATATGTGTAATGGTGGTAGAGTTTTGGTGGGATCAGCACAGGAGACAGTAAGGGATGCATCAGACTACGACTTTTTAGTAGTAGCCAGCGATTTGTAGACGCAAATGTGTACACACTACGACAAGATTTGCAAAGGAAGTTCAGGCATGCGCAGAACTAATATGCTCATTTGAAGGTATGTTTTTGCCAGGAATACATGCGCCAACTCATTTGTGCGCTATGGAAGAAACTTCCGTGCACGTCAGCGTCAAATGTCCAAATGATGTGCGCCTGCGCGAGTTTCACAAAAACTACCTACTGAACTGGTTTTAGGAGAAATCGCAAATTCCTGCGACTGCCGACCTGGACAAAATTGTCGAAAATCGCAGTGTGCGGGCTCCCATTTAACCATGTGTAACTTGCGACAGAGGTGCGGCTAAATAGTCGTAGTCTGATGCATCCCTAAGGAAATTGTCTTAAAAATGATCACCAACCATGTACTATATGTATCTTTTCTTCTGTCGTATCTGTCTCGAATTGTGGTGTTATTTATAGAGGAAAAAGCATTTCCGAGAGCCATTTAATGTTTCTCTACCGGCTCAGCAGACATGTACAATGGGTTATAAGTAGAGAGTTCACATATGTGTATCTATAGAAATTTGTTTGGTATTTCGGACACACAATTTTCTGTGTGACACTTTGGCATTCTATAGTAAGTGTATTTTTGTTTGCGGTCGATCGTGAGGTAAACAGGAACTTGCTGTGTGATACAAATATAGAAAGACAACTAGTACGGATATATCATGATGATCTAATTTTGCTTCTTGAAATGGGTACTAAGGCGAATTGTTTGGGGATTATATTAGATAGAACATTGTTTTGCAGAGTAACAACAATGCATATTTAAAATTTAATGACCACTTATGAGTAATTTATCTCATAAACTATTGACAGTAAAAAGTTGACAACATTAACTATGGCAAGAGGATACCTTTTAAGTGGTATGCCGGATCTAATAACACATAAAACGTCAAAATTAGATAGAGTACTTTGATAGGCTAGTATAAAAATATTTAAAATATTTGATACTTTTTTAAGCTAGAAAAATTTACATTTCTTGTTTTGTCTTTTTCATTTTTTCCATAAAGGGGTTACCCATTTAAATTCGAATAATTTTCAGAAAATTAGAGCCATTCCAGTAATTATCATCAACTCAAGGTAGACCAGCTTCATATTTGACCCCAGAATTTCCATCGTTTTATTACCAACGGCACACGAGAAGGTGAAGTGACCAAACTTCTACTCAAACGAATCCTTAAACTGCTCGGGTTTCGTTGAGGGTGTGATTCTTGGACAGAGACAACTGGAAGCGCCTTTACGCTCCAACGATGATGAGTATGGTAAAGTCAAATTTTTTTGGAACTAGTATCTTGGAAGATGAATTCTTTAATTATCAAAAGTTTATGTCTTAATAAGGCAAATCATTGTCGCCACTTTAGCAAAACTGACTAAAATCCACCTCCATAAGTGAATCTACCCTATCTCGAGAAAAAATGCACCTTTTTGGTCATGTACCAAAATGAGCAGGGGACTTTGCCATAAAATTGCCTATAATTTGGCATTTAGTACGCCGTGGAATGATTAGAATATAGCTCTTACATAGCAGTTCTCTGGTTCAAACCTCACCGGTGAAGTGAATTTCTTTAAAAAAAATTTTTTTTACCGATTATTAGTCAACCCCAGGTGTGATGGATAATGACTTATAATCAGTCAACATAAACATGGTCAAGTGTAAAATTGGATAAATCACTTTCTAGAGTACCGTTAGGTCACAAAATGAAATTCCTTAATAAATTTTAAGGTCAATTTTCGATGTGAACATATGAGCGAACGATTATTGATACACATGTTTTTTGGAGATATTATTATATATAATTTTCTTTATGAGAATGTATGTGGTAGAGAGGTCTTATAATATGCTAGGTGCTCTGACAAAGTCATTTCACTATCGTTTGAACATTACTTAGACCTATGTGTAGTATCGTATTTCCAATGCGAATATTCTAATTAGTTTGAGGAAAATTTCGGCAAAAACCTCTACTAAACTTATTATTGGCTTAACATAACAGAACTATCTACATATAACTAGTTGAAATCTATGAGGCTGGTTTTTAGTTTGCCAAGGCACGAATTAGTAGCTTGGGTAAGTCATTTACTTTTGCGATTAATTTATCACGGCGCGATACAGCGAGTTGTGAAATTTTTCAGCAGAAAAGTAAAAGGGTTTATTAAGTACCATTTTCAGGTATCTTTTTTGCGTGGTCTGAAGCTTTATTACTAGATATTTAGTACATTGTATCCAGGTAGGTGAGCCGTATAGGATGATCGGTTGGATTGCCGTTTTGACGATGAGGACTTTGTTTCTGGTGTTGAGACACGGATTGCGAATTGCGGCCTTAAACGCTTTGGAACTAATATGCTCAATATGACTTTTGAATGTCAGTTTTTTGTCGAATATAAACCCCAGATAATTGAGATCCTCACTCCAGAAAATAGTTTACCCAAAAAAGTTTATTGGTCGCTTGGGTAGATAAACAGGCTTACTTTCCTGGTGAAGAATATTGACTTCGATTTTGCAACATTAATTTTAATTTTCCATCTACGCTAGTATTGTTATGTACGTTCTAACGCCGTTTCAAAGCTAGCAATAGTGGAATTTAGGTCTACGCTTATGCTGTGTATGCAAATGTCGTCTGCGAAAGCTGCAACTTGGCATTTTGGTAAGGAAGGGAAGTCAGACGTATAGATGTTGTATAGTGATGAGCTTAGGCAGGAGCCTTGCGGAACACCGGCAGTGATACTTTTCATTGGGGAAGAGCTTTCTCCTACTTTAACCTGGGACTTCCTGTCAGTTTAAAATGCATGTATAAGGTTCAACAAGTATGGGGGTGTGTTATATTTCTGAAATTTGTAGACAAGAGCATCATGCCAAACTGTATCGAAGGCTTTTCTTATATCCAGCGGCACCAAACCTACAGACAATTGATTGTACATCGCTGCATTGACGTCCTTCGTAACACGGAAAAGCTGATGCTTTGTCGAATATCTGTTTCTCAAGCCGAATTGGAAATCAGGTAAGATATTATTGTTATCCATTAAATCGTTTAGTCTTTTTAAGATTACTCTTTCAAAGAGCTTGCCTAAAACTGGTAGTAGGCTAATGGATCTGTAGTTGTCGGGAGAGTGCGAATCTCTTCCACGCTTCAGGATAGGTATAACTAGAGCTTCTTTCCAGATGGATGGAAAGAAAGAGAGCCTAAAGCAAGCGTTGAATAGGAGGAATAGAAAGACTATTCCTTTTTGGGCAAATTTTTAAGAACTATATTTAACAGACCATCAATACCTGGTGCTTTGCCATTTTTAACTTTTTTTAAGTAAGCCTATTAACTCTCTGGTTTTTACTAATGCACCAGGAACTACCGATGTTTGGTTAGGTGGTTGTTCCAAAGCTTTTGCTACCATCATTTCTACTAGCATGTTGCTCCATCGGAGATTTCGGAGCTCCTTAATTTTGTTCCTAATTGCTAGAGTGAGGTTATTAACACCAATTTTAAGAGACCAGATGCTGGTTTTTTTGCCATTTACGTTGCAAGGAGTTTCGTTTTCTTATGAGATTGTAGGTTTCTTCGTCAAATTCTAAATTATAAGAAGCTTTTGATAGTTTTGGGATACTACACTCAATAGCTTGCCAGATAGTGTTTGCAAACTCTTCGATTTGCTCTTCACATACTGAGGGAGTTTTGGACGATTTTATGGTTCTTGATGCTAAGCTCACTCTATCATTGATAAACCTGCGGAATTCTGTCAATTTTGCTTTTTTATAACAGTAATATGTTTATGCAACATTACAATCACCTCTCGTCATATCTAAGGAAAATATTACAGGCAGATAAGCAGATGAGAGGGTTTGCAAGAAATGTATGAATCATATCTAAATCAACAAAAATATTCCTGATGTTTGAATAAATGAAAAGAAATAAATTATTTTGAAACCATGTTCTGAGCAATAATTTCACCATGTGACGTGTTTCCCCAAAACTATTTCCTCTATTTTTAACGAGATAACAAGTGGTATCCTAGGAGCACTCCCGAGAGGTTTTATTTTTTAACCGACTTTTACAGGAGGGTATGCGTTATCAGTTTCATCTGATTATTTATTTGTTGTCGCTTTTTTATGTATGTCCCGGCATTATTTTTGAGTGGAGATGGATATAGGATTTCTGTTTTCGCCAAACTGATGCCTTTGAGATATAGTCAGTGCCACGCCTTGGCTGTTTGTCCCTTCACTCAGCTGCTATACGTTTTGATTTTACACCAGTACATATCATAACTGACGAGCTTATAGTCCGTCCAAGGAATCACTTGAAACAAATTTCGTTGTCGCCAACGGAAATCGAACCTGGGACCTTCGGTTTACTCAGCGAGTACTCTATTCACTACACTACTTGGACTAAATCTAGAGATATGAGCATTAACATTTCGTTTTGTGAAATAAAAAAAAAACGAGCTTCAGAAAATTTGCGTATAAAAATCTGATCAACATTTTGACCGGATTCTACAGGACAGTTGGTTTTTAGTTTGCTTACATTACAGTTTTTGTGGTTTTGATTTTTTATGTGTGTCTGGGCATAAATTTTGAATAGAGATAGACAGAGGAGTGCTGTTTCGCAAATGAATGACTATTGTGGTGATTTTTTGGCATAATTTATCGATTCAAATCAAAAATCTTGAAAGATTCTGGTACAATATACTTAAGAGACTTAATTGTAACAGAATTCAAATGAAAAAATTGCCATTGCATAGCAATAAATGAAAAAATTGTTTAAAAAAAAGGAAAACCGACTTCAAAGTGCTCTGAAAAGGATAAACTAAACTATGCAAGCTGTGCCATATCAGTTTTTTTCTGCTTCTTTAGTAATGAGGAACATTACGTCGATGATTTAACACCGCCTCCATCAAATTGATTCCATTCTTTTCAGGACACTTTGAGATTGTTTTTTTTACAAAAGTTCTTTATACTTATCAAATACCTTATTTTGTAGTTGGCCTACTATGCTTATAATTATATATTGGTTTTCCGAGCTGATTGGCCAGATTGAAACTAAAACACCTATTTAATAGAGTAAATCTCATGCCGACCTTAGAAGTAGAATTTTTCCTAACTCTGTTTTTTCCTGTACCAGTTTTTTTCCGGTACCACTATGAGCTTTCCATTTTCCTTCGTTACTAGTGTGTTTAGATATCGTAACTTTTCGTCTTCCTCCAGTTCCACCGTGAAGCTCAATCAGCAATGGTAACTGTTGAGGGTCGTTAGAAAATTGTTGACATCTGACTTTCTCATGGTCATGAAGATGTCATCTATATACATATTTTACAATTATCTTCGGTTGTAAGCTGAACTGTTTTAGTGCATTCTCGAATAGGTCTTCCATTACAATAGCTGCGATGAAGGATAATAGTGGGCTACCCATCGGTAAGCCATAAATTTGTTTGTAGGCTATGTTGTAGTAGCTGAAAACGTTATTATTCTTTATGCAGAAGTGGATAGTTTCCATGAATGTCTTGTTGTTGATGTTGGTATTTCTTTTAATTTCACTCCATCGTTTTTGGATTAAGTTAGCCACTAGACTTGTTGAGATGTTAGTGAAAAGTGAGCTTATATCAAATGCTACTATATCTCCTTCTCACTAATTTCTATTCGTTTTACCTCTTTTTAAATTCCATGGTGTTCTTGACATTGAACGTGGAGCTGGTTGTCAGATTTTTCAGGTAGCTTGCAAGGTACTTCGACAGGTTGTACGCTGGAATACCGAAGTTTGAAACTTTTGGCCTCATTGGGCAGTCAGGTTTATGTATTTTTGGCAGCCCGTACACCCTTGGTATCCATGCAGAATACGTCCTGAGCTTCAATTTTGGTGTATCATCGATTTCTCCATGTTGGTACCAAACGCAATGAAATATCAAAATCTATTTCGATAATGTTTTTACTGGTATTCCATTTCTTGTCCACTTGAAAAGTATGGTTATGGAGGAACAAGCACACTGCGCCAAAATCGATTGCCAAAAGAATATCCAACAACAAAAGTGGACGCAATGAATAAAAATAAGGAGGATCTTATGATTATGCCACTCTAGGTGATGTTATTGTGGTCCAGTGTATTCTAAGAAAAATCTTAAAAGAGTAAAAGTGCATAGACCAAATCTCATTGGAATATATAAACATGTAAACAATTATCGAATTACCGAATGGTGGTGTTTCGGTGAGGGCTAACGTGGTCTTTCACGATTGCCATGTGCTTGATAAAATTGGTTTTTTTGCCCCAATACATCTCCAAGTCAAAATGAATAGCTCGCATAGTATCTTAGTGAATAAGTTTCTCTAATATAGTTTGATGGGAAATCAAATTTCATACGGAGAACAGTAAGTAGGGATACGGTTTCAAACAGATCTATTTCAGTGGAAATGTTAAGGGCGAAACGTTATAAATTTGAAAATGAAAAATAAAATCATTTAAGGATATGCATATTTTTCCTGGCGACTTTTACTTAACAATTATAACGGTACTCTTTAACTATAAAAGTTTCAACAAAAGTTATAATATTCGTAAGATTTCAAGAAAATCGAACAATATTTAACAATTTAACTAAAACTAAAATTCGATTTGTCAGCCTTTAACAAATTTTGACCGGCATTTCAGGATTATTTTCTGGGTGATTTCAACAGGAAAAATTAAATTGACTCCAGATTTAAGCGAGCTCAAGTACGATCTGGTTAGTCTAACTTAATTTAATGATAGGGCAAAATTATCTCCAGAGTACAGCAGAAAGAAGACTAAAAGGGATCTATGATGTCTCTTTTGGAAATTTTGGAAAAACACAGGAAAAAATTTATACAAGACTCACGAAATTGAACTCAAATCGTCTGTTCATGGATTTTAAGAATTTTTTTACTTAGAAGCAGCAAAACTACAGATTTTTATGGGCAGAAATGGTAAAACAATAGTTTTGGTGGCGTTTTATCCACAAGCGGGTATATCCTTAAAGTTTTTGTTTTTTAATTGTCGATTGTGGGGTATGATACAAAACGAATTCTGCAAGAAAAAATATTAAAAGCTACAATATTAAAGACGAGTTTGTAAAAAGTGGGATCTGTAACATGATTAATATTTATGTTTAAACCTCGTGATTGAGTTCCAGTTGTAATATTGATATGATTGAGGTTTTATTCCAGTAAGCTTATAACAAACTGAATTAAAATTCCACAAGGTAGTTTTATTGGGATTAGCAGTCTTCACAGAACATTACGAGTTTGGATGTTATGCAGCTCAGCTTTATAGGAGTTGTAGATGTCAGGAAGCAGAGGCAATACTTCGGCTTCTAGAATAGATTGCCTTTACTCTTTTTTTCCTGGTCTAACCGAAGTAGTCGTTAAGGCTGAGTTCATCAATGGCTCTTCACTCTAAGGGCATGCTGAACCCAATATCATAATAGGAAGAACTTCAACGGCTAATTATAAAAATCGCTGCGTCGAAATGATTTGTTTCACTCAAAAATATAAGGAAACTAGTCCGTATATGCCGCATCTTGATCTAAAGACCCTAAAAAATGTTGCGAAGATAATTTCACGAGCTCTAGACAATCATTCAAATGGCAATGATGCCAGGAGAGGAGGAGTTGTTGATGGAAAGCTGACTGAACTAACAGATGAAGAACCAGCCAGTGATCTTGCTCCTTTTCAAACAAGAGAAAAAGACACTTTTTCTTCCTCTCTCTCTCTCTCTTTGGCAAATATTAGAAGAAGTAGTCTGTCCTACTAAAGTAAGATATTCTAATCGAATCCTTGATTTGAGATTCTCGCGAAGTAGCTTCTTACCTTATTTCATGGATCCCAGACATTTGTAGTGTTCGTAGGTACAGAGCAACATTAGTCGGCTGAACAACTATCTGAAAGGCAGATCCAGGAGCTATAGAAATGCTACACTTATTTTTAGCTTCTGAGACTCGCTCTACTCCGAATAGCTCTATCATTAGACGGGATTTTCAAGGTGAAGAAAAAGATCATGACCAACATTGGACCTTTACTCGTAAGTGAGACTTCAGTATAGATGTCTGGAAACGTCCGCTACTTCAACAAGTCACCCATTTTTGTCTTTTAAAAAATAAATTTAAAATCTATAAAGGCTTAACTAAATGTCTAAAATTAATATTGATTCGATTAATTACGATTATTTTGTTACTACATGGGCAGCAGTAATATAATAAACAATTTTCCTTATTTTTATTTCAATTGTCATAATCTCAAAACTAGGCCTCATTAATTAGTTCTAATTAAATTCCCATATTTATATATTTCTGATAATCCAATTGTACAGCACAGCAACCACTTGGTATCATGTAATAAGTCAGCTTAGATGCATGTACTCGTATATTGTCATTAGTAAAGCGCCATAATACTATCATTATCTGGCGCTCTCGTCAAATCTTGTTTAATTTATTTTGTGTTTTTTTTCTTTGATTATTTTCTTATTTTTTTTTTTTTTAATTTTATTTTCAGTTCAACCACTTCACTTCCCAGTTCATCATCAAAATATTTTCGCAACATTCTGCAAACCGGATACATTTGACCAATGAATCATTGGTTTAAGTTTATAAATGTTGAGACATACGAGTCCGAGATGAGATGAAGATGCGGATGATGATGAGTATGCTGGTAAGGGGAGTAGGAGACATGGTGACATTCTTAAGAACTAAAGAATCTGATGAAGAAGATTCTTTGGAAGCGGTTGTTGGCTGGATTAGAGCAAAAAAGGGCACAATTTGACGATTAAGCAAATGTGGAGGACTTGGGTATGATTGAATGAGAAGGAATTTCTTGTACTAATTTCGAATCGGAAATGCCACGTTTTTTAATGGTTGGAACTAAAAGGGATTGAAGTCGGAAGATCTAGTTTTAAGGAATGTTTTACAGAAGGAATTATGCAATGGAACGCTTCAAAAATTCAATTTGATTTTGTAAACTATCTATTATTTTTCGATTTGAATTACGTATTTTAAACATTAAAATATTTTTTTAAGATTAGTTAGCTATTATTTAATGACTCTTAGATTTAAATATGTTTTATTTTATTTTTAAATTGTTAAAAAATGTTGGAATTAATGTCGTGAAAGCAATTAAAAAGGCACAACATAATTAGAAAATAAATAAGAGTAATCTAGGGGCTAATACCTTGCGTTTAGGGCCTAAAAGCGGCACAAGAACATGATTGGAAATAAACGGCCTAAAATGGGATAAAACATAAGATAAATAGAGTTTTGCGGGTGAAAACGTGTCACAGATAGCCCTAAAATATCAAGAAACAAGTTGGGTAAACAGACCTACGCTCATGTCAGAAGGGTTTTGTATTCAATTTTCAAAATGCAGTCACCAGATTAAATAAAGTCAAGATGCATGTCAATGACGATTTTATTGGAGAAACTATGAAATTCGATGATCATACTATTATTAACAAAGTTGAAAGAATTTAGACTTCTGAGGTTTTTGTTATTGATATACTCATAAATATCTCCCTTGATAATTATTTCAGATGTCCATTTGCGAGGGAGGAAACACATTTTTCATGTATTTCCCCCCTGTGCCCCCACTGAAGCAAAAACTGACAGTTTAAGAACTGTTTTGAAAAGCTCCCATGAAAACTTTCATTTCATACTCATATCGGCTACGTTTGATGAATTTTTTTTCAAGGGCCACTCTCCTGTACTGTTATCATCGATTCATAAAATTTTTTCGAATCCTAGAGTTGTTACAAAGCCCTTTTGTTAGAAGCTCCTTCCCGCCTCCTTGACTTGTTTCACTTATGAGTATTAATTGTAGGTACTCAGCTTCAGTCATTCATTAAATTGAATCAAGTGTTCAAAGCATGCACCTTAAACGTTGAAGTTGGGAAAAAATAACTCAAAATTATTCAATCTTCGCATTTAAAACAGCCACTATTTTGTTTTACGATTACTGATACCACTAGCTGAACTGATTCTCAAAGTTATTCATGACACCTATCATTCCTGAAATTTTCATGCAAATCCTAGCAAAACTGTAGTGTCTGAGTCGGTAAAAAGCGCATGTTGTTCCATAGCCATATGTTGCCATAGTAATACATGCAGCGCATATTGTTCCATAGTAATACAGGAAAATTCAAACCGCTATAACTTCGCTAAATATGATGCAATCTTTATGAAACTTGCAGGGTTTATGAACCTTATAAATAGACATCTGTGTACTGAATTTCATTGAATTTAAGGGTACCGTTAAGATTTTATTCAAGTAAACATAAAATCGATAAATCATACTATTACTAACAAAGTTGAGTGAATTGCGACTTCTCACGTATTTGTTGTTGTTGTACTCATCAAGGCCTACATTCTTGATTTTTTTCAGATTTTTCGGATCACAGGTGTCCAATCGCGAGGGGGGGGGGACACAAATTTTTCGTGTATTCCCCTCCCTGTGCGCCCCTCGAAGCAAACTTTGCCAAACTAAGACCTGTTTCTAAAAGCTCTCATCAAGACCTTTCATTTGATACCCATATCGGCTACCTTCAATGAAATTTTTTTTTCGGGGGGTCACTCCCCTACATGGGGAGACCCCCCTTAAATACCTTATAAAATTTTTTAGTAGTTGAGCTTTGAAGAGATCAGCACCTTACACCTACCTACAAAATTTGATGCTTCTAGCTTAAGTAGTTTCCGAGAAAAACTGCTGTGACACACGGACGGACGGACGGACGGACAGACAGACAGACGGACAGACGGACAGACAGGACGCGATTTTAGAAGGTTTTTTTAAAATTATTTTACAAAACCCTAAAAAAACAACTAAGGCCTGAAAAGAGCCCCATTGTCTCCCCAAAAAATTAATATTAAATAAATAATAAATACCACTTTGAGACGAAAAATCTTTAAAAAATCAAGGAGGTCGTTCTGAATCAGTACAATAGCAACAAATACCTCAGAAATTGAAATTCAATCAACTTTCTTGGTAATACGAGGGTGAATCAAACATAAACGGTAATTTTATTTTATACATTTATTAATATATTACATACAAACCGTATCATCAAAATATCTCGATGTAGTCTCCTGCGTTGTCTAAACACTTTTGTCACAGTTTTAGAAGCTTGAATATTGTTTGATTATAAAAATAAGAAGTGTTGCGGGCCAATTGCGCACGTGCTCTTCGACTCTCGAATCGTTTCCCCCAAATGATTCTTCCAAGGGCTCGAACAAAAAGTAGTCACATGGGGACAAGTCTGAACTATAAAGAGGTTGCTCCAGTGTTTCTCAGGCTATTTCTTCCAGTTTATCTCTTGTCAAAGTAGCGGTGTCCGGCCTAGCGTTGTCATGGAGAAGGATGACCTCTCTAATGGGCATACCTCGGCTTTTGTTTCGGTAGGAGGTTTTCGCTGGCCGCATGCAATGTTTGATGATTGTGAAGAAAATCAATGAGTAAAACTCCCTTCCAATGACACGGATATTGTCATCTGTATGACTTGTCCTTGGACCCTTAAATTTCCTGGCCCACTTGTACACTCGATTCTAGGGCAATGTAGTGTACCCGAATCGCGCCTTTAAACGAGTTAAAATTTCCGACGTTTTAACGCCTTCATTCGTTAAACACTTTATGATGACGCGTTGCAGACAGACAGATGTACCTCTTGCTCAGCCATGGCTATACTGAGGACAGAACCGAGCGTGGCCGCTATCTGAGCTGGTTCCCCCACTCCTTTTAAACTACCAACCGCCATACCATATCATCTAGTTCGGAGGTGCGTGCTAAACAGAAAAGCTAAATTACTGTTTATATTTGATTGACGCTCGTTATATGATTTGAGAATTTCATTCCACAAAACCGCCACCCACAATTTGTATATTAACATAAAACTCTTGTTCTTGCAAAATTTCAGTGAAATCGAATCATAATCAATTGAGTTAGAGCTATTTCAATTATATAGAAATACAACGACAACAATATGTTGTGGTATATATTTCAACTCGAACTAGACACTACAATTTTCTCCGGATTTTCATGAACATTTTTCAAGAATAGTGTTCTATTTGAATAAATTTCCGGGCTTTTAAGACCAATGCATCAGGGCCTTCCCTAGCGAACCACGGTGGGCCGTTCGATTTGGAAGCTAGGGTAGTTGGTGTATGAAGTGAAATGATTCCACTAAGGACTGAGTAGAATTGCTGTGTAGCGAGGTTAGTATCAACTGGATCTAGGATAGCATGCGAATTGGCAATCGCAAGTACAGACGCTAAGCCTTCGTAGTTTGCCTTGAAAAAGTTAAAACGGGGTACTTTTACTTTTGGTTGCGGATGTGGAGTACATCTTAGTAGCCGTACCTCTGAAGGTAGATGGTTTGGATCCGTAGAACGCACAGGATCCACCACCTCAGTTTGTTGGAGATAATAAGGTCAAGAATGCGGTTGCAAGCATTCATTACGTAGTTCAGTTGAGTAAGGCCGCAGAGGGATAAGAATGAGGATAAGACGATAGAAAAGTGATTCAAAGCGGTAATAGATTTACTATCAGTGTCCCAGAAAATACAAGGTAAATTAGAATCTCCACAGATCAGGAAGTGCGTTGACAGTTTGGTGTTGAGTATAAAGTTTGGTAAGTCATTAAAAAAATATTCAAATTTATACAAGGATGAACTGCAAGAGGCGTAAATAAAAAAGACATATAAGTGTGAGTGGTGTAGGGAGATTTGACCTGTGATTAGCTCAACTGGGGGCAAGAGGGAGCAAGAACTACAAACAGTATAATGCAGTGTTGAATTTAGCGCTATAAGGAAACCTCCCCCATCCAATTTGAAAGTGACAGACCGATCATGTCTGAAAATTATATGGTGAGAGAAAACTTCACTATCTAATACCTCATCCGTGAGCCAGTTCTCAGGTAAACATATAATTTGGTCATTAGAAAGACTGGATGCTAGTGTCAGATAGTCCAGCTTGGTTCTGGTGCCTCTAACATTTTGATAATAGAGGTTTAATCCGTTATTAGACATATCAAAGCTTCGATTTTTTGCTGGAATTTATTGAATGAACGAAAATTTTTCGGCAGAAAACATTCAAAGCACTTCACCAGAATACCAGACGACCAAAACTCTGAGTTTGGCAAAAAGTTTGTCTCAGCTGTTACCGTTGCTTTGTGATGCGATAATAAGCTTAGGTTGATATTCTCGAGTTGGTTTCTTATAACTCAAAAGTTGCGGAAGGTAACATAATTTAGAAACAATATAATTCATAATCTCAGATTTTGTAGTATTGAATGCAAGACGTGAACTAAAATTTGAAGAGAAGGAGACAGCACTCTCAACGAGAGAACAGGATCAGTGTTTAACGATGAAGTAGTTGGACGAGAGTTCACCGCGTCTATAGATGCTCCGTAAGTTGAGCAGTCTGCAGCGATATTCTGATACCCCGTCCTTACACGGATGAGTAGGAGGCTGCAATCTGCTTCAACCTGATGGCCATGATCGAAGGGAAGATTGATTGAAAATTCCGTTATGTGGGGACGAGTAGCTGATGATTTGCTGCATGTAATAATTTGGCTCCTGGAGTCAATTAAGGAATGCATACCTGGTTGACTTGCGCCGGTTATGGACGATGGAGATACCGGCACACCGAATAATAGCCCACTTTCAACGTTGGGAAGAGGGATTGGCAGATCTATTAACTTTGACGTTATGGCTGGGATATCCGGTTGGTCAAGAACTGCCGATCTTACCATGAAAAACAACCCCATTCCATCACACTGACACCTTCGTTCTTCACCGTTTTTCTGTAACTCTAGCATGAAAGATTTTGCTTTCTGGTCGACGAACGTTTCTTTTTGCATTGTTACCAAACAAATATATCTTTTTTTCATCGCTCCAGAGGATAATACAAAATTATTTCTCACTCTGCGATCCGCATCAGGTTTTATGAGCTAATGCAAAGTTTTTTCCTCAAATTTGCAGTTTTGAGGAGAGAAACTATTCGGGCACTTTTACCGGATAGATTTGAGTTTACTAATCGCCATCGAACGGTTCCTGATGAAACAGCATTCCCAATTTCGCTTGCAATTATGCGGGATGATTTGAACCTGTCGCGTTTAGCCAATGTAACGATACAATTGCCGGTCCCTGGTGAAGTTTTTTTAGGTGCTCCACGCGTCTCAGTGGATTTTGCCGGTTTGAGAGCACTTGTTACAAAATGTTCAGTCCATCCATTGATATGGCAATGAATTTGTAGAGTTTCCCCTCATCTCGGGGCTGACGGACATGTCTTCCCTTCTCTGCACTATAATGAGGCCCAATATTATTACAATCTTATAACCATACTTTCAATTACAATCGTTTAATTTGCTTGAAATCTTACCTTCTGCAACTAAATAATTATTTAAATTGATTAGTTTTAAACTTTTATCAGCGCACACCTATTTTATTGTCCAACTCAATTTTAAAGACTGAACAAGGAAAGAGGCCGCAATATTTGCTAGCAAATAATTTTATTGCGGGAACTCCCCCATTTTATTCTAAAAAGGTGCTACTCCCTTGGCGAACTGGTTTTTTGATTCCAGAACATATTGCCTAATTTATTCTTTACACTTAACAAGTTTTGGGGTTCACACTTGTTATTCTGTCCGGATGTGTAGGTTTGTGATTCCACCATTACTGCTTAGCAAAGGCAAAAACACAGAAATAGGACTGTTAGTGCAAGTGTTCAATCATAGGTTGCACCGATTCAAAACTTGACAGTGTAGGGTTTAATCAAATAATAGGGACGCTTCGTTCTACAATATTTATTGATTTTAAAATAACGATGTACATTATACACTGGTTGGTCGGAACTTACTTATTCTACTATAAACATATACATAAGATGTGAGTTTATTTCCAACGGTTCATATTGGTTTTTGATTTCAAATGTTTGATAACCTTAATTGTTACAGCCCCGCTTCAATACCTCTCATTCAAATTTAGTGTCACATTATTTGATTGACAATTTCAATTTTCATTGGTTGGGCGTGCACCGCTGCTTGTTGTCGATAGGTTCCAAGGAATAAGTTCTGGGTTGTTGATTGTTTTTGGTGTGTCTGGACACGTTTCGTCATATTCCTCGAGTTCAAGATAAATGTTGGCTTCAACCGCTGCACTGAAACGTTAGTTTTCTTTCCATTTATTTTCAGCGTATATACTCCCTCCGAAGGACGGTTTAGCACTTCAAATGGTCCAGAATAAGGTTGTTGCAATGGTTTTTGGACAGCATCACTCCTTAAGAAAACGTGTGTGCATATTCTCAAGTCTTTATACACGAACAATTTGTCTGCACGATGATGCTTCACAGGAACCGGTCGTAGACGATGTATGTCTCGCTTCAATTTCTCAATGAACAACATAGGATTACCTGAATTCGTGTCTTCAACAAAGAAATCGCCGGGCAATCGCAGTGGGGTACCGTACACCATTTCCGCTGCAGAACACTTCAGATGTTCTTTATATGCTGTCCGCAACCCGAGAAGGACCGTTGGTAATGCTTGTAGCCAGTATGTGGTTTCAAGGCACATTACCGCTGTTTTGAGGCTTCGATACCACCGTTCGACCATACCATTTGATGCGGGATGATAGGCAGTAGTTTTGATGTGTTTGCATCTTGTGAGATGAGATAAATTTCGAAAAAGAGTGGAATCAAACTGTTTACCTCGATCTGTAGTTACAACGTAAGGTCGCCAAATATGCATATATAGTTCTTGTAAAATACATAGAGAAGCCACTGTATCAGCTGTGATATCCTTAAATGGAACAGCCTCTGTCCACCTTGAAAAACGATCGACCATCGTCAGAAGATATTTATATTCTTGCAAGGTGTTTAGCGGTCCTACGATATCGATATGTACGAGTACGTATGTGATCGAACCGTTTGTCCGGAGATGCAAATTGTAATGGAGGTTGTATGACGTGACGACTAATCTTCGATCGTTTGACACTGAAGTTAGCTTTGGGACCAAGCTGCAATATTCTTTCGACGTTTGAGGCTAAACGTACGTTTTTCTAATCAGTCGGCTGGTTACACGGCTGCTCGGATGTGAAAAACGGTAAATAGAACCAAACGCATGTCGACGAGTGTTTTGGGAATATACGGTCGTATACGAGTATCTCCTGTTGATATGTCGCAATATACAATGTTGTTGTGAAGGGTCATACGTTTTAATTTAATTCTGTGTCCGTAGTCTGTTGCGCTGGAATGTTGGACATATCTAGCGTCGTAACTGTTGACACAATTTCCAGTCAAGATAAAGCATCAGCAACGGCATTTGGTATCCTTTAATATAAACTATTTCCGTTATAAATTGGGAAATATAATTTAGTTGTCGGGCTTGATGAGGCGATGCTTTACTGGAGCTTTGTGCGAACGTAAACGTTAGAGGGTTATGGTCTGTTTTAATCACAAACTCTCTACCTTCTACCTTGTCCCTAAAATATTTTAAAGCTGAACAAATTGCTTGCAATTCCTTTTCATATGTGCTGTATTTCATTTGAGCATCATTGAGTCTATTTGAAAAGAAGCCTAAAGGTTTCCACTGACCTCCGTCAAATGGTTCCATCTGTTGTAAGTGCTAATGATACATTCGGAGCAGGACGCGTAAGAAGCATAGCTGTTTCCAAAAGCTGTTTGCTGCTTTCAAATGCTTTTTCAGCTACTACGGACCACTTAATTTCTGTTTTATCGTTTGTTTGTTGCTCACGATGAGGGAATTTAGTGCATTAAAATTTTAGCTCCTCCTTTTAAAATTTACTATAGTAGTTGAGCATACACAAATATCTTCTTAGTTGGACTATTATTCGTGGCTTACTAGTTCGTGATACCGTCGACCTTGCTGTTTAGCGGTTGGATACCATCTTTGTTTAGCAAATATCCATGATATTTGACATATGGCTTTCCAAACACGCATTTGACAGCATGAATGCAAATTCCATATTTTGTGAGACGATTGAAGAAAACCCTTAGATGCTGTGTATGTCTTCTTTGATGACGCCACGAGAATACCATCCAAATATCCGTAACAAAAATCAAGACCACGTAGCACCAAATCGATGTATCTTTGGAATGTTTGTGCAGCATTCCGTAGTCCAAATGGCATATACAAAACCTCAAAAAGTCCAAAAGGCGTTATTACTGCGGTTTTTGGAATATCTTTATCCGCAACAAGGACCTGATGATACGCTCGAATTAGATCAATGGTAGAAAATACACTCTTACCATGAAGGTTGTGTGTAAAATCTTCTACTCCAGCGATTGGGTAACGGTCGGGTATTGTGATTGAATTCAACCGACGGTAATCTCCACAGGGTCTCCATTCTTGATGTGTATACTGGCCCGTTGACTGGTCGATGGACGGCATATTTCCATTGAACCATGTGTTCTAATTTCTTTTTTGGAGCAGCATACTTCTCCGCTGCTAAACGACGAGTCTTTTCTGCGACTGGAGGTCCGTTTGTTTGGATGAAGTGCCTTATCGGATGGTTTTCTTCTTGTTTCCTAGGAAGTCCGAAATAAGAGCGAAAGAGGTTAAAATATGGAAAAATAAAATGGCAACTATTTTGACGCGTCCGAACAATTCAAAGTCAAATGTGTTTATAAGCCAATTTTATCGTAATTATTGGAAAATGGCTCATTTTCCTCTAACATGTAGGATGAATTTAGAGCATGATATGTATGAACCGAAAACTTACTTCAAACCTACAATCGCTTACTGAAAAGGAGCTTCAAAATCAGGTTTGGAAGGCATGAAAGTTTGTCCCGGGTCATCGTGAATTGGCTCATATTTAGGCTCAACTTTAGGCCTATTTAGAATGATTTCCTTATAAATTAGATCCTTTTTGTGCCGTACTTCGCCCATTTCAGCAAGGATTGGGCCGTGTTTAGGCCATTTTCGATCACTAATTAGGGAAATTTCATTGTAAATTGGTGCTTGTTTAGACGCAGTTTAGGTCACATTCCCTGCAAACAAGCATTGTTTGGATACATTTTGGGCCTTGTACAACATTCAACATTATTTCAATCTAATTGGACCTTATTTGTTCAATGAATTCAATAAATGCTTTTCTTACTGAGGAACGATTTTCTGAATTTTTATTGGGGGTCAGCTTCTGATTAATTTTTTTTCATGGGCTATTTATAGGATATCAAATGAAAGGTCGTGAAGTGATCTGCTTATGATGCCTGAAAAATAGAAAAAAATTGCAGGCTTTTGAGAATGTAAAGTATTTGAAAAACATACTTTGTTAACCATAATTGTGAACCCTCCACTTTCAAGTAAAGAATAATTTAGACCATTCTAAAATCTTCCTTTTCTTCAAAATTATCCCTCTCCACATGAACCCAATCACTGCAAAAATGTCGCTACAATGTATCACATTCCAGCAATGATCGTTCCGGAAAAAGGAGAATCATATGTTGAACCATATACTTACTATACATATGTGACATCAAAACAGTCACACATGCAGGAAAGCTATCCGCTTTGTCATCAACAACAATGTTCTCTTGGTGCAAGTGATTCTCCGTAATGTATCCAACATAAGATGCACGTTATTATTCAGTTAGTTAAGTTTCTTCCTCCAATTTTCTTCTTCAGATTCTTTTTTTTCTTTTGATTTCTTCTTTTTGTTCTCCCTCACTTCCAGATGTTGAGATTCACTTGAAAACAACAAGTATTGCTGCTGATGCTACTTCTTCTTGATTTAACTTTTTAACCAATCTTGTATAGGACATGCTACGGTTCTTTCTAAGGAAAAAGGTCTCTTCATGTTAGTTGGTTTTCCTGTTAACATATATACCATTTGAATGACTATACACAGATGAATGTGTGGATCTTAAGATCACTTCAGAAGGAGCGAGCAGCGATTAGCGTTCACATTTGCCAAGCCTGTCGGCAGCAAAACGATGGCGGCCTTTTCCTTATAGTAACCAAAAAAAAAGAAAGACCTTTATCCATAACTTGCTTTGCTTTCTTGGCTGCCTCCCTGGATTGCTTAGCTACCATATTTGTGAACTCTTGAAAATTCATATATAGATATGTTGAATATGTTTTGTTGTTGGCGGAAAAAATTCTGTTTATTATTATGTGCTGTTTCCGTTTGAACCGGTTCCGTCCCGATTGCACGTAAATAATGTTTTCTTTCACTCACCTTACCTTCACAAGAACGTTTCTTCCACGGGTAAGACGACGATGATGATGATCAGGTCGATTCTTTCTCCTCCAACAAGAAGTTCATACAGAATCGTCACGTTAAGAAAAAGCAAAGTACGATACACTTCTATGTATGATACTCTAGACTTTTTTCCACCTTACATATCGCTTTGCTCACGTCATGTGGCTATACGAGTGTATGCATGAATTGATGAAAAAACAAACGGTGTCTCATCAAGAGACTTTGGAATCTGAGTCCAGGAACTGAAAGATAAAACCTTACAAAGTAACTTAAATAGGCACTCGAACAAAATCTTTTTTGATCATCTGTTGTCTTGGATATTGGATATACTATACCGAGAGTATGTGGACGCACACATATGGGAGGGTGTAGGTAAAAGCAAAACTGGCGCGGGAAAGGCGAGTGGAGATCACCTGAAGATTGTGTGCGACGATAGGAAGAAAATAAATTACATAAAATCAGAGACTGAGAAAATTTCTGAAGAAAGGAGTTAAGACTGGTTGATCATGTGGAACGGTTTTCTACCTGGAAGTAACCACAGTCCGTGCAAGGTGGATAATGGTAGTGATGTGGATGGGTGCGAAGAATTGAAGATTAATTTTTTTCTTTAAGGATAATTTCTTAATTCGTATCAAAATACACTCTCACCAGCACTTAGCATCCCAATTTTAAAATCATTCTCAGAAGCATCTTCACGATTCATCGACTCAGCGCACTTTAATTGCTTCTCATCAATTAAATTTATAGATACTTCCTTAAAAAGATCACATGCTATTTATATACACATTCAGAGTTAAATGAACGAAGCCAAAACGACTTGCATCATATAAGGAAGGAGAAAAACTACTCATATGAGTTGGTTTTTTTCTCTGAGAGACTTCGAAGCACACACATGTACCTCTCCTAAGCATACGTAATTTTTTAACGACGAACCGGAAAAAATCAACAAACATCTGAAGAACTAGTAGAAGAAACATAGAAGCTCAAAAAAAATTTGTAAAGAATCTGAAACAGGTTCTCGCAGCCGATGCCATCACCACCATCGTCATCATCATCTTCTAATTGGACAGGTTACTCTGCTCGAGCTTAACGATTAGATAGATACCAACCAACTCATAGATTCGAAGATATGTCTTCAAAGATACTCACTACCTTGTTTGTATCGCAAATTCCACTGTCCAAATGACAATTGTGTGTCTTGATGCGCTTCTTTTGCTTCCTTGCTTTTTTAAGCTTGATTTATTCTAGATTTTCTTCTTTTTTAAATGATGTATGACTACAGATTGTTAGAGTGCTTAAAGATATTAATCTTTGCCACGATTTCGGCATGTGCTGAATGTATCTTTAAGTACCAAAACATGGAATTGTCAGTTGAAATTTAATCTGATTAATTTAGTATATAAAAAGTGCTCCAAACTCCACGGATGATTTGAATTTGTCCCAATTTATCCTTGAATTTAAAAGACCACTTGACAGTACAGGCTAATTTTTATTAGTAGACAATCTGCAGTATTCCATTAAAATCTGTGTTTCTGTCAAACATACCTTAACTTTGGGACACTTTACATAAGGGGAAAAACCCGAAAAGTTAAATCAATATTATAATAGCAAAAATACTAAAAATTAAAAGAAATACACAAATATTACTGAAAAAATAAGTCAAAATCCATATTACCCTTCTAAAGATATAAGACCTAAATATACTAATAAATTTGGCATCTTTTGACCATGGCCTTAAAATACAAAATTAGAAAACTTTTAATATAGAATAAATTAAAAGGAAACATTATAGCTGTAATTACTTCCTCCAGAACACACTGGCTCCAAAATACTGAAGAACCTGTTGTTCTAGCTGGTGTTGTCAAACTACTTAAAAGCCTTAGCTGCCCACTTTACTAGTCAAACCGCCAAACATATGATTAGACTTTTGAAGACAGTAGTGGTTATACGTGGAAAACTATTTTGCATAATTTCATGGCAATGTACGGATTATTGCTATTGCTTGTATATCACTTCCTTGAAATGAGATCAGATATCTGATAAATGTTCCTATTAGGAAGCGAATTAAAGAATCAAAAAATTTCTAGATTTTTTTGTTATTCTTTTTTTTTGTAAGAATTTCATCTGGTTTTGAAGTCAAGGATTTAAAAAGAAAAAGAAAATAATTTTTCATTCTAGTTTTAAGTTTTAAATATTTTTCGAAGTTTAACCTCGACTTTAAGAAGTTGCTTTGGGCGGGGATAGAATATTTATATTATTTCAAATTTAATATTTTACGGGGAATAGAAAATTTAGAGTTCAAAATTGATTGAATGTAAAAAGAAGCTAGTTTTACTAGTTAATACGATTTGTTTTTCCGATCAAGCCAACAAATGCATGACTCTAAGCGAGATCCTTTCACTGAGCTGAATTTAAGCACATTAATCCGGACTTTCCCCATTGAAGGACGGAATTTAGATTAAACCAGGCATTCAAGGCTATCGAATATGCCAAGGTTTGATTATTTTAAAAATTTCGAGCTAGTTCTTTATGGCGATAGAAAATAAATAATCGGAAAAGTAAGTATTATTCCCAATTGTAGTTCAGTTTTTTTTTTTGGATAATGGATGTAAAAACGCCTTAAGGGTTTCAGACTTGTTGTCAAAAGTCCTGGTATGTAAGGATTGCACTTACAAAAAACTCCCTCGAAAGCATGGTTGGGACTGAGCTTGAGCGAATCAATGATATCAATCGGCCGTAAGCAACCCTGCATCGACACTGAGAAAAATTACGTTTTTTTTATGACCATAGTGGTAAAGTAGAAGGTGATTAGAAATACAATAGATAGAAGGCATACTTTGTATTGAGGTAATCAATTGCACTTTATAATCTAAGCAGATGGCTTTTGAGGAATTCCATCATTTTATAGTAATTTTTTAGGAGACACTAACCAAGTCGCTGAATTGGATCTCATTTAAATCAAGGTTTACGCCGGATCATAACCAATAAGAGAGAGAGAAAGGAGTACTTCCCATTCAATAATTTTTTACACGTACATAATCTTGCATAGTCTAATTAATGAAGATATAGCCTTATGCGAAAAAATGTTTGTTGCAGCAAAATAGACTTCAAATAGCGAGTGGCAATTTAACTTTTACAATGTGAGAAATTTTTTATTTTTAGAAATAGGTGTACTAATCAAACCGTCGCCTAAGCAAATTGCTCAAAAGCCTTCATAACATCTATCCGAAATTTTAATTGCTGATTCGAAGATAAAAAATTCAAATCTGCAATTAAATGGCAAGTGGGCAGCAGAATGAGTGGAAGGCTCGTCAGCTGCCGTTGAAGTGGTCCCGCAAGGTGACAACGAGGGGAGTCCGCTTGAGATCGCCAAACCACGAGCACGCCGGGGAGAAGCTGAGATCCCGCGGGTACGGTCACATGAACTCGATTCTTCCGAATATCATTTCCCAACAACCTCCGTATTGGGGCTTTTACTGTGCGTTTAAACTTGAGAAATCTCCAAGAATAAAAGATAATAATGAAATGCTAGAATAACCGAAACTTGGTCTTTCCTTTCATCCAAACTTGACCGGGTATGGGAACCGCAACAATGGCCGGCCCCTCCACTATAATGAACAAGCCATCGCGCTATAATGAGCTAGTCCTCCACTATAATGAGCTAGCCATCGCGGGAGCTCTCATCTTGTAATGCGTATCAGGTGCTTTCATCCGGGTAGAGTCGCCTTCCGCTCACGTGCCCTTATATGGTATAGTGTTATGTGATTCCATCGCATAATCTTATAACATAAATTGGTCATGTTTATATTTCTCGTTTGATGGAAAAATTCATGCAAATTATCTTTGTATGAGTTTTTCACTCAAATGGGAAATATATGGCCACGTCTACATTTGGATCTTGATCTGGTTGGGAGGATGCGAGGGGGCACCGCTTCCACCTGGACGCCCTACTCTTATTTATGGGCCATAAGAACCATCGGTAACGACGAAGTCTCTTTTAGTCTGTCCGTTTTTTTCAGGCCCAATTCGTTCTCTGAACCAGCAATTTCATAGCCCTTAGCAGGTTACCTCCTTTCTCGACTCCGGTCCATAATTATTGAACCGTTTCTGAAATTCGTGGATGCGAAAAAATATTTTTTGTAGTTGGTCTTGTGCTGGGGAAAGGAACCCACCCCACGACACCGCAACGCTAGCCTGCCAGCGCATTCACGAGTCCCCAGATAAGGCCAAATCTCGGCGGATCGTACCATCCTCTTTCGCCGAGGCAGCAGACCATCACTGCAGTCCTTCATGGACATTTTTATCTAAACGAAATTCACTACACAGGATTTCAATGGTGATAGTTTCACTAGAATCCAAATCATGATGATAGGTGCCAACATTTTTGACATGAAACGTGGAAACGGAAAAAAACTTTTTAAGCATATGAACCGTATTGAATACAATTGGGCCAGAAGAAACCAGCAGCGTATCGTACATGGACTCACGTTTATCAGGAATGGAAATAGTAAAATCACTAGAGTTTTATGGGTAAAAAATTATATCTCCATTGTTCTAAGAATGCTGACAACGCTTTTAACAAAAGAACGAACAGAAATAAAGTGAAAAACCAATAGCATCAATGAGAAAATAATAAAATGAAGAACAAAGAAACTGAAGGCAGAGCATGTAACCCGACAGTATTGCTGGCAGCAACCGGAAAGCATTGCAGGCAGCAACCGAGAAATGGGAACTATCAAAAAATTTCAACAAAAAAATTGAGGAAATTCGGACGAAAATTGGTATTGAGGCTACAATATACAGCCAAAATATTTAGACGAAAACAGCACTAATACTACTTGGTAAAATATTCTGGATAGCAAAATAAAATGACCAAATATTTGTAATAACATGCTCGGCATTTGAATTTTTGTCAATATACATCTCCTAAAAAAGAATTATGCTGAATCATTAAATGAATATTGGGAGAGCATTGGAAAACTTGATATGGAGGAAAAAATTAATTTTTATTTTTAAAGTTTAAGAAATGAAGTTAAGACAACTCAGGTAATTTACACTTATAATCGATGGAAAATTGAACCAATTAGATATTTGAAAGAAAAGGATGAAATGATTAGGCAGCGAAGAGCACATCGTGGCCTAAGGATATAAAATTCCGGAAAAAAGAAGAACTCAAAAACGGGATGGGTTATTTTAAACTAAAGATGATACAATACATATTTCTACTATCAGCAAATAAAATTAACCATGATAAAAATAAAGAAGGCCTGAGGTATGCTGCACCGATGAGACCTTCTCTCAAGCTTTCGCAAACATATTAAACGGGTTTGAAAAGTAGGTCCTTGAGCGAAATATTAGAGCTAAGCTTCGAATACTTCTTACAACCACGGATTGTTAGAAGTATTCGACGCGATAGAAGTCTCCTAAAAAATAAGACTGCGGAAGCTATGTCATATGCATGAACAAGCAACGATTATCTAAAAAGGTAGTTCGTTGTTCGTCCTTGCGTATCATAATAAACTTATCGTGACTCCGTTCTTAGAAACGCAGGACGCAGTCAATTGACCAAAACAACTGGAGGCATTGTTCCGGGGAATTCGAGGCCCTTCAATGGCTTCAGTGCAGAGATAGAATAAGAAAATTAAGAGTGTAAACTTTAGTAGTAGTCCGCGTGGTGTAGTGGATAGAGTACCCGCTGGATAACCCGAAGGTCCCTCGTTCAAATTCGGTTGGTGTCAAGGAGAATCGTTCGAGCGATTCTTAGGATGAAATATAAGCCTGATCTTTTATGATATGTACTGGTTTAAAATAAGAAAGTATCGCAGCTGAGAAGACGGACACTCGGTCAAAGCGTGGTACTCTCCATATCACCTTCTCAAGAACCGATACATTCGATCAAGACAATTAGATACTCTAACTACATCTAAGTGAAGGCCCGAAAGGAGCTGCAGAGCTAAAGAAACAAAAGCTTTAGAAAAAATGATTTTAATTAAAATTAGAAGAACCTAACTGAAAAATATTTTGGGGAAAAGATTGAAGACACAGCCTGCCGTGTCCATGCCATGTTCCTGCCGTGTGATTTTGACAACCTTTAACCGTTCGTTGCTGTGCCCCAGCCATGCCACTGCCGACGTGCTGGTGCTCTGACGAATTAAGTTGTGAGCGCATACACCACATCAGACAGTTGTTGAAATGGACACGCAGGAGGAGGAAACGCTTTCCTTGACTTTGAGGTAACTATAAACTAATTATGAATTCAATAATGTCACGAAGTTGATGCTGTTTAGGTGCTTAACTCCATGGCATCTTCAAATATCTTTAAGCATCAGCCACAGAATATCTCCAACAGCCGTAAATAGGATAATAATGTCAACTTTCAAAACCTTGTGGCAAGTCTTGGCTCCAGTAGTAATGAAAAGGGCTGAAAAAGAAGATTTATACATCTCGGTAGATCTGGTGCAGGAGAGGGAACAGATGCTGAAGACGTTCTCTTTCTTCATCACAATTTCTGAATCCAGCTCTTTTTCTGACACATTTGACAGCGTTATGCGGTCTTCAAGAACTGGAATCAAAAACTTCATTTGATCCTACAAACGCCACTTTTTCCCTTTTTTTCGCTGCTTGACCAGAAGTAGTTTTGCGTCTACCTCTTACCTTGACAAATACGAGCGTAGCAATGCCCACTTTGACTTGCATTCCTCCGCTGGTACACCTACTAAATGCATTTAAATGTTACCTGTTTCGCAATGGTTCTCCTATTTCCTTCCACGTAATTTCTTTTACCAACTGGTTGTCATAGTCTTTATGAGACAAATCATAAAGTCCCTGATAAAATTGCACCAAAATCACTAATTGCTCGTCCATTTCTCACTTTAATAACCTTGAAAGGTGTGCTAACATCACTCGTGTGAAGCCCATTAATCAACCGATTTCAGCGAAGAGATCTGACTAAAATTGTCTGCCTTGGTCGGAAACGATGTATTGGGGAACTCCATAACGCGCAATGCAATTCGTGAGAAGAGCGTCAGCACAAGACTCGGCGGAAATGTTGACCAGAGGAATGGCTTCCGGCCAACGTGTGAAACGGTCAATGATGGTAAGAATGTAAGTATATCCCTGTGATGAGGTTAATGGTTCGACAATGTCGCTGTCAATGACCTTAAAGCGTTCAGAAACCCCACATATCTGAAAACTTTGCATGATTGACAACGGATACATTTACGAGCCCAAGTATTAATGCCCTTGTTCATGTTAGGTCAAAAGTATTTGAAAGTGATGAGTTTGCGCGTGTCGCGAATTCCAGGATGAGCAATGCCGTGAAAAGAAGATACGACTTTCTTTCGGAACGCTAAAGGAATGTTAAGTCTAGGAGTTGGGCCAGACTCTTCACAGAAATACTGGAAGTTTAGGAACTTGAACCTCGAACTCTTTTGGACGTTTTCAAACTACGATTCACTAAGTTGTGACTGTGCTACTGCGGCAAAATCTAACGAAATGGGAAGTGAAATGTCTTTAAGGCGGGAAATAGCGTCTGCGACAACGTTTTCGTGACCAGAAACATACCGGATGTCAGTAGTGAGCTCGCTAAAATAGCTTAGATGTCTAAGCTGACGAGAGCTTGTGGTCGGTATATAAAGTTGTTGGCCCTCCAAATAGTAACGAAAGTGTCGTATACCCTGGTAAGCTATAAGGAGTTCGCGGTCGTAAGCACTATACGAACGTTGTGCGGTATTTAGCTTCACCGAGAAAAAAGCAAGAGGCTGCCAAGAGTTATTAACTCTTTGCTGCAAGGCAGTGCGAATAGCTAGATCGGTGGCATCTACAAATAGAGTAAGCTCGGCTGTAGGGTAAGGGAAAAACAGTAAGGTAGCTTCCGCAAGACCATTTTTAACGCCACTGAAGGCTGAAATTGTTCCGGGTGTCGAATCTATTTTCCGTGACCCGTCTTTCTTGGATCCACAAAGAAAAGTATTTATATATTGATTGATATACCCTTGTGGTGAAATCATATGCCCAAGGAATTCTATCGTGTGCTTAAGAAAGGTACATTTCTCCAAGCTAATAATGAAGCCGTGGTCTGCAAGCCGTTTGAATACTTGCTCAAGATGGTCGAGGTGTTTCGCTTTAGAAGAGGAAACGATAAAGATATCGTCTAAATAAACAAAGCAGAAGGGAAGGCCGTTGAGAACTGCGTGTGTGAAAAGCTGGAACGACTTTGCTGCATTGCATAACCAAAATGTCATTCGAGTAAACTCCAAGAGTCCAAAAGGTGTAATAATTCCGGTCTTTGGGATGTCGTTCGGTGCCACAGGAATTTGATGGTAGGCCTTTGTTAGGTCTGTTGTGGAGAATGCCGATGGCAAAAGTTTTGGATGATCCGTATTGAGTAGCGATCAGGAATTGTGACCGCGTTGAGGCGTTTGAAGTTGTAGCAGGGACGCCATTCATCATTCTTCTTTTAAACCATATGAAGAGGCGAGGACCAATTTCAGTTAGAGGGCCTACGTATTCCTTGTGACATAAAAAAATTGAGCTCTTTTTCAGCCGCCGCAAGTCTATCAGAGGCTAAACGGCGAGCTCTCGAAGCAATTGGAGGACACAGTGTTGTACATCATTACATACAGTGTTGTACATCATTTTTTGTGGGTTGTGTGAGCCCATTATCGATCGCGATGGCAACACTTTTGCAGATAAGTGAGCGTATCCCCAATGGGACTGTAGTTGAACGCTGAGGTTCGAAAATGTAGTGGAAGCGTAATGTCCGGAAGAGGAAAGGGTGATGGGTGAGTTCACCAAAATATACTTTGCTAAATCGACTACTAGCCCATATTGGCCCAAGAAATCTGTGTCTAAAATACGTCTAGTAGCTTCCGCTATAACAAAACTCCATGGAAACTCACGACAAAGTCCCAGGTCTAATGTAAGAGTTTTGTTTAGTTTTCTAGTTCAATAGAGCCAATGAGTGATGCATTTGACCGCATTGTCGCCGAGTTTGCGATGGTACCAACAAATGTTATGATGAGAGTAAGTTGGAATGAAAAAATAACGTCCAGAACGTGAACGTGTTCGCCTGTCTGATAAATTTAGTCCTTTGAAAGAGGAACTTTTCAATTTTTTAAATATTAAGGCCATTTACTTAGTTAAATCAGCGACTTGTTGCTCAACGGACGAAGGTGGTCTTTTCAAATGTAAATTTGTTGCGCAGACTTCTGACTTAAAAGATTGGATTGATTGATGAAGTGATAATTGACGGTGTTGTTAAAATGTCCAGTGCTTTTAGCCATCTCAGTCAATTGGTGCAGAGCTGGCGCTTGATTACAAATTAATAGAGCTCTAATATGTCCGGATAAATGCTGCAGCCAGAGAGTATTAAGGAGGTCGTCACCAACCTTAGAACCCCCTAACTGCTGCATTTCCATAAGTAATTGAGGGTCGTTTATCACCGAATGTAAGGTCATGTAGCAAATTATTCAGACAGGAGGATTCGCTGGCTGAAAGACGATTGATCAAAGCATCTTTAAACTGGGTATATTGATCTAGGGTATCGGGTTGTTTGACTATGTTACGGCCCACTACAAGGTCGTTCATGCTTAATGCGGCTACGACAACTCGATATTTTGACAGACTAGTTGTTATGGTGGAAGTCGCAAATTGGACCTTGAGATGGTCGAACCATAAATCTACTTCTGTTGGCCAGAACATTGGCTCTTTAACCGCTAAAGAATTTAAATTAATTGGCTGTCTAGGGCCATCACCGTTGTTAGCCATAATATTAATAAAATACCGTAACTGATGGGAAAATGATATGAGACAGAAAAATTGTAGGGTTGTAAATAGTAAATTTAAAATTGTAAAGCTGTAAAGTGTAAATAAAAGCAAATAAAGATAGCTATACAACAATTAAAAATATTTGAGTGTTTATTGAAGAAGTATGAATTCAACAACGTTGACCTTCGTCTTGATGGAACTCTAGTAGGCGTGGCAGGATAGTCGGCTGATGTAGATGAGGTGCTATTTGCTATCTCGAAAAAATGACTGGCGATGAATTCTGACAGTCGTTGATGGTCTGGCAATGAGGGCTAGAAAGTTGCGCTGTTGGTGAATTTTTGAAAATCGCGCCGCTGCAAACTGAGCTGAAGAACCAGTTGAAGTTGATTGTTATTGATTGAGGCCGCAAATTGTATTCGGTTGAGGGTGCGTTTGGCGGTGATGATTGACAGACAGACAGTTTACTAGTACCTACTCTAGCCCAGACTTATGAGTGGGAAGCAGAAAATGAAGACAGTGTAGAAGGAGAGCTCAACGAGCCTTCAATATCTTATGACCCTAATATTAAAGAAGAAGCAGATGATCAACCGTATAAATTGAGTCAACCGGAGTTGACTGATCTCATTAGAGATCCTGATTTGTCACAGGAGAAGGCATAACTTCTAGGATCAAGGTTACGACAATGGAATTTTCTGCAGAATGATGTCAGGGTCACCAAGTATAGACAACGTCATAGGGATTTGATTCCTTTTTTTGAAAAGAAAAATAAATTTGTCCTTTGTTGTAATATTAATGGCTTGATGAAAAGTTTGAATATGAAGCATGTTCCAACTGAATGGAGACTTTTCATAGACTCGTCAAAACTTAGTTTGAAAGCTGTATTGCTTCATAATGGCAACCGTCTACCTTCCATTATGCAAACATGGCAGACCTCATAGATTCAATCAACTACCTGGAATATAAGTGAAAATTGGCGGTGATTTAAAAGTGACTGCTATACTCTTAGGGATGCAATTAGCGTATACGAAAAATTGTTGCTTTTATGCATGTGGGATAGCGGGGATAGAAAAACACATTATATTCAAGCAGATTGGACTGCAAGAAATCTTAACCCTAGTAAGAAAAACGTAATTGCCGAGCCACTCATAGATCCAAACAAGTTGGGTAAACAGACCTACGCTCATGTCAGAAGGGTTTTGTATTCAATTTACAAAATGCAGTCACCAGATCGAATCAAATCAAGAAACATGTCAAAGACGATTTTATTGGAGAAAATATGAAATGCGAAGATCATACTATTTTTAACAAAGTTCAATGAATTTCGGCTTTTGAGGTTTTTGGTATTGTTATACTCATAAATATCTCCCTTGATAATTATTTCAGATGTCCATCCGCGACGGAGGAAACACTTTTTTCATGTATTTCCCCCTGTGCCCCCACTGAAGCAAAAACTGACAGTTTAACAACTGTTTTGAAAAGCTCCCATGAAAACTTTCATTTCATACTCAAATCGGCTACGTTTGATGAATTTTTTTTTCAAGGGCCACTCTCCTGTGCTGAAATCATCGATTCATGGCCAATTTTTTCGAATCCTAGAATGGTTACAAAACCCTTTTGCTAGGAGCTCTCTCCCACCTCCTTGACTTATTTCACTTATGAGCATTAATTGTAGGTACTCATCTTCAGTAATTCATTCAATTGAATCAAGTGTTCAAAGCATGCACCTTAAACGTTGAAGTTGGGAAAAAATAGCTCCAAATTATTCAATCTTCGCATTTAAAACAGCCATTATCTTGTTTTACGATTACTGATACTACTAGCTGAACCGATTCTGAAAGATATACATGACACCTATCATTCATTCATGCAAATCCTAGCAAAACTGTAGTGTCTGAGTCGGTAAAAAGCGCATGTTGTTCCATAGCCATATGTTGCCATAGTAATACATGCAGCGCATATTGTTCCATAATAATACAGGGAAATTCAAACCGCTATAACTTCGCTAAATATGATTCAATCTTTATGAAACTTCCAGGATAGATCAATCTTATAAATAGTCATCTGTGAATAGAATTTAAGGGTACCGTTAAGATTTTATTCAAGAAAACATAAAATCGATAAATCATACTATTACTAACAAAGTTGATGGAATTGCGACTTCTCAGGTATTTGTTGTTGTTGTACTCACCAAGGCCTACATTCCTGATTTTTTTCAGATTTTTCGGATCACAGGTGTCCAATCGCGAGGGGGGGGGGGACACAAATTTTTCGTGTATTTCCCCTCCCTGTGCGCCCCTCGAAGCAAATTTTGGTAAACTAAGACCTGTTTTGAAAAGTTCTCATCAAGACCTTTCATTTGATACCCATAACGGCTACCTTCAATGAAATTTTTTTTCGGGAGGTCTCTCCCCTATATGGGGAGACCCCCTTAAATACCTTATAAATTTTTTTTGTAGTCGCATCTTTTTTTTCGGGGGGTCACTCTCCTATATGGGGAGACCCCCCTTAAATACCTTATAAAATTTTTTTGTAGCTGAACTTTGAAGAGATCACCACTTTACACCTACACACAAAATTTGATGGTTCTAGCTTAAGTAGTTTCCGAGAAAAACAGCTGTGACACACGGACGGACGGACGGACAGACGGACAGACTGGTCGCGAAACTAGTAGGGTTTTGTAAAATTATTTTACAAAACCCTAAAAACGTTCTTCGTCTACCCTTACATATCAAGCTGGTTTTGAAAAAGAATTTTGTCAAAGCCATGGACCGAGAAGGCCAGGCTTTTAAATACCTAAGAGACAAAATTCCTAAATTAAGTGATGCAAAGGTCAAGGAAGGCATTTTTGTTGGGCCACAAATACGTCAACTTGTAAAGGACATTGCATTCGATTTAGTTTTGAAAGGGAAAAAAGGAAGCTTAGGAAGCTCGCAAGGGAGTAAAGGAGCAAGAGAGATGATAACTGCCCTCAATTGGTTACCGAGCTTCTACAAAAATATCACCAGCTCGGCTGCAATATGTCCCTAAAAATCCATTTTCTCCACTCCCATCTTGAGTTTTTCCCACCTAATTGCGAAGATGTTAGTGATGAGCATGGAGAACGGTTCCATCAAGATATGTCTGTGATGGAACGAAGATATCAGGGCCGCTGGAATGAAGCAATGCTTGCAGATTACCGCTGGTTTAAATGTAGAGATGCTCCAGAGGTCACTTACAAGAGGAACGCTAAAAGATCACGATCAAAGGAATCAGTTGGTTCTTCGTAGATTTAAACACCTAGCAAGTGGATTTGAATAATTTTGAATTTAAATATCATTAATGATAGTGCAATCACAATTTAAATGTTGTTAGCATACGTAATTCATATTTAACAATTTCTTAGAAACTATAATTTTCATCATTTATATATAAAAAATTGTAGAGCTAACAAATTTTTTTCTTTGTCATATTCGTTTTTCTTAACCCAAAATCAGTAAGAATTGACTCATGAAGTAAAGGAAACGTTCAACTTTTGTTTTTGTTTCGCAGTTTACTACTAAACTATATTTATTTGTATTAGCAAAAAACATTAATCAATGATATATTGACCATTTTGTTGAAGTTGAAAAATTCCATGCTTTGGTTTTTAGAAGCGAAGAACTGGTCCGACTCATTTTTAACAGCCTGATTGGAATCGATAGTTTTACGATTCAAATCGTTTTGAAGGGAACAAAACAAATGATAGTCTGATGGCGCCAACTCAGGGCTAAAGGGTGCATGTGGACTCCGTTCCCAATTGAGTTCTATCAATTTTTGACGGATTATCAAAGAGGTGAGGGGGTCTGGTGTTATCATGCTGGAACATCACGGGGTAGTTCAGGCCTGAATAAGGCCCAAAAATATATCCTTTTTTTACTTTTTCAAAGAAATAATCCAAAAATGGCCCAAAAATATAAGAAATATATGATCATTAAAGGTTGCTTTTCACCGATAGCCGTTCCATCAATCAATAATATGCGTTTGTTGAAGACTTTTTGTAAATTAATACTCCAATTTTAAAACAAATCGATCAGTTATATCCTTGCATTAATTTCCGCATGCATCATCTTAAAAAATACGGAATTCTCGCAGACCAATTAATGATACGCATCCGTAAAAAAATTCTTTGTTTTCGCCAAAAATACTTTAAAAACACGTCAAACACAGAAAAATATGTACGAATCCAGATTCAACCAGACACTCAATTTTCCCAGCCTAATATTTTAGTCTGTGATTCATTCAAATCACTTTGGCCATTTATTAAATTGAGGATTCGGAAGAATTCGAAGGAGAATCACTTAAAAACAAGCGCCGATCACCATACGACAAATGTTTTCACACAGAAGTGATAAAAAAATTAAGATTTGTTTGTTTTTTCTTGCAACAAATAAAAAATAAAGAAGGAATTTGTTACGACATTGGACTGACATACCCAATATTTTATTAGATTAATTTATTGAGCCATTATGTGAAACGTGTAGAGTGATAACAATTTTCAATGGTAATTTTTTTCTTCAAGGAATTGGTATGTCAAGAAGTATCGATAAGTTAAGAATAGAGGATATTTATATCGATATCATCGTTCATTTGAAATCATTTTTTTGTATTTTTTTCTTTTTGATTTGTTTGCAAATTGATTTGTAGATATACTGATACTCTATTTGAATTTTTTTTCGGATTCGTCCTTTCTTACACTATCACTTTAAGGTTAGCACTATTAAATATAATTATTTAAATCTTCTAATAAATAATACATGACTAAAAAGATATTTTCTTCACGGTAAATTATTTGATATACCAAACTAATCACTAAATCAATCAAGATAAATTTTAATGGTTCCTAACTGAAAAAGCTATCCCAATGTACCCGCTCAAGATGACGTCAAAATTGGATGATGTGTCAATCAAAGTCATGCGTGTTTGCACGTATTACCTCAAATATGCAATTCAAACAGAAATAATTACTTTTTTCCGACTAATGCCTGAGAAAAGTTTGTAGAAATCACTTTTCAAAGTTGATCTTTAATCCCAATTGTTTGCCAGATTTTTTCTTAAATGGCTGTGATGTGAGCCGTTGACGTGAATAGTTACTTCCTCTCTAGCTACGTATAAAAGCTACATACAATACAAGTAACTAGTGCGTTCCTCTCTCAACGAAAAGCTAACAATCAATCTGTGTACATACCTAAAACTCAGTGTTGAATGTGTTTTGTTAAAACCTTTTTCGGATATTTCTTGATATATCATTTTTGGCAATCTGAAAGTGATCATTATGGAATCACTATTGAAGTGGTGTTGAATGAAGAAACGTTGCGGAAGCGATGAGTTGCTACATGCTGCGATGTTAAAGATGAAGTGAAATTCAATGGGTTGACTACTTCCTTTTCAAAATGGTACTCCTCATGAAATTTGATTGACGATCATTTTGGGTATCCGAGTACCTTTCTTTACTTTGCAGTACAAAAAGCGCTTTCTTTTTAGGTATATAGATTTGCAGTGCAATTAACTGTACGGTTAAAATTTATACCAATATATTCTTAATAAATTTAATTTAAATGTGTATCCAAAAATTTGACCTTTTAACCATCAAAATTCAAATTCCAAAAATTTGACAAACAAATTTGACCTTGTCGAGAACTACAGATACATTTCCATAGATCTCTCAACGTATCTTACAACTAATAATGAATAAAATAATATCATAAATTGCCCACCCGGTTGTTCTTGTTTAAATATAAATTCCTACTTCCTGTTCTGAAATATTTTTCAATAATATTCTTGAATTAACTACAACAACATCACCAAATCGTCATCATCATCATCATCAACAACAACAATAATAACAACAACAGCAACAAGATCAAGAACATGAACAAGAAGAAATATTTAACCACATCTTGTGAAATAAGGAACCAGTTTCGCCTACTTGCACCCACTAATAAATCCTCAAGACATTCCACACTAGAACGCGGCAAATTGCGTGCGGAAATAAGAATCTCAACAGCACCACAACGGCACAAACATGATCAATATAATGAAATAAATAATACTTGTAAAATGGATTGTGATGCGGCTTGGAGGAAATTGTGTATAATTTATAAAATTATATATGGACGACGAGGGAGCATCAGTTAAATTTGATGTTAAATATTGAACGGATTAGTAAGATTGATAGCGATCGCGAGATTTGTACTTGTGGTAAGAAACGTGTGGAAGGTCGTTGATATAAAATACTAAAATGCGCGTGTAGTAGCTTTGATGATCATGCAATAAATTCTGCTCCTGAAGGTGCATCATTTAAGCAATTATGTTTTTTCCTTGCTAAAAATGTTCTTACACAATTAGTCTTTACAGCGAAAAGCTACAAAAAATATTCTTCTAAGAACAATCTGAAAATTTCAAGATCGCATATTTCCGCGTTAAAATCATCTTCGCCACGAGCCCGCAAGATAACGTTCAAACAATCTCCAGATTAGCTATATCTTTTCATGCATTTCAATGTCATCGAATCGCATACGCTCTTCTCAGCTATATCTAATATCTACAATCTTAGCTTCGAAAAAAGCTCATGAAACCCGGAAATATGCGCTCAATGGACCGCGCAAGCTACACGCGTAACAATGCCAATTGAGCTGTATCGCCACTACGGAAAATTATAAATTTTCGCAAACTTGTGATAATTATAAAGTTTTAATTTCCGTCTACCGATTGCAGTCGCTATAATAGATACAAATGCACGAACAAGTAAAGATACAAACTTAAACTCGATCTATCTTTGATTTGCTAATTGTTGAGCTATTACGAGCGCTGGCGAAGTGCTCCTGCAAAGAATGCTTCAGTGATTTTGGATTATGCTTGTATATATGAATTAGCCAAAAATTTTATTAATTAAATGTTAATTAATATTTTTAAACCTATTCAAAGACACAATGCTCGCTGATGAACATAGTGTTTATTAAAATGATTCATAAATTGGGATTTTTTTTTGGTAAGTCTGAGTCTACTAGTATGATTCGTGGGCAACGTGCGTATTTTGAGTGATTACAGCTAATCTCAGCTAGTTGTATTATCACACTCAACTACGTCAGCCAAATATAATTCCGCAAAATTATATTGTTTATCTTGGATGTTATATATCTATCATTGAAAGCTTTATTGTGTTTGATAACAATAGTAGCAAAAATAAAATACAGGTGGATGAATCGGCTGTATATGCGGAAGTCAACCTATAAACTCATTAAATTGCCTGATTACTGGTGATTATTATCACATGTACTTATGGGAACTACTTTCTTTGTTCAATTAAAAAACTTATTTTTTAAAGTCGACACAGAAGAATTCGGGAGTTCTAAGCAAATTGAGTAAGCAGGACAAAGCTGCTACAAAATTGGGGGGCAAAAATATTCGTAAGCAGATATTTGAAAGAAAATTGCACGTAAGATTTAAATATTAATTATGGCACCGAATTTTGACGCCGTAATTAATAATTCACTGGTCAACACAGTCTTGTTTCCTTTATTTTTTTCTGTTGTTGGGTATTTCTATGGCCCTAACTATGAAAAAAAAATGCGGGAAGATTGCTAACAGCCTTACCTTTTGAAATATACAGTTTTATTATTTTGACAAAAAAATACCAAAAAATAATACATTATGTTAAAAAAATTTCTATTGAACACTAGCAAATGATCTTTTATAAGATTTCCTTGAATGAGCGACTTTAGGTAGATCTCGTTGCAAACTCCAGCAGTAATCTGCCATCATATGTGAGTCCATACGCCCCTAATAACGCTCTTTCATTGTCCGAAGATCTTGATAAAATCTTTCACCCTGCTTCTCACTAAATCACCCAAATTTTGTGGAAATCGGTCTAAATCCGAGCATAGGAAGTGGATTTTTATGTTCATGTTGCACCCTAGCTCTTGCAAGTTCGATTGCATGCACTCAACAATCTCGACATGGCCCTCAGATTCTTTTTGCTTAGGAAATTACTAACAACCAAAAACAAATGAATTCCAAGCTTTGGATTCAACTTCAGTCATTAATTTGACAAAATTAGGATCTTTCACGAGTTGCCTTATCTATCTCTACCAGTTTTTAATTTTTCTGTACTTAATCCTAGAAATTTGCGTGAAAGAAAAATGCAAATATTCAAGCGCCTTCACAAACTGTTTCATTATGCAGAGTTTAATATGAAGTCTCGGCTAACTGAAGGCACGTTTATAATATTTTTTGTACTAATTTTTAGCTCTTCTCATACTGGCCAAACTTTTTGTGACAGATGGTTTTGTTTGTCACCACTGCCTGAGAGACAAGTGAAACAAGGGAACTGTGTGTATCCCCTTTGTTGATCTTCTTCTTCTTGATAGTTGGATCTTCTTCTTCTTGATAGCCCTACCTTCGCTTAGAGGTAGAGTATCTCATTGTCATGATCGAATGTATCGGCAACTCCACAAATTGATATGATCATTATCACGCTTTGGCCGTGTGTCCGTCCACCCAGCTGCGATACGTTCTGATTTTAAACCAGCGCGTTATAGTCCGTCCGAAGAACCACTTGAACTAAATCTCGTTGACGCCAACGAGACTTGAACCAGAGACTTTCGGCTTACGGGCTTAGTGCTCTAACCACTAGGTCACGCGGACTACTCCCTTGTTGATCTAAAAGAACCATTTTCAGATCAACACAAATGACCCATTTGTGGTCTTGATACTTAATTTTTTCCATAACCTTGGAAACATTTGCGTATTTTTCTTTTAAAGTCGTCGAATGTGCAATAGGTATAGATCCGTCTTGTTACCGTTATGAAGCAAAATACACTCTAAATTTCTTTTGCTGCTGTCTATGAAAAGACGCCAATCATTAGGTTGGTACTGCTTTAATACCATCTGTTGCAAAATACCACCAATATCGTTACAAAAAACTAAATCCTTCTCTTGAGATAAATACGGTAACCGATTTTTTTCTTTGGGTACGATAAAATGTAATGTTGGTTTCCGGAGTAAGCAATTTTTTTTCTTTTAAGGGGGCATTCGCTTTTGAAATTGAAAAAGAAACACTTTTTAAAAATTTTATTATGAAAAAACTATTATATTTATTAACATAATTTCTTTTGGACATTGTTTTATTTTAAGTTTCCCTCGACTGCTGTAGAGGGCATCATCTAAAAGTTACTTTTCTAACGGTAGGACATATTGTGGACCTCCTGTAACAAAAAAAAAAATTCAAAATGGATTCTATGCTTGAGACTCATAGTTTTCATATTTTGAACTTGCGAAAAAACGACAGTTTTTGGGGGCAAGGCACCCCCGTAAAAAAAGGGAGGGTATTTTTTTAAACGTTTAGAGGATTATTGTTTACTATTTTCAATAAGTAATCGAATGCTCTTTGGGTTTTTAAAATCGGTCGAGTAGCTTCGGAGAAAAATGTCCTACCAGTTTGAAAAAGGTAGTTTCGAGAAAAACGCATTTGAAGTTTTTTCACCATAATTTTATTGAATAAAAGGTGGAAAACGTTTTTTACCTTTAATCGGCCATTCCTGGCGATTGCTGTAAGTGGCTTCTTAATTCGACCTGCTTTTGACTGCTCACTACTCCCCCTATTGGCTTGAGAGATAAGGTCCTCGTCAATTTTTGCGCAAAACCCGTTGCAGTTTCGCCAATTTTCATGCCCATGAGATCCATAATGGCTAGGTAAGTTCTCGAGCCTCCGTTGAAAATGGATGCTGCGATTCACGCAGCAATTTCAGTCACATCTTTGCCAGAAAACTTGCTTTTCGGAGAAATGTTCCGAATCAAATTGTTGTAACTTTCGTTACTATTTTGAGTATTTTTGCCAAGACATCTTTGCAGCAACTCATTACTACTAAGTGAGTTGTAAACTGGCAAAATGTAGCCACAAATTCTTGGATTTAGTGGTGGCTTTTTTTCCTCGCTTTGCAAAAATTGACAGCAAACTTTATTGCAATACTCGTGACGAGGTTCTGCAACTGTTGAAATTTTGTGCTAATAGCCGGCAAGAATTTTTTTTTTCATGTTCTCGATGGGATGGATGCAAGACTATAAAACACAGAGAATTCTCGAATTAATTTTAGAGTCGATTTAGCCGTTTTAGGTTTGGGGACGGCTTGTACAGGTGCGGAATTTTTTATCTCAGTTTTTGATTTTCTACCCCGTTTTGCTGGCTTTTTTGGATTTTTTCTTCTTCTTCTAGTTCTCTTTTTTTTCTTTCTTCTTCTTTTCTCTTTAATCTGTCTTTCTTTGAAATTGTCAAATTTTTTTTTTACTTCTACTAAGCGACGGTGCATACGTTTGCCTACATGAAGAACACACTCTTATTTATTTATGGGGATATCATCTCCATAAGGTTTGCTATCTACCACATTCGTGTAAGTTTTGCTGTCACCGTCGCCAATATAATTACCGTAAAAGACATCATGAAGTTCTTTTGATCTATGAAAAATGCTTACGGCTGAGTCAGTTTCCATTTTTCCAGCAGATCCTCCGTGACTAGCTGAGCATTTAGATTTATGTTTCTCGTACCACATGGCAAAGTCTGCCCCACTTAGCTGAGGTTTATTACACGCTTGACAAAATGGCGATTTAATCTCCATATCCAAAATTTTGCCCGTAAATTTTCCTATGACTGAAAAAACACCGATCAGTGATATATAACCTCTCTTAGCCCAAGTACCGTAACCTGATACAGTCAAAGCGTTAGCGTTATTGCTAGCCTCTTCATACTTTTTGAGTAGCAAAATCAACACTATTTAAAAGCTTTATGTATTCTTGAGATTGCAGTATAATAAAGCGAGTCCGAAAATTTTGCAGGAATAGCCATCAAACTCAACAACATATTCACGCCATTATACCCTACGCCGAGAACTTTCAAGACAAATATGAGTCTCTGATTTATTTCGTACAAATTTCGAGATATAGATGGGGCAGGTTCAATGAATTTTCTACCACACGAACATTCCACACAGATTTTAAATCCAAGGCTTCTACCTTTTTGTTGGGCAAATGAAATTGCACCAATCTTTGCACTATATGTATTGAGAAAGAGCCGAAAAGACTAAATTAAAGCACAAAATCACATACTGGATAGAGTTGTCCGTAGGAGGTTGCAGTTCACTACTTGTTTTCAATTTTTTAGCAGAGGAACTTGGTAAATCAACATATTTTCTGCAGTAAACTGATTGCCAGTAAATGTTCTTTTTGTGTTTTTACGTCTAAAACGAAGAGTACTCCGATTACCTTTGAAATGACCACCAGGTTTAGACCATTTTTTACAACTTTTTAGCCAATTTTTAATGAATTCTAAACACGTGCTTGCTCAAAGAATAACACAGAGCAACTGCCGAGCAGTATAATATCACATATATGTATACCAAAGATGTTCACACCAGGAGAAGAAGCAGCTGGCGCGCTGCGCTACACGCATGAATAGAAACCGGTTTTTACTCATGGACATACACTGTTACGAATATAGCTGCAACTTTTTTTCTATTACGAATTTCTTGATGAAATTTTAGGAGGCAACTTTTGAACGTATATAAAATCGAAATATGTAAAAATCTCAAAACCAATTTTTTTAAAAATTTAAAAGGCGAATGTCCCCTTAAACAAGATGCTAAAATTTCAGAAGCTTCTTTCGGGTAAGTTCAGATCTCTTATTAAGTCATTTAGTTTTTCCATATTAAACGGGTGAGGTTTTGAAAGGCTATATTTGTAGTCTGAATCAGAGTCTCCACTCGATGTATTTCGTTCGGGTTCACAGAAATTTGGATCATCAGAAGATTTAGATATGCTGGGTTGTACCTCTTTTGATTTTAATTGAGGTCGTTGAGTAGAAGATAAGTTAGGATATGACCACTTACTTCGATTTCTACGGTTAATTCCGTTTATAGTAGCAATCGTCAAGACAGTTTCAAGGTTCTCGCCAAAGCATGGGTGTTACGAACACTATTGCATCTCTTTTTCCAGGTGACCATAACCGTAACTATACCACATATTTCTCGCATATAATATGAGGAACCCATGGGTTGCCTTGATTACACAATTTTATTTTAAAGTATTGATAATACGCAGTTTTCACAAAGTACGATATAGGTTTTCGATATTTGAACCTAAAAAAAATGTTGTTCTTTATGCATTCATTCAAAGTCGAGTTAGGATAGATTTTTATGAGTACGATAACAACTACTACGTCAGAAGTCGAATTTCGCTCAACTTTGTTAGCAATAGTATGATTTATCAATTTTACATTTTCTTGAATAAAATCGATTGGATACGCACAAGGCCACTTATAAAGTTGATTTATTCTGAAAATTTCTGAAGGAACAAGTAGTATTTAACGAAGTTATAGTAGTTTGAATTTTCCAGTATCACACCAACAACCAACCTTGACTATGGAACAATTTACGCTTTTTACCGACTCAGTGACAACTCCTTTACCAAATAAGAATTCGTATTATTTGTATAAATATAATTTATTCGATGTCCTTCTCGTGACACATCTGCCACACCATCAAACGTTTCCTATTGTACTCGCCGGCATTGCCAGATGACACCATATGGATTTGACAGCTCGTTCTCTTTTGACATGGAATTGTCCTGATTTTTTCGTCGTCTCTATCATTGTCATCTTCCTTTTAGACGTCCAAGTCTGGGCCCAAATAACACCACGGCTTCATTTTATCGCTAAAGTAAACGGAGCCGAACCGTCGGCCCCTTCTTGGCGCATCTTTCAGATCGTGGATAACTTAGCGATCGTTCCTCAATACCTTAGAGACGATATATGGGCGTTGACATTTGGGTTTCAGTTTTCGCGACTCGCCAGTTGCACTAACGACGAGATCTCCAAATATACGTATGGCTCCCATGTTTTCGATCAACGCGTTCTTTCAATCGTTTTCTTACAGTCATTATAATGCTCGCAGCCTTTTATCGAATCTCGGTAATCGTCGGCAAGGTTTCGGCCACAGGTTCATCGTGTAGTGCTTGAATAAGGCGATTTTCAGTGACATCCCGCAAGCGAAAGTCGAACACAATTTGGTATGGAGCGCATCCTGGTGTTGAGTTCTTCTGGGAGTTGAGGGACCACTGTAGATCTGGCAATAATTCGTCCCATTTATTACGTTCACCTGTCGAACAACGTAAATACCAAGAATTGAGGATTTATTCTTTCAATTTGTGGACTGCGACTTTAATATGTTGAATATCGTATTTTCCGCAAGAACTCTCAAGTTCTCGTGACGTATACGCAGTTCCGCGGTCAATTATTTGTGCTGCATACTAAAGTAGGAGGTGATATCTCGGAGCAACACAACTACCGGTTAGTTGCTGGTTGATTTTACTGCCTGCATGATGTGAAACATGCTAAACGAGTCTGATATCCCAATAATATCAAAACTTCCCCGATGACTCCTAGGAAAGGATTCTAGGTGATCGATGTGAAGCACTCTGAATGGTATGGGGTGAATCTATTCGTAAACTAGACATCCTTCACTCTTTCCAGCAGGATATTTTTTATAACAACATTTTATGTAAGAAATAACGTACGATTTTACGTAGAAGCGCACATGAGGAAACCAAAAATGCTCTTCAAGCCAGCTGAGAGTCTTTTCGATTCCTAAATGTATAAATTTTGGGGTTGAAGCACTGTTCTGTCGAATTTTTACCGCTGGACCAATTGTGCTGAAATTTTATATTCCGGAGTACTTTTTGATTCTAAAACCGATGAGGTGAGGAAAAATTAAACTTAAGCATTTTTTTTCAATTAAATTTAATGCATTTTAGTTTTGGCATTACAGATAAGAAGCACGACATTCTTTCGTCAGTTTACAGCTACTATTTTTTTTTTCCTTTAGAAGGGTGTCCTTCTAACGGAAAGAAAGGTGTCTTTCTAAAAAAAACGGGTGCTCTTCGAATGAAGAATAGTTACAATCAAATGCCTCCTCACCTTGATATATTTGCCACTTAAATTTCTGTTAGTATAGATAAGGTGAAGAGACATTCGATGTAAACTATTCTACTTCAGAAGTGCACCCGTCTATTTTATAGAATCCCTCTATTTTGTAGAAGGACACCCTTCTAAAGGAAATAAATTTGGTAGCTGTAAAATGACGGAAGGATTTGGTGCTTCTTATCTGTCATATTAGAACTAAAATTTTCTTCTTCTTAGCACTACAGCCCCTCTCATCTTAATTATTTCAAGCCAATTGATCCAGCGGTAACCATTCGATAAAACAGGGCTCCAACTGATTATGGTACCACCTACTAAGTACCATCACTGAGGCGTTGCATCAATCCATCCTTCCTTAATGCGTAAGCTGGGTGGATTGTTGCTCGCGAGTCGTAAAGTTCAAGTATCGGCTCACTACAAAGTAAAGCCTTTAGATCGTTAAAAGCCTTATCTGCACTCTTGTCCCATGCGAATGAAACAAGTCAATTATTGGTTTCTAAATAGGAAAATGTCTTTTCATAAATTTTCGGAAAAATTCCGACAATGGACCAACGTAAGTGTGATGGATACTTATTTGATATAAGAAAAAGTTTACACGGCCAAACATAATACATATTCTTAACAGTTTAAGGGTACAATGGATTATTATTACATATCGAAGAACAAACGTCAAACATACTTGGTTCTGTGAGCTTAAACTTTAGAGGCAAGTGAAATAATCAATAAGCACGGAATTCAGGAACTCTTATTTGCTATACATATAGTACTTACAAATCAAGAATCAGTATAGTCCTAAGCACATGGAAAATTTCCTCACCTGAAAGAAAAATAATAGGTTAATTTTTTTTGTCAAAAAAGATAATATAAAATTATGTTCTACTAATAAATACATGGATAAATAATGCAACGAATTTAAACAATATAAACTTAGGTCAAAAAAAGGATACAGTCAAATTTCACGACAATTACCTGATTGGATCAAGTATCCATATTCTTATCTTATCCAGGTTTGAACTCTTCTCAGGGTTTCCGTACATTGGAACATAGAGGGGAATCAACTAGGCTAAGCCTTTAATGCTTCGTTGACGGAAGCGGTTGTATACCGCTAAGAATTGTAATGGAAGTCATCCCCTCCCACTTCTTTTTTTCATTCGAACCCCAGATGGATAACTTTACCATGTTCGCTGGAAGAAGACATTGCTAACTTAATGTATAATAGCATCAGGACGAGTGAGTTCTTTAATAATATTCAGGGTCACGGCTATTAGTACAGGCTATCGGCTGATTGAAACCGATGCAGCCAAGAAGGGAATTACATACAGTGCATAGTGGCACAGTTGTGAGAACGAGAATGAAGAAGCAACAATTTGTCCACATTCTTTGTCATTGCTTGGCACTAGCGAGGGCCAGGCATCAAACACTAGGCAGGCATTCTTTCGAGATATGTGTTTGAACATCTGCCTAAACGCATTGGGTCGTATTTGAAACTCCAGTGACTCTAGCTCAGGTGGATAAAAGTGTGGCATTAAAACGGTTTCACGTTTTGCATAGACAAATTCCTCGTTTGAACAATTTTTTGAAAACTCTAAACACAACGAAGACTCTCTTGACACCCAGTTTTACAAACTTTTTGCAAAAACTAAATTTGACCTCAAGAACAGCCAAACACGAGCTTTATTGGTGGAAAGGTAGCCTAGTATTTTTGCATTATATTAAATTCGCGGAATCACTGGTTGTCTTCTAAAATTCTGAGTAGAAAACACCAGTCCTTAGAGTTCATTACCAAACTTTAATACAAATAATTCAGGTTAAAGAAATTAAGGTAAGATGGGGTATCTTCATAGAAAAGAAAGTGAAGCGAAAATCGTGACGACATAAAAGTGGGCGCGTGTTGAAGACATGGCGGTGAATGTGTAATCGAGGATTTTATGTTTGCTGATAGGATAGGCAGGAAGAAAGAGTAAAAGAGGAACAAACACAGTTGAAATAATAATCTGCCTAAACTAGACTGGTGACATCAGTAGGACATATTAACTGATGTAACTAGAGATTTCAGGAAAGATAAACTAGGACTGGTTCAGAGTAGACGCATATAATTGGAATGAACAAGGAAGTATAAAGAGGATAACAAGCCCGTAAGGCCAAACAATAAAGAGGATCAGAAGCATCGCACACAGCGCATTGATTGGTAGTTTGTGAACGTCAATAAAGGTACTGCTTTTACGACATATTTGATAGTTAACTAGGGAATCCTACAATTTCTATATCCTCTGAATTGCTTTACGCAAGCAAGTCGTTTATGCAGCGTAGAAATAATCATTTCATTTATTTATTCATTGCTAATATGCGTAAAGCCTTAGCATTTATGTGTCTTCAGTGCATATTTGTTGTTTTCTATCAATAATTGCTGCTAGGATGCGTATTATTTCGCTAAAAACATTTTCAATGCGAATCAGTTGATGATGGAATCATAAACATTATGTCGCTTGATAATGTGTTATGCTTATTTTAATTGCTTTAAGCGTTTTATGAGCCATTTTGACGTATTTATTTTAACAGATATTGAAAGGTCGACTGACATCGTTATTGAATTATTTAATTTTAGAACCCTGTGAGAATCAAAAAGGGCTATTGTAAATGAATATTTGTTTTGGGAACAGTAGACGGTTATTTTTCAGTTATGAGTCAGTTGATTGGTCACCAGAAAAGAAAAAAAAATGGTGTCTAACATAAAAAGTTAAATTCTGAGGGATTAATCGTTGAAAGGAACTGATTAAATTCAGATTTTTTTTACCTCCTTTTGTTTTAGAGATGTAAAGGCAAATAAAGAACAAGGCTACGGTTTGTGCACTTGGGACAGAATGTTAGGGCAATTTAGACTAAATTTCGGGTTTTAAATTCGTTCCCATTTTCGACAAATAAATTGAATGTGCACGCGATATGTTTCGCAACCAATTGCGGGAATTTTTATAATCTGTGCGTAATATAATATTTGGGAGATTACTTTTAATGAATATCAAAGGAACAATATGGATCGAAGATATACTAGTGGCTTTTTCAGAGGGTGAGTCGATATGAAATTTTTAAAAAGGAATATTGTTTGCACAGAGTTTTCAATTTGAATCAACAACTCATTTAATAATAATTTAATGGTCCCCAAAGAAGATACGTCAACATATCTTAACGTCAAAATCGACCTGAACTGAGCCGGGGTCGAGTCAATATTAGCTAAATTGTTAAAGACAAATGTTTTTTGTAACGAAGAGTCAACAGACATTTATAGACGGTATTCCAGTTAGTTAGGCTGTATGGTGAAGAAACGAGATCAGCTTTATCACTTCAATTTTTTCTTTTTTCTAAAGTATGGGATTTTTATTCAGAACTCCACCGTTGAAGTAAGTCTTCTTTAAAACAAAGATGTTAAAAATTTTTGAATGTTTTTGATCGGGCTGAATTTCACATCAAAATTTGAACATTCAAGTGCTTGTCTTTTGTAATCACCTTGGGTATTCTCTACTTCGGTTATTTTTATAGGAGGTTTATGAAGCAAATTTACGTATCCTGAGTTAAAAAGGCTCCATAATAAGTTCATGACCCAAAGTTCACAATACAAGCACAAAAAACACAATACATGCACAAAAACTAAAAACGGCTTTAATAGTTCCATTTTCCAGAGTGAGCTTAAACATGGAAAAATCTATGACATAACCGACCTAAAGAGCGCCAAAACAGTGTCTAAATTGCTCATGAGCAAGGTCCAATTGATCACAAAATTCAGTCAGTTATATCAAAAGCATATTGTTTATTTTGCGAGCTCATTCAAGACGTAAATTGCTTTCTTTGGAAATTTATGGGCGACATTTGGGCCGTTTCCACCTGCAAAGTTATCGGCGCATTGGAACCAGTTTAGGGCAAATTGATTTGTAATTAAGTTTTTGTACTATATTTAACCCCAGGACGCCTACAAAAAAGATATTCGGCGCTGTTTGAGCCCAGAATATTTTACACGAGATTTGCGAGAAGCGTACTTTCTTTACAGCAACTTCCAAGAAAGCTTAGGACTTATTTTTTTTTTAGGGTTTTGTAAAATAGTTTTACAAAACCCTTCTAAAATCGCGTCCTGTCTGTCCGTCTGTCTGTCCGTCCGTCCGTCCGTCCGTGTGTCACAGCAGTTTTTCTCGGAAACTACTTAAGCTAGAAGCATCAAATTTTGTAAGTAGGTGTAAAGTGGTGCTCTCTTCAAAGTTCAACTACAAAAGAATTTAATGAGGTATTTAAGGGGGGTTTCCCCATATAGGGGAGTGACCCCCCGAAAAAAAATTTCATTGAAGGTAGCCGATATGGTAATCAAATGAAAGGTCTTGATGAGAACTTTTCAAAACATGTCTTAGTTTGGCAAAGTTCGCTTCGAGGGGCGCACAGGGAGGGGAAATACACGAAAAATTTGTGTCCCCCCCCCCCCCTCGCGATTGGACACCTGTGATCCGAAAAATCTGAAAAAAATCAGGAATGTAGGCCTTGGTGAGTACAACACCAACAAATACAAGAGAAGTCGTAATTCACTCATTTTTGTTAGTAATAGTATGATTTATCGATTTTATGATTTCTTGAATAAAATCTTAACGGTACCCTTAAATTAAATGAAATTCAGTACACTATTGACTATTTATAAAATTGATCTATTCTGAAAGTTTCATAAAGATTGAATCATATTTAGCGAAGTTATAGCGGTTTGAATTTTCCTATATTACTATGGAACAATATGCGCTGCATTTATTACTATGGCAACATATGGCTATGGCACAACATGCGCTTTTTACCGACTCAGACACTACAGTTTTGCTAGGATTTGCATGAAAATTTCAGGAATGATAGGTGTCATGAATATCTTTGAGAATCGGTTCAGCTAATGGTATCAGTAATTGTTAAACAAAATAGTGGCTGTTTTAAATGCGAAGATTGAATTATTTTGAGTCATTTTTTCCCAGCTTCAGCGTTTAAGGTGCATGCTTTGAACACTTGATTCAATTTAATGAATGACTGTAGATGAGTACCTACAATTAATCCTCATAAGTGAAACAAGTCAAGAAGGCGGGAGAGAGCTCTAGCAAAAGGGTTTTGTAACCATTCTAGGATTCGAAAAAATTGGCAATTAATCGGTAACAGTACGGGAGAGTGGCCCTGAAAAAAAAAATTCATCAAACGTAGCCGATATGAGTATGAAATGAAAGTTTTCATGGGAGCTTTTCAAAACAGTTCTCAAACTGTCAGTTTTTGCTTCAGTGGGGGCACAGGGGGGCAATACATGAAAAATGTGTTTCCTCCCTCGCGAATGGACATCTGAAATAATTATCAAGGGAGATATTTATGAGCGTAACAATAACAAAAATAGTATGATCCTCGTTTTTCTTGATTTGATTCGATCTGGTGACTGCATTTTGTAAATTGGATACAAAACCCTTCTGACATGAGCGTAGGTCTGTTCACCCAACTTGTTTTGATTTAGTACTGCAGTCCTTCCCTTTCGGGCTTCCGTTTAGAGAAAGTTAGAGTATCTCATTATCGAGTTTGACTTATAGTATATACGCATTTTGACTAGAATAAAATGACAATGGATAATCCCCTCGAAACATCAGAATATTAGGTCATTGAATTGAAGGACGTTGTACAATTGTTGAAGAGCACTTCATACCATTCTTCATTAGCAACTAAACCAAGTCTTGAAATATGATTTGATAGCAAATATAAAATTAACACTTAAAACGAGGAACTAAACGGCCTGTCAAAAACAATTTGGGCACAGAGCAGTAAATAACTGGCTGAAAATTGCCTGGAAGATTTTAATCATATTGAACTTTTCAGAAGTTTTAAAAGGGAGCAATTATTGGCGTTTGTATTTAGAGGTGGGTCATATAAGTTTGCTGCAAAAAGCGATAAGTTTCAGAGAGGACTTCTTTGCAAGGTTTTTGCAGAATAGTTTATACAAATTAATGGATTTGCTTCTTAAACCAAGAAAGGAAAATTAAAACCTAAGGAAGTGCGAGTTGAATTTGCGTGGAGAGGGTTACGCATGATTAGTTTGTAATCCGGTAGTTTTTTTAATTGGACGCAATTTATTAGTGAAAAATGAAAAGTACGTCTGCTTCCGGATTGTAGATGGAAATAATTGAATATATGTCTATTGTTCATTGTTGAGTTCTGTCTAGTCGTATATTTGTGAATATGTGGACTAAGGCTGATTGTCTTAGATTTTTTGAAATGTTCCTAATATTCATATTGAAGTCTCTCTATATAATAATCTCTTTTTACCACTGATAGCGCACTTAATGCGATTTTCGGAAGAAATTTGAGAGATTTATGTATGAAAGTTGATAAACTTATAAATGGTGAATTGCAAATTTTCACCCACTGTATTAGAAAATATTACGAGGTTATGTTAAGACCATAGACTTCTGTTGAATTTTCCTGTAATCTATGGGGAAAACTTCTTTTTCTTGTATTTTATTCAAAATTTTAGTTCTGGAGACTAGGTGGGAGAAAAGTTAATTATCATCGGTTTTCTTAGATAACTTGAAAACTAGTAACTTGCACATTATGAAAAAATATATTTGAGACTCTCACAAAAATAGCTTTCGTTTGATATGTCAAAAGGTATAGTTCACTTTGCAAACTTTTTCTTTATTCCCCCTCCCTTTCCCCCAAAAATGACAACTTTAAAAATTCATTTTTGTAAGCACGCGTGTTTGAATTACAGGCATTCATACGTTTACTAAATTTGAACTTAATCGGTGTAGTAGATTCGGAAAAAATCGGCTGGGACAGACGTACCCACATACACGCCAATGATCTTATAAGGGTTCGGTTTATGTATTTGGCTGTACGGAATCCTATAAATGAAGGATAATCTTCTCGTTATGGTAATGAATATATAGGTAAAAAGCATCGTAACAACTCTCTTGAGCTCAAATTTTATTGACTAGATTATTGCAAAATCTGAGAATTGGTATGCAGCTTTCAATTCAAAATCCATTAAATGAAATGTCATTTCCAGCAATTTAGCTCGAATTTAAGTGTTTTGCCTTTAAAGAATGACTTAGAATCATGTTAAGTATTATAGCCAATGTTCTTCCTTAATTGGTAGTATCTATGATGCGACAGCCCAAGCCGGGACTTGGTCTCCAGGTTAAATTTCCTCCAATCATCTCGATTCTGCGACCTCGTTCTCAGTTGCTCACTTCCAGCAAGAGTCTGCTGCCAGCTTCTAACATGTCTCTCCATCGTGTCTTCCCGCTGTACGTCTACCTTGTGCTCTAGCCTTTAAGGTCCTTTTGGAGAACCGGTTTTGTTCCATTCTTTCTACATGGCCCACCCATTGCCATTTGCGTAACTTCACGAATACAGGTGGTTTGTCAAATAATTCACACAACTCCTTCCTTGATATTTTCAACTAATTTGAATATATTTAGCTATGGATTTTTCAAAATGGAACAGTAATGAAAATAATGCAGACATTAGAAGAGAAAGTAAAAATAAACAAGAAGTTTGTTTTTTTAAGTGAAAAATAGTATTTCCACAAAAAGCCGAGTAGGTGTTCTTACTAAATGATAGAGTTCCAGCAGTTTTTAGTAGTAGGTATAGCATATTTTTATAAGATGTACATGCATGAATTTATAATTTTTAGATGCATAAATTTTAGAGTTTTTGGGTGCACTGTTGGTCTTTGAAGGCTCTTTCAACAAAAGCGAAAATCATTTTGACTTGCATTCGCAAAATGTCAAATAAAACCTTATTCATTTCCTACATCAGTGAAATAATTCGATATTTGATTGGCCCTCAAAATCATGTTGTTACCTAAAAAGATGATTTAGACTATGGAGTGCCCCATCTCATACATGCCGAATGCTGTTAGTAGTATGGTGCAATTAGTCCACAAAACGGCCTAACTTCAACATCCAAAGCAAAAGCTTCCCTCCAACTCCAAATTGTTCAATACAGTCCACATATTGTTCGGTAAAAAGTTCCAATATTTTGGCGTTGGGCTTGGGGGATGAGAGAGATGTTAGTAAATTAGTAGTTTTTACCAGTTGTTTTTAAATGATTCGAAAACTATGCGATTTAGTGCAAAAGTGCCATATATAAAATAATCTATGTACATTAAATTGCAAACAAAATTGGCCTTGAGATACCCTTGTTAAAGTGGACGGGTTCAGAGTTACGGAAAGTGTAAAAGTGAAAATTTTTCGTAATTTTTAGAAAAATGGAATTATATCTACTATGCAAACAGAAATAACTAAACAATTTTATTAAAAAGTAATATTGTACAATCGTATTGTAGTCTGAAAGAGGCTAGGAGGCACCACAGAGGGTTGAAGCGTAAAAAATACTGGGAACTAGAACCGGATTAATGCAAAGCGGACCGTCAGTATTATCCCGTACGTAAGGGGCCGACCGATCACCTACACATTGCACCTTTCACCCGCCTTTCCACCTCTCACACTCTCTCATATATTCTCTTTCCCTCAGCCGTATTGGGAGACCCGTTGGATGAGTTTGTGTTATTTCTAGTGTCTTCAGAATGCTATGCGAACTGTATATGTGATAATCACTTGAAAGTGTGTGAATTATGGCAGAGTGTGTGTTTAAAACTTGTTAGGACAAGGATAGTGAACGAATTACTTAGTCTAGAAAGGCGGTAACAAAATAATTCAGTGCACTGAAAGTGATGTTGAAGAAAAGTTGAAGATTGTGTAATTGGGGATGATGCGGACTTGCTTGTCTGGTTGACTGTCACGCACCCTCAGAGAACAAATTGAAAATGTTGCTACCAAAGGAGCAGGGAAAGTTTACATTATTTCTGACATCCAACGAGGCATTGGGGATATGAAAGGTGTACACTTAGCAATTAAGCCTTCACAAGATGTAACACTGTATCAGATGTCTGCAATATGTGAAAAATTACACTGTATAAGACAGTGCAAGCCAAAAATGCTCTTATTACGACACTTTTAGTCTTCAACGACCCCAGTGGCTGACACTGGAAAGTGTATCCTCCTTGCGATGTTTGGAGCGAAGAACTAAAGATCTAGATTGTTTTCGCTACCACTGTTATTTGCAGGCTATCGCAAAGCAGCCTTTACGTTCATTGTTTAAGTTGGCTGCACTTCTCCCCACTTCAACAGCTTCCAGACATCATTCGTTTATTACCTACAGAAGTAGCAGAATGAGAAGAAAAATCCACTCGAGTGGGGGTGGAAGAATATTGGCGAACACATGAGACCAATTACAACAGCACGTTCGGCAGCTCCCAGGAAATACTTTCCTTTATAATGCGCGGTTTCAGAAACGAATGCGTCAGTAACTGCGAATGCAGAAAGAATGGTCTAAACTGTTCAGGCCTGCTCAGGCCAAGGGTGTGATATAGAAGAAGAGGGTACTCTGTTTAAAAATTTTAATAAAATATGCCAGATATGCTTTTTTCCTTAAAAAAAGACTTTCCAAAAGCTACAGCTTTAAAAATACTATGATTAAAAATGATATAATTATGCATGAAAAATTTACCCAAGCATCCGCGAACATATTGAACGCCTTGGAGCGACGGGTCTTGAGGTGAATAATAAGGAGCGAACCTTGACGGAGAGCAATCGTGAGTTCGATACAATCATGAGCTGTATAAGATTTTTGACGAGCCGGAGATCTCAACGATTGTAAGACTGCGGAAGCTGCAATCGGATGGACACATGAATCGTCTGGACGAACAACAGATACCCAAAAATGTATTCGTTGGGAGAACTGAAGGCCGGAGACCAGTGGGGAAACCGAGGAAACGCTGGTCTAACTCGGTCGACGAAGATGGTTTATCGCTGCTCGGATTTCGAAATTGGAGGACGAGGTCAATGGACCGAGACAGTTGGAGGCGCTATTTGCAGGAGGCGAATTCCCGAGAGGGGCTGTAGGGCTATGAAGAAGAAGGAGAATTATTATGTAAATAGTATTTTTATGTTTTCAAATAATTTACGTTGGAAAGATATTGAAAGAATGTTCACAGAGGGTTTCTCTGCACCACAGATTTAAATGGCCTAGGCCTGTAGAAGCCTCTTATTCCTAAAAAAAGTAGCAGCCTTTGAGAAGGTGGTGAGGTGGGGACTATCATAGCACCGGCCAGTAAAATCGCAATTTGGTTTTACAAAACAGAATTTTGTATAAAAAAATTAGTTTTCTTAGCGTTAGTGCCATATATTTCCAAAATATCTCAGAAATACGAAAAATTTCTACCTGTACCCTCCGTAACTCTGGAATCGTTCACTTTAATAAGATTGATTATGCATGGGACAATTTTTGTTAGCATTTTAATATAGGTTATTTTTGTTTATGGCACTGTTTGCGCTAAATCGCATAGTTTTTGAAATATCCAAGAAACACTGATAAAAATAACTACAAAAAAAGCAAGGCCTCACGGATTTTTTTTTCAAGAAAGAAAAAATGAAATAAGGCTGATTCGAGCATCGGAAGGGTGTAGGTTCAACAATCAAACCTAAAATCTACATTTTTAAGTATCGTGATCGCATCTAGTCTCACAATGTAACCAGTTCATCTGTTATAAATCATTTTCACCTAAGATATAAGCACAGTTCAACACATTTCGATCGACAAAGTTAAAACTTGTTGTGACACAACATACAAAGCGTGTTTCAACATTTATTTCTAAGAAAACGCGAAAAAGGTTAATGAACGCGTTCTAATCAATTGGCCGAAATAACATTAAAAAAAATTTAACATTCTTAAAAAACAAAACTGTAGAAACATGGAACACACGACACATGAGTATAATCAGAGATTTTTTCAGACATATGCCAAACAAAGCTGAAATCAAATAAAAAACATATCAGATTAATCGCTTTTAAGATTCAGCAACTCGTTTAGTGGTTAAGAATTATCTAATATTATTTATTTAGATTGCAAAGAAATTATGTGTGTATGGTGAAATAAAAATTCAATTAGCGGTGGTTGGATTCAAAATAAAAACATTAAAATTTTTAGGCTAACATATGCAGTAAGTATAGTATTACATACATACATCATTGATACGCTGAAAATTATATATGGTCAGCAACTATATTGTCGAAGATTATGCATGCACGCGACACTATCATTTCAACTTTTGTCACTTGATTAGAATAAATTTATTATCAACCGCTGATTGAAAGATATTCAAAAAATTCATGTATGTGTATATTAATATGCATATAAAATATGTTAAGTATTTAATGATTGTCCAGATTAGACGGAAATGTGACAAAGATAAGATCTATTTGATGAATTTTTTTGCTTTAATTTTTCGTTCATTTTGTTAAGATCGTTTTTATGGTCGTTCTAAATGTATTATTGATAACAAATTAGAAAAAAATCTATAAATTAACAACTGGGTGGAATGGAGATAATTTATTAATTTATGATTGTTTTATTTTAAATATAATTAATAAATTATTCAGACCGGATATTGAAACAACAGGAAAACTTTATACGAAAGAATCAAATCAAATGATGTGAAAGAGGTTAAATATTTCGAAAATGAATCGGAGAAATTAAATTATATAGATCAAATAAACAAAGAAATCAAATGAAGGAACAAAAATAAGGAAGATTTTTGCTATTTTGTTTTGCGTTTTCTTAAGGAATGGAAATTATAATAAATTCAATGCAAAATATTTGAATACACGTGTAGAATTTCTTAAGCAAAAATTTTTTTTTTTTAATTTTTGGTTAAAATTTCCATTTCACTAATTAATGACTTAAGCTTAATCTATAAAAATATTGATTTAGTTGTGGGCGTGTTTCACTGTAAGTTATGTAATCGCCGATACATAAAATAAAATAATAAATTAAAAACTAAACGAAATAAATAAACACGAATCCAAAATTTAAGTTAACGTTTAGAAAATTAAACAAATCAGAAATTAAAAAGAAAAATCAATTATATTCTTTACATATATCGGTATCACAGTTGTCGCCTTATTTAAAATTCGCTCATATGTAGATCACGTTATTCGATTGACGCACATGAGTTTGCTCAGGATCAACGGTTAATAGAAATAATTACAAATTTGGTTATTGGATTGATTTTTTCCTCCTATTCAAGTTGGAAGTTGCCAGTTTCGTTCTTCACAGAAAATTCACACAAGTTTTTATTTATTTGACAGATTGATGGAATTTAAATGGACCGGGATGATAACATTCATGTTAGGCTTTTATTGTATTGTACATATGCTGATTTGATGGTTTCTTTCGGTGTGAAGAAAAGAACAAAAAAACTTATCAGCTGGTGTTGGTTATTCCTGAATTATTAAGGATTATTGGAAAAATTAGAATATTTTTTGTGTGCGTATGGGAAAAAGTTTAATAAATTTTCGGATAATAGCTTTTCTATACTAGGAATTTCTTTTATTAATTTTCAATCAATAGGATTAAAATAAATTCTTATTGGCAAACGGAGAAATTTTTAATTTAATTTGCAATTCAATTATTCCAAAAATATTCTCTTTGATTTTGGGAATTTTCCACGAGCTGATATTTTAGAAGAAATTCGACGTGTATAATAAGGTTCTCAAACATTGAAATATATTGAAAAGATTTTTAATTGAGCATTTTGAGAACCACTTACGTGATTCTTTTATTTGACGTCTTATGAAAAAATAAAAAGCAGTCTTCAAATTTTTGGAGTAAATCTATTCGAGTTAAAACTGCAGAAGTGGTTTAGAGTATGAAAAAATTTTAGAATAATTTATTCTACAAAACTAAATTTTTAAAATGGTGAAATTAATTTCCATCCTTAGTGGTCTTGAGAGTATTTTACTTTGTGAAGAATACATTTTTCGATAAACTGTTGATACTAAGCAGAGGTAGCACGAGTATTCCCAGAACTAGCACATAATTTATTATATCATTAATCGTTATGCTGTGCATAAATCAAGCCATTTTCAATACAATTATTGTAGTAAGAGATTATCAAGCAAGCCCGATTACTGACGTTTTAAAGTATTTTAGAAAAATAACAACAAAAAATCAAGGCTTCAACTTCAAGCTAACCAGAGGATAGTTGTTTATTTTATGTTAGGTAGTCATTTATAAGACAGTTCGACATCAAAACTGAAGGGCTTATAGTTCGTCCGAAGAATATCTCGAATCAAATCTCGTTGTCACTAAAAGGATTTGAACCAGAGACTTTCGGTTTGCGGGATGAGCACTCTAACCACTGCACCACGTGGAATACTAGGCTAATACATAGATTCCTTAAATCAAGTTAGAAAAATAAAATTTTGTTTTAATATTTTTAAATTTGCCGCTATTTAGTTCACATTGTGCTAACCTCGTCGTCTGATTAGTTGTGATAATATATGAATGTTATAAGCCATTCCTGAAATTTTCTTGATTAATTCATACATATTTATAGTGTCTAGGTCAGCTGCAAAAGTGTATTTCTCCCAATATCACGTGTTTTCGTTGTTGCAATTGTGAAATTTTCAGTAGACTGTAACTTTGTTCTTTAATAGAGGTACACTGAGCCGCTACTATGGTAAGTTTAAGGGTCCCCCCTTGATCTTAAGATAAAATTGTAAAGTTCATACATTATACTATTATTAACAAAGTTGATCGAATTTTGGCTTCTAATGTATTCGTGGTCTTGTACTCATAAAGATCTGCTTCCATGATTTTTTTTGTATTTTACACATGATTTGACTCCCTCGTGCTCCTCACCTTGGCTACCGTACTTTTGATACCTAATTTTGAAGGCTCTAATCAGGGCTTTTCAATAGATCGCGTGGTGTAGTGGTTAGAGTACTCACCCCGTAAGCCGAAGGTCCTTGGTTGGAGATTTTTTTTAAAGTTATTCTTGAAATGAACTATAAGCCCGTTCAGTTATGACGCCAGAACGGGATACTGACCATATCACCTTCTCTCTCTACTAATGTTGTACTGAAGTTCGGTAGTCATATAAAAGAAAATTTCTTTTTTTGGGAAAAATTTATGATTGATTTTTGTTGCATCTTTCAAGTACTAGTGTCATGTTTGGACTGAAAAAACATAATATCTAATTTAGATAATATGACGTGATATACTTTGAGGTTATTCGCAAAAAAAGATGAGATATATAATAAAAAATTGCAGAGTGGTATGTTAAGAAAAAATTAAACAGAAGAGGACCAATATGACTTCCTTAAGGAACTCCAGAGAGGAAAAGAATGTTTTTGATAAACGTCTTTGAAGTTTAACAGTTTGGTTTAGTTTTTTGATGGGATTGAGTCCCACCAAGAGACGGACTAACAATCACAAAATTGTGCAGTTTGTTTATTTGTGCTTCCGAACGCTTTGACAAAATCTGTACATAACGCGTTCATCCGGTAGGTTTCCATCTCGCATAGAATATTTTATACCATAATAAGAATATTGGAAACAGTGGATTTATTTTTCGTGATCCGTGCTGCTTTTTATTTTGCTGCGGTTCTGTTTAACAGGAGGTTCTGAAGCAAACCTTTTGGAATGGCAGGTGATACAGTAATATCCCTATAATTTTAAAGTCATCGATTTATTCTTCTTAAAAATTAGTAAAATGTAAAAAAACGGGAACCAATGGCGAATTCGATACGACCATGAGTTGTAGGAAATTTTTGACTAGCCGAAAGTTTCAACCATTGTTACACTGCGAAGCTGCAATTGAGCTGGCCACGTGAATTGTATGGATGAACAACAGATATCCAAAAAGGTAGGAAGTGCGGAGACCAAGAAAACGCTGGCCTGAGTCAGTCGATGAAGACAGTTCATTGTTGCTCAGATTTCGAAATTGGAGGACGCGGTCGATGAACATATTTTGAGATGCTTTTTGCAGGAAGCGAATGCCCGAAAGGGCCTGTAGTGCTATGAAGAATAAGAAGATTTCCAGCAAGAAGGGAAGAAACCACCAGAGTGATCTATTGTAAATGATATAGAGGCCAGATTAATCAAACAACTGTGAGGAATAAGATCAGGGCAAGGTTTAAACTCAGATCCACAATTGGAATATCTCTTCAGAGATGAAAGTTTCTTCAATCAAAGTTGTTGGATCTTAGGATTGCAAGAAACCACTTTGTAATAAAAATAAAAATCGATAGGGGAATATACAGGGACTATTTACGGCTGTGAATGAATCGATGACTTTATAATTAATGTTGCGTCAAATCACAACTCTCGCCATTAAGATTTATTAATTTTACAGCCTTTACAGTCCAAAAATATAAAAATATTTTAATTTTGCAATCTATGATTACCAAAATATTTCTATGAGTTCTCCAAAAGGAATAAAAAACGGACGTAGCACATTTGTACTGTCAGGTATCGAAACTTACAAGTATGCTCAAACGATTGATAATTTTTGATGGACTCCCGTTTTGAGCGTAGTTCATTCAATATGTCGTGGGTTTTTAGAGGTTTCCATTTGTACTTCATAAAAAACCCTATAGAAATTGGTTTTGTCTGTGCGTTTGTCTGTCGGTCCGTCTACGTATCACAGAAATCTTCTTCCGAAGCTATAATAGCTACAGACACCTAAATTGCTAAGTAGATCATCATGATAGCCCCTTGAAAATTGAAGTTTTTCAAAGGGGTTTAAGGTGATCTCCCCATATCGGAAGTAGACCCTTAAAAATATCATAGGAAAGGTCTTGGTGGGAGCGTTCCAAAACATATCCAAGTATACAAATTTGTGATAAAACATGTGCTATGCTATTGGAGTGAAATATGGACTCTAACACAAGCATCAATAACTATATTCAACGCCTTCGAAAGACTGGTCCAGCGGCGAATAATCAAAGCGAAGCTAAACGGGGACCAATGGCGAATTTGATAGAACCATAAGCTGTATGAATTTTTGACGAGCCGGGGGGTCACAATGATTGTAAGACTGCGGAAGCTGCAATGCAGGGATGGAAAAAATAGCATCGGTTTGACCGAAAAGCGGTTTTTTGGTTCGAAAAATCGAGTTTTTCTGGTTCTGGTTTAAACAGGTTTTTTTATTCGAATTCAAGAACCGATTCAAAAACCGGATTCAAATGAATACGAAAACCCGGAAAATCGTTTTTTCACCATCCCTACCTAGGCAGCATTAATGATTGCTGTCTCCAGGGCAAAGCAAATTTTTATATTTGAATGGATCTTGATATTAGTTGTTTGTTTCGTTTCAATGCGGAGGGCTTCACTCGCAGTGCGGAGTGGAGCTAGTGCACGATACACAATATATGCAAAATTATTTGGGGTTGAACTGAAGAATCTTTAATCCTTATACTGTAAATAATTGACTTAGCTTAACAGTAAGCTGTCGGCTTGGATTTCAATATGTTAGTCTGAAATATCCTTCAGTTCATTTTGATTTAAACAATTCAGTGAGTAAAAAATCTATGTACATAAAAGTACGCAGTTAATTTTCTAAAGAGAAGAAATTTGCTAAGAAAAAACTGGCAAAAAACCGCCATCCTTACTGACGGGCTGGCCACGTTAATCTTATGGACGAACAACAGATACCCAAAAAGGTATTCGTTGGTGGAACTGAAGGCCGGAAATCAGTGAGGAAACCGAGGAACCGCTAGTGTGACACGGTTAACCAAGAAATTTCAGCTCGAACTTCGAAATTAGAGGACGCAGTCGATAGACCGAGATAGTTGAGAGGCGTTTTAGGCGTGAAGCGAACGCCCGAAAGGAAGAATATGCTGTGAATAACTTTTCACCAAACTAAATTCACTGAATTGTCTACATTTGGAATTAGTCTGGTTAACTTTTTAGTATTAGCTAACTTAGCTCAGTCATTTATTTTATTTAGTCGTTTCATTTAATATTTAGTTGAATTTTCTAATCATTTTTCTCTGTATATGTATTTTGATTTATCGCCATTTTGTTTTCTATGTGTTAATCTTATCATGTAGAAAGAATGGAAGAAATCTAGCTTCCCAAAAGAAACTTGAGCGGGAAGACCGAGGACTTGATAGGATGATAGAAGCTGACAGCAGATGCCTGCTAAGAGTGATCAACTGGCAAAGGAGGTCACAGAACCTTGATGACTGAAGAAGACTTATCCTGGAGGTCAAGGCCCAGTTTGGGCTGTCGCTCCATGGAAAATGATGGTGCTGATCTTATTATTTGAGTAGTCATAAAATGTACTGTTATTAACAAATTTGATAGAGTCTTGACTTCTGTGATGTTTCTTGACCTTGTACTCATAAAAATTTAATTGCATAACTTTTTTCAGATTTTACGACCCAAAGGTGTGCAATTGCAACACAGGGGACATAAATCGTTTTTACATTTTCTCTCCCCCTGCACACCTCCACCCGAATCCTGCTTGTTTAACCCGTTTTTAAAAATTTAACTTCAAAAATTTTCATTTGACACCCACATTGGCTACCTTTGTAAAAAAAAAAAATATAAGGGTCTACCCCGCTTTAAAACCGTATAGGGCACCAATTTTGACCTAAAAACATAATTTCATTATTCTAGCTAATACGTTTCATTATTTCATTATTCTGGCTTATACAGTTTGCGGGAGAACTTGCTGTGACACACTGACGGACGGATGGGCAGAAAGGTCGCGATTTTAGGGGGGTGAAATTATCTTACAAATCTTTAAAAAGGTGTGACAGATGAAGAGTGAAACAGGAAAAAAACTGATATGGACCGCTTCCATAAAATCTATTGTTATTCAAATCAAAAAATTTTTTCGAGCTTTTTGGGGGTAATTCAGTTTCTTGACTATGTTGAACCATTATTCCCTTCATCATCTATGAAAATTGTGGCATTGAAATTCCTGCAGTATCGGAAACTTCATATGAACGTATATTAAAATGTAATTTATCGACTGCAATAAACAATATAAAACTGCTAATATCAGCAGAGTTCTTCATAGTATTAGAGTTCTATTCCGACAAATTTTATTCCAAGATATATTCTTTCGTATGCCACCAAAATAATGCAAATCTAAATTGTACATCGCCCAGTTGTACCGAAAATTGGCGCAGAAAAGTGTTCTTTACCATTGTTTGATTTTTATATAATTTAAATGGGACCTTATGGAAAGTAAACCAAACACTTTGGCGAACACATACATACCTCGATTCACTTCCGGTCAAAAGTTATGCCCCCACATGCATAAAAAATTAAGATAAAATGTATACGGATGACACTGAAAACCTACTCTCCCATGGATATACGAGTATGTGTGAATCAATTTATCGTTGCATAGGGTGGATACTGTAGTACTCACAGATATGAGGGAGTAAAGGTGCTAAATCGCACTAACTCCACACCCCACACATTCCAAGATCGTTGCAAATCGGGAAAAACCTTTTTATCCGAACATTAATCTTATTATCAATACAATCATGAGAAAATGAAAATAGCTGACATTATAAGCCCGGCGACATTGAGGTTGTGTCAAAATTACCCGGCATTTTTGAACAGACATGCGCAACGTCGCCGTTCTTCTCAGTAGCTAGAACCAACACAGTATTATACAGGTTTTAGCCTCTAAATCAGTCAAGCGGTTGCCGGTGCGAGATCTACATGCGTGCAATTCTTAGAAGGGTAATTTTGACCCATCCTCACAACTAACGTGATAATTTTGTGCCCTGTTATCTCCGCGTATATATTGTTGCTTTTCTTTTTTGCATTTATGTAACAATTGGTAGGTTTTGATTTTTCTTTAGTTTGAAGGTAGAGAAAGACAACAGTTTTTATCTATTCTTGAGCAGTCCGATTCGGAGAATGAATCAGAGAGTAGCGACGATATTGCAGAAGAGGAACATATTAATGGACAAAGTCAACCAAACGATACAGAATAAGAATGTTCAGAAAGTGACGACTAAAAAACATTCGAGTGTCTGAAATTCTTAGGCAATCGCATTCGCGCACAATCCGTGCTTCAATTCAAAAGCAAGAGTGTCCGCATTCAGATTCAGAAACTTCAAATCTTGAGGTAAGAAGTTCACGATTTATTGGCAAAGACGGTACATTTCGGCTGAAGATGCCTTTTTGAGAAAATGTAAGGACTAGAGCTGAAAATATAGTCACTCAATTGCCAGGTGTGACACAAGAAGCAAAGTCTGTTGGTTCTGAGTTAGAATGCTGGGGTCTATTTTTTACTGATGACATGTTGCAGAAAATTTTAACACATACTAATGCACGCACTCAACGTAAAATTGCATAGTGTGTAGATATGTTGAGCCTTTTATATATTGCTGGCCGAGCCCATTCGGGAAGACAAAATTTGAGGGAGGAGCACAAATATTTAGGATCATCGATTTGGTTATTTTAGAAGGTCGGCAGACCTTAGTGGATTACCTTGAACGTTTAGAAATCTATAGAGTTTATTTCTAAGAAATGTTCGGCGGCCAACGAAGGATTGTTCAACAAGACAATTTGCTCATCTATACAGCAGGACGAATTAAACAATGGTTTGCACACAAGAATATGGAATTTTTGGACTGGACAGCTTGATCTCCTGACCTGAACATAATCGAGAATTTGTGGGGATGGTTATCGTGAACATTTTATGCAGAAGGAAGGCAATTTCAAGACAGACAAGCGCTGATCGCAGCAATTGAACACGCTTTTGATCAAGTCCCATTAAATTACGTACCCAAAACAGTCTAATTCGCTCCCAAATAGAGTTTTTGAAGTTTTAATCAAAAACGGAGGATCTACACATTATTAATAAAATATATAAAAAAAAAATTTATTCGTTTTATTAAGCATTTTTACAGGTGTATCCATTCTGGTGTCGCCCTTGCCAAAAAGTCGAAAAATGAAGCAGTTGAAATTACTTATGTGTATCTTTAAATTTTTCGTTGCCAGTCAATATGCATCAACAAAAGATAATTTAAAAAAAATTTCATCAATCAATGTAACAATTAATGGGGCTGTCTTAAGGGCAAAAGCAGAAAAATTAATGACGAATTTGTCTGCAGTGAAGGCTGGATTGATAGGCGGAAGATACGCCATAATGTTTGTAACAGCGAAATTGTTGGTGAATCCGGATCCATAGACATAAATGTTGTGAATTGGAAAAGCACTGTTTGGCCTACAATTACAGAGAGGTTTGACTATGATGACATTCTTAACACTGACGAAGCCGGTATTTTCTACAAGTTGACTCCCGCTAAAACTTTGAAATTTAAAGGCGAACAGTACCAAGGTGGCAAATTGGCGAAGGAAAGGGTTACTGTTTTAGTGTGTGCCAACATGCCCGGCACGGAAGAACGAAAACTACTCGTTATCGGGAAGTCACAAAGGCCCTGGTGTTTCAAAAACATTAAAAGGTTTTTTTGTAATCGAATTCATTTTCGCCTTCACAAAATACTCCAACTGAAAATAGAAAAAGACAGCTTCCTTTTAATTTTGTGTATTTTATTTATTTTTATTCTCGAAATCGATTTTCGACCGTAATCGTTCGGTCTTCTTCAGCGATTGTTGATTATTGTGCTAATAATCGAGCTTGGATGACATCCGCACTTTTCATCAATTATGTACGGGAATGGGACCAAGAGCTAACGCAGGAAAAACGAAAAATTTCACTTTTCGTTGACAAATGTCCTGCGCATCCAAAAATTGGCCAGCTGGATTCCGTAAAGCTGGTGTTTGTGCCACCGAACACCAGTTCAAAATTACAACCCAAGGATCAGGGTGTCATCCGTTCGTTGAAAAGTCTTTATCGAAGCGCACTTTTGTTGAAAATTGTTCAAAGCATTGATGCTGGTACATGCCTTAATGTCGCATTACTTGATGCGGTCAATCTTTTGCAGAAATCTTGACACAAAGTATCTACTGAATTTGATGAGGATTTATTACCACTTAATGAATGGCTTTTAAGAAGCATTCCCAGCATTAATACATATAAACAACCTCAAGATTTCCATGTCCCATTAGATTACCTCGCTGCAGATGACAGCCTTTTAACCTCGACATTTTTAACGGATGAGGAGTTACTTGCTGATATTTAAGCCATGGAGAATAATGGAAGCTCTGATAGTGAAACTGAGAACGAGTTAACTGAGGATCCAGTTGCAACTACTACATCAATCGTGCAAAAACGAACAGAAGTTCGTCGATTTTTCCAGTTTCATGGTATACCACAAAATATTTTAAATAAATTGGTAAAAATTGAAGCTTATACAGACACGCTGAAAATTCAAGAGCTTCAAAAAAAAATAACAGACTATTTTAAGTAAGGAATTCATGTATTCATGGACATTTGATATTATATTTCGGATTAATTGGAAATTGAGTTTGCGTTTTGGTATTATTTTGAAGTACATACATACATGTTTATTTCGTTCATTAATGAAAATATTATTATTTTGCTTTGAATAAACTTACGGAAAAAAAAAATTCTTGGTTTTTGGTTTAATATTTGGATATAACGAACTTCGGTTATAACGAACCAAATCTCACGGTCCCTAGAGGTTCGTTGTAGCCGTAGTTGACTGTACTTATTATTTTTAATTATTTTTTTCCTAATTTATACAAATATTGTGATTATTTGCAAAAAAACACAAAAATGTCGATCTCGAAATTGGCGAGATCTCCCAGTATTGTTACTAGTAAAATCTTCTACAGTTTAGATGGGTACATGTTAAATTCTAGAGCAGCATGATGCCGAATGGACTCACTTGGGTCTTTATCGATACTACGCTCTATAGCTGCTATGGTTTCTTCATTACGCACTGTACGATGTATGCATATTATTAGTGGGTAAACGTGGTGCGGAAACGATCCACGGTTAATCAAATTAATTGTTCTGATGGACGATTATGTCGGCCATAAAATTGACGGAGTGCGCGATGGGTTTCTCGAACAGAACCGTTTTTTTCAATAAATTTGGATAATTTGCAGGCGTTGCTCAGGCCTTAATCTTTTCACGATAAAATGGCAAACCAAACTATCCATAAAACGCATGACAGTTGTCGCACCATACGTTGCATTAAAAAGTGCTGCCAACTTAAAGTTCTATATCTCTAAAAACACCCTTCAGTTTTGCTTATACATGGTTTCCTACGTGCTAGTCGGGAATTATATCCTTGAAAAGGTATAGCTCTTTGGATTGTTTTCGCATGAATTTCTTTATTCATCTGATTTTTAAACTGTGCTGCTATTGCTGTTGAAGCAATTTTGAGATCGTTTTTAATCATAAACATAATTTTGCGATCCTCACGGCTTGTTAATTTTTTATGCCGTCCTCTGGCAGGCTTACTTTCAAATTATCTTTTTATAAGGTTTCTCACTGTAAATCTGTTTCGCCCAACTATGTTACCAATTTCACTGTATGATCTATTTTTTTTATGCAATTTTAGAACGACACCTCGTTTATATTAGCTTCCTTTCTTTTATTTTCTATTTTCACAATTTTCCACACTTTTGAATATTATTTATGCAAACAAACGCACGATTGATGTGAGAACTCGAAACAAGTAAAGCGAGATTTCCCTGAATCTGACGTTTTTTATTGCATTTCCCAAATGAGGCTATACTAGCTACCAATTTTAGAGACATTTTGAAGCGTGCCCACAATTTTGTCCCATGGAATTCAACCACATTGAAATTATTTTCGTAAAATTTTCATTTAAATGTTATTACCTCTACGAAATGTTATCGCAATTTAATAGCAAACACAGTAAAAGCTAACGTTCTTAAAAAAGTTGTCAGAATTTGTTCTTTATCCTTCGTTTACTGGCAAAAAGCGAAAGAACAAGCAATGTGCCCACAATTTCGTCCACCACTGTGCATAAAAAAGGAACAACAAAAATATGCGGATGGAAACTGATAATCTGCTCTCCTATGGATATAATTCAATTCATCGTTACATATCAGGAAAAGCCTTTTTTATCCGAGTATGAATTAAATACTTAATACAATCATGGGAAAATGAAAATAGCTGACATCATTAAGCTCGAAATAACTATTAATATTTTTTTTAAATGCTGTAAAATCTATTAAAATTACATTTTATGTTCGAAACTAGCAAGTAAAACTGAAACAGAACAATTCAGCCAAGAGTATTCTGTAGTCGGCGGTCGAGGAAAATGATTCTTTTCGCTTACCAAGAATAAAGGTATCCAAAATCGAGCAGCATCTAAACACCTACAACCATGCTAATCCACTCAGTCATTACAGACAATAAATAATTCACACAAAGCCACTCCTTACACATGGAATTAATAAAATATCTTCACTCAGAACACCCGCGCACACGATCGAATCAACTTACTAAAACATCCGCTTAAACAAAAGTGATTATTATTTGCGTAAATTAAATTGACTTCCTAAAATCAATCTTCACTTTATCACTATACTAGCAGCCGCTCACATCACAACACTCCGCGCACATGACATTCCTCGGAGCAGACGACGCGACCGTGGCGAACAGAACTCTTATTCTAAACTAAAGCCGCAGCCTAAACTCAACTCCACCAGCGCAGCGCCTTCTTCCAAGTCACACGACCAACAAAAAGCAACCCACCGCGGAACTCACTCGCAAACTGTCTTGGACGTGTGCACAAGGTATGAATATTGTTCAATTAAACCCATTTAACACACTACACCATCACTTTTGCTAACTCTTTTTTTTCCACGTGTGCTTAACTATCTTGATAATATTTATTTCCTAATCAACCCCTGGATTTCCCAAAACAGTTGACGTCCGTTGTGTATCGTTGTCGTTAATTTTTTTACTTTTGTTTCTTTCACTTAAATCTCATTTCTTTTTCACATACGCGAGATGATTAGATCGCGATCTGATATTGTTCTGCTTGTACTCGTATATCAAATAATACGTAACATATGATTTTTCTAATTCCTTTCTTCTCGCGACGGGCGCGCGATAATAATTTAATTTAAGACTAAAATAAGCCCCAATGGCAATCTTTCCTTTATTAATTGATTGACGGACATCAACTGAAAATATTTCTCAGCGTAGTACGGATCTAATAAATATATTAAAAACAAGATTAAATCGCGGAAAGCGGGCGAAAAAATTAGAAACTAATAATCAATAAACTCTAATCCTTTATTTCGATAGTAAAATGAACGTAGATGAAAAAAATTCATTTTATTTCATTTCACATTGATAAGAACGAGCTAAGCAAAAATGATGATCGAATATAGAAACAATTAATTGATATCAAATTTAGTGTGTGGGGCGGACGGAGTATTAAAACAAAATTATCGTACTCACGTACCACGATCGGTGAGATATTGATAAACTGGCACGTACGAGTGAGTACAATTTTAGACATACCTACAAATGAATATAATAAAATATTCGTACATTACATCCGAGTGGCAAGTACAAGTAGTACGATAAGTAGTATGTAGTAGAGAAGTAGACTTATGTTTTGCGAAAAATCATAAAATTCCAACACCTCACACCTCGCCACCAAAAGCCGAGTACTTGCATGTGGGCAAAGATAAGTGTACAGTCATTACACCCCAGATAAGGAAGTCACTCAGTCAAATCAGTGATAAAACATATTTATGAGTTGTTAACTGTATGTACGACGAGCACATATGAAAATGTATGCATGTGAGTAAGTCAAACATGTGAAGTGAGTGAGACATGTTTATAGGAAGTGAAGCTTACAGAGTCATAATTTTTCTTTTTTTTTACTATTTTTATTTCTTTCTGATATTTGCTGTAATCATTTCATGTATGATTGAAAATGTGTCAGAATTGATTAGATTAACGTAATATTTCATCTTTGTTATTTTCATTTTCAAGTAGAAAATTATATTGAATTTGTAGAATTTCGCGAAGTTATCAAAAAATTAAATCAGACTAAGACAATTCTTTTAAAATTGGTTAACACATTGTAGATTAGAGGACCCCATATGGAAGACGAAAATAATCTATTAGTAGGAAAAACGGTTTAATCATAATCTTATTTTGCAATAGTTATTTTTAAGAAATTACAGCTAAATTTTCGATTGAAAAAATATATTTTCTGTCTGAACTTAATTTAAACAGAAATATTTAAAAATAAATCCACTGGACTCATGCGTATTTACAGTAGACTCTTTTTAAATTGACGCTGCATTTCTTATCATATCTAAATAAAAAACGTTGATAAGAAAATAGGAAAGTGGTCAATTACAGGTGCTGACGCAAACCGGAAATTCGATATTGGCTAAGAGCTATTTATGTGTTTCCTTATCGAAGGAGGAAAATTCTTAGGTGGGATTACGATAAAAAAGAATAGATTGTCAATATTTTTAAATGTTAGCTCGCAAAGCACTCAGCGATATAATTTAAACTTTGAACACAGATTACGTCCAGTATCCCTTTCCTGCTTTATAAATAATCAATGCTTAAGTACATTCTGTAAAGAAAAGGTCATCTGGGCCGCAAAATCCAAAACCCACTTCTCAGTACGTCCTATGCTTGGATCCAGAGATGTTCTTACTATTAAAGAGCTGCAGTAGTCCGCGTGGTGTAGTGGTTAGAATACTCATCCCTTAAGTCGAAGGTCCCTGTTTCGACTCTCGTTGGCGTCAACGAGATTTAGTTCGAGAGATTCTTCGGACGGACCATAAGCCCGTTCAGTTATGATACTGCTGGTTTAAGATCAGAACGCATCGCAGCTGGGTGGAAGGACGCAGCCCTCCTAGGCAAACTGCTCGAGGGACCATCACGACAAGAGCAATTTCATAATAATAATGCAATAAGTGTATTGTAATTTCAAGTTTAACGCAGGAAATAAATTAGACAAAATTGAAAGACAACGATTTATGCTTATACTAAAAGAAATGCTCGCTTTTATGGAGTTCTATTTTATTGAACATTGATCGTTTGAATGTTCTGATTGGACTGACTGTGCTACTGCTTGAATGTGTGTATGAGAGTGACATTTAGGTTTTGACAGTGAATTTCGCAATAACAGTGCTGCCACACTTTGTGACAATGTTAATATTTCAACTCTTCCACTCATTGTTACAAAAACTCTACGCTAATTAGTATTTGATTCAAAGGTTAAATCCATTAATTTGCACAAATATTTATGACGATTTTTGTTCAATGCTTTGGTCAGTACATCCGCAACTTGCTCTGTTGTGCCAATATGAATCAATTCGAAATATCCCTCTTCGTATTTCTCTCGGATATAATGATATTGAACATCGATATGCTTCGTCCGCTTGTGGAATACTGGATTCTTAACCAATTTGATTGCGTCCAAGTTATCGACGTAGAATTTTGCTTTTAAATCATCAATCATCGTGAGCTCAGACAAGACTCCCCTCAGCCAAACGAGTTCCTTGATTGCTTGACATGCAGCCATGTATTCAGATTCCGTTGAAGACAATGCTGTTGCGTCTTGTCTCATTGATGCCCAACTGATGACGCCCGAACCAATGTGAAAAACGTAGCCACTGGTTGACTTTCTCGTTTCACTGTCTCCGGCATAATCCGCATCACTATAGCAAACGAAATCAAAAGTAACATTACTTTTATAAAGGATACCTGTATTTAGTGTGCCCTTTATGTATTTCATGATGCGCTTTACTGCCTCAACATGTGCCGCACTCGGTCGATCTAAATAACGACTTACGGCACTAACAGCGTAGCTTATGTCCGGTCTCGTTCCGACATTCAGATACATTAAACTTCCGACGGCCTGTCGATATGGATATGTGTCGCAGTGCTCATCGTTTACAAAATCGCCAAGGTTTTGATTAGAGTCCATTGGTGCTGACATGGGATTGCAATCCATCATGTTGAAACGATCCAATACTTTCTTTGCATATGCCTCTTGATGTATACGAATTGACCCGTCAGGTGATCGTTCAATTTGAAGACCGAGAAAATAATTTGCCTCAGAAACTTTTATTTCGAAATGGTTTTGCAAGTATGATGTGATTTTATCGATTTCATTCACATCATTTGTCGCTATTAAGCCATCGTCAACGTAAATCGCAATAACTGTCATCGTGTTTTCACTTCGACGAATGAAAACGCATGGATCGTATGTACTTTGTTTGAAATCAAACTTACGCATGAATGATGTGAACTTCTGGTTCCAACATCGCGATGCCTGCTTGAGACCGTACAAACTTTTCTTCAATTTGCACACGCGTTCAGTACCGTCTTCATATCCAATTGGTTGCTTCATGTAAACATTTTCCTTCAGCTCACCATGTAAAAAAGCTGTTTTTACGTCAAACTGTTTCAATTTTATTCCGTTCATCGCTACCAATGACAAAAGTAGACAAATCGATGTGTATCTGGCCACTGGACTAAACGTTTCTTCATAATCCACACCATATTGTTGTGTAAATCCACGAACTACTAAACGCGCCCTGTATCACTCGATTGCGCCATTTGGGTTTTGCTTTACCCTAAATACCCAACGATTATCAATTACCTTCTGATTGATCGGTGCCTCAACCAATTCCCATGTTTCATTTTTGATGAGTGCATCGTATTCATCGTTCATTGCTTGCTTCCACTGTTGTTTTTGCTCTGAACGAATTGCCTCTTCATATGTTGTTGGTTCATACATTACTGCTGAATGACCATAATACATTAAACGATCTGGTGCATTGACTTTTTCTCGCAAACCGTATCGATTATTTTGTCGTTTATCTGGTGTTTGATTTGACAAATCTTCAAACGACGAATCACTTTCATTTTCATTCCCTACTGTTTCTTCAACCACCTGCTTGACGGCTTTGTCATTTGGTTGCTCTACCAAAGTACGTTCACTGCTTTCATCACTTGTTTTGCTGCTTTCATCATCGTCTGAATGCTCAATGATTTCCTCACCATCCGATTCATCTCGAATCACATATTTATCCGGTTGTTCATTGAATTTAACATCGCAGCTCATGAAAACTTTACCCTTTTCTGGATCATACAGACGAAAATTCTTTGTTGTGGGCTCGAATCCAACCAAATGTACTTTCCTTGCTTTTGGATCCCACTTCTTTCGACCAGTTTGCTTTGGGATTTGAACGAAACATTCCGTTCCAAAAATTTTGATGTGTCCCAAATACGGCTTTTTATCGAACCATAACTCATACGGCGTAGCGCCAACGCATTTACTGTTTGTTGTGCGATTCAATAAGTACGTCGCAGTACGTACCGCTTCTGGCCATAGTGACTTCGGTAAACCACTCGCTATGAGCATAGTTCTCGCACTCTCCTGAACAGTACGGTTGTCACGCTCGATTCGACCATTTTGCTCAGGTGTATATGGTGAAATACCCTCAAATTGTATGCCCTCGTTTTGCAGTACATCAATTAACACCCGTTGGTTAAAAAATTCTCGTCCGTTGTCAAATCTAAAATATTTGATTTGAGCGCCATTCATGTTTTTGACCAGTGGAATCTATGCCTTCAAGTGTGCGTACGCTTCATCTTTTGACTTTAATAAATACGTGAAACGAAAGCTGGTTGCTTCATCTTTAACTAGCATAAAATAACGCATACCACCGATTCCATTGATTTCGCTTGGACCGCGTAAATCTACATGCATGAATTCTCCTCTTGATGATTCTCGCTTATTGGATCGCTTGTGTGTTGCTCTGGTCATTTTTCCGTTTTGACAATCTTCACAAAAAACTTTTCGCTGCCAGCCAATTCGACGCCCGCGACCAGATTATTCTTGCACATTTTCTTGATAGAATCGACATTGACATGTCCAAGCCTCCAATGCCAATGTTGTAGAGAAACAGCAGCCATTGCGTATTCACCAATGCGCAAACGAAAATCCAATTTGAGTCGATTCTTTGAGTCACGCCTTCCAACTCCAACAACTTTATTTGCTTCATCGATGAATTTGCAGCCTCCCTTTTCGATCAAAACGTTGATGCCTTTATCCGTTAATACACCCGTTGAAAACAAATTTTCGCTGATTTTAGGAACATACAACACATTTTCCAAACGGATTGGCTTCCACTGATTGTCAACTCTTGCTTCAATAAGAATTGTGCCAATTCCCTCGATTGGTAAAAGACATTTGTTTGCCACTTCAACTTTACACGGGCCAGTGTATTTATGTAGCTCTGTAAACCATTCTCGATGAAATGCCATGTGTTTTGTTGCGGCTGAATTGGCATACCAGCTTTCCAATTCTTCACACTTTGGCTCAGCTGTCACGACGGAACACCATGCCATTTCATTTTTGTTGCTTTTACTTTTATCGCTTTTGATTGACGATTCGTTGTGCTTTAGACAAACTTTATCTTTTGCCGCATGGCCTTTCTGACCACATGCATTGCACTTCGTTTTCCTCTTTAAATCACCGATTTTCGACTTTGGCTTTGAGTCTTTGGCTTTGGAATTTTTCTTTGTTTTCGCTGAAAACGCAGCACTAGAATTGGAGACTTCTTCTTTATTCAATCGTTCATGATTGTCTTCCTCCAATTGTAATGACGACATCAATTCGGCGAGCGTACGATTCGATGTAGTATTGTACCATACCGTTTTGTAATTGTTGAATCTCGATGTCAACCCAGAAATGATGCGTGCCATTTTCAAATTTTCGGGCAACTTTTCCTTCTCTTTTTGCTGTTCAATTTCAGATGACAATTGATTCACACGAGAAATATACGCTGCTACCCCCTCATCGTCACGCATTTTTGCTGTGAAATACTCTTCATACAAAATCATTATGCGAATTTCGATATTCTTTTCATATACGCTGCCAAGTTGATCCATCATTTCTTTCGCTGATTTACAATCCAAAACAAGATTCGCGTTTGTGGCATCAACCGATTGAACAATTGCATTCATGGCCCTTCCCTCATTTCGATTGAATTTCGACTTATCTTCTTCTTCCGCTGTATCGTCGGGTTTCTTACCCTCAATATTATCGGTCAAATCACGAGATTTCATGTATGCAGTGATTTGAAATTTCTCGATTGATCTTTCAATTTGTGGCCGATAAAATTGTGATCGTCTTTGTCGTTCATGGTGAAATACTTTCAGCCAAAATCGCACAAAAAAACTGTATGTAAACACCGACGAAGAGCAGCCACTGCTTATTTAATCTGTTCTTTTGAATTCAATGACGACGTTCGACTGCTGTGCACGCGCACTTTACTGTAAACACAAAACGGCAACGCTTGCACACTATTGTGAAATTCAAATATTTCATGCGACGATGAAGTCAATTGATTTGGCTTTGCACTACAAACATTGGGCGATGCTTGTCTATTTTAACTATGAATATTTATGGGATTTGTCCAACTTTTTATTCACTTTTATAGAGTCCAGAAACCGATTTTAATATTTTCCATTACGCTATGACAAGACGACTGTTGGAATAAAACACTTTAAACATTCGACGATGTGACTCACTATTTTTCAATTGTCTAACTATTTTAGGCTCACTGGGCCCATAACCTATTGTAATTTCAAGTTTAACGCAGGAAATAAATTAGACAAAATTGAAAGACAATGATTTATGCTTATACTAAAGGAAATGCTCGCTTTTATGGAGTTCTATTTTATTGAACATTGATCGCTTGAATGTTTTGATTGGACTGACTGTGCTACTGCTTGAATGTGTGTATGAGAGTGACATTTAGGTTTTGACAGTAAATTTCGCAATAACAGTGCTACCACACTTTGTGACAATGTTAATATTTCAACAAAGTGTTCAACAATTTGATACGCAAATTATCAACATTATTATTATTATTAATAATCCGAAATAATCCTCGGCACTATCACCACTACCATTTTCCATAAAATTTTTTTCCAATTCCTACTCAATGAGCCTACAAGAAAATTGCAATTCATTAACAAAGCGATAATGGCAATCTCACTGCTATGCGATTTAGCGAAGCATTTGCGAGATTCGTTGGGACAAGAATCTTCCGTTACTGCCATGAAGAGGCTCGTCGAGGGAGGCGGTAAATGGAATGGATACAGAGCGGGACTCGTATTTTAACCAACGAGCGGCATAGCCGTCACGTTAGTAGTGCTGTGGGTTTTATTTTGAATGCCAAAAACGGTTTTTCCGATCTTTGTTGTGTGACCAGTGCGAGCCAGTCGAATTCCTTAATTTATTTACATGTGATAACTTCCCGTATGTTAAAACTATTCTGCATTTGATATATAATTAACGGGTCCATTACGTAATACAATACGGTATTGAAAATTTACGGAAAAGACGAATAATCGCGATGAAAGCGTCGAAAGCGAACGGGACAGAGTTTTGTACTGAGAGAGCTGTGAGATAGACCCTGGACCATAAACTTCGTTTATTCGGATCGTCAACGTTGTGATAATTTGCAATTGTGGGCAATTTCGCCTGTGTGGGCGAACTTTGCTCGTGTTTTGTGATGTAGTGTCGAATATTCCATTAGTTTGTGATAAAATGAATCACTCATGCTCATAGCGATTATTCAAGTTCGTAAAGTTCCATAAAATACGGAAAGGAGCAAATTATCGACGTATAACAATCAGATTTTACTCCTTTTGTTTCGTGGTAAATCAAGTGACGGTTTACTTGCAATTGCACTTGCTTACATAAACCCGTAAAGGCAATTTTCGCCCGATTGTGAAATGGAAATATAAAATGTATGCGAGATAATTCAAGGTAACTTATGCAAATTAGTGGAAACGGAAAACAAGCTCTCTGGTGATCGCACATTTGGGCCCCCAATTGAATCGCTTCGGTTGTACATTTCGCGAAGAAAGGGTACTGTCAGTATTTCCCACCATTGCCGCGCCTTTCAATTCACTTATTCGGGCATCAGAAGGTTTCTGGATCGTGAAAAAAAAAAACAACTCAAAGGCTTATCGTTCGTCTGACAACACTTAAAAGCTCTTCTGAATATTTAGGTAAAAATAAACGAAGAATTTAAGAAGCAAGTCGTCGTTTCGATGGTTATTGCTGCGAAGAATTTGAATGCAAAGTGCAGTGTTGCCATCGGTAGCATTGTGGAACGTCGAGTACGTGTTTCCCGTCGTTGGTATTATAAGTGATAAATTTTATGAGAATATTGGATGCGTTATGGGGTGTTGGGGAAAATTGTAGAGTTAAGAAAAAATTGATAAAATTAACGTTGGGAGAAAGTAAAAAAAGCTTGATTTTTTCGTCTACATTTAGAAAGAAGAACAGAATTTGGACAATAAGTGGGACACCTTTTTTCTGTGGTTATAATTGCATTTCAATTAAAATTACATTTCAGATTCGAGAGGAAAGGCAAGTAGAAGTCATAAATGTGGAAATGACAAAAAACGCGTGCTCAATAATTTAAAATCTAGTTAATAACTAATAGCTTAGAAGATTTAAATTTTAATGCAATTAAAACCCGATTTTGATTGAATTTTAAAAATATTAGCGTTTGTAGGCCTTATCCCGCCCCAACAACGAGCGCTCGCCGGAGGAGGACTGGGTAAGTACTCCTTTGGTTTCAATATTCATACTCACAAAGATAAATTAAGTAATTTTATGCTTTTTTTTACTTAAAATCAATATATTACGCCTATTTTTATGCATGTTAATTTTAAAAATATTTACTGATTCAAATTTGCTGTATTATATGAGTTTTTTTTTTTAAAGAAAAAAAAATTATTAAAAAAATATATATAAATATAAATTTAAATTTTATTATTTATAATAATAATAAAATATCAAAGTATTGAAAAATAATAGAAAAAATGAAAAGAAAAACGGAAAAATTCGGTCTTTCCATTATTGAACCCTGCCCGGGGACGGGACCCGCCACGTTGGCTGGCTTCTCCACTCATGAGGTAGCCATCGGGCGAGCTCACCGCTTTTTCTTTGTCATAGGGCTCTAACGCGGGTAGCACATATCAAAAGCGCTGACTAAATCTACTAGAGCTTTCCGTGCTCTTTCTCCATATTAAGATACAGCTCCAAGCTACTCAACCGCATGAAAACCTTTCGCTGCAAATCCCTCATAAGATCTATCATCGATTTGATTTCCTGGTCCGATCTCTATCCCTCGCAAGAACGACTCGGATGCAAAGAAAGGCAACTTCTCCAACATTACATCAACATTTTTCGTAAACCCAACTCCTACAAATTCTTCCCTTTATGGGGCACCGAAATGCATTAGAATCGACAATTTCCTCTCCATCATTCTGATAAAAGCCCGATCTGAAGACACCCTCCATTCCAACCCACTTATCTGAAACATCGCTATCCTTGATGATTCCATTATCTTAAGCCCACTGAGCATCCATGATTATCCCCAAAAACTTCTTATTACAACTCGCCAAAATCAAGTTTACAACCGTATATTTATCTTTAATCAGTTGACAGGGGAGGTGTTTAGTGGGTAGTCCAGTCGCCTTCGTGCGAGCATGGGAGTCCCATACTCTGTACGTAAATGGCATTCACCTCCCAAACACAAAAAAAAAAATCAGTCCCGAAATGGTCACAGACGTTTATTCGATGTTCAGTTTGTCAAATCTTCCCGTCATCAACTACTTCAGTATTAAAACCTCCTCCTCGCTAAGGTGACTTCAGAAATTGTAAATATGTTATTAGCTTTTAATGTGAGTCCATGTTGCGGGTTTTTTTTTGGTTTCCCCTTGATAGGCTCTTATGAATTTTCAATAATTTTCAGAAATATAATGTAATCTTTGCTTTATCTCAAACATTATAAGTTGACTTGCTAATGTTAAGTAATTCCTCATTTAATCCTACCATGAAATGTTACTTTTAATATAAATACCAATAAAAAATTGTTGTGTAGGCCTAACCTTATTTTAATCAATTTTCTTAATGTCTTAGAATGAGAAATTATAAGAGGAAGTCGGAAAAGGCCCCTAAATCTCAAGACGTCTAGGAACTACCGGCAAGGGAGATTTTGCAAAATGGAACAAAAATACGCAAAGCTGCTTTAATTCTTAGTCTTTGTCATGTGTCACTGTTTAGAAACATAAAAAAGAGGGAAAATGGTCAGCCTCTTTCTGTTGGATACGCTAAACCAAGATTAATATTACTTAATTTAATTTACTCCAGAGAAAGTTGAGGAAATTACCACGTATCTGCTCAAATGTGCGCATATCTAACTTCGGATTGCTTGGATCAGAAGTGACAAGGCTAGATTACCAGTGCGCTGTACCTATTGGCGTTAAAAATCTTCCCCCATCTTGGCACAAAAATGGTGTGACTGAAGCAGATTGGTTTAAAAAATCCGTGGGAAATGCCCAAGGCTATCACCCAGGATGCCAGAAGCCACTTCGCTTAGCATTCAATAAAGCTAAAGTGACCCATTTTTTCAAAAGTATGAAACAATTCTACAAAAACAGCATTCCTACTTCTCGCATTTGTAACTTGGAGGAAACAGGAATCACAACCATTCAGGAACAAAACATAAAAGAAAATCGTCGCTGCACGTGGGCTAAAGCAAGTTGATGCGATCGTGTTTGCCGAAAATGGGACGCTAGAGACTCTTCTTTACGCTGTAAACGCCGTTGGCAACAGTGTTCCTCCAATGTTCGTATTCCCACGAATCCGGTACACGGGTATATTTATTTGAACTAGGCCAAATAATTGCATAACAGCTGGTAATTTTTAGGGCTGGATGACTGAAAATGAATTTTAAAAATTTATTGACCACTACATCCAATACGTGAAACCTATAGCATCCCATCCTTCTTATGTTAGATAATCACAGCTCACACGTCAATATTGAGGTTGTAAAGAAGGCGAAAGTAAATCATGTAATGTTGTCATTCCCACCACATTGCTCGCACAATTTGCAGCCTTTGAATGTGGGGCTGTACGGCCCATTTAAAAACGATGTGAACGGATCATAGAATTTTTGGATACACAACAATCCTGGTAAACCCGTGACGATTTATGACGTTCCCGCTGTAGTGAAAGACAGTTTGCTACCAGCTACAAGCCGGAACAACATCATCAGTGATTTCAGAGCAACTGGCATTTGAATACAAATATCTTTCAAGATTTGAACTGTAAACACACTTTTGTTACTAATGGTTTTAGCCTTACAGCAGAGACATTCACAGAAAAAGATACTTCTATACAAAATGAAGAAGACTTGACAATGTGATCTCGAAGACCCGAAATTGCTAGAATATGCTAAGCATTTGGATATGTGCGTCACTGATGTTATTAACCAATGGACAGCAGACATCCTGTGAACCAGTTCCAAGACCGTCAGGCATCCAAAATAGATCAATCCATTTTTTACCCTAAAAAATCAGACCATTATACAGTGGTCTGCAGAGAGGTCATAATTAGGAAAAATCAAGCTCGTATTTTCAAATATTTAATACCGTCATGTCATTAGTAACTCAACGTTCTATAGTATGTTTACATGTATGCAGATCGCGAATAAGCCATTACTTTCTTTCCTTAGCGAAAGAGGAAAGTGAACAAAATTTTCGTTTGCACACAGAGTTTTATTACAAGCTCATTAGTCAATGTTATTAGTTATGATTTTTTTTGAAATACTGTGTACAAGTGAACTTCTTAAACAATAGAGATTAAAGAATCAGGTGTTTATTCTGAACTTATTTAGTTGTTAAGCTATGTGAATGAACAGTAAGGAAATTACGGTCTATATACGTGTTTAGAACAATGATGCTAATCTCATAAGTAAAAGAATAACTTGTTCTTCACCCAGGCTATCTTGTTGATAGCCAAGATGATAGGACGTGTTCTCGGTTCGGTGCAGACCGGCGTTTCCAGCAAAAGGGGCTAGTACTAGCAAAATTGAAGTTTCGTCGAAGATGATGGACACTCCTCAGGAGCTGACACAGTCCATCATATACCTTGGGACTATGCGATCGAGCTGCCCTGAGAATACTGGACTGTGGTAGCTCCTAAGGGGTCTCCATCATCCTCCATGAAACCTCAGTTTTCCTGGCACCAGCCCCTTTTGCTGAAAACGCCGGTCTCCATCGGGCCAAGAAAACGTGCTATCATATTGATAGCCAAGATGGCTCGGGTGAAGAACAAGGTGTTCTTTCACTTAGGAGGCTGGCACCATTGTTCTAAACACGTTGAGTCGATAGCCACTGTCTGTTGTTGCTTATAGCTTGATATAACTTGCATTTTGGGCGAGTTGTCGCATGCATATAGAGGGTCAACTTTTTACCTTGAGACCATGCGGTCGAGCTGCCTCGAGGATGATCGACTGTGGCAGTTCCTGAGGAATGCCCGTCATTTTCGACGAAACCGCAGGTGTATATACGCTTTGAATAAAGTTAATTTAGAGCATAAGCAAAACTTTTTTAGATAACTTTTAATTAGATTCCTAATCGAATCTAACTTCAGGTTTTTTTACTTCTAAGCCATATGTATCTAGATTAACTGCGTTCAATTAGTTTCTGCAGGAGTCCACAGATTGTCATGTTAAAAGACCGCTACAAACACGCTGGACCAGATGCAGCAATGCTATGAAAATGTAACAAAATTCAATTCATATTTATTGTTTTATGTTACAGATGCTAGGTACTATATTTGTATAGTGGCTGTCGGTGAGCGAGTCAGATGCAGAAAGACGGCTTCAAGTTGCTATAGGAGCTTATAGACCTTGTGGCGGATGCAGAAAACGTGGCTGCCAGCAATTTAGAGAATGTCATCAAGTATATTTGCGACCGACTTGTCCTTTTGGGAAAGTGTAGTTCACGGAAAAAAGCATGGTTGTTAAGAAACATGCGAGGTGGCTGAGTGAGACGGAAACTGTGAGTTTGCCGAGTACAGCGAAATTGGAAACTACGATGCATGACATTTCCGACCAACCATCTACATCAGGAGACGCGGTTGCTACTGGGCGACCAAAAAAGGATTTTGCGTGTTGCAGTAAACGATCGAAGCGCACAAGACTTGCAGCCCTTGCTGAGTTGGATCAATTTGCATCAGCAATCTAATGGAAACATCAGACCCTAGGAAAAGTGCAGTGAACCCTAACGATATGTTATCCCTATTGACGGAAACCAAGCTTCAATATTTGCTGTTTCGTTAATTCATTAATTCTCGAGCAAAAAAAAAAACTTTTCTTATGCTGTGAATATTACCGAATACCAAGCTGAAGTGGAGTTGCAAAGTTTGCTGGACCATACTGTGACTCGAATTATCGAGTCAAGGGAGGAAGTGTTGACTGCCGTGCCGCAGGAGTCCATGGGTGAAGTATTCTGAATAGGAAAGTGGGGCTGTGATGGCAGTACTGGCCACAGCTAATACCAACAATATTTTGTTAGCTTCGGTGTCGCCAAAGATGGAAGCTTATTCGTCACGTCGTATGTACCACTTCGATTGGTCTCAACAAACACATCTGGAGAAGAGACTGTGTTTCGGAAGAACCCTCGCACATCCTCCACCAGGAATTGCCGACCAATTCGCTTTCAGTTCATCAAAGGGACTCAAGGGTCAACAGTCAATGAACCGAATTACTTTGGTGAAAATATTAAAAACCATGTTCCGACAAAAGTTATTTACGACGGTGATAAGGATGTTATTCTATATCACTGCCTACAGCTGACCTTGGCGGATAGTAAGATTTGCAGCGCGTTTAGCGACACCTTCCGTAGTACAAAGTGTCACATTTGAGGAGCTCTGCCCCAACAAATGAACAACATTGATTGCACTCTTTCGTTGTGATTTTTATAAGTTGAAAACACAACGAAAGAGCGCACTTTCAACTTACAACTAATACAAATTGATCCTAATCGATGTTATAAAAAAAACTCTAGCTAAACCTAAAAGGACAATCTTACAACATACCCAACCTGCATGTTAAACTTCTCAAATTACAATAAAAACTAGCGTAGCACTTAAAAAAAAACACAAGCGACGACGAATAATTTAGTAATTGCCATTCAGCCACAAAAACCTAGACAGCCAGCCTCAACATAAAACGCAAATAGGTATCTCCATGCAAACCGTTCATCCCGCGAGCTCTAGTACGGAGCATATTTTATCTTTCTGTTGGTGACCTGCCTACATTATTATATATATTTGGAGCATCGTTTGAATCAAAAATATACCGATTCACGTTCAAATACACGAATGCTTCTGTAAGAATGAAGCCAGTGATGAGACAAGTCTCACTTTACACGTCTGTAGGGTGGAACGGCTGCAAAATCCAGGGATTTTCGCTCGCAATTACAGACTTCGTCATATGATTTCGAACAAGCTTCAAAATAAATGTATCGACTTTCGTCACTTTGGCAATTCGATAAATTTTTCGATTCTATGTATAGTGTTTCCAATCCGTCTCAGGCTTTCTACTCAAACTAGTAAATGCGCGAAGATATTTTTATTTCGGAAATTCGTTACATTTCGATTGCACTCGCAATCTGATTATTTCAAATCAGACATCAGAGCCTTGTGACAGATAATTTTGAATTTTGTGTCTGGAATGAAAGACGCGTCGAAGGGAACTCTTTACTGAGCATGGTTTCGATATGTCCATTATAGTACGGATACTGCTCGAGATTTATTCAAGAGATATTATGTGTGCAAAAATTAAATTCACAAAACACACAATTTGTTTAAGTACTTACAAAGGAATAGAAAATATAAAAAATCGATCCACTATTTAAGTTGTCTCACCTGAAATGAAGAAAAAATCGATTAATTTATGTTCATAAAAAGAATCAAACAATTAAATGTCATACTTTATTTAAGATTTAACAATCAAAACCACTATTTAGAAAAATAGGACTGTAGTGCTAGGGTAAGCTAGAGATGAGTTTGATGACTTAAATACTCGTACGATCGATGAAAAGCTTTAAGCGTAAGTAAACCATAAATTTGAAAACATCAATGGTTGAAAGATACAAATGAGGCGCTCAGCGCTAAAACGGCCTAAGCGCCAATTATGACCTAAATTGTTTGGGCTATTCTAGTACCAATACAATTTTTTCGCGATTTTTTTTTCAAGTGGATGAAACTCATTTTTCGTATTTTTTTAAAGAAACCCATCAACATAACTTACATAAACCCGGCTCCTACTGCAGCTTTAGACATTTTGTCATTTAGAAATTTTGAAACGCGGTTTTTATGTGATTTTGACTTTGGTTGTTTTAGCGATGAGCGCCTCAAATTTAACCAAATAAAATAAAAGACAACATTCATGAGGCGTTCGACGGTTAAAATAAGAAAAATGAATTTACGTTGCTTTTCTTGCAATACAAAAATTTGTTTCTGATCAATTCAAAAATTGTTTACTTTATATAAATTTAAATAAAATTTATAAATTTTTTTTTTTGACTGAGTAAAAACAATTTTTTCCATGTAAAGCAAACTGTCCTTTCAATTTAGCTAACGCAGGGTACAATATTGGTTATATCGTAGCATAGTGGTTTTTCTTCTTTGGAATGTTTCATAAACGTTTTGCGTAATGAAGCTCATTTCTTTTTTATGGATACGTGACTGACCCACCCGCAACAAGAAATATTTTGACACATGTTTTTCATTGAGATTGGCGGTTTTATCGAGCTTAGTAAAAAAATATTTACAATACCCTATTAATGACATTAGTACCTGTTTCTCTGTCAAACAGTCAGTGCGTTGCAGCAAGTTTTTACAGAAGCTAGAATCATCAAATTTTGTAAAAAGCTCAGAAGTTCTGGTAAGTGAAAGTATGATAGTCGAAAAGAAATTCAAAGTTTTTTAAAGAGGGTCTCCCCATGGCCTCCTCAAATTCTTTTTTTCACCAAAGATAGTCGACAGTCAAATGAAAGGTCTTGATAAGATGTTTCAACATCAGTTGTTAAAATTGCAATTCCGATAATGGGGTAGTCAGGGGAAGTGTAAGAACACGAAAAAAAACTCATCAGTTTCAGCTGGTTGACTCACCGAATAGAATATACTAGTATACACAGAGGGTAAGCTTCGCACATCACTGACATTCAACCATGTGGCTTCGGTTGATATTAATTCATTTACTTTCCTTGTTTTATGTTTGTTTGAAACAAGTTTTTGTATGGGACAACGTGCTTATGCATATTTCAAGGCCCCCACGCCTGTTGTGTGGATTTGTGCGAGTGTACATGAAAAATGTAAAATCAAAGATGAAACACTTCTTTAAAAACGTATGCAAAAAGTTTGTAATTTATATATATATATATATATATATATATATATATATATATATATATATATATATATAGTTTACGATCTTTTTTTACATATTTTTCTTGTAAATTTCAACCCTTAGTGCCGAACTTGGCTAAAATTAGAAGTGTTTTAAACAAACTTGATATAATAAAGGTATTTGAGGTACTTAAAAAAATTATTTTTAGAATGTTTAAGATAAGATAAAGTTTATACATACAAAACACCTTTTCTTGTCTGTGTAACTAAATTACAATGTATCCGCTTAATATGTTGAAGATTATATAAATAATTTTAAAATAAATATGGAAGTATTGTTGCCCTTTTGTTTACACTTCCCCCACAAATGACGAATAATATTATTTAAACTTCTCGTCGCCATCTCACATCTATACGCTACGCTAATAACAGATAACCAGAATGTTAAGATCTTTGACTTCTTCCTACAATAATTAATATTTAAATTTAATATTTCTTTTGCCGCTCTTTTGTTGACTTGCAATGCACATTGTCAACGTCTTAAGTCGTTGTCATCTTTTCCCCATATGGTGTTATCTGAATAGGAAATGAAAATTTTAAATACACATAACGAGTATGTGTGTATGACTTACATTTTATTTTTACTACCATTACATAGGAGCGTGTATAAATTCTCATTGCAACGAAACAGTAAGTTATTTCTGCTTTCCGTCTACAGCTACATTAAATAAATTTAATAAATGCACTTACTTATATTAATATGGACAACAAAGTTATTGAAAAGTGCAATATGTGATGAGTGAGTGAATAGCAACAGCTGAATGCGCTAATTTACTTATGGTGGGTCGAGTCAGTCGGTCCAGTAGTGTAGAAGGAAATCAAATATACTCGTATAATGATCATACATGGAACCTCAGAATGAACGTCAAGTATCAAGACAAGTCACTGGCGCTTGATGTGGGCTTATCACGGAATTGAATTGCACACTGGCCAGTTATTGTTTAATTGCTATAACAGTAGGAAAGCGCAGTATGTTAGTTTGTACTTTTATATGGGAAGTGGAAGTTTTTATGTCAATTGAAAATGCACTTGTATGTACTTTGAGTTAATATCAGAATAAACTTGTTTTTATATAATCAGTGTGGTGTGATGTCGTTTTTGCTTTGGTTAAGATTTGAAGCATAATTGAAGCTAAATATTTATCTGGAAGTAATTTGCGTCACTGGAAATTGATACAGTTCAAAAATTAATTAAATTATCTCATCACACATCTACGAAATTGAGAATTTGATCGATTTTGTCTCAATTTAATGAATCATCTGATTTTAGAAAGGATATATTCCGAGATTCGGACAATTGGATACTTTTGAACTGTTTTTTCTTGAGGCAAAAACGTGAAACTAATGTTAATTTTTATTCGATTTAATTAAAATATTTTATAACATTTTTTAAAGAAAACTTTTAGAATATGTGCGGTTGTAACGAAATCAACTCAAAAAAAAAAAAATCCAGTGTTAAAAAAAATAAACGGCTGCTACAATCTTGAAATGAGTTCATGCTATTTAAATTTTGCATTATTTTCCGGAATCAGATTATTAATTCATTAAATTGAGACAAAATCAATGACCATTTCAATCGAACGTACTGCAGTCGGCCGATTTGATTTTCTATTCCCATCGGGCATTGCATCTTTTTATATAAAATCGCGTTTCGATTTCAGTTCTAAGGAGTGGATGGAGGGGAGATTCTTTTTACAGGATCGGGAAGTATTTATTTTGTTTGATTGATTTTACGCCTGTCCTGTATCGTCTCGTTTTCGTTTCTTTTGCAGGGTTGTAGTAATGGAGCAGCCCGCTTAGGCAAACTGCTCGAGGGATCTTTACGAAAAAAAGACAACTGCATAATAATAATAACGCTATAAGTGCGGAATAATTTGATACGCAACTTATTAACATTATTATTACTAACCCGCAATAAACCACACTACTACCACCGCTACCATTATCGATAAAAAGTTTTTCCAAAAGTAAAATAAAAAATAATTAAAAAAATCGATAATTGCAACCCCCTTTGCGACACAATCTAACGAAGCGATTGCTAGATTGTGTCGACGAGAATCTGCTGTTACCACCATGCAGAGGCTCGTCGAGAGAGGCGGTTAAGATATATGAGGGAATAACAGGTAATGCCGCTCCACTAACAACGCATTTTTGATAGGATAGTTTTCGCATTATCTGGGGGGATTGAATCGCATGAAATAGTTCCCTTCACTTGTATTTTCGTGCGGGACTTGAAATCGTAAGGCAAGAATAAACGATTGTCTAAATCATCATGCAATGAAACTGTTAAGAATTTTGTGGTTTCACATTCACCGGCAGAGAAACATTCTGCGCGTTACTTTGCGATTAAATATTCCTTTTGCGTACTGTGGTTACTGACGACATTTTAAAGAGTAAACCGCGTTCAGTGTGGATCCGATTTTGAAAGTAGAAAAAGACGCGGTTTCCTCATTTCTTGATTGAAGATGCGGGAGTTGCGGTTTGTAGGACGAGCGGGATAGCCGTCGCGATTGTGGTGGAGTTTAGAAGGAGCCCGAAGCGAATCTATTTTGAGAAAAGTGAATCACGCAATTCGATTCTTTTAGGAGATAGTGGATATTGCAAAACAAAATATATACTCCGGTGTAGCCAGAAGTGCTTAAAATAAATTTCTTGTTTTATTCATGATAAATGTGGTTGTAAGAGAAAAATGCAGTGAATGGAATACGATTCCTAATCGCAAAACCATACGGTGAATTGATATGCTTTGATTGCATTGTTCTGTCATAGCATGCTTGAATAATCTCAAGCACTCCATCGCCGATATCGTGCAGGATCTTGCATTCTGCATTGGAATTTTGGTGGATCGCTGTGCGTGTTATTTTGTGCATTTTCCTACTAAACACCCTAAAATATATACTTTGAAAATACCGTCAAAGTGAATACTATTCATTGTGCTACAGTTTTGTGCGAAAGAAGTTAGGTTGATTAGCATTTTCGTAATGAGAATAATATTGTGCTATTGTGAAAATTTTATTCATGCATAAACTTGATACGGTGAAAACAATTTCAAAAGGAATAAAAACAAAATTTGATGAATCGGGGAAAAAAGTGCAACATAGAAAACGGATAAGAGAATGTGTGTCCGAACTTTTTCTAACAATCCGTTTTTTACTAAACATTCCAATTCGCACACAAATTGACACGATTTTAAGTGAATATTCACGATTTTATTGTTAACAATATTGTAGTAAATTCAGTTTTGTGAAGCAACGCAAAACAAGCGATACGGATATTTAAATTGAATCGAATTCATGTCGTCGTTGCAGACGTCGCGTACTAGTAAATAGAGCGTGAAACTGGGTTTTCTATTGACGTGTTGCCGCCTTTACCCTTGGATAATATTTTTCTCTTGATTTACATTATGTCGACGATTTCGCTGATTCCATGCAAATACGACCTGCCAGCTGAAGCTGCTCAAACTGAACCAGTCTACCTAGTTTCGACGTTTGCATTAAACGAAGAATTGTTATGATTTAAATGTAAACTGAGTTATCTTTCAAGTTTCCACCTGAAGTCCTGAATGAATTTCACTCCTCCAATCTACTCACGGAAAAAAAATTCGCTTCGCAAATTATGGGACAAAGAGCCCCGACCGTGACTCTCTAGCTCTTATAATTCCTCAACTTAACGGTTCACCATTTCAAGTTCGATGTCAATTGATGGAGAAGAAGTGTAGCGGGGAAATGGACTCAAACCATTTCTCAGCACAAGCACTTGTTTCAATCTCTAATAATTGCAGAAAATTTATCGGAAGTGTCGGGAGACAATATTCCGGAATTACGTTACGACAGTGAAAATGATCAGGAACTTGTTCGGTGGAAAAGTGATCGTATATTCCCAGTGCATTTCAGCGACTCAGAACAAAGTGATTGTGAAGGAGAATCACCGAAGTGTCAAAAAATGAGAATCCTCCTATTATTGAACCGCTTTTCGAACAAAGTGGCATGATTGTATTCCCAAACGATATCCAAAATGTGAATGATGTAGTTCGACTCTTTAGAGGTGACGATTTATTTGAATACATGGTAACTGAAACCAATCACTATCATGCGCAAATGAGTCATGATTTAGAGACAGCGCAAAAACGGTGAAGTGAAAGGATGCCTCAGTAACGAAAAAGAGAAAAAGATTCTCGGCTTGCTTTTGCTAATGGCCAGAGTTCACAAAGATACTCAAGAAGAATATTGGTTAACAGATTGGACGATTGAAACCCCAAGATTTTGTCAATTACTGAGTAGAGATCGTGGCATTTTTTAAATAACAATAATATCGAAACTACAGAGACCGGTATCTAATTTTTAGAATGGTGAAATGGTGTCCAACTTTTTGCCCGGATTTCAGTCTGGTTATACACTGCAGAGAAAATTATCTTTGACCGAGAGCATGATGTCATGGAGAACTCGGCTGTCATTTGTAGAATATAATGGTTCAAAAATTGTAAAATAGGGCTTCTAATAGGAATGGTGTGTGAAGCTACAACAGAATACATTTGCAATTTTGAAATTTATTGCGGCGAGGGAAAGCAACTCCCAAGAGACAATTGCAAATCTTCTACGACCACATTTCAATAAGTGGTATCATGTATTGTATATATGGACCATTATTATAATAGTGTTGAATCTTGTGAAATGCTGATCGGCCCCAAGATTCGCTAATGTGGTACAATTACAATAAATAGAGGCCTACCACAGTGTTTGAAAAGGTTAACCCTTAAAAGGGGAGATTCAGTGTAGAGTCTGCACTTTCCACATCAAGGGCTTCACAAAGAAGTAATCATCCTAGTAGATTATCAAAAGAAGTTGTGCGGGACACAAACTCGTCAAAATATTTACGGGGGGAGGTGAAAAGGCGAAACCTTAGAGACAATGTCAGGTTCGCGCTAAAAACAAGAAAAAAAGCAAGACTAGTTACTGAGTTCGGCAGCACAAAGATGAGTGCTTTTGTGAATTCCTTATCTTTAAAAAATATTACTGTAGGATACCAGTGTGAAAACAATAAATTTGTGTGTTAATGAGTGTCTTTTGAGGGTTGTTTTTTGAACTCTAATCACTTTATTTTTTGACGATTATGGAAAGCCAAGGACATTAAATGGCGAATCCTTTTAGCCAAAGTTAATTAAAATTTGATTCCTAAGATTTTACAAATTTTTCCGACGATTTTTGCACGGCATGTGCCAATTTTCGCCGGCTACGAGCCATTGACATGCTTAATAGGTGGCCCGCTTATAGTTTGCTAACTATTGCAATTGATATCGGAGATGTTTGCGTGTAATTGGCACCGGTGAGGGACTTGTTGCAGCTGCAATGATATCAATCGTGTCTAGGTACGTTTTGCCCTCTGTCGGCAAACCGAAATGAATAGCTAAATATTTCCTGTATATATGGGTGCATTAAAGCTGGTAAAATCGAAAGCATTTTTTGAGCATTGACGGCAGCATTTGCGACCTCTTGAGGTTAGTGTATACCTGTTGATCGTTCAGTCTGATTCCAATTACTATTGGATCGGAGTATCTCAAGCTGTTTGTAAATTCATCCTTTCGTACATTTATCGCATCGTTCTTAAAGGTGAAATGGCAGTGTCAAGTTCTAGATTTCTGACTGACACAGTTTTGTGTTAATAAAATAAACTACAATAACATATACAACTACAGACAGAAGGATACACCAACTCACAAAAATAGCGGCATAGACAAACTGACATACAAGGAGTGCGACATGGTATACACATACAATACGTGCAAAAATACACAACAAAGCAGATTCCAACTATGAGACACATTTACAGAATCACGCACACTTGCCCGACACCATGGCCAGTTTTAATGACATTATTACATAAGCAAAAAAAGGACGTAGACTTTACAAACTTGAAGCACTGAAAATATATAAACATAGAACGACGATCGGCAAAATAATTAACGAACAACTGGTGACCAATTCTGACGCAATCTTTACCTTAGTAGACCACACCCTCCAATCAAAACAAAAACGAGACAACACAGAACAGATGGGCGATCAGCCAAACAAACGACAAAGTTTTAAAATCACCTGACCCTACTTTACTACCCGCTACTATGCAAAGAAGCTTCCTTTCCCTCCATCCACTCCTCAGAACTGAAGATAACTTCCAATAGTCGAAACGCATTTTTATATAAAAAGATGCAAAACTTACGGGAATAAAAAACCAATTTTTATAAAAATTTATTAATTTTCAATGACGTAAACGATTTTCAGATATAATAGGGGTACCGGTTAATTCATGCGGTTTTCTAACAGATGGCGTAACTTGAGTGATTCACCTTTCCAAATATGTGTTGGAAAGCTACTGTCATATAGTTTCAGAATCAGTATGTGTCATTTAGCTGAAGCGTAAACAACAATACTTTTTTGTACTCTGAAAATGTCGAATTTTGTTCCGAATAAAGTATTTTTGCGGGGAGTACTTCTTCATTGAAGAAAAAGGGTGCCGAAAGTCATCGTATTTTGGTGGAAGTGTATGGTGTGCATGCTCTAGCTGAGCGTACGTGCCAGAAGTGGTTTAAAAGTGGCAATTTTTACTTGGAGGACGATGAACGGCCCAGACAGCCAAAAAACTTTGAAGATCACGAATTCGAGACATTGCTCGACCAAGATCCATCCCAAACGCAAGAAGAACTTGCAAAATTACTTGGCGTCGCTCAACAAACCATTTCCGATCGTCTTAAAGTAATGGCAATGATCCGGAAGGCAGGCCATTGGCTGGCGTATGAATTCAAGCCAAGAGACGTCGAACGCCGATTTTTCACGTGTGATCAACTGCTTCAACGGCACAAAAGAAAAAGTTTTTTTCATCGAATTGTCACTGGCGATGAAAAGTGGGTCCATTACGATAATCCAAAACGTCGGGCAACGTATGAATACTCCGGCCATGCATCATCATCGACGGCCGTTCAGAATATTCATGGCCTGAAGGTTATGCTGTGTATTTGGTGGGGCCAGCTGGGTGTGATCTATTATGAGCTGTTGCAACCGAATGAAACAATCACAGGGGAAGTCTACCGACGACAATTGATGCGTTTAAGCCGAGCACTGCGCGAAAAACGGCCGGAATATGAACAAAGGCACGGGAAAGCAATTTTGCAACATGATAATGCACGGCCACATGTTGCACAGGTCGTCAAAACCTACCTTGAAACGCACAAATGGGATGTTCTACTCCACCCGCCGTATAGTCCAGACCTTGCGCCACTCGATTACTATCTCTTCCGATCAATGCAACATGACCTGGCTGACCAGCACTTCTCCAATTATGAAGAAGTCAAAAATTGGATCGATTCGTGGATAGCGGAGAAGCCGGCCGAATTTTTCAGAGAGGGGATTCGTGAATTGCCAGAAAAATGGGAAAAAGTTATAGCTAGCGATGGACAATACTTTGAATATAAATTTGTAACCATTTTTTCATAATAAAGCTTCAATATTCGAAAAAAATAGTGAAAAATAAGAAATTTAAATTTGAATTAAGTTTTCTATCAAATGTAAAGAAATATTAGTAGTTCAAAGATTCAATAAATATTTTTGAAGAAACTTAATATTTCAACCAGTAATATTAAATTATCGAATTTATGCTTTAAGATGCCGGTGTGAAAAATATCATGTGTCAGGGTCGGCTCCACGTGGGTTGCGTCTTTAGACATGCATTTTTAAAATAATGAAATTTTCTTAGTAGATGTAATTTCTCTCTTATGAGGTCGATAAAATTTGCAGGAAGCGAAAACCCGAGAGGGGTTGTAATGCAACGAAGAAGAAGAAATGTAACTTCTTAAGCAATGATTTGCTATCATGATTTCTTTATCAGAAATTTTAAAATTGTGGTTTGGATTCCTCCATGCTTATTTTGATTGAAAAATATCAAGCATGAGGCGGCCGCGGTATTATTAATTAAATTATTCCTAAAAACAGACTCTCAAAGTAAATAAATTTATTCATAACTTGCTTTCGAGGACATGAAAAATTTGACAATGTGGAACGCACCAAAGTAAAAGAGTTTACATATTGGCACTAATGAACGTTAGGTACACTAAAACGTTCAAGTCGTTTACGACTAGATACAACGAACGTTCAATTACTAAACATTTCCTAGGGGATAATTTTCCCTGACTGCAGCAAAAATTTTAATCACACGTCACCTGATATAATCAGGAAATTAGTCTTCAATTAATAATCACACTTAATCGAAATTATATTCAAATTGATGCTAAGTAAGCTTATGCAAATACTGACTGAATCACTTGAATTTGAAATCACGTTTTTGAGATGATGTCTCAAGATGTTTCAAGCATTTCAATATTTAATTTTTTATAATCTACACTGCGACGCATTAATCTTTAGTACTATATCCTGCTATCTTAATTAATCTAACAGCCGTTTTTCTTTAATTTCTCTTGCTCAATAGCTAATTCATTTTCCTAATTAATACGCGAAATCTCTAATCATTTTATAGTAACGTGCAATAAAAATTTTAAATCAAATAAAAATAAAATCAAAATCATTCCATCTATCTGCATTTCTTATATAATATTTATCTTAATTGAAAATCAATTGTGAAAATGAATTGTTTACATGTCCGTCTGTATACGAGTTCGAGTATGTCTGACATCATGACATGATTCTTTTAAAGATGAATAAAAGGAAAGAGAAAAAATAGATAGAATATATTTTTTATTGCATCTTCTTCACTATTGTTTAGTGTGTGGACTTATTTGTTCAAGTTCCGCATTTAAAGTTGCATTAGACAATTTATTAGGTTTTGTGTTGATAGTCATAAATTATTTATTATTGCTATTGATGTTTAGAAGGGAGTTTTAGTATGGAGTGTGAAGGAGAGGTAGATTTTGTTGCGGCTTTTTTTATTAGTTTGTTTGAAGCCATCATTTTTTTTTTTTATAATCATTTGTGAACAAACGTAGTATGGAAGTTATTTACATTTCCTCTATTTGATCGTAGAAGTTAATATTGATGGATTTATTATCGTCTTAAATGGGAATTCGTGATTAGAATGGAACTAGCTTGGCTCGTTAAAAATTGGTTTATATGAAAAGCGTTACTTGTAAATATTAATTATTATCAACTGGAAATTGATGAATTCTAGATAAGTTCTGATATTATTAATAGACGATAAAGTCGGATGTGACCTGGTAAAATCGTTTAGAATTAAACAGGCTTTCGAAATTTCAGCTTTGGAAAGTACAAATGAAGTATTTAATGATTTTCATGTTATTTTTTGTGCTGATATTGAAAAAGGCCTCCATTTTCGTCCATCACGTCAGGATTATTTGTAAAATTGATATCCATACTTTTGACAAAATATTATTTGAAAAGGAATTCTTTCAAATAATTTAGGGATTACCACTTAGCTACTGTGGGGTTTGTGCTGTTTTTTATCATCCGGCTGGAATCTTAAATTGGGCTATACTAGAGAGATCACCCTCTGGGGAGAAATTCGATGCGCTCCACATCAGGTGACGGAATAGGTCTAATTTGAAACGTCACTCGTGGTTCGACTTTTGGGAAGGATATGATGGAACGTCGACTTTGAGGACGTGCATCAAAGTCTTACAAGTTATAAGTAAGCCGCATGAGAATCGTGCAGGTAAATTAGCGGAATTTTGGTGGGATTTCGCCATCCCCACGGTTTGATTTAACTGCGACAAACTACTGCATTGTGTGGCGGTAAATTTAGGGCCATTAGTGCTCACTAACCCGCGTACGTACTTCGTTCTGTGCGTGATGTTTTTCTGCCATTGAGCGGCTCGACCACAGTTTTTCTCGTTTTGGCAATCGACGGCTTAGTACATTTTTAATTGGTAGCCTTCGACCCTTCATGTGCCACATCTGGATTACAGTATCCACCATTTCATCGCAACATTGAAGCTGTTGAAACCGCCAAAAATGCAACATTGCCAGACTAATCTTGATTCATTTAGTGGCCGTCCAAGCTTTTGTTTCGTCTGACGATTTTGAGTATTCCGTCAACCGGGGTAGTGGTGATCATTCCAGTCAAATTTGGAGTCGACGACAAGAAAAAATCACTAATATACTATAATAATTCGATTCTATTAAGTGACTTAAATGAAATAAACGATTGGTCACGAGATGCAAATATTATGGCCGTGTATCTTCATAAAATTACGAAATTTAAATTTTGCAAAAACAAAACAAAATAAAAAAAATCCCCGTTGGCAGCACCAGCCCGAAAGGTGAATTTCTCGTATGTAGTGTAAGGTTTCGAAAAAGAATTTTTCTTTCCTACTACTGGACTTCTTACTGCAATTTTTGTAGGACTACATGGGTATTTATTAACAGAAAGGATCTGCAGCCGTTCGTATTTGGAGACGCTTCATAAAGGCGCAAATATTTTGCTAATTAAATTGAGTTGCACACGTATGGATCACATAGTGAAAATCGGCGGGTAATAAATTGTTATAAACATATAAATACTGGTTTCGCCCTTCTTACATTTGCTGTTCACATTTCACAGTGGTTACCACACAAAGGTGATAGCTTTTTGGCTTAAAAAGCTCAAATAGTTAATTTCAAAAGATTTCCATAACATTTTAATCAGCACTTGCATTGCCATTCATATATACATTTTCGATTCTTTTCTGAACCATCAGGGGCCGTCATTTTGAATTTTTATTGAAAAAGCTGCTAAAACTATTAAGCTGCAAATTTTCGATTTTTTTATTTGCCATCCGATTTGCATAATTAAATTAAATCCGTTGAGAAACTTGGCTGCTAGAGGGCTACAGAAATAAAAAAAATGTTTATGTCACCTCCCTTAAACACTTTAAAATATTTTCTTACACTGCAAATTTCAGATGGCACCACTTTTGACCTACCTAGAAAATTTCCTCATTCTAGCTCATGTGGTTTGCGAGAAAACTTGTTGTGACGCACGAACAATGTCGCGATTTTATAATTTTTTAGGATATTGTTAAAAATATTTTACAATATTTAAAAAATAGTCTGATTTATAAATACTTTCAAGTTAAGCCATTTAAAACGTTTCCATGAAAAAAATTCATTACGTCAGTTGCTACTAAAATAGCGAATTGCGCTTGCCTTCTGACCTTTGGGGGCCGCCATTTTGAATGCATGCATTTGATTTTGGACTATTTTAAATATTTGTGTGGTAGGACCTCATCAATCAATGTGCAAAATCTCGTTCAAATCGGAGTTTCACTCTAGACAGGGCAAAATAATTCAATTTTTAGTTAAAATGGCAGCTAAAAATATTGGGTTTCAAATTTTCGCCTTTTTTATTCTTCATTCAATTTTAATAATACAAGAACATAGTACAGAGATCCATAATCTCAAGTTTCATCAAAATCCGATGGAAAATGTGACCGCTAGAGGGCCACAAAAACCTGAAATAAACGCATATTTAAACCGCCACCATTTTGAAATTTGCTAATGAATGATCACCAAAATATCAAAGTAGATCTAAGTAATGTCTATCTTGAAACCAAGTTTCATATATGTCAGATAAAAATTGCAACTTTTAGAAGACTTAGAAGTTTTGAGTTTCAACTGGCCGCCATTTTGTTTTTTGCAACCTGACCTCCAGTTTTTTTACGTAATTCTTTAGACACTTATAATTTCTATCTAACTACCGAATTTCATGAACATCTGTTGAAAGCTTTGAACACTATTACAACAACAAAATTTTGCAATTTTTTCGACCTTTGAACGGCCGCCATTTTGTTTCTGCCGTACCGACTTTGGATTTTTTATTGTGAGATTCATCACATACATCAGTCAACATTTGTACTAAATTTCATCCGAATCGGAGCTATACTTTGGTCAGAACAAAAATCACGATTTTTCGTCTAAAATGGTTGCCATTTTGTTTTTGCATGTCCGATATAGCTGGTTCACGAACTTAAGCGAGATTTTTACCCATTACACCTTACCTGAAAATTTGGTGAAAATCGGAGCAAAATTGCAACCTCTAGCCTGGTCACGAATTTCGTTATATCCCATATATATACATATATATATATATATATATATATATATATATATATATATATATATATATATATATATACACACACACATATATATATATATATATATATATATATATATATATATATATATATATATATATATATATATATATATATATATTACTCTCCGCAATAGGTAAATTTCGTTGGAGAAATTTACCTAATAGCTTTCCTTTTCATTAGAAACTTCGTTTTGACATTCCTCTTTGATGTTTAATCACAGGTCTATTTTGTGTTAACATCCAACAGTAGTAAGTGAGCATGTTTTCGTACCATCTTCCTAAATATTTGCGCCCCATATCTTTGATGCTTTGGTGGAACCATTCATTCTGTTCTTGGAAGAATTTTGGAGGAAAAAAATCACGTGTAAGTGAAGAAAATGTAGTTTGACAAGCTAACACACAAAATTTTTCCAACAAATTCATTCAAATTATTTTAGTCAGGATTCCTATAATTACCCAATAATTTCTGGGCGACATCTTTAAAGGCAACTCAAACTTCTTCGCCTTTTATTATCATGCACAGGTATTTGAAATAATCGCCATCTTTGTGAGAAGTCTTGACAAACTGCTTCATTACAACTAATTTTATATGCAGAGGGGTAGCAATACGTTGTACGGCTAAACAAAACTGTTCCGAATCACATTCTTGGTGCCCGGTTTAAAAATTTGTCTTTTCGGCCATTTTGTTTTGACTCAATGTTGAATATTATCACGTCTTTGTCACTCACAAATGAAACATAGGAACTTTGTATGTATGCGTTTGACCAAGAACCATAGAGTCGTAAATGGTCCAACCGTGGTCGGCATATTTTATTTTGCTAAGGATGAGGGCTAGATTTGAATTGTCTTCTTTTAAAAGCACCGAGTGTCCAAGTGGCATGGATGCATCCTTGCTTCCGCGATGAAGTAAGATAATTTTAAGGGTTCTTTTCTCTCTTTGTTGTAAGTAATATTAAATTTACTAATCAATCCAGGAACATCTGGATAAAAGATCAGGATCCCGTCTGACCCTAAGGGTTTTAAATATTTTTTTACACGTTTTCTGTAGCAATATAAGGTTTGTTTGGCCAACAAGTTTTTTTCAATCTGAAGCCCAAAATTAGGCTCAGATCTCTAGTCACATAACTAAGTTCAACGTGAGAGAAGGGCTATGTGAATCGGCTTCAGAGAGCTTTCAGTATCGGAGCCTTGAATGTCCGGATTATCCAAGTCTGAAAACTCTGAAAGGATGACTGGCGATTCAGTTTGAGGCAAAGCCACTGGCACATTAGATCCATGTGGAACGCGGCATGTGGTGATAAACCTTAGATTTTTGCGCTTATACCTAAGGTCATGGTAGGAACAAAATCAACAATCTTCATAGTGGGTTTTCATCTCCCTCCATATGATAGGAATTCCAAATAATAAAACGATCTTCTTCCCTTTGAGTCAAAAGCGTGGCTCGTTGAGACACGGCACGCAAAATTGATTATGAGCCCACGATTTGTTCTGGTGTCTGACTTTTAAGCCAAAATATGCTAGATGCATTACATTCGCCGCATAGGCAACAAAAGTCATCTGGTAAATTTTCTGAACGACGCAAACACGGAGTCATCCACACCGATGAAGCAGTCAACCCAATGCTGATACGTGCTGTCTGATGGGGCAGTCGCGTGTGAACTACGGATGCTATACGCCGATGTGAACGTGTTTTACATTTTCCCTGGTGACTCCAGAGACGTTGAAGGGATTCAGTCTTAAGAAAGGTAATACATTCAGAATCAATCTAGATAAAGCTCGAAAACCGATTGGGAGTTCTGTAATGATGTTCTGTTCCAAACGCTCGAATGGAATCGGAACCGACCTCTCATCGGTTCTAGACGTGAAGTCCTTGGACGTGACAACGGACTATACCTGACAGGTCAACAAGTCCGGACACACTTAGTCTACTCCGAGGTGGCTGCTGGCTAGCTAGCTAGTTCGGAGAGGAGTTCGGTCGCAAGTCTTACGCGAGCAGACTAAGTCTGAAATACAACAACTCAGCCACCGGTTCACATGCCCGTTTTTAAACGCGTCGAAAACACAACCATACGGAAATGAAACCTATCTCTACTTTATTCCGCATTTCTTCCAATCTTTCAGAAAACAATGAAAAATAGATTTAATTTCGCGTTCCCGAACATCATCGACGCGGTACCGAAAAATATCCTACGTTAACCCGAATCCGAAAAACTCTACTCTAATAAAAAAAGCAAGACGACTTATGGTACCGCGTACCGAGCGCGACACGAAACCGGCCATCCGCGGATTTCTACAACCCTACCCTCGTTACGGCATACTAACCGTTCGCTATCATTCCTGCTGGAAGAGAAGGGCATGCTGGAAAGGGAAGACTTAGTTAGCCTAGCTATTCATGATTTTATTCAATTTTGATTTCAAGAAACTCTAGTGAGCGATTTATAATCTAAGTTAGAAAAAAGTTTCTAAGATGTTTCTTTTTACGTTTCACGTAGATAAAAAAGTGGTTACAATTTTCGTTGAATTATTTCAAAATCAAAATTTCATCTTTTATATAAAATCAGTGACTCAGTATTAAGGCATATATGAGTCAAATTTAATAATAATAGAAAATTAAGTTTCGAGTATTAAATATAGAACTTAAGTGTACTTTATATGAATATTGAATGCATTCAAATATAATGTCAAAACCTCCAGGTTAGATCTGGCTAAACTAGAATTAAAAAATAAGATATTATAAGGAAGTATTGATATTTAAGCTTAGGATTAATTACTGGATACATATATCAAAATTAGAAATCAACTTTCCAAATTCCCTTGGTCTTAGAAATTCAATATTCGGAAAATCTTAAAAATATAGCTATGCCAATATTTGAATGACATTGGTTACGTTTTGACATGTTTTGGTGCTTTGACTAGATAGCTGAGTTTTCTGAGAACTGACTTCTCATTTCCTTTTTGTATTAAATATATTCACTAAATTTAAATAAGGAACTCAAACTGTCACGACCAGCTTTGCTTCACCATAAATATAAGGCAAAACAAGAATTAAATTCAATTTTGACGGTATTTAAAACTTAGACGACAATCAATAATTTTCAGAATCAAGTTTCAACGACTTCTCATAGATTTTAAGAAGGCTAATCTTACAAATATTGGCGCTCATTACACGTTTAACAAGTCTAAATTGTCTTTAAAAGCAGCTGCCTGAAGTGACATTCACGACTAAGGCGTCCGATTTAAAATGATAAACTCACTGGACTGAACTTTCACTTGGTCTTAAAAATTCAATATTAAGACGCATTAATCTAAAAAATATAGCTATGACAATATTTGGATGGCACTTGTTCCGTTAAACTAATGACGTGGGTACTACCGATACCTCACCGTAGGATTTACTTGCTAACTTCCAAACAGTTGTCGCTGCATTCATCCGACTGCAAACTTTTGTTTGCATTGAGCAAGAAATAGCGCCACAACGCAAAAGCGAAAAATGGTTCGTTCTTTCCTTGCACCTTTTCCCCGCCATCGCTGTACGGAAATACAGTTATTTAAAAATATAATGACACAGGATTGCACTTACTGTACACGTGACTAAACCGGGAAAAAATATGAGACACACAAAGATCTTGGCCACAGGGAACAGGCCTACAGTGGATTCACCGAACCAATTTATCGAAGGCACGAAACTGAAGCTGGTAACTTTCGTCCCCTGCGAAAGAAAGCGGTGGCGCATTGAAAACCAGGGCAGAGGCACTACAAAAAACCAAATTAAAGATGGGAAACTCGAGAATAACTTCTCTAACCCTTACTTTCATCACCATGAGCAAACTCATTCGCTTAGCGTTACAGATGAAAATCGTGTAACTGTAACTCCGCCCAATATATTCACTGCGTTTCAGATAGTAAAATTTCACAGAATTCGATAAGGCGCGAACTGTTCTGCATCCCAAAAAGAATTACATGACACTCCCAGACAAAACTGACGTAGGATTGGAAGTCATACGTTGGCGGATTGCGTATGTATTAGTAGCCTACTAATGGTCATGTGGATGGTTGTAGCGGTTACATGAAGCGGAATATCATTTCAAATAAACACATGTTCTATAAGAAAGAATTTATTAACAAAACATAAATAAAACAGAGCTTAGCGTGATGTCTACTTTAAGCACTGCGAACAGAGAGAGAACAATTTTAGTTCCGCATCCTTTTATAACGTCGTATGCGTCACACCCTAAAGATTGTACCAGCTGAGTACTGAATAGCTTAGCATACATCTGGTACATGTTGTGTAGTGCGTTGTTTAGCTAATTCCTACAGGTAGTGACGTCTGCTGCCATCTGTCTTTTCATCCAATGTCAACGACTGAATAATAGTCGACAGTGGCGTAGGGCCGATTCATTACAGTTTCTGTGAGGTAAGTGAGCTTATAAAAGGATCAGAAACAAGGGTTCGTGTGACACTATTGGCGGTAGGAACGGCATCGAAGAATAATGATCAATCATGGAGGGAGAAAATTCGATACTGAAAAAGATTTTCGGTAAATTTTTAGAAAAATCCAAATAAAATTGAATTTTTCAAGATAAACCGACGTGATACAAATTGTTCTTTATTATTTTGAAAATCAGCATCAAAAACTCTATAGAGTTCAGCTGTTAATGACATAGGCTCAAAGACTTTCAAAGTGTCCAGGGTCAGATCTGCGGGTTCAATCATATGAACAAGTTAGAAAATAAAGGGGTTTCTGCTCTTTTATAATTTTCTAACAAAAAATTTTCATTTACAGTTGCCATTGGCCTTTAAAAGCTTTTTTCAAGAAGAAGTATATATTTTTCCTAGAAAACATAAGACGAAGTATATATTTTTTCTAGAAATTTAAATTTATTTATGCTATTTATCGAGCACAAAATCTTTAATGTAATTTTTTTTTTCTCTTGTATCTTAAGCTTTTATTTTTATAGTTTGTAGATAAATATAACTCTGTATTGCATCTTGCTCGACAAGCAGGAATTTCATGCATTCATACCGATGCAAGTTATTCTGGTAATCTATAATAAAGGGTTTTCCAATAAGAGGTGTTATTTTGAATAGTCCGCTATTTGGGTAGATGTCACTTTTGAAGCTGTCATTTTTTGACACTTGACAAGTAGAAACTACGCCATTAATAAACGTGGAACGATAAACGCTTCAACAACGCATTGAAATTATTAAAATTCACTATAAAAATGGTGAAAATTTGGCAGAGACGGTTCGTGAAACTCGAACATTTTTGGGTCGTCGTGAAGCACTTTGTCGGACCGCAATACAGAAATTGGTGGGCAAATTCGGGCTGTTGGGACAACTTGGTGATGTGAAGAATAAAACCCGTGCACGCCACTCAAGAACAGCAGAGAATATTGCTGCTGTAGCCGAAAGTGTTGAAGAAAACCCAGGTTCGTCCATTCCTCGTCGATCTTTGGAATTAGGCATTCCGCAAACGTCATTACACCGTATTTTGCATAAAGATTTGGGTCTTAAGGCTTATAAAGTTCAGTTAACACAACAAATTAAGCCGGTCGATCATCAACAACGTCGTGTCTTTGCTGATTGGGTCCTTGAAATGCATGAAAATGATCCGGAATCCCATCGAAAAATCATTTTGAGAGATGAGGCCCATTTCCACCTCGGTGGCTTCGTCAACAAGCAAAATTGTCACATCTGGGGCTCAGAGGACTCAAGAGTTATTGTTGAAAAGCCACTCTATTCTCAACGTGTGACTGTTTGGTGCGGTTTATGGTCCGGCGGAGTCATTGGACCTTACTTTTTCGAAAATGAAGCTGGAGCAATAGTTACGGTGAATGGATTGCGCTATCGAGAGATGATTGATGATTTTTTTTGGCCGGAATTGGATGGTATTGATCTGGACAACGTTCACTTTCAAGAAGACGGCGCTACGTGCCACATAAGCAACGAAACCATTGATCTTTTACGGGAAAAGTTTCCGGACCGTGTTATCTCTCGAAGAGGTGATCACAATTGGCCACCGAGATATTGTGATTTAACACCTTGCGACTTCTTCTTTTGGGGCCACGTGAAAGAGGAGGTCTACGCTAATAACCCAGCGTCGATTCAAGACCTCAAACATGGAATTCGTGAGGCTATCGAAGACATAGAGCAGCCACTTTACGATTTGGTTATGGAAAATTTCATGAAAAGGATATGGTCCTGTGAGCGTGGTGCTGACGGTCATTTGCCTGATGTTATTTTTCACTATTAACGGCTACCTTTCTCTTTATAATGAAATAAACATCCGATTATTTATATTAAAAAATTCTTTTAATATCAAAATAACACCTCTTATTGGAAAACCCTGTACAATTAACGTTAACGGAATAAATGCACATGGGCTGATCTCCTCTGCAAATTCTATTTGCATGCCATTCAACTCACATTTCAATTTCGGTTTCAATGGAGAAAGGTTGTCGTAGTGGGCGTTAAGTTTTCCTTTCGCTATTACATCTGATTTTCTGTCGCAACAGTCTCTCTGCTTCGCCCACTTTAACTTCCGAATGCAATCGTCTTCAATGTAAATGCATCGTATTGAAGCGCAAGAAAAATTTCAATTTGGACGACAAAGTTGCATATACAAGTAGTATTTAGTTTCCAAACAAAACTTTAATTGAGTTAGATATGTATCTTAAACACATTATTACCCCAACAATTCCAACAATAGACACACAGCCTAAAGTGTGTGCATGTGAGCTTGCGGTACCTCTTAATATCTTCAAGACGTTATAAAGTCAAAGTAACTCGAAGCAAAGAAGCAAAAGATCAAGAAAAAGCGGAAATAAGTGATTTGCAGTATGACCTCGGATTTAAGTATCATTCGTTGTATTCCTTCTTCCAACTAACTCTTCTAGTATGTGAGGCTAGACAATATGTTCGTTGCTAATGTGCATGCAGCAAGTTCTGCTTGCTGGATTGCGCTCTACCTCCTAGTCTGTCTGTCTCTCTATTTGTATATGCTCGTATTTGGTATGTATCTAATTCCAGATATACTTAAATGTATGTCTGAATGTTTGTTTGTCTCCTTTAAGCAAATTTGCTTAACATATCAGCATACATATGATAATGGTTCAAGTTGCTCATGATTTAACTTGGCTCTCGTATATGGCTCTAAGCTGAGCTACAGTTTGCGCATTATCTGTGCAAGCACAGGCTTTAACCACTTCAAAGCTTGGGTCATCTCAATCTACTTCCTTGGCTATATCTTTGACTTGGCGCTGCTTGAACCCGATTAGTTGTGTTGTGTGTGCATTTTCTGTTCGTTTGAATATTTCTTTTACGTTTTTTATTTCTCTTGCTCGTGTGGTTCACGCCATAACAACAATAATAATAAAGGCCAAACGATGGGGCAACAAACCAAAGTAGCTTAAAGCAACGACGACGACAACGTCGTCCGCGACTACGACATCGACTTTAGAGGAGGAAATTATTACACACCATGCAAATTGTCGAGTACAATGCCTGAATAGTATTGTCTTCCGCATTATGGCCAAATTGTAGGTGATTACAATTTTTTTTATGAAGCATTTTGAAAGTGAATTGAATTTTATTAGGCTAGACAGGATAAATGAAATGCAAATGGATTGAAATTATTTGTTGGCTATTAATAAAGATATAATTTTTCGGAAGGTTTTGTCTTGGCGATCTTGAGAATGTCCTTGAAGTGTGCTAAAACTAATTAACTGGTCATCGCTCCTTTGTTTAATGGAAAACCCCATAAACCTTACAGACTTCCCAGGCAAATTTTAAATGTTTTCTCTTTTATAGATGGATCTATTGTTTGTTGACAACAATCTTAACAAAACATCACTCATTTGAAATTACTTCCTGGAAATTTACAACCAGACCTAAACTCACCCCCCATAGTCTCCCTCTCGACCACTCTCAAGACAATCACAACAAATTGTCTGTCTTTTCAGCTCTACCGACCACCACTTACTTTTCTTATTCAATTTGTGAGCTTATTTTACAATTAAATTGGCCTCAAAAATAGAAAATGGAGTTGGCAGTCTTCAGGCAGGCACAAGCATCATTTCTCATCATTTCGATTCATTCTCAACAGTTTTATTATCAAAGTTTTAAGACCAGAAAAAGTCGCAGGAGGAGATGAAGCGGGTCCAGTTAGATGATTGCTTGTGAGGGAGATAGGTACGCGTAGACATTGATTATTTAGCTAGCAGGAGGCAGGAAGATTATAGTCGACATCACCCGCGATGAAACCTACTTCATCAGCCTCATCATCACCATTACTTACCATCATAATCATCATCATTGTCCGCGGTCTGCTCTTCCACGATACGATGGAGACAGATTGGATTGACAATTTTAAAAGATTTAGTCCGGAAATAAATTTCATTTCGTTTTACATACTTATTTGAGTTTTGGTGAGACTAGCTGAATATTTCTTCATGATTTTCTATTGTTTAATAAATTTATTAGAGCTCTCACTCTTATTCTATGATGTATCTAATTTTAAATTTAGATTAATTGAATTTTTTAGATTGTGTGTGTGGATTGTTAAAACGTGGAGATAGTGGTTTTGTTCACCTCCACATTTGCTTCAATTGAGGGGGTTGGCTTTGGTGTTTTTGAACTTTTGATCAGGATGTTTTTGAAGGAATGGAATTAACAGTCAAATTTGGAGTATGTAGATAGGACGGTGATGAAAGAACTTCCGCGTATTTAGGTAACAGTTCGACGATGGAGAATAGTTTTGATAAAATTGTTTAGAGTTCATTGAATGTAACGTGAGTTCTAGATACGAGGGTGGGTCAATAAGTCCTTAGAAAAAAGCAATAAAACAATTTTTTTTTTTTATTTTTCAACATAATCTCCTTGGAGCTCAATATACTTGGTAAGATGTTTCTCTAATTTTTTTAACCCGTCATAAAAAAAAGGTTTTTGAAGTTCCTTAAAATAAGCATATGTTTGATCGACGACTTCTTCATTTGAAAAAAAAAAAACGTTGCCCAGAGAGCCTTTTTTTCAGGTTTGGGAGTAGGAAAAAGTCACTAGGGGCTAAATCTACAAATACGGTGGGTGATCGACCAATTCGAACTTTAATTCTTCAATTTTAGCCATTGATCGTGAACACGGGCATTGTCCTGATGAAAGAGAATATTTTTCTGTTTAAATGAGGCCGTTTTACTTTAATTTTTTCTTTTAACTGGTCCAACAAAGATGCATAATACTCCTCTGTTATTGTTTTTCCTTTTTCCAAATAGTCAACGAAAATAATTCCACGTGCGTCGCAAAAAACAGTAGCCATAACCTTACCAGCTTATTTTACGGTTTTCGCCTTCTTTGGACATGGTTCGCCACTGCTTTGACTGTTCTTTAGTCCCGGGAGTGTAGTGGTGTATGCATGGTTCATCTACAGTCACAAACTGACGAAAAAAAACCCAGATTACGTTGCATGAGCGACAACAAAGCTTTAGAGGCAACCACCCCATTGCGTTTATTGTCAACTGTGAGCAAGCGCGGCACCCATCTTGACCAAATCTTTTTCGTACCCAATTTATCATGTCAAATAGAAATGACGCTACCTTTTGAAATCCCTGTAACCTCAACTATCTCACTCAACTTTAATCTTCGGTCACTTAACACCATATCATTTCTGGCGTAGTCACCTCTACCGAGCGTTCTGAGTTTGGTTCATCCTTTGTTGATGTGCGACCACGTTTAAATTCATTTAACCAGTTATAAATAGTTGCAAACGAAGGAGCAGATGTGCCGTGAACTAAATCCAGCTCATTTTTTATTTCTTTTGCTGTTAAGCCTTTTATATGAAAATTTTTAATAACAGATCTAAACCCAATTTTTCCCAGTTTTGTAAATTTTTTTTTCAATACACGAGAAATTCACAACAACTCAACCAATTCGGGTGAAACTTCACAGAATAACTAGTCGGTAGTGCCGCTGCATAAAAACGGACGCTTATAGTGCTAGTCGCGCCATCTGTTTAATTTTCTAAGGACTTATTGACCTACCGTCATATTATAAGCCGATGCTTCATCTTACAATCCTATGGTGTTTGTTAGAGTTTATGGGAAGCGCAGAGTAATTGAAAAGAAATCATTTATGTCAAAATAAACTTTATTTCTGTTAAGGCAATAGATCCACACTGGTTAAAGTTTACTGTAGGAATGAACGTTAAGAGAAAAAGAACAAAGATGCAGCCGTTTTATGTGTGTGTATGCGTATATGTAAAAAAGTATCGGTGTGAATTGTGTGATTACCAGCTAACCCCCTCAATTCATATCGTCTTCGTGTATTGAAGTGGAACCCAGAAGCTTGGAACACTTTATGTGTTTCGGTCTGGTAAATACTCCAAAACAGTAGATACTCCAAGACAATAGGATAGTTCAGAAGAGCCTTTCGGATAAAATATTCTCTGATGTCAATATACTTTGACCAAGCGTGTATTGTGCTGTTATGTGGTAATTTCTGAGCAGTCTGATTGTCGTTCTATAATTTCATCTTAGACATCCGAGTTAGTCCCAGTTCATTAAAAAACCAAGGAAGTACATTGCATCTTTAGCAGCATCAGCTGAACCCATATATTCAGCATCTGTTGAGGATAGGGGGACGGTTACCTGCTTTCTAGAGTTCCAGCTTATTGCCGTTCCAGCCAATGTGAAAACGTAGCCTGTCAAAGACCTTCAATCAATGTGGCAATTGCCCCAGTAAACGTCAACAAAAATAGTAATCGAGTAATTTGTATTCTTGAACTGTAAGCAGTGATCGAAGGTTCCTTTAAGCCATCTTAAGATTCGTTTCACTGCAGTCCAATGCTCCAGAACTTATGAATCATTAAATTGGCTTGCTGCGCTAAAGGCATGGGCAATATCCGGTAGAGTCGCTGAAGCTACGTAGATAGAGAACTAATGAGCTTGCAAAGGTTTCTTACTGTCATTTTCGTTTCGGATCAATTTCTGTCCAACCAACAGAGGAGTACCCACATACTGGTTTGCAATCTTTGTTAATAAGCAAAATATGCGTTCTTGGTCAGCAACAAACCCACGTATGTTTGAGACACCGTTGTATCCGGTCGCAGCCTGACCCATTTTTTGCACACAAAAAATGTGTGGCTGGTATTGTCTTCTTCTCCTGAGCGATACTGATAATCGGGGGACCGTGACTTACCAATCTCGTGCAGTTAAGACTGAAAACACCCATTCCCGCTCAAAAGCTAGGTCAGATAGAAATCAGTCTCACCATGCCTTCCATTTAGACACGGTCTCACATCCGGGATGAGGCGCGCAGTCCACCTTCCATTCGTGCAATTCACCCAAGACTGCTGCCAATCAATGAGTGAGCGCTGTCTCTCCTTGCGAACAATCGTCTCCCTCGCTTTGACGCAAGTAAAAAGCGCGGCACTCTATAGGAAGGAGGGCGACAGGTATCACGCCTGCAATAACTCTTACCATCGAATCAGAGACTGTCGTATATGAAGATGCAATTTTCAGTACTCCTCTTCTGTGTATCTGTACCAAGCATTTTCGGTATACATCCTTACTAAGAGAGTCGCTTCATATTTCTGCTCCGTACAGTAGCACTGACCCTACAGCACTCATCAAGAGGCATCTTCTTGATAGGTTGGGTCCCCCTACGTTGGGCATAAATTAACTCAGAGCCGATATTCCCGAGGCAACCTTCACAAATGTTGCCCTGATTTGCTCAGAGAAACTCATCTTCGAGTCGGTCAGTAGCTGGCTTCGATTCGATTTGTATGTCTGTAATACTGATCATCTCTACTCTAGGGATACTCTTTTTTGTCGAAATGAACACTTTGTTTTTCTTCACTGCTAGACTAACATTCGTCCCTTTGTGCCTCTAAGTTAATGTCCATGTTTTCAATGTAACCCACATTGAAAACATTTAACATCAAAATTCCGTTTATTTTTCAAAAACAGTAATTTCAAAATTGATATGCAGTAACAGTTTTTTTCCAGCTTTTGGAAAACTAAGGAAATTATTAATAACGAGATTAATGCAAGACTAATCATTACTTTCAAAAACATGTTATGTATTGTCAATTAACTTACGAGTTGATCTGTGACAGTCGACAATGTAATATACCTGAAATGAAAAAAAAAGTCTGTTAAATTTATATTTCTTATCAAAAATTATTTATTTTATAATATATGCTACATGGTAGCCTACCCGATTTTTGGTTGGTATGTTATGAAAATAGTTGATTATGAAAAAAATAATTGCAATTTTTTGTAATATCATTTCATAATTATTTATTACTTCTTTTCATTCTATTATTTTTAACTTATTTGTAACTCAACTACTTAAGCTGTGAACATTCTAGAAGCAGACCAAGAGACCCCCGTTTCACCACTAACCAGAGGCAAGGTACAAAGTACTCGGAAAAGCTAAGGCTCCTGGAATAGATGGAATACCAGCAACAGTGTATGGTGAAGAAAAGGTTTCTGAAACTAGTCGTTACGGACTCAAACCGATACTGGCTCTGCAAGTTAAAATTATAAATTTAGCTAAAAAATCAAGAAATTGTGGTGTACCTCCACGAAAATCATTTATTGGATAATGTCACTTATCCAATAATAATAATGAAAGCAACCCAGTAAAATATCAGTACCGGTTGTCAATTGACTTTTGTAGAATTTTTATTTATACGCGATATATTTGACTGACCATGGGAATAACACTGTGCGCGATAGTGACAACATTAGAGGAGAAACAAATCGAGATGAGAACCAAATCATATTTGGCACGTGTTGGAAATTTTTTTTTTGGGTTTTTGTAATACTTACAAAACCTACAAAACAAATGAAATCGGTTTTGTCTGTTTGTCCATTCGTCGGTGTGTGTGTCACAGTAATTTTTCTTGGTAGCTACAGAAACCGCGTAATGGTACGTAGATCAAAATGATGACCTCTTGAAAGATGGGTATCAAAAAAAAAATGTTCAAAAGTTTTTAAGGAGGCCCCCCTTTATCAGAAGTGGACCCTTAAAAATTGTTTTTCCTGAAGGTAGCCGTGTGGTATGTCAAATGAAAGGTATTGATGAGGGGTTTTCAAAACTGATTTTCAAACATGTTCTCAGATTTGTGAGGTGCAGGCGAGGAGAAATGTACGAAATATGTACGTCCCTTCGCGATTGCACACATGTGATCCGGTTAATCGGTGAAAAATCATGAAGAAAGGTTTTTATGCTATAATAACAACAAATACATTACAAGTGAATTTTCGCCTAACTTTTTTAGCAATAGTAGGATTTATAAATTAAGCATTTTTCAAGTGAAATTAATTGTATTGGCACCCCTAGACTCAATTAAAATTAAAATTTGAGTACCTCTATAGAAGATCCTTCTTTTTAGTAAGTTTCATAAAATCGAATCATATTTACGAAAGAATTTTCTCCGATTACAAAAACAGCAATCTCCGATTACAAAACAGCATGGGATTTTGTATAACATGAATTTCGATCAATTTAGACATAAGTTTTGATTAAATCTCCTCGAATTTTCAAATAAGATGAATAAATCAAATATTTTCAAGACCCCTTGCAGACAATGATATTCGCTATATTTTATCAAAATGGCAGCCGGTGAAAAATGAGTAAGAATGATTTTTCCTTGAAAACAATTTTTTAATTTTTTTTCTTTTTACTGTCTACCGGGCCTTACTTGCGTTTTTTCGCGGACGCATTTCGAATGTCTTTAGACATCTTCGGCTCGAACATGGAGAAAGAAAGATTTAAAG